>JAYESA010000001.1:33328222-33935722 GCA_036927795.1 Iris macrosiphon | reverse complement strand
TCGACACAGGTATTTCAGAGACACGAGTTTATTCTTTCTAGTCTGGACTCTCTTGCACTTCTTGACTAGTCTCACTTATACTTTCTGGACTGGACTCATTATATTTATTCTTGCTGGACTCACTTCACGTCATTGTGCACACACTTGCACTTAGTTTAGATTCCTTGTATCCTGCAGTCATTATTATCTTGCTTCTGATTTTCATGCATCTTTACCTTTATGCACCAGTTGATGTATATATATATATATATATATATATATATATATATATATATATATATATATATATATATATATATATTTTGTTCATACTTTATTTCCTTTACCTTGTGCTACTTGCTACAACTGTTTTATAGTTTTTATCATTTAATTGGAACTGCTGTTAGAGGTGTACTTGCTCCAATAATGACTGGATATATTTTTAGAGGATCCGAAAGATTGGTGTCCGACGTTTTATGGACCTCAGCCCGTCGATGGTGCAGACAGGGACCCCCTAGTTTAGGAGTGATTTCTGGGTTGGTAGCCGGAATCACTAGGACCTCAATTGTATTTATTAGCTTTTGGTACCAGACACCCGTCTTTTGGTTTGAGACTTTGTATTGTATTTGATTCTAGATATTGTTGTATTATTATTATTGTTGTTTTTGTTTTAGTAGTAGTTATTGGTTAGACTTTGTAGTTGTTAGACTTCTTTGTTATCTTATCATGCTTAGATTCATGATTGAGTACTTGTGTTATCTTTATCATATTGCTCCTCCATTTGGAGTTAAGATATTGATAGGTACTTATATTGTTGTGTGATATTGTTAGCTAGATAGTAGACCTAGACAGCGTTCTACCGCCGATGCTGCGGCATAGGCTGGACGTACCCACGACTCATGCCCGATTTAAAGGTACGGGTCATGACAAGAATACCTTCGCTCCACTCAACTGGTTAAATAAGTTATCTATCCACGACAACGGGTATTTATTCTTGATAGTGAGGTTATTAAATGCCCTGTAGTCGATACGCATACGTACCGACCCATCCTTCTTTGGTACAAAAAGTACTGGAGCACCCCATGGCGATGAACTGGAACGGATAAAGCCCTTATCTTGTAACTCATCTACCTGCTTCTTCAACTCCGCCATTTCGCTGTTGTTGACTCTATAGACGTGATGAGAGATCGGCTCTGCGCTTGGCACCAAATCTATAAAGAATTCTACATCTCTGTATGGCGAAAACCCTAATAACTCCTTTGGAAAGACATCCAAGAACTCTGCAATCAACGGATGTGGCGGCTCCTACTCTTCTACCAAAGCTCCACAGAAATTGCCTTCACTCTGCTCTGCTCCTCGGACGAACTCGAACTCCGGCTCTCCTGGTGTCTGAAATAAAACTCTGCCTCCACGACAATCGATACTAGCGTGATGTCTACTCAACCAATCCATCCCGAGTACTATATCGTAACTCGGATGTGGCATTATGAGTAAACATACGCTCAGCTCACGGTCACCCAAATAAACTCTCTGGTTCTTGCAAACATCACTGACCATGATAATGCCACCCCCAGTCATGATCTTGCAAGTCCTTGCCAACGGTTCAGACTCAAGACGATGCCTCAAAGCAAAATATACAGATACAAAGCTATGAGAAGCACCAGAATCGAACAAAACATGAGCTGGAAAGGAGTCGAGATAAACTGAACCTGAGATGACATCGCCAACCGGCTCCTCCTTCTCGATAGTCAAGGCAAAAGCTTGCCCCTGTCGCTGCGCTCCTCTCTGCTACTGATGCTGGGAAACTGCTGCTACTGCGGTAGAAGAGGTCCTCTCTGCTGCTGTCCCGCTGGTGGTCTAGCGTGTGCCCTCTGTGCCTGTCCTCCACCCTGAGCTGGACGAGCTGGGACTTTGGGACAAGCCCGTAACTGATGATCTCCCGATCCAAAGAATAAGCATTGACCTAGCCTCATCCTGTATGCGTCCCATCCGTGTCCTTGCTTCTTATAGATAGTGAAAGGAACTGCTGCCCTCTGGATCTGATGCATCTGTTGAGCCGACACTCTAGCTGGCCCGTGATACTGCTGCCTCTAGTGCTGCTGCTAGAAGTGAGGCCTCTTTGCTAGACCCATGTTGTTGCTGGATCCTTCTGTGTCCCTCGGCCTCTTAGAGCCAAGCTCTAAGTCATCATCCGCTCTCTGCGCCTGCCTGAGTATCTCCTCGAAGGTGGCAGTAGGATCTTCGTTGGTGTGGGGTTTGACCTCCTGGTTCAGGCCCTTCCTGAATTTCCTTGCTCTGCCTTTAGGGTTCTGACCCTCCACGAAGCGACCTAGATGGCAATACTCCACCGCATACTCCTCCACTGACATACCTCCCTAGACGAGGTATTGGAACTAACTCTCCAAAGATGTATGGGCAACGTCTAGGAAGAACTTCTCCTAGAAAAGCTCTTTGAAGGCTTTCCAAGAGAGTCCTGGTATTGTAATCCTTGGGTCTGTCCGGAACCATGTCAAGGCAATGTCGAATATTATACAACCCGCTGCCTCTATCTGTATCATCTCTGGAATCTGCGCCAGCCGCAGGTTCCGCTCGATATCCTCGATCCACTCATCCGCATAGATAATCCCCTCTGTGCTCCTGAAGTCCTTCGGGCCCATCCTATTGAAGTCGATGATGGTACCCGGCCTCGGCTGATGCGGAATAAACTGAGCTAGTGCCGTCTATGGCTGGGCTGTAGTAGCTCTCTTAACTGCTGTAAGTGCGATCTAGTGAGCGTTCTCCACGCTCTGTCGCAGGACCTCTGACTGTCTCTGGTGCACCTCCATCATCTGCTGAAAGAGCGCGAATATCTGCGTCTGATCGACTACTGGTGGTGAAGGTGAAAGATCCTCGGAAACTGTCTGTCCTGCCCTCGGCACTAGAGGTGGAGCACCTCTGAAAGCTGCTGCCGATACACCCACCTGGACCGGTGAAGCTGACCTCCTGAATGTAGGCGCTGGACCATCGTCTGAGGGTGCTGCCCTCATGGGTGATGAAGTGACAGATCACGCTGTCATGCACCTAATCGCTGGGAACGCGTCTTCGACGACATCCTGAAGATAAATTAAAATACGAAATCAATATTGAATATTCAATAGATAAGGATTGTAAAAACAAATATTGGAATTTTTCTAGGTATAATTGAGTAAACTCTCAGCCTAAATCCTATTTCCTAAAGCAGGCTCGTAGCATTACTCTAGAGCAGCACAACTACGATATCTATCCAGACCTGCATGGGCCACCACTAAAAATGTGTCAAGACCCACACCCGAATATTCGGGCACGAGTACGTGGTTACGCCCAGCCTACGCCGCAGCATCAGCAGTAGAACACTGTCTGGGTCATTTCTAACTATCTAACATCTCATCAATATAATATGGTACCTGTCAATCATCTCAACTCCCAACGGAGGAGCAATATGGTATCTCATAAGTATATCTAATCTCAATCACAAAACAAACTAAGGAAGAATAATACACGAATGGAATAACGAAGGAAAAAAAAGAGACAATCCATAATCTGAAATAATATACAAGATGTAAATCTACCAAAATAATAGTCTAAAATAATCCAATACAAACATAATCTAGACCTCCTCAAGCTCTGCAACTAAGTCCTCCTGGTCAATAGGAGTATCGTCTATAGGTACGCCATTCTGTGGCCCGTAGAATGTGGGACACTGCCCTATAAGCCAGTCATTTGGAAAAATATATCCAGTCAGGATTAGAGCGAAGTACATACCTCTGAAAGCAGTTTCAAAAGCATAATTGAGCATATAAACAGATATAGAAATGAAATACAAGATCACTAAACATATGAATGATGAACAATAGATATACAGGTAATATACGAGAATATAGAACAACAATATGAATATCAACAATATGATGAAATAACTGCAATCTAAACTAGCTAATGTGCCTCAGAATACAAGTTCATTATGTGATCGGGTTGGGTGAAAATGATCAGGTAAGACGATTACAAGTGAGGTATGTAACCAGAATGTACACAATGTAACAAAGGGGTTTTGATCACATAATCAACTCCTACTCTCCCACCCCCAACTAATACTGATGGATCTAATCACGACACCCTACGAATACTAAATATAACCATTGAACATGAGCAGTGGGTGTACACGAATATCATAACCACCGAACACGAGCGGTGGGTGTACACGAATAAGCACACTGAACACGAGCAGTGTGTGAACACGAAGTATCATCAATACCCAATATACACGATGAGATACAATGTACATGAACCCGCTGAACACGGTAGGGGATAACATCTCATGACGGGATCCATATAGTACCAGTCCATGAAATTACTGTGCCGGGATCAATGTATACAATTCTAGAACATGCATATATACACTATTATAAATTTAAAACTATCAGAGAAATGTACTCGCCTGAAGTCCTGAGCAAGGTGTGTCTCTCGATGCCCAAGCTGATGTCACACAACCTATATATGGTATGTTGCATCAATACAAGGTTCAAGAATGAAAATAAGTGAAGTTGTTGCAATTCTAGGTCGATACGCCATTTCTAAGTCAAACTAATAAAATCTAGGTTGCAAGAGTCTAATACTAAGTCACTAAGTCGATACACTATGAAACTATGCTATACTAGCTAAGCTATGATACAATAAGGCACTCAAAGAGCCATATCCTAAGATACGCAAGTTTTCGAATATGAAAATAGTATTTATGTATATATATACAAGTCAATATATATAGTATCTAAGCAAAATAATGAATTAAGGATACCTTGGCCTTGGACCAATGCGTATCGCACCTATCTCGATACCCAAACTCAATACCTTGGGTATCGACCCAATACCTTGGTAATACCTTGGTATCCCGAGGCAACTCAAAACCTATTCAGTATAGCTAGTACTTATATAAACCCACAATACGCTATATGCTAGCCTATGCTAATTACTATAATATATATATATCATTACAATTTTAGATACTAAATATAATACAATACATTTATTACCTAGCAATACACCTATCTATCTAACTATATATAAATACTACATACTAGAATACATATCTATCTAACTTAACAATAGCTTACCTACTTAGATATATATATATATATATATATATATATATATATATATATATATATATATATATATATAGTTAACCAACTAACTGATATATATATATAAGTTTAATACACTAAATATGAGCAATACGTATAGTAATTAGAGTATCCACGTATCCGTGTCACAATGTGATATGCACAAGGCCCCGTGTCGGAGGAAAACCCCCAAAATTAACCCGTTTCGTCAAATTGACGAGATACGGCCTACACATATCCAATTGTGGACATGACACTAGTCACAAACAAGCAATCAAATATCAATTAGATCTATCAGACCCAATAACAACCACTAAATGTGCCAATCTCGGAATTCCCCAAAAATTGACACAAAATTGGACATAACTTCCACCGTAGGTCTCCGATAAACCTAAAACTAATTTCTCTGGGTAGCCTATGCATGTGGGTTAGTTTATCATAGTTAAATCTCAGATCTAGAGTCTATTAGAAGGGGAAAAACTAAAATATACCTATTGGTAGATGGATTCCTAATAAAAAGTCCCCAAGTGCCAAGTAGCTCCTGTCCTTATAGATCTGGCCTTCTCCTTTCTCCTTGCTTCCTTCTTGTAGATCCTTGAAGTAGAAGCCTCAATGAAGAATTTGGAAAGTAATTGGTGAAGAATTGGTGGAGAATTGATGAGGGAATGAAGGAAAATTGGAAGAGGGAAAGTATAGATCTAAGAATTTGGGAATGAAATAAAATGAGAACACTCTCCCTCTCTCTTCCTAGTAGGGCCGACCATGTAACCTCCTCTCCTATCAATGTAAAATATCACAGATACACCTTGGGGCCTCTTATAAAGAAATTAATTAGGGAGGGAAGGTTCTAGTCTAATGGTTTCAGTAATTAATCCAACCTCCTAATCCATGGGCCTAATTCATGGGCTCAAACTAAACCAATCTAAAATGTTGGGTTCATGCATTCTAATAAATGGGTTTGGTCTACTACACAAGTTTAAAACAAAACTACAACTAGCAATAAATAAGTAATATAATAATTAATTAAATCATATATGCACAATATTAAATACAAATAATTCCTAAATTTAAAATTACCCATGTTAATTACCAAACTACCCTTGAATAAAAAAGTGAGGGTGACATTTTAACTCCAAATCAAGTGAACCAAAAGTCAAAATGCTTGAAATAAAGTGCCCCATCCATCCCAAAAACTAAAATTTGAAAATACCATGTTCTAGTAGATCAAAACAACCAAAAATCAAGGAACCCCATAAAAAACCCTAAACTTTAAATGTAGATCTACTCAAATCCACCCATTAAAATCGAAAACTCCAAGTACTAAAAGTGCTTAGAATCATTATGAGCACATAATAGACTAATAAAATGCAAGAAAAGAGCAAGAATCAAAAGTTAAGAGGTTTTTCCATGTAGTGCAAGATGTACTTGGCTAAATGAAAGAAGGAAAAAAAATTAGAGAATGAGGGAAGTGAAAGAAAGAAGTTAACTTATATAGCTAGGGTTTGAAGTTTAGACCATGGGTTCAATTCATGACCAAACTAACCCAACAATTAAACCATAGGTCTAATTGAACCAAAGAATGGGTCTAATCTCCATGACATGTGTCACGACCCGCACCCGATGTAGGGATGCAAGTCGGGAACAACGCCCAGCCTACGCCGCAGAATCGGCGGTAGAACGCTGTCTGGATAATCTATCTAGCAATATAATGAACCACCAACAATAATAATATACTCAATCACAGATTTAAGATGGAACGAGCACGGATATGATAAAGAACAGAATAGTCACATACAACTCATGAGTCTAAAATAATAACATCAATGAGTCCGAAAGAATAATAACAAATAGCTGGAGACAAATCTAGTACAAAGAATACTAAGAAGCTACTAAACTCGGGTCATCTGTCTCAGTTGGGATAAGTCCCTCCCGAGCCAGGGTCTCTGACTCTAAACTCACAACATCCTGAGGTCCATAATGTGTAGGGTACCACTCCTCAGTGTCATCTGGGAAAAATATATCCAGTCAGGAAAGGAGCAGAGTACATCTCTAACAGCAGTTCTAATCAATGATAAAAACTATGTAACAGTAAATATATATGAATATACAAGATGTACAATAGATACAATGAGAGATATACAATAAAAAAATAAAGGAATAAATACAATAATGAACAATATGACAATGAATAAGAATATTAAAGACTAAGTGTATGAGTACTAGCTTTAAAATGTGATCGGCTTGGGAACATGATACAAAATTTATGGCCTGGCTAATCATACGTGCGGTGTATGATTAACACTATTCAAGAGCAAGACTTGATACAATGAGGGTATGATTACATATCTACACTAAATACTCCCCACCCTCGATTGGTATGGTAGATCCAACCATGGTATGTTATGGCACGGGATTCTTTAAGAAGGTAGCAAATCTCCCCGAGAATCAGTGTTTGTACATGCACAAGATAATCAATGAAACAAGACTTGCACAAGATATACCATATACAAGGAATAACATCTCATGAAGAGATCCGGATATACCAATCCGTGTAACCATCGTGTCAAGAAACATGTATATCTACACTAGATACAATGAACATAGAGAATATCATAAATGAGAAACTATCAGAAAATGTACTCATCTGAAGTCCAATGAATAGTCTAACAGATGTCTGATACGGTGCCTCGAAGACCTAGATATGGAATATAACATCAATATAAGGTTTCGGAAAGAAAATAAGTTAAACTAGTCAACTTCTAGGTCAACAAGCCAATTCTAAGTCAAAAGTTAAACTAAGTCAAACTATGGTCAACTATGGTCAAACTATGGTTAATTATGTCAAACTACCTATTTCTAGGTTGCATGAGTCTATCTCAAAAATATTGGGTTCAAACACTAGAGTCTAGGTCATAAAAGCTATAACTTAGGATACTAGGATACCGTATCTCAAGATACGTAAAGCAATAGGTAAAGCATCACATATACATATCAAAATTATTAATTATATAAAATCATAATTACAAACATTAAATGGATACCTTAGTTTTGAACCAACTTGGTATAAACAACACTAGACCTCAATCTTGATACCCATACCCAATACCTTGGGTATCCCCAAATACCTTGATACTTACCTTGGTATTTCAAGGTAATAACCCAATACCTTGTTTATACTAACTACCCATAAATAATATATGCTAACAACTAATTATAATAATATAGTATAATAAACCAAAAATAACAATTAGGAGTATATCTACATATATTAATACCATATATATATATATATATATATATATATATATGTAATATATTAACCATAACTATATATATAATTAACTGCCGAACGTTATTAAAAGCTGCTGGCCGCCGTTGCAAATGCTGCTGCTGCTGTGGCGGAAATTGCTGCTACTGTGACGGATTCCTGCTGCTGTCGCCAAAGCTGCCGCTGCTGTGTCGCTGTTGCTGCTGTAGCCGGCGCTACTGCTGCTGCTGTTGCTATTGCTGCTGCGGCTACAGTTGCTATTTTTGCTGCTGCTGCTGCTGTTATTTGCTGCTGTCATATAGTTGTCTCAAAAGCCCCTGTTCTCCCCTTTCTTATATATATATATATATATAACACCAATATATATATAATATATAACACAATATATATATATATATATGCTAATATATGCTAATACATATAACACAACTATATAACTATGTATACATATATACACCCCCATATACATATATATGTAAACAATAAATACATATAATAATAACATACATATATATAGTAACATATATATATATATATATATATATATATATATAACAACACATATACGTTTACGTATATATAATCATACACAATATATATACATATAACATATAAGTATATATATAACAACATATATATATATATATATATATATATATATATATATATATATATATATATATATATATATATATATATTACAATATATAATAGATCTTACATGTGTCGAAGAATAGCTACATAATATATATACACATAGATATATAGATCTATGACACACTAATATATAAATATAAATATAAATATATATAACAATAATATATATATACATACATATAATTACACATCACAATGACCAAGAACAAAAGATAAATAGATAGAAATAATTGCACAAACACATGGAGCGTATCATACCCGTATTCCACTAGATCTAGGATACGCTTGCGACATGAGTCCACCACACATCCAAATATACCCCGAAGGATACGAACAAGTCTAATATATTATTTATGAACAATACGAAGAGTCAAACACAAATCTACGTGTCCGTATCAAAATATGACATGCTCAAAGTCCCGTGTCGGAGGAAAAATCCCCCAAATCAACACGTATCCCCAAATTGTTGGGATACGACCTACACGTACCTAATTGTGGATACGACACTAGCCCCAAACACACAAGCACTTGCCAAATTGATCTATAGGACCAATTGACACACAACAAATGTCAATCTCGAAATTTTCCCAAAATTGACACAAAAAGTACTATAACTTTCACAATAGGTCTCCTATGAACACAAAACCAAATCCTATGGGTAGCCTATGCATATGGGTTAATTTCTTATGGTTAAATCTCAGATTTAGAACCTAAATTAAGGAGAAAAACTAAATTATACCTATTGAGAGATGGATTCCCAATGCAACCTCCAAATGTGATAAAATTGGCTTCCAACTTATAGATCCTTGCTCCTCTTTGTAGATCCTTACTTCCTCCTTCTAGATCCTTGCTCTACTAACCTCCAATGGTGATTTAGAAAGAAATTAGGATAAAATTTGGTAGGAAAATGATATGGAATAAAGAAATTTGGTTGAGGGAAATTCTAGATCTAGTTTTCAAATGAAAAGAGGAAAGAGAAACTTTTCCCTTCTTTAATAGGCCGGCCCCTCTTACCCCTTCCTCAAGCACTATATAATGTCTATTATACCCCTTGGAGCCTCTCATGAAGAAATAATTAAGGAGGGAAGCTTATAGTCTAATGGTTTAATTAAATTAATCATCCTCCTAATCTACGGGCTTTCTAGTTGGGCTCAATTCTAATAATTAATACATGTTGGTCCATGAGTCTAAACTAAACTAGTTAGGTCCACAAACACAAGTCCAAAATAAATAACTAACATCTAACAATAATTAAATAATACAACAAATAATTATTTATCATACACAATATTTAATTAATTATGAAATTACTAAAATATCCTTTCCTAGAAAATATTGTAGTGACAAGTCTACCCTTCTTAAAATAATTTTGTCCTCGAAATTCAAAGACAAAAACTACCCCCAAAAAATAACAAAACATAACAAAAGAACAGAACTAAAGAACAGAACTAATTATGAAAGAATATACCTCAAGGCACAAACAAATATGGATAACGCTCTCATATTTTATCCTCTCTCTCCCAAGTAGACTCTCCCGGAAAGTGATACCTCCATGCGACGCGTACCAAAGGAATATTCTCCTCAGCACCTTCTGTCTCCGATCCAGAATCTCAACTGGCTGCTCTGGATAGCTAAGAGTAGGGCCCACTTCTATCTCTGAGTGATCCAATACATGACTAGGATCCGCCACGTACCGTCTCAACTGCGACACATGAAACACGTTATGCACTCCCTCCAATGCAAGTTGCAAGTCTAGTCTATAAGCAACAGCACCGACCCTCTCTAGAATAGTGAAAGGTTCGATGAATCGTGGACTAAGCTTCCCGCCCCCACCGAAGCGAATCGTGCCTCGTGTCAGAGAAATCCTCAGAAATACCAAACCACCCACCTCGAACTCCAAAGGTCTCCGGTGGCTATCAGCCCAATACCGCTGTTTGTCCTGGGCCACTCGAAGTCTGTCTCTGATCAACTGAATCTTCTCTGCTGCATCCATAACCATCTCTGGCCCAAGAAACACTCTCTCTCTCCAATATTGTCCCATGACAAGGGAGTATGATATCTCTGACCGTACAGAGCTTCAAAAGGTGACATCTCTATACTAGCCTGGTAACTGTTGTTATAAGCAAACTCTACCAAATGGAGATGGTCCTCCCAAGAACCCCCAAAATCTAGTAGACAAGTACGCAACATATCCTCGAGAGTCTGAATAGTCCTCTCTGACTGCCCATATGTCTGGGGATGATATGCAGTACTGAACTTGAGCTGAGTGCCCAAATTTGCCTATAAACTCCTCCAAAAATGAGAAATGAAATGACTATCCTGATCCGAGACTATGTTGACGGGAACTCCATGTATCCTGATGATCTGTCTCATATACATCTCTGCCAGCTTCTCCGTAGACAAACCCACCTTGAAAGGCAAAAGTGGCCCGACTTGGTCAACCTATCAACGATGACCCAAATCGCGTCTTTCCTCCTGGAGATCGTGGAAATCCGAACACAAAATCTATAGTAATGTGCTCCCACTTTCACTCTGGAATGGGTAATGGCTGAAGTAAACCTTCTGGTATCTGCCTCTCGGCTTTCACCTGCTGGCACACTAAGCATCTTGATACAAACTATGCCACTTCCCTCTTTATGCCATACCACCACACACTCTCTCACATATCCCGATATATCTTGTTGGCACCTGGATGCATGGAATACTGAGAGCGATGCACTTTCTGCAATACCTCCTTACGCAGCTCCCTACTAGGCACACACAATCTAACTCTATGCCATAACGATCTATCCTCGACAATAGTAAACTCATCCCCCAATCCTACTCTCACCTGAGCTCTGATGCTCCTCCGAGGTACATCCTCATACTGGGCTGCCTTGATCTATCCATCAAATCTGAATGTATCTGCAATCCCCACATCTGTATCGCACAACCAGTAACTATCACCTCAATGCCTAAGCTCTCCAAGTCCTCTAACAAATATCGATCCTGCATCAAGAAAATAGCTACCGGATACCTACTCAAAGCATCGACAACTATATTAGCTTTTCCAGGATGATACTGCAAAGATATATTAAAATCCTTCATCAGTTCCAACCACCGAAGCTGCCTCATGTTCAACTCCTTCTGCGTAAAAATATATTTCAAGCTTTTGTGGTTTGTGAAGATATCTACACGCTCTCCGTACAAATAGTATTTTCACAACTTCAGGGCAAAGATGACTGCTGCCAACTCCAAATCAAGGGTATGATAGTTCTTCTCATGAGAACGTAATTGCCTGGATGCATAGGCAATTACTTTCCCATTCTACTGAAGAACACAACCCAAACCTTTCCCTGATGCATCACTATAAATAGTAAAACCTCCAGACCCTGATGAAAACGTCAAAATAGGAGCAAACGTCAACCTTTTCTTCAATTCCTCAAAAGCAACCTGGCAATCCTCCATCCAAACAAACTCTACATCCTTCCTGGTGAGTCTGGTCATCGGCTCGGCAATCCTCGAAAAATTTGCACAAACTTCCTGTAGTAGCCTGCCAATCCCAAGAAACTCTTGATCTCTGCTACTGAACTCGGGGTCTTCCAAGATTCCATTGCTGCGATCTTCTTCAGATCCATTGAAATACCATCACTAGTCACCACATGCCCCAAGAACTCCACCTTGTCAAGGAAGAACTCACACTTGGACATCTTCCTATACAATTTCTCCTTTCTCAGCACCTCCAAAACAATCCGCAAATGCTCCTCGTGCTCCTCCGGTGTCTTCGAGTATATGAGTATGTTGTCGATGAACACCACCACAAACTGGTCAAGGTACTGATGGAACACCTTGTTCTTCAAGTTCATAAATGTAGAAGCATAAAAAATATGCTGGATAGCCATACGCAGCATGTTGATGCAGGGCAGCATAAACAGAGGACCTCAGAGCCATCAACGTGCAACAGAGCTTTTCCGCTGAGCACAGCGTAAAGTATAAGCTCAAGGACCATTCGCGTAATACAGTATGTCCAGGCTGCTTCAGCGTAAAAAGCGTGCTATATCGCCTTTATGGCGTAAAACTCATCCGCTTTTAATGCAACATTGAAGTATACGAGGGACACTTCGTATTCCCCGAAATGAACCTGACAAGTCGTGCAGTGAACCTGACAAATCGTGCAGTGAACCTGACGTCTGACTCCTGACAAAGAGTACTGCACGACTACCCAGGCGACGGCTATAATGATGGCGCGGCACTACAACCCAGGCTGTCATTTACTGCCATTTCCTTGGTGTAAACCACTTTTATGCATACAAAGGAATACACTGCCTAGTTTTACACAGGCAGATGTGAGCTGTTTACGCTCCACAGAAGACAAACAGCCTGCCACGTCAAAAGCTGCTCTTCATATAGGGCTCGAGGCACGTCTCTGCATTTAATGCGCAGAGTGATGACAGAACTCGAGGCACGTCTCTGCATTTAATGCGCAGAAAGGGTGGCAGACCTTCAAAATATGCCTCTGCATTTAATGCACAGGATAATGGCGGATTTTTGCATTTAATGCAGGAGATTTGATTAAATGTCACCGAACCGTCGTTTAGTGACATCCCCTTTGCGTAAACTGCTTTTACGCATACAAGGGGATACGCTGCCCAGTTTTACACAGGCAGACGTGAGCTTCTTACGCTCCGCAGAAGACAAACAGACTGCCGCGTCAGCAGTTACTCTTCGTACATGATTCGAGGCGCATATCTGTATTTGATACGCAGAATGATGGCAAATCTTCGGGACAACAAATCTTCGAAGATACGTCTCTGCATTTAATACGCAGGATGGGGGCAGATCTCTGCATTTAATGCAAGAGATTTGATTATATCTCTAAAAGCTATAATTTTGGCTAAAACGTCCACATCATCTCGGCTTCTACGCCCCCTCGGCTTCTACGCCCACTCGGCCTCTATGCCCACTCGGCTTCTACGCCCACTCGGCTTCTACGCCTACTCGGCTTCTATGCCTACTTGGCTTCTACGCCATAGTGACAGTTATTGGCTTCTACGCTAACCTCTTCTACACAAAGGATAACTACCTACGTGGCTTCTACGCCGTGATCTTTGCAGCAGTTATACGCGTTGTCCCTTAGTTGGACACGCGTCACACGCTCATTCAAAAGGTCATCTATACGCGGGCAATGGTTATTGTAACCATCGTGTAAAAGGGTGCTGTACTTTGCACTACTCGGTTTCTACGCCGACTGAGTGGTCACTGTCACTAAAACTCTATAAATAGAGACCTCTATAAACAGAGGTCCAAGGTCAAAAATTGGTGGAGAAAACGGTCGAAAAAGAGAAGAATCCAGAGCTCAAGTAAAGAGTAGTGATCGATGACTTTGGCATCGAGCATCCACTCTCTTCAGCAACCTTCGAAGCTGCTTTCTGTCTTCTATGACACTTTATCATCATCGTGTGGTCCAAGGGACAAAGTAATCGACTACAGATCAGACTCCTATAGCAATATTTATCCAGATTAAATAAATTGTACTCGACATTCCTCGTATAGGATTAAATTGTACAAACTTGTTTGTAAACCGAAGAGCGGGGTTTTTGTAAATAAAAAACCTTGTCGTTTCTCATATTTCTTTCGTTTATTTATCCGAAACAAGATGGCGACTCTGCTAGGGACATCTTTCTCTTTTGATGAGGAAGCAATTACTCAATACGATGCGGTATTCGTAGGATCCGTTAAAGAAGACACTGATCGTCTAGTTTGACCAGTCTGCCTACGAAGACATGCTTTGAATAGGGGGTAGCTCTCACTCTTTCTCTGTCCAAGACAACAGGAAGCTGCGTAAGGTCTGGATGCCCAAGACACCCCCTACCATTCCTGTCGACTCTCCGACCTCTCCGACCAATGAGGTTGTAGCATCGCTCCCTCTGCGCCTTGCCCGTAAAATTCAGTCTCCCGTCACTGACGGAATAGACAAAACTTCTGGCAATGCCTCAGTGCTAATCCAGAAGTATACTCCGCACTTTGCGCATAAAATTCAGTCTCCCGTCACTGACGGAATAGACAAAACTTCTGACAATGCCTCAGTGCTAATCCAGAAGTATACTCCGCGCTCTGCGCATAAAATTCAGTCTCCTGTCACTGACAAAACAGACAAAACTTTAGACAATACCTCAGTGCTAGTCCAGAAGCCTAATCCGTGCTCTACGCGTAAAATCCAGTCTACCGTCGATGACGTGGCAGACAGAATTTCTGACAGTGCCTTAGCGCAAAATCAGAAGTTCCAAATGCGCTCTACGCATAAAAATACATCTGCCCTCAGCGAAAAAGTAGATGATCCCTGCAATCTACGCAAGGGAAAGCAAGTGGCAGAATACTCAACTTCTCGGCCTTTATGCCAGCAAGGGAAGAATCTGCCCGCCCTCCGGATTACGCGAGGAGCTGACGGACGACTGAGGACCTCTTCAGCTTTACGCCAACCTGAGCAGAGCTCCAATTTACGCCAGGTGAGGCCCCTCAGCGTAAAGCAGGCTCATTTTGCGGATAGACAAGCTCCTCGGGGATTATCCGCTACCCAGATGGCCAACCTGTTGTATACGGGTGGCACACGAAAAACTATGGTTCCCAACATCCGCATGCCCACTGATGTGAACAGAAGGAACAAGCCATCTTCTTTTGCAAATCCTCCTGACCTGCGTGAATATCTGATCCAGAAACGCAAGGATAGGGGAACTTCTAGCATGTCTATTATGCCTCCTAACGAGCACTATTGTAATAGTCATAGGATTGTAATTAATTGTTGCTGTTCAGAAACAAAACGGTCAGTTTTTGACCGGTTGAATTACTCTCTGTCTTTCTAGGAAGAAGAGCATATACATGCATCAGTGAACATGGCTTCACACATACCTAGAGGAAGATCGAGCTCAAGACATCCTCCTTCTAGGACTCCGAGCCGAAGGAGATTCAACCAGCTCCTTAGGAACACTGAAGCTGGGGTGTTCCAAAACACCCGTTCGAGGTCGCGACAAACGCCTTCGTACTCTTCTGATTCCGAAGCTGGGGGTCGCCAGTCTCCCGAATTAGATACTGAAAGTATAGAGTCAACTTCTACAGAGACCTATACTCATCCTTCAATGACACCCAGGGAGATGGAAGTTTATGCCATTGGAGATGAACACGAGGAAGCTTTCCCGTCAGGGAGCGCTGAGCAACACATTACTACACTGGAGACATCTCTGAAAGAAATGCAATCCATGATGGAGAACATGCACCAGATGATGTTGACTCAACATACAGCTGCTATGGCTCAAGCATCGGTCCCTCCAAATTAAATAGTGTGGGGGTGGACTTACCACCATCCAACACGATCCAAGAGCCTGCTCTAGATCAGGAGTCAGCAGTTCCTCCGCTTCCTCGCTCGGAGAATGTGTTAATGCAACCAATTCCTCACCACTCCGTGGTCCCGCTACCAGCTGAAAATCTAATACAGGCAGTACGGGAGTTGAAAGCCCAATTCGATGCCTTGAAGCACAAAGATCAGCTCAAGAAATTGGGAATCAACCAGCCTTACCCGCCTATCTGGAAAGAGGCCTCTTTCCCTCCTGGATACAAACCACAGACCATGGCTCTATTCGAGGAAAAAACATCACCGAGTCAGTACATGAACTAATTCAGTATGATAACGGTGTTATTATAAGGGAATGACGCCCTCCTCACTCGGGTGTTCAAGGGCTGTCTCTCGGGAGTGGCTTATCAATGGTACCGCAGCCTGGCGGACAACTGTATTACTTCCTTCGAAGACTTCAAACCTTTATTCTTCGCACAATTCTACGAGGGAGGGATGGATATGTCTATGTCCTCTCTCATCGAAGTAAAGCAGAGGGAAAAAAGGACGTTCGTACCTTCATCAAACGTTTTCGTCAAGCCACTTTGCAAATGCCTCCCGGAGTTCCAGACTCGACATTGGTGGACATTTGCAGGAAGAACCTGCTTCCCGTAATCTCGGTGTTCACAGGACCATATCAGTTCCATGATTGGCCTTCGTTCATCATCTCAGCGGTAGCTGCCGAGGACAACAGTCGGAAGGCGCGTGATAATGGCATCATAATCTCTGCCTCCGATAGAGGCAAGAGGTCATCCCCCAACAACGACAATCCTCGCAGTTCCAAAGGAAAAGAAGCTCTGGCGATTAATACGTCCAGACAAAAGACTGCGGCAACCACGCAGACAAAATCTGGGACTTCCAGGCCCATTGAAGTGTACTCTTTCGACGACGACGATATTCCTAGCATATTCGAGTATCTCGTCAAAAGCGACAAGATTACCCTTTCCGAGGAGAAGCGGCCTAATAAAGTCGGCAGTACTAACAACCCCAAGTACTGCATCTTCCATAGATACATATACCACCCCACGAAGGCGTGCTATGTACTGAAGAGGAAGATCCAGGAGCTGATCGATGCTAAGGCCATCACTCTGCGCAACAGCGAGAAGACGGTCACAACCAACATGATCTCTCTGCAATTTGGCGATCTGCCTCCCCAAGAAGTCCCGGATGGCATTACACCTATGTCCCGGACAACGATGAACATCGTTAATCTCCTTCCAGCTAGGGGTCAAAATCATGACCTTCTACCCCTAACTACCCAGCAAGGCGAGATTATGTGGATTCATCTAGACCTGGTGTCGGAGATCGAGAAAGAGACTCAAGCTGCTAAGGCTAAGTCCAAAAAGAACTCAAATCACAAGCCGTGTCACATGATTATGGTACACTCTGCATCAGAAGACGAGGTCTTGGCTACGGGAACCCATTCAGGGAAAGCTTACCTACAAGACTATGGAGTCAGCCAGGAAGATGCATCGGCAGACGCTTCAGCTGCCAAGCCTTCAGAACCGGAATCTGCCGTACCAGAGGCCGGTCCTTGGAGACCAACTTCGGCGGACAGAGGGAAGCAAAAAGAAGTACGTTTCGATAAACCTGTGAAAAATATTCGAAACAAAGGTTTAGAGAAGCCCTACAACTTCGACATCCTGGCCCAACTAGCTAATACACCAGCCAGGTTGTCCATCTTCGAACTACTCAGGCTCTCCCAAGACACTCGTCAAGCCCTGAGTGAAGCATTGATGCAGGCAGATGCATACCTGACCCAGCTCAAGTCCCCTGATGAAGAACCCATGTCATGTCCTCAATGCCACAGTGTGATGGAGGTGGTCCCGAATATCACTTTCACTCAAGATGACATGCTGTTAAAACATAACAGGCATGACAGACCCCTCTATTATACCGGATACGTCGGTTCCATGGAGGTCAACCAGATTCACATAGATCCGGGATCATTGATCAGCATCATTCCTCATAGTCTGCTCAGACTGCTAAGGATTCCTACCAGCGAATTGGCTTACACACCACTATAATCGTGGGTTTCAACGCAAGGAAAAGTAAGCCGTTGGGGAAAATTCGCCTAAGGATCCAGATTGGCAACCTCAGATCGGTGGCTACATGTTATGTCATTGATTCAGTGGTGTCCTACAACATTCTGCTGGGCAGACCTTGGATCCACGACCATAACATCGTTCCTTCGACTCTACATCAATCCTTTAAATATGTAGATGCCCAAAGAACAGTACAAACGAAGTTTGCTGACCTGAACCCGTTCAAAGGAGTAGAATCCTACTACTCTGATGCCATGTTGTACTCTCAAGACTATATGGAAGAGGTGTCAGCCGAAGCAGAGAAGGAATCCCACTGGGAGCCAGAAGAACCCTCTGCCAAGCAACCTCTGTCAATCAAGGTGAAAGGATGGACTACTCGTCCAAAAGCCATAGAGCCTATGGCTATCCACCTGAACAAAACCAGGTCAGGAAAAGGGTGTGATCCTCTAGTGATCACTTTAAACCAGAAGCCTCCACCCTTGGTCATCAACCTTCGGCGCAACAGGCAGCCGATTGATATAAATGCAACCGGGAATGAAGTTTCAGATGATAATAAACATCCTCTTTTTAGTATATTGATGCTCAAATTCCAAATCAGGAATCCTCTCCCCATGATGATATAGAACCTATAGCACAAAAATTCTTGGAAGCTATAGACTCCTATCATCCGTATATGTGGGAAGTAGCATCATCATCCAATATCACCACGATATATGGACCGCATGAGGATTCTATCTTCATTGTCCCTCCTACTCACAGCAGTCAGCATTCAATAGTCTTCGGCCGCATGCGCAATAAACCGACTGTACAAGAAGATTCTTTCGATGACGATGCTGGTAAAATTCAAGTTCACAGATACAGCCCGCAAGCTCGGAAGATCATGCAAAGTATGGGTTATGGCTTGAAGCTGAAACCAGGTCTTAATTACGGGAAAGGCAGACGAATACCGCTGCACGGAGATCCCTACTATCAACGAACTAGTTTCGGGTTAGGGTATACCACCTCCCTTACAACTTCTCAGTCAAACGAGGATATCTCTTCCTCTTCTCAGAACGACTCCTCGTCCTCCGACTCATCTGATGCTCTCGAACGAATATTATCGGTAAATACGGTAGTGGCAGATCCTTTCGAAGAAGACGAGCAAGAATCCAAACCATTTGAGAATGACGCTTGGGCTCAACAAATGGATACACAATGGGAATTCTGCTTCGAACAGAGAGAACCTCCCACAGAAGATAAAGTTATCCAGATTGACGTTGGGGATGAACTTTCGCCAAAGCCGATATTTATCAGTAATAACCTTTCCGAAGAAGAAAGGAAAGAAATTATCCAGCTGATAAAAGAATATATCGACATCTTTGTATGGAATTATGAGGATATGCCAAGTCTTGATCCAAAGGTGGCTACTCATAAACTCAATATATTGCCCGATTCGAAGCCTGTGAAGCAGCACCAACGCCGGTTCCGCCCGAACATGATGGACGCCATTGAAGCTGAAGTCAAGAAGTTGATAGCCTGCGGTTTCATCCGAGAAGAACAACATCTCGACTGGGTCGCCAATGTTGTCCCGGTCATGAAGAAAAATGAGAAAGTACGTGTCTACATCGATTACCGAGATCTGAATGCAGCCTGCCCCAAGGATAAGTTTCCTCTTCCCATCACAAACGTCATGATTAACAATACATGCAGTTTTGAACGTATGTCTTTCATGGACAGATTTTCAGGATACAATCAAATCAAGATGCATCCTGAAGACGAGAAGCATACTGCCTTCCGGACACCATTGGGGGTATATTACTATACGGTCATGCCCTTTGGATTAAAGAATGCTGAGGCTACATACTAACGGGCTATGAGTAACATATTCTATGAGCATTTATGCAAGACAGTGGAGTGTTACGTGGACAATATAGCTGTCAAAAGCCGCCTCAAGGATAATCACATCCAAGACTTGAAGACAGTATTTGAATTGGTGCACCAATATCAACTCAAAATGAATCCTACAAAGTCCTTTCTGGGGGTATCTAGTGGCAAATTTTTGGGATTTTTCATTACCGCCAAAGGCATTCAAGTGGACCCTGATAAAGTCAAGGCCATCTTAGAAATGCGGCCGCCCCGTAATCTGAGAGAACTCAGGGGATTTCAAGGTCGTCTGGCTTATATCTGGAGATTCATATCCAACCTCTCTGGGAGATGTCAGCCCTTCTCTCGTCTCATGAAGAAAGGTGTATCCTTCGTATGGGACAAAGTGTCAGCAAGCGTTTAACGATATCAAATGCTACCTCACTAGTCCGCCAGTTCTGGTGCCTCCAGTCATAGGAAGACCATTCGTGCTGTATGTTCGAGCGATGGATCATTCTCTGAGAGCTCTTCTCGCACAGAAGAATGATATGGGTCATGAACATGCTATCTACTACCTCAGCAGGTCAGAGCCGAACACCGGTACAACCAAGTGGAGAAAGAATGCTTGGCTATGATGTTCGCTATCCAGAAAATGCGGGTACTATGTCACAGGCCAAACCATTCACATCATCTCCAAGACCAATCCTCTTCGGGTACTGATGAATAAGCCAAGTGTTCTTAATTCCCAACTCGCGACTTGGGCGATGTTATTAACACCGTATGACATGGTGTACGTCCCTCAGAAGTCCGTCAAAGGCCAAAGCATTGGCTGACTTCCTAGCTGCTCATCCAATCCCAGAGGCCTCCAAACTGTACGAGGACATTCTCGACGAAGTTACAGAATGTAATTCCACAATGGAAAGTGATGCATGGCAACTGTTCTTCGATGGTGCCTCCAGGACTGGTCCCAGGGGAAACGTGGTTTTGGGAGTAAGAATTATCCTGGTTACTCCTGATAAGCTCGTCATCTACCGAGCATATTCTCTTAGCGAGCCCTGTTCTAACAATGTGGCAGAGTATAATGCTCTCCTAATCGGGCTTCAAGTCGCTAAAGAATTGGGCGTCGAATCTCTGGAAGCTTTCGGTGATTCTCTGCTGATCGTCAATCAAGTCAGAGGAATATACGAAGTCCGAAATCCAGATCTCATCCCCTATCACCGAGAAACGGTCAAGATAGCCATGACATTCAAAGGATTCTTCCTAGAGCACGTACCTCGATCTCAAAATCTGGAAGCTGATGCCCTAGCCAGTCTAGCTGCAGATTTAGCTACCCCTATAAGAAGGCAGAATTCGGTGAAAAATAACTTTCACATAGAACACACCTACACTGTGAACACAAATCCTCCCAGGAGAGACTGGAGAAGTCTCTTTATAGATTTTGTAGCATACAGAATCTTGTCGGAGGACCCTAAAGAAGCAGTATCCGTCAAAAGACGATAATTGCGCTTCTACTTCGACGCATCTTCATAATGTCTATATCGTCGGTCTTATGACAGACTATTATTATGATGTCTCTCTGGTGATGAAGCACATAGGATTATCCGTGAAGCTCACGACGGCGTATGCGGAGCGCATCAACCCGGTCCTAAGCTATAGGATCGCATCAGGAGAATGGGCTATTACTGGCCTACTATGATCACAGATGCAATAAAGTATGTAAGACAATACAGAGCCTGTCAGGTCCATGCAGACTTTATCCATCAACCTCCTAAATATCTACATCCTACGGTTGCATCCTGGCCTTTCGAAGCATGGGGTATGGATATCATTAGTCCTATTCACCCGTCTTCTTCCAGAGGTCACCGGTTCATACTGGCCATCACAGATTATTTCTCCAAATGGGCAGAGGCGATCCCTCTTGCTGAGGTGAAGGCATCTAATGTGATCAACTTCATCATGCATCACATCATTTATCGCTTCAGGATACCCCAGAGGATAATTTACGACAATGGGCCTCAGTTCATCAGCCAAGCGTTTCATCAATTTTGCGATAAAAATCGAATACAAAATGTGGCCTCTATGGCATATAATCCTGCTGCTAATGGTTTGGCGGAAGCTTTCAACAAAACCATTATCAAGCTCTTGAAAAAGTTCGTCTCTTCGAACAAGAGGGATTGGAATGAGAAGCTGGGAGAATGTCTCTGGGTATACAGCACAACAGTACGAGCACCGACAGGTTGTACCCCATTCTCACTGGTTTACGGGAGCAAAGCAGTTCTCCCCATCGAAATCCAGATTCTGTCACTCAGGATAGCCGTGGCTAATGAGCTGACTCAAGAAAAGAATGACCTGTTAAGGTTTCAAGAGCTAGAAGGATTAGACGAGAAACGCCTCCAAGCTCAATAATGTATCGCGTTCTACCAAGCACGCATTTCCAGAGCTTTTAATCAAAAAGTAAAGGAAAGAGTGTTCAAAGTTGGCGAGCTAGTTTTAGCCGTAAGAAGGCCGATGATTCTTACTCACAGGAGTAAGGGCAAATTCCAGCCCAAATGGGAAGGCCCTTATGTGATCGAGATGACGTTCTCAAACGGCACTTACAGGTTAGCCAAGCCTAATGGAGACTTGTTAATGGCTCCTATCAATGGCAAATTCCTGAAAAGGTACTATGCTTAACCTCCTTTGCTCACATGGAGTACGGTGAAGACCTTATTCTGACAATACTACTTCCAAAACGAAACTAGTTGGATCATATTCTATCATGTCCATATGACCTCTGAATAGATATGTTTAACTAATTTGGAACTTCGAGACCTATCACGTCCATATTACCTCTGATATCACTTTCACCCAAACCTGTCATTTATATTCCAAAATGATGGGTCCACAAAGTCAGATAAGAGTCTCTTTATTACTTCCAGAAAGAGCAAAAGTACATTGAAAAGCAAAAAAAGTATATCATTTGGGGGGAGCGGTTAGGTCATGAATCTGCTGCGCCATAGCAACCATTCTCTCATCCAGGGAGTTCAAGACGTCGGCGCGAGCCCGTTCCAATCTTGAAGCATCGTTGTTCAAAGCAGCTAGCTCAGACCGAGCCCGCACAAAACCTGAGTGGAAAGCACCCACACGCGTCAAATTCTGCTGAACAGTCGCCCATCGCTCCTTCAGCACATTTTGGGCTGCCGACAAAGAGAGAGCCTTCGCTGCCACTTTCTCATATTCGGTTTCGCACCGGGTCAACTCGGGGACGACATACTCCAATTGGACACGCTCATGATCTATCTCCTGCTGCTGAGCCTCGATGGACTTATTCAGAGACTCCATCTGTTCAGCAAGCTGCGCAGTCAGGGAGTCGTACTTAGCTTGAACGAGACCGTCAATGTTGCCTCAAGCTAGCTGCAAGTATTCGTTAATGGGTTGCTCCAAACCATTAACTATCTCCTCCAGCATGTCAGCTACCCCAGTGTCGTTGAATTCTCGGATCGGCACTATCGCGGACCGGGAGGACCTCCTCAGCGACGCAAAGCTCAAATTCTTCTCCAACACCATTGATATTAATATTTTTAAGGTGGTATAGAAGATACTAGTGTACTGCTCGGTCAGTGCAGCTAGATCCGAATGGACACTGGGAGTGGCCGCGATATTGGTGAATCCCCCTCCAAGAATAATCGCAGACGATGTTGCCACGGCCGTCGCCTCAACAGGTGGTGCGACAAAAGAAGAAGCGCCAACACCGGACGAAGTGACCGGCGTACTCAAAGGAGGCATTGTCGCAATGACAGGCTCGTCCTCCTCTTGAGATATCGGAATCTCTTCGACAGGCGAGCCGGCACCCGAAAGTATCTCCTCTTCAAAGTCAGGCACCTCCGTGTCGCCGCCAGGACCTGACACAGAGCCAAAGGGCGCATCTACACTGCCCTCCCCGAAGATGTCCTCCCCTAAAAAGAAGACAAAAGGAAGTTAATAGCGAAATGATGTTAACTTTTCTAAAAAGAGGCGTAAAGACGATGTTTACCCATGACCGACGGTGTATATGTCGCGTCTGCGGCCAGTACAGCTAAATCATTTCTTAGTGATGCTAGGCAAGCTGTCATACCTGGAGAAGGGGGTGTGCTAATAGACATCGGCAGGTACTCTTCTGAATCTTCGCCGAGATCCACTCGAGGTTCACCAGGTAGAATCTCGCCGGGTGTACCTACAAACACGGCAGGGGTCTCTCCCGATACTGAGCTGGATAAAGGTATATGGAATCTTGTTATGATTGGCCCTGAAGGCGACCTCGTTCCACTACCTGAAGCAGTAGCAGCGACAGCAGCCTCCAATAGAGATTCTCCGACACCACCAGCCGGAACATTAGAGGGTCCCTCTCTAAAAGGCGAGGAACCTCCAATCAAAGAATTATCCCCAACAGGGGGAGATGCAAGCTCACTTCTAGGAGCCTCATTACCAGGAATCCGGAGAGGACGATTAACCGTCTTCTTCTTCCTCTTGTGAGAAGAAGTCTCCTTCGGAGCAGGAGCCCTTCGCTTCCCAGAGATTACCAAAGCCCCTGCAGGCGGAGGTATTTTACCCCTCGGCACCGACAACAGAGGCTCATCCGGAGTAACGGACTCTTCACCCTCGTCAGAGAAAATCGAGGGGACTTCGACTCTTCCTCCAGGCTTGGAAGAGGGCATCCTAAAACTTCCATGCATATCAAAATCGTGATGGAAGGTGTTGGTTGCCACGTAGAACTGGGCATACGAATGGAGAATACGCAGCTCTGTGGAGAGTGAAATGACGGGCACGGTAAAAGTTGCCTCAGTGCAACCCATGATGAAATATTGCCATCCTCTGGCTCCATCAATGAGTCCACCCCTGGACCTGAAGCTGGTGACGGCATTGCCCACATGCAACTGGTCGTACCCGAATTGCCTGGCAAACCGACTAGGCAGGTAGGGTTCCAAGAAGCATTGGTCTTCACTTCTGTACAGTAAATGGGAAGGTCTAATACAGACCAACCAATTAAAAGACTCAGGAGAAAGAACGGTCTTCCCGTCGCCTACGTCCTGAAGTCTGATCCCATGTTGATTGAGATGTATATGGGAGACAGTGCAGAAGAGCTTCCAGCTGTGACTGAAGTTTAGCACCCGCCGACAGTCTAAAACTGTGGTCACGTTCCAGGAAGAATTCTTGTAGTTCAACAAGAAACTACCCCCCGAACTATTGCCAGAGCCGGGAGACATCACCCTGGGGTTATGGAGAATTAACCATCCCATCAAATATAGGTATGGTAATTCTACCCTGGGAAAGCTATCACGCCGAGTTTCATCAGCGAGCAGCCCGTCAGTCATAGCCCTCAGGCCAGCTTGTATGCGGCACACCATGGCAGGGAGCAAGCCCAGTCTTGCCCCGAACACCAGATGCACTGCAAGCCATAGTGTGTTGCGGTGAATGCGGTCCACAGATGTGATGCCGGGTACCACCAGTCGGCGCAGCCATATAGAGAGGAAGCCAGCCAGTTGAGCTTTCCTGGACAGAGGCTTGCGGCAATGCCTCAAATAACTATAGGCCTTAGTGCCTGCAGGATACTTCCTTATCCCTTCGTCGAGGATCCAGTCCGGAGCCCCAGCATCTTCCATGAGATCGTCGACTACCTGAGCATTAAGCGCGCTCAGAAAATTCAGAGGATGATCTTTGCCTTCCAAGACCTTCTCTGGCTTAGCAGTCCTGGACCGGTGAAAGAAGAGGTAGGACGTCCATTTATTGATATGAGCCAAATCTGAGGGCTCACCATAAAAAGTGGTGCAAGCGAGGTAGTGGCACATCAGCTCCTGGTACACTTCCACTACTCGAGGGTCTGAATCCCCCAGCTTTCGGTTCGTGGGAACATACTCTTCATATGGAGTATCCCCCATCGGCAGTCTCGAGATCTCTGCCATCTCGTAGAGGGCCAATCCCAACTCCCCCAGTGGAGTGGCGAAAGTCCCGGTGAGCGAGATATATCGCTCCGTTAGTGCCAGAAACAGGTTGGGGTTGAGAGGTAACCCAACACTGGTGGCACTCACAGCTGCATACAGACCAATGCCCTCCAACTTGGTCTGAAAATGCTTCAGGGCCCATTCAGCTAAGCGAGCCCATCGAAGATTTGTAGGGGTGATCCACCCACTTATCCTAGGGTTCACCTTAGGGTATACTCCCCCGTGCCCCATAAAATCATTGTAGAAAGTCGGTAATTGGACCAGCTGAATCACTAAACTGTCTTCACTCGGGACACTGCCCGGGTACAGTCCCCTGAACGGCATCACAGAGCCGGAAGGGCAGCTGACAAACGACCCCTGGTCAGCTCCTTTCAGATGAAATATCTTCCCCGGCCTGCCGTGAAGATCGGGAGTCAGCGTCCATGACATCCTCCTGGGATATGTAGCATGAAAGAATGCCGAGATGAGATAGTCTCTCAGCATCTTGGGCAGATACAAAACCAAGCTCCCGGCAGGGAAAACCCAGAGTTCTTTCTTGGGCTTCATCTGGGACTGCTTGTCAATCATGTCCCCGAAGAGGAAAGCCAGCTTTATGTATTGGTCCCCGTCTATATACGTCAGGGGCTCTCCGATGATCATGCTCAACAGCATCCGCTCTCCTTGAGCCGATATCAAAATTTCCCTTCCTTCGGGATACTGGGGTCCAGTGATGGAAAATATCACGTGAGACAAATCCTCCAGGTAGTTGGAGTACAGCATCCTGGCGGCAGAATCCATCACATCGGCTAACGGAGACGCATACAAGTTAACTGCAAGAGTGCAAGAAAAACACATCAGTTCCTATAACTAGATATTACAGATCTTGCAGCATATGCCAAAAATCAACAGTCTGTGCTTTATGCCAAGACTGTAAAAACTTAAGCTTTTACGCTGGGATCCTATTCCGAGGCGTAAAATTCAAGACAGGCAGTATACGCAAAGTTTTTGACAGTCTGTATTTTACGCCAGACTGCCAAAATTTGAGTTATTATGCCGGAATTACCATCCCTGCATAACACTCAAATTATATAGTATACGCCAACTTTCGACAGTCAAAGCTTTTACGCCAGACTGTGAAAATATGGAGTTTTTGTGCTGACATATTAGAAATATGGGCGTAAAAGATAAAATATCTCTGTGCATCATCTTCCTCGAAGAGGTTATCAGCACAGAAGATGACCTAGCACATTCACGTACAACGTGTGCGAAGGATTTTCAGTCGTTCTTTTTTGTCCCAAAAGCTCTACCTTTAAGGCCGGGTGCACTGCTCGTCGGCGGGACACTTCGCTCAGAATGAAGCTCGCCTTGCCCGACTGAAGTCGTTCTCGCTTGGGCAGAAGAACGAGAAGAAGAATCAACCTTCTTTTCCTTAGAGGAGGAGAGTTGTTTCGAGGCCATTACTGGAAACTTTGAAGGCTCGGAGAAGAAACGACGAAGAACTCGAACAGTCAAAGGTTTTCTTTCGCAGAAGACGGATGAAAAGTTTTTCTCTCAGAAACTTGGGGTATATATAGAGTTCGGATGGACTCCTCGAATCTCGAACCAAATCTCATAATTAATATTCGGTTATGATT
This sequence comes from Iris macrosiphon, assembly GCA_036927795.1. Lineage (NCBI taxonomy): Eukaryota > Viridiplantae > Streptophyta > Magnoliopsida > Asparagales > Iridaceae > Iris > Iris macrosiphon. The sequence goes on along the minus strand of JAYESA010000001.1, from coordinate 33,907,863 downwards.
GGGTACTACATCAGCCTATTACTCAGAGAATGCGGACAGTCAGCGAATTCGAAAAGTTTTCGTGCGAAGCAGATTCGTGGTTTTTACGCTAAGGAGCTTTCTACGCTCGACAGCTACAGATCTACGGTTTTACGCTCACAGGCTACAAGTCTATGGTTTTACGCCCGGATGCTTTTATGCTTGGTAGCTTTTACGCTCGAGAGGCTACAAACCTACGACTTCACGCTCAGCAGCTAGAAATCTATGATTTCACGCTCGGTGGCTTTTACGCTCCGAGGCAACAGATCCACAGTTTCACGCTCGAAAGATTTCTTTTTCAGAAGTTACAAATCTACAGTTCTACGCCCGGATGCTCTCATGCTCAGCAGCTTTTACGCTCGAGAGGCTACAAAGTTATGATTTTACGTTCATCTACAATTACAGATCTATGACTTTCCGCATATCTAAAAAATACGCAGGCCAAAGTACAGTACATCTGAACAATTCTCAAGGCGGTCAATTGCAAGGGTTCACACAGAAGATACTCCTTCTTGACCTCAAAATATCCCAAGTACCCAAAGCATACAGAGTTCAACATTGAAAATTACTCTTCTCCTTGGGTCGATTGGAAGTTCATCCATAATCCAGTCTGAATATTTCGTCTACAGTTCAAGATGGCGACTCAGTTTTTGACAGCTATTTCTCACCCTGTTCCAAGGGATTTTCGAGAAATCATTCTTGAAGATGATGGTCTGAACAAGAATTCTGTTTATCAGAAGTGACAGTTCAAAATTTTATGCGGTTCCTCATTCCTAACAGCAGGACAGTTCGAATACTCGACTGATAAGCGAATTTCTGCGCATCCTTAAGTTATGCTTAAAAGACAGGACAGAACCTAGCACTCTTTCTAACAGAGTCGGCATAAAATTACCAGACGTGTCAAAGCTACACATATTCAGACTTCACAACAAAAATATACGGCAAGATGATCATATGCACAGAAGAAGACAATTTTATTAAAACATGATTACATATGAGGGAAATCCAGTCTACAAGGGTTTTTCTTCATTTTCATGATTACATATGAGGGAAACCTCATCTACAAAGGACTTCCTCATCGTCGTCTGAAGATCTCGCCCAGAATCTGTTCTGTCAGGTTCTCGCATGGGCGGAATTCTTCATCCATCTTCTCCAGCAGTCAGTCGGTTCCCGCAAACTGACTGACATGAAATGATCAATGGCAGAAGGATACAAAAATAGGCCTAGACCCATCCTCCAATACAGGAAAGCAGGGTCAATCTGCTTTCCTGCGTCCAGCGCCATGACAGATTGAGTTGAGATATTTTACCTAACTCAATACTCGAGGATAGAGCTAGTTTCTGCTCTGGTCCACGAAAGTATCAGGAGAAGATACAGCTTGCAAGCTATGTGGTCAAATACGACCCTTCCTCTCTTTGGAAGAACCGCCATACAAAGTTACTGATTATCCTGAGCAAAGGAGGCTACACTATCCTTCCATGATCCATCGTTGCAGAGGACATTTGCTCAAAGATGCCATCTTTTTTGGTTCCTTACATGCTGGAAGAACATGGTCTTCTTCTTCCTCAAGTCGACCCGACGAACTCCGGCGATCATCTCTGTATGGTGAAAGAAATATGGGAAGAACAGGTTAACTCTTCAGCCTTTTTTATAGGCGAAAGAGATCACACCGATCCCCAATAACTCTGCCATAAAGTCAGCCTTAAAAGAACGTGCCAGACTTGACCGTTTCAGAGCGTTTCAAATTACGAGGAACGTTTCATGCTTCATTCAAAGTGTTTCAAATTACGAGGAATTTAAAAGCTTTGAAGGGGGTCTTATAGAAGCATGAAAAATACGCTGGATAGCCATACGCAGCATGTTGATACAGGACAGTGTAAATAGAGGACCTCAGAGCCATCAATGTGCAACAGAGCTTTTTGCTGAGCACAGCGTAAAGTATAAGCTCAAGGACCATCCGCGTAATACAGTATGTCCAGGCTGCTTTAGCATAAAAAGCGTGCTACATCGCCTTTATGGCGTAAAACTCATCTGCTTTTAATGCAGCATTGAAGTGTACGAGGGACGCTTCGTATTCCCCGAAATGAACCTGACAAGTCGTGCAGTGAACCTGACAAATCGTGCAGTGAACCTGACGTCTAACTCCTGACAAAGAGTACTGTACGACTACCCAGGCGACGACTATAATGATGGCGCGACACTGCAACCCAGGCTGTCATTTACTGCCCTTTCCTTGGCGTAAACCACTTTTACGCATATAAAGGAATATACTGCCTAGTTTTACACAGGCAGATGTGAGCTGTTTACGCTCCACAGAAGACAAACAGCCTGCCACATCAAAAGCTGATCTTCGTACAGGGCTCGAGGCACGTCTCTGCATTTAATGCGTAGAGTGATGACAGAACTCGATGCACGTCTCTGCATTTAATGTGCAGAAAGGGTGGCAAATCTTCAAAACATGCGTCTGCATTTAATGCGTAGGATAATGGCGGATCTCTGCATTTAATGCAGGAGATTTGATTAAATGTCACCGAACCGTCGTTTAGTGATATCCCCTTTGCGTAAACTGCTTTTACGCATACAAGGGGATACGCTGCCCAGTTTTACACAGGCAGACGTGAGCTTCTTACGCTCCGCAGAAGACAAACAGACTACCGCGTCAGCAATTACTCTTCGTACATGATTCGAGGCGCGTATCTGTATTTGATACGCAGAATGATGGCAAATCTTCGGGACAACATATCTTTGAAGACACGTCTCTGCATTTAATGCGCAGGATGGGGGCAGATCTCTGCATTTAATGCAAGAGATTTAATTATATCTCCAAAAGCTATAATTTTGGCTAAAACATCCACATCATCTCGGCTTCTATGCCCCCTCGGCTTCTACGCCCCCTCGGCCTCTATGCCCACTCAGCCTCTATGCCCACTCGGTTTCTACGCCCACTCGGCTTCTACGCCTACTCGGCTTCTATGCCTACTTGGCTTCTATGCCATGGTGACAGTTATTGGCTTCTACGCCAACCTCTTATACACAAAGGATAACTACCTACGTGGCTTCTACGCCGTGATCTTCGCAGCAGTTATACGCGTTGTCCCTTAGTTGGACACGCTTCACACGCTCATTCAAAAGGTCATCTATACGCGGGCAATGGTTATTGTAACCATCATGTAAAAGGGTGCTGTACTTTCCACTACTCGGTTTCTACGCCGACTGAGTGGTCACTGTCACTAAAGCTCTATAAATAGAGACCTCTATCAACAGAGGTCCAAGGTCAAAAATTGGTGGAGAAAATGGTCGAAAAAGAGAAGAATCCAGAGCTCAAGCAAAGAGTAGTGATCGACGACTTTGGCATCGAGCATCCACTCTCTTCAGCAACCTTCGAAGCTGCTTTCTGTCTTCTACAACACTTCTTCATCATCGTGTGGTCAAAGGGACAAAGTGATCGACTGCAGATCAGACTCCTATAGCAATATTTACTCAGATTAAATAAATTATACTCGATATTCCTCGTATAGGATTAAATTGTACAAACTTGTTTGTAAACCGAAGAGCGGGGTTTTCGTAAATAAAAAACCTTGTCGTTTCTCATATTTCTTTCGTTTATTTATCCAAAACAATAAATACCGATGGTGCATTAGTCAACCCAAACGACATCACCATAAACTTGTACTGACCATACCGAGTTCTAAAAGCAGTCTTCGGTATGTCATTCGGCTTTACCTTCACCCGGTGGTAGCCTGATCTCAAATCTATCTTAGAAAATACCTTGGCACCACTCAACTGATCGAACAGATCTTCAATCCGTGGCAAAGGGTACTTATTCTTGATAGTGAGATTATTCAATGCCCTATAATCAATGAACATGCGCACCGATCTATCCTTCTTCGGTACAAACAATATCGGGGCTCCCCACGGTGAAGAACTCGATCTGATAAACCCCTTATCCTATAATTTGTCCACCTGCTTCTTCAGCTCGACCAGCTCGCTATTTTTTACTCTATAGACATATTGCAAAATTGGTTCTGCACCTGGCACCAAGTCTATAGAGAATTCAATATCTCGATCTGGCGGCAATCCTAGCAATTCTTTAGGAAACACATCCAAGAACTCTGCTATCAACGGATGTGACAACTCATTGTCTTCCACGATAGCTCCACAAATAATGCCTTCTCTCTACTCTGTAGCTCCTCTAGCAAACTCAAACTCTGGCTCTCCTAGCAGACCAAACAAAACTCTACCTCCTCTACAATCTATGCTAGCACGGTGCCTACTCAACCAATCCATCCCGAGTATAATATCGTAGCTCGAAAGTGGCATTACAAGTAGACACACACTCAACTCCCGGCATCCTAGAGTAACTCTCCGATCCTTGCAAATATCATTAACCAGGATAATGCCTCCCCCAGTCTTGATCTTGCAAGTCCTAAGCAAAGACTCAGCTACCAAACCATGCTTCGGAGGAAAAGAAACATATATAAAACTATGGGAAGCACTACTATCAAACAAAGCTAAAGCTGAAATTGAATCAAGAAGAATAGAACCTGCAATGACATCTCCAGTGGGTTCGTCCTCCTTGACGGTCATAGAAAACGCTCATCCCTGACACGCACCTCCCTGCTGCTGATGCTGGATATAACACTGCTGCTCTGTCGGAAGCGGTCCCCTCGACTGTACTGCAGGTGGTCTCGCTTGTGCCCTCGGAGCTGAAGCTGCTCCCTGAACTACACGACGAGGATTGGAAGGACACTCCCTCAGCTGATGCCCTTCAATACCATAATACAAACAAACTCCTAGACTCCTACTGTAAACTTCCCAGATATGATCGGACTTCTTGCAGTAGTGGCATGAAGCTTGCTGTAACTGTCTCTGCTGCTGTGGTGCCTGGTAAAATGGTACCCGAGCTGGAGTCTGGTGCTGCTGTGGCTGCTAGAAAGGCCTGGACTGGAATTGAGGATGTTTGGCAGATATTGTACTGCTGTTTGTCTCCAGAAAAGAATCACGGTCTCTCTTGGGCTTCAAACCCAACTCCACTCAACCTTGCGTGCCTCCGCATGTATCTCCGAGTATGTCTCATAAAAAGACTGAATGAGGATCTTCATTTCCCAGTTTAGACCCTTACGAAAATGAATAGCCCAAACCTCCGGCTCTCTCACAAAATACTCTGTAAATTGGCTCAACCTGCTGAACTCCGCAGCGTACTCCTCTACAGACATGCTCCCCTGAATGAGGCTCTCAAACTGCCTCCCCAAGTCTAGCCTGTCTGCTCGAGCGAAGAACTTCTTCTTGAAGAGGTCCTTGAATACCTCCCAAGACTTTCCCGTGTGAACAAGAATCGGCTCATTCCTGAACCAAGTACGGGCAACGTCGAACAGTTGAAGTCCTACGACCTCAACCTTCAGAACTCTACTATCAACGGATGTGACAACTCATTGTCTTCTACCATAGCTCCACAAATAATGCCTTTTCCTTGCTCTGTAGCTCCTCTAGCAAACTCGAACTCTGGCTCTCCTGGTGGACCAAACAAAACTCTACCTCCTCTACAATCTATTCTAGCACGGTGCCTACTCAACCAATCCATCCCGAGTACAATATCGTAGCTCAGAAGTGGCATTACAAGTAGACATGCACTCAACTCCCGGCCTCCTAGAGTAACTCTCCGATCCTTGCAAATATCATTAACCAGGATAATGCCTCCCCCGGTCATGATCTTGCAAGTCCTAAGCAAAGTCTCAGCTACTAAACCATGCTTCAGACCAAAAGAAACAGATACAAAACTATGGGAAGCACCACTATTAAACAAAGCTAAAGCTGGAATTGAATCAAGAAGAATAGAACCTGCGATGACATCTCCGCTGGGTTCTTCCTCCTCGACGGTCATAGCAAACGCACGTCCCTGACACGCACCTCCCTGCTGCTGATGTTGGATATAACGTTGCTGCTGTGTCAGAAGTGGTCCCCTTGGCTGTACTGTAGGTGGTCTCGCTTGTGCCCTCGGAGCTGAAGCTACTCCCTGAACTGCACGATGAGGATTGGAAGGACACTCCCCCAACTGATGCCCTTCAGTACCATAATACAAACAAACTCCTAGCCTCCTACTGCAAACTTCCCAGATATGATCGGGCTTCTTGCAGTAGTGGCAGAAAGCTTGCTGTAACTGTTTCTACTGCTATGGTACCTGGTAAAACGGTGCCCATGCTGGAGTCTGGTGCTGCTGTGGCTGCTAGAAAGGCCTGGACTAGAAATGAGGACGTTTGGCATATACTGCACTGCTGTTTGCCCCCAGAAAAGAATTACGGTCTCTCTTGGGCTTTAAACCCAACTCCCACTCAACCTTGCATGCCTTCACAAGTATCTCCGAGTATGTCTCATAAAAAGACTGAATGAGGATCTTCACTTCCCAGTTTAGACCCTCACGGAAACGAATAGCCCGAACCTCCGGCTCTCTCACCAAATACTCTGTAAATTGGCTCAACCTGCCGAACTCAGCAGCGTACTCCTCTGTCACGCCCCAGTCCCAAAATGTATGGAACCAGGCCACGTGGCAATAGCCAGCTGACACGTCTCCGAGGATATCCCAATTTAATGGATCCCCGAAGAGTGCTACGCTGTCCTATAATACTACCATGTCCAATATCAGTCAAGTACAGGTAATCTAATCTCATCCACAATATAAAGAGCAAGAAACACTAAATAAACTGCTGGTTGATAAATACCAGTCTCAAGATATCATAGTACAACCAGTGATGTCTGGTGGGAACAAACCCACTACTATGATGAAATAAAGTACTGAAAGAAGATATAAAAGATAATAACTAGGGCATCAGCTGAGAAGATAATGCTGCCCTCTATCTAGGCTAATGGCCTACCAGCTGATCATGGGAACTCTGACGGCTGCACCTCCAACTCCTCGGCTGTAGCAAATCTCGTCTCCTGTCCTGGGCCGTATATGGTGGGGTAGTAAGCCTCGTCTAAATCTGGAAAGGTACCAGGTCCTCAGAGGGACGTAACAAAATACAAGAAAACAATATGCTATATATGAACACTGAATAAAATAAATTCAATAAGGGTGTGCTAGCCATCTAAGTGAATGCAATGTGAGGGCAACTCTGACGCGTATGAGTAGGTGTAGGCATACCGTCCATACTCTGAAGAGAATGGCATCTGTACAGTATATCGTCCATATCACTCCGAAGAGCGTGGCATCAGTATAAAGGAAAAATCATTGGACCCGAGGTTCCTTCGAACTACGGCTCCAATGTGGGTATATCCCAAACACCTCCTAGTTGTCCTCCCCGCCCCATGTAGATACGCAAGTCGACTACTCGACGTGCCTACCATGAATCAATAAACCAAGCCTCTAAATTATGTCCTGGCTACACGCTAACCGTGAGGTAGGTTGTACGCAACGATAGCTAGTCGAGTACGCAAACCCACATCCCAATATAAATATGTCTTAGTAAACGTGTAAGGTGTCAGGTCATAGACAATAAAAGAATTATCGTCCCAAGGGGTTGAGTCTACTAAGAGCTAAGTCTATGTATATACTAATCATCGATGTACCCGTCGAATGCACCCGAGACAACTCGGACGCGCACAGTTGTATCAACTACAAGCAACAATAATACCATACAATATGTGCATATTTAATTTAGACAGTAAATATAGCAAGGTATCTTGCCTGTATCCGAAAGCTGTGAATGCCAGAAGCCTGTTCCAGCGATGCCTCCTGTCTGATCCGATGATCCTGGCACACAATATAATATAGAATTCTACATCAGACAATAAGATCTAGTGTACTGACACTACGTTGCTCTTGAGGGTCTGTCTCAAGTTCACGGTTAATCGATTACAGCACCGCGTGTGCACTTAGCTAGGGTGTACACTCGTTCTATCCTCGGTTAACGTTGTTTTAAGGCAAATTACTACGTTATTGATTACCAATTATCTATGTTTGGTATGAATACCTGCCCTTGTTTCCTATGTTAAGTATTCCAGGTGAATTACTATTCATATATGACCGGTCTCATAACTTTAGGTTTTTGCTAGTTACTAACCAATTTCTAACTCCTGTTACTCATCATACTAACATGTATATAATTATGGTTAATTCTGTTTGTTATCATCTAGTTTAACTATCATCATGCATACATATCTGTATTAATTTGTTTTAACTGGTTTGTGTTGACACCGGATACGTCGACACGATGACTCGATAAAGCAACCATACAACATTATTATACGAGAAGCGAACTAGGGGTCGAGTACCTGACTGACTGGACGAGATTCTGCTTGCGGGACGGAGCTCCTGGCGTCGGCGGCAAGTCTCGACAGCAGCCGCGGCACTCTCGGCAGGCGCGGCAGTGGTGCACGGGACAGCGGGTCGGGGGTGTTCGGTTGCAGCGGGTCGGGGTGGTCGGGAGCAGCGGTCAGGGGAGTCCTGAAGCAGCGGGTCAGGGGGTTTCGGGAGCAGCGGGTCAGGGGGTTTCGGGAGCAGCGGGTCAGGGGAGTTCCGGCTGTGTAGGGGCGATGGTCGGCAATATAAGGAGGGTGGTGGTCGGCAATATATGGAGGGTGGTGGTCGGCAATATAAGGAGGGTGGTGGTCGGCAATATATGGAGGGGGTGGTCGTGATGGTTGGTGCAAAGGAGTACTCGGCTAGGGTTAGGGAAGGAGGGTGATATGAAATCTAGGGTTTGAGTAAATAAAGGTATATTTATATGGGTGGTGGAGATGATGGGCTAAGCTCGAGGGTTTGGGCTTGTCCGGCTTGTTGGGTTTGAAATGATCCACTCAAAAGCGCATGTGGGCTGGGTTTGGTTCTGCTTGGGGTAAATTGGCTTTAAATTAATTAGATTAATAATTAGGGCGCAAGGCAAAAATTTTACGAACATTGCGCAGCTAAGTTGAGATGCAATGACGAGCATCTAAGGTTGCACAAAGGTCAGAGGGGTACATATAATTGTCGCACATAATTCTAATTAAATTCCAAATAAATCCTAGTCTCCAGATTTAATTAAATTAAACCCCAATTTGGTTGAGGGGGTTTACAATCTACCCTCCTTAGGGCATTTCGTCCTCGAAATTAAAACATACGCATGGCAAGAATTTCTAACTGAATAAGTAAAGTACTAATACGTACCTAGTCCTTCGAAGAGGTGGGGGTAGCGTTGTCTAATGTCCTCCTCGCATTCCCAAGTCGATTCGCCCGGTGCATGATGCCTCCATGCAACACGCACTAGTGGAATGGTCTGCCCTCGTAGTACTTTCTCACTTCTGTCTAGAATCTCCACAGGCTCCTCTTCATATGATAGGCTCGGGCCGACCGTGATCTCGGAATGGTCAAGCACGTGACTAGGATCCGATATATACCTCCTCAATTGAGATACGTGGAAGACGTCGTGGACTCCTTCCAAGGTCTGCGGTAACGCTAATCTGTAAGCAACCTCTCCGACGCGTTCTAATATGTCGAAGGGTCCGATGTACCTCGGACTCAGCTTCCCTCTGCCTCCGAATCTGATAGTCCCTCGAGTAGGTGAGATCTTTAAGAATACATGATCTCCTACCTGAAACTCTAAGGGTCGGCGATGCGCATTCGCCCAATGCTTCTGTCGGTCTTGTGCTGCACGAATGTGTCCTTGGATCTTCTTTACCTTTTCTACCGTCCGAACAACCAACTCGGGTCCGAGGATCTGTCGTTTGCCTATATCACTCCAGCATACTGGGGAACGACATTTCCTGCCATACAACGCTTTATAGGGAGCCATCTGAATACTCGCTTGATAGCTGTTGTTGTAGGAAAACTCGACCAAATGTAAGTGGTCCTCCCATGATCCTCCGAAGTCCAGCGTGCACGCTCTCAACATGTCTTCTAATGTCTGAATGGTGTGCTCTGACTGACCATCTGTTTGTGGGTAATACGCTGTGCTAAACTTTAGGCGAGTACCAAGGCTCTCCTGCATACTCCGCCAAAAGTAAGACATAAATCTCGTATCCCTGTCAGACACGATGCTAACTGGCACTCCATGTAGGCGCACAATCTCCCTCATGTACATATCTGCTAAAGCCTCCGTCGATTGTCCAACTCTAAAGGGTAAAAAGTGTGCGGACTTGGTGAGTCTATCCACGATTACCCATACTGCGTTGCGCCCACTAGGACTCCTCGGAAAGCCTGTAACAAAGTCCATAGTGATATGCTCCCATTTCCACTCCGGTATGGGAAGCGGTTGAAGCAATCCTGCAGATCTCTGGTGCTAAGCCTTGACTTGCTGGCACACCAGGCACTTGGCCACGAAGCGTGCTATCTCTCTCTTCATTCTGTGCCACCAGTAGTACTGTCTTAGGTCTCTGTACATCTTCGTGCCTCCTGGGTGAATAAAATAGGTGGAACTATGTGCCTCTGTCATCAATTCCTGCCGAAGTTCTCCATTTGGCACATAGAGACGATCTCCGCATCTCAGTGTTCCGTCTTCATGTATCCGTAGTCCTGTCTGTAATCCAGCCTCTGTCCTCTGTCTGAGCCTCTGAAATCTGGCATCTATCGGCAAAGCAGTCTTGATTCTCTCTACTAGTGTTGATTGTAATTGGAGACTCGACAATTGTCCGTCTATTCCAGGTATGACAACCTCTATACCCATCTGTTCTAGATCTCTCAACAGATGTTGTTGGGTAGTCAAGAAGAATGCCATAGGTCTTCTGCTCAGTGCGTCTGCTACTACGTTAGCCTTTCCCGGGTGGTACTGTAGCTCAATTTCGAAGTCTGTCATCACCTCGAGCCAACGTCTCTGCCTCTGATTAAGGTCCTTCTGAGTGTAGACATATTTCAGGCTCTTATGATCAGTAAATATCTTCACTCTTTCTCCATATAGGTAATGCCTCCAAAGCTTTAAAGCAAAGATCACTGCTGCAAGCTCCAAGTCGTGGGTGGGATAGTTCTTCTCATGTGTCCTCAACTGTCTTGAAGCATAAGCTACAACCTTCCCATGCTGCATCAAGACGCATCCTAATCCTTTCCCGGACGCATCGCTGTATATTACGAATCCTCCGGGTCCAGAAGGTATGGTCAAGATGGGTGTTGTAGTCAAGCGCTTCTTCAGCTCCTCGAATGCCTTCTGGCACTATCCTGTCCAAGTGAACTCCTGCTCCTTACGGGTCAAGCGGGTCATTGGCTCTGCAATCTTCGCGAAGTTCTCTATGAACCTCCGGTAATATCTGGCAAGTCCTAGAAAACTCCTCACTTCTGAGACATTGGTAGGGGTTGGCCATGTCTCTACCGATAAAATCTTCGCCGGATCTACTGAGATACCGTCTCCTGAGATGACGTGTCCAAGGAAGGCGACACAATCTAGGAGAAACTCACACTTGCTCAGCTTGGCATAAAGTCTCTCTCTCCTCAGTGTCTCTAACACTAGCCTCAAGTGTTCTTCGTGCTCTTCGTGGCTCTTCGAATACACCAAAATGTCGTCGATGAAGACTACCACAAACCAGTCTAAGTATTGGTGGAATACTCTATTCATCAAGTTCATAAATACAGCTGGCGCATTCGTTAGTCCAAAAGGCATCACTAAGAACTCGTAGTGACCATACCGAGTCTTGAATGCTGTCTTCTGAATGTCTTCTCTTCGCACCTTCACTTGATGATAACCCGATCTCAAGTCAATCTTGGTGAACACCACTGCTCTTGTCAACTGGTCGAATAAATCGTCAATCCGTGGCAGGGGATACTTGTTCTTAATAGTCAAAGCATTAAGGGCCCTGTAATCAATACACATACGTACGGTTCCATCCTTTTTAGGCACAAACAATACGGGTGCTCCCCATGGTGATGCACTAGGGCGGATAAACCCTTTTTCCTGAAACTCCTCCAATTGTAGCTTCAGCTCATCTAACTCCTTCTTCGCCAATCGGTACACATTAGAAGATACCGGTGCTGCTCCTGGTACTAGCTCAATGGTGAACTCCACGTCTCTATCCGGGGGTAAGCCTGGCAATTCGTCGGGGAAAACATCCTCGAATTCTGCAACTATTGGCGGGGGTGCAAGCCCATAGCCATGCAGGTTCCAGCTGCCTGTCTTACTCCTTGTTCGACGGTCCCTCGTATGTACTCGAACTCCGGTTGATCTGGTGGTCTAAAAATGATGCTACCCTTCCGGTAGTTCAGCACGGCATTATACTGGCTTAACCAGTCCATGCCTAACACAACATCAAAGTACGACATAAGCAATACCAAGAATCGCGCTCTCATCTCTCTACCACATACGACTACCGAGCACGTTCTAATAGTGCTGGTAACTGGCACGATACCTCCTCCGGTAAGTATCTTCCAACTCTTAGGTAAGGGGGAAGTCGCCACTCTATGCATTGCTACGAATCTACTAGATATAAATGATAATGTAGCACCAGAATTAAACAATGCTGTAGCAGGTAAGGATGCGACTAAAATGGTACCTGTGATTGCTTCTCCTTCTGTTTCCTCCTCAGTAGCTGCTAATGCAAAGGCCTGTCCCTGTCTCTGTCCTCCTACCTGCTGTCGGGCCCGATCAAACTGTGCCTGCTGTGGGGGCAAAGGTGGTCCTTTCTGGAATCCTCCGGGTGCTGGTGGACGCTGTCCTCCTGGTGGGGGTAGTATCCTCGGGGCTGGTGCTGCTGGTCTTTGTCCGGCCTGTGGGGCTGCCTCTCGGCGCTGTGGACAATCTCTGGCAAGGTGCTGGCTCGATCCACAAATCATGCATGTTCCAAGTCTCTTTCGGCAGTCCTTCTCAAAGTGACCTCTCTTACCACAGAAGTGGCAAGTCGGAAGTTCCTGGGGTGGATATGGTGCTGCTCGCTGTTGTGTCTGCGCTCCGGGACGACGGATGGGTCCTCCTGTTCCAGGTTGGACTCTAGCTGACACGGTCGTACTGGGACGTCTCGCTCTTCTGACAATGGCCTCCTGGATCCTCGCCTCTGCGAGAACCTCCTCATAAGAAATCCTCGCCTGTGTGGTGGTATATCTCTGCAGCTCGAGGTTGAGGCCATGATGAAATCTCTGAGCCTTCTCTAGATCATTGGGTATCAGAACAGCTCCAAATCTGCTAAGGCGGCTAAACTCCGCATCATAGGCATCAACAGTCATATTTCCCTGTTCTAGGTGGAGGAACTGGGAGTACAAGGCATTTCTGACTGTTGTTGGAAAATACTTTGCATTGAAGTATTCCAAGAACTGTTCCCAAGTCTGGTTCTTGCCTACACTGCGCTCAATGGAATCCCACCAGTGATGGGCGTTGCCTTTTAGTTGGGCTTTCACTGCGGTCATCCAAAGATCTGGATGCAGTTGTGAAGCCTCTAATAGCATCTCTGCGTTGGCGATCCAATCGGAGATCTGCTCTGCAGTCTCATTGCCTGAGAAGGTATCTGGTCCCATCTGTCGGAACCATCTAACAGTGCCACCTGTCGGGGCTGGTGGAGGTGCTGGAGCTGGTGTCGTGACAGGTGTCCTCTCTAGTACTGCCATCAGACTCTGTCGCAGTGTCTCTGTCTGTTGCCACTGTGCTTGCATCATTGCCTGGAAGAATTGAAGCATCTGTGGCTGGCCATCTAGCTGTGGCATCTGGGGTGGATAAGGTGGAGGCGGTGGTAGTAGAATCTCTGGTTGTGCAGTAGGCGTCTCCTCAGATGTCGGCCTCTCCGTCTGCGGCATCGGTGTAGCTCCTGAAGTCTGGCCCTCACAATGCTGCGTGGGGATCGTCTGGGAAGTCTGTCCCTCTGGCTGTGGTGTAGGATCTCCCTGCGATATCTCGTGCCAATGTATCAGCGGAGTCTGTAGCGGGGTTGCCCTTGGGGTACCTCATCTCCTTGAGGGGTGTTGTCTGGTACTGCGGCACGGGGTGCTCCGCGTCCACTGCACAAATTCATCTTGCTGCAAGGAATAGAGCTTTATTAAAAGAGTACGCGAACAAACAAACAGGATACAGATATTTAGAAGCAGTACAAAAGGGAGTTCAAGGACGAATCAAAAGTGGATGAGACCTATAATTCCGATCCTATTGCAGGCTCGCTGGGCATGTTACCATACCCCAAGCGAAAAGTAGACCTGTATGGGCCACCACTAAAACCATGTCACGCCCCAGTCCCAAAATGTATGGAACCAGGCCACGTGGCAATAGCCAGCTGACACGTCTCCGAGGATATCCCAATTTAATGGATCCCCGAAGAGTGCTACGCTGTCCTATAATACTACCATGTCCAATATCAGTCAAGTACAGGTAATCTAATCTCATCCACAATATAAAGAGCAAGAAACACTAAATAAACTGCTGGTTGATAAATACCAGTCTCAAGATATCATAGTACAACCAGTGATGTCTGGTGGGAACAAACCCACTACTATGACGAAATAAAGTACTGAAAGAAGATATAAAAGATAATAACTAGGGCATCAGCTGAGAAGATAATGCTGCCCTCCATCTAGGCTAATGGCCTACCAGCTGATCACGGGAACTCTGATGGCTGCACCTCCAACTCCTCGGCTGTAGCAAATCTCGTCTCCTGTCCTGGGCCGTATATGGTGGGGTAGTAAGCCTCGTCTAAATCTGGAAAGGTACCAGGTCCTCAGAGGGACGTAACAAGATATAAGAAAACAACATGCTATATATGAACACTGAATAAAATAAATAAAATAAGGGTGTGCTAGCCATCTAAGTGAATGCAATATGAGGGCAACTCTGACGCGTATGAGTAGGTATAGGCATACCGTCCATACTCTGAAGAGAATGGCATATATACAGTATATCGTCCATATCACTCCGAAGAGCGTGGCATCAGTATAAAGGAAAAATCATTGGACCCGAGGTTCCTCCGAACTACGGCTCCAATGTGGGTGTATCCCATACGCCTCCTAGTTGTCCTCCCTGCCCCATGTAGATACGCAAGTCGACTACTCGACGTGCCTACCATGAATCAATAAACCAAGCCTCTAAATTATGTCCTGGCTACATGCTAACCGTGAGGTAGGTTGTACGCAACGATAGCTAGTCGAGTACGCAAACCCACATCCTAATATAAATATGTCTTAGTGAACGTGTAAGGTGTCAGGTCATAGACAATAAAAGAATTATCGTCCCAAGGGGTTGAGTCTACTAAGAGCTAAGTCTATGTATATACTAATCATCGACGTACCCGTCGAATGCACCCGAGACAACTCGGACGAGCACAGTTGTATCAACTACAAGCAACAACAATACCATACAACATGTGCATATTTAATTTAGACAGTAAATATAGCAAGGTATCTTGCCTGTATCCGAAAGCTGTGAATGCCAGAAGCCTATTCCAGCGATGCCTCTTGTCTGATCCGATGATCCTGGCACACAATATAATATAGAATTCTACATCAGACAATAAGATCCAGTGTACTGATACTACGTTGCTCTTGAGGGTCTGTCTCAAGTTCACGGTTAATCGATTACAGTACCGCATGTGCACTTAGCTAGGGTGTACACTCGTTCTATCCTCGGTTAACGTTGTTTTGAGGCAAATTACTACGTTATTGATTACCAATTATCTATGTTTGGTATGAATACCTGCCCTTGTTTCCTATATTAAGTATTCCAGGTGAATTACTATTCATATATGACCGGTCTCATAACTTTAGGTTTTTGCTAGTTACTAACCAATTTTTAACTCCTGTTACTCATCATACTAACATGTATATAATTATGGTTAATTCTGTTTGTTATCATCTAGTTTAACTATCATCATGCATACATATCTGTATTAATTTGTTTTAACTGGTTTGTGTCGACACCGGATACGTCGACACGATGACTCGATAAAGCAACCATACAATATTATTATGCGAGAAGCGAACTAGGGGTCGAGTACCTGACTGACTGGACGAGATTCTGCTCACGGGACGGAGCTCCTGGCGTCGGCGGCAAGTCTCGACAGCAGCCGCGGCACTCTCGGCAGGCGCGGCAGCGGTGCACGGGACAGCGGGTCGGGGGTGTTCGGCTGCAGCGGTTCGGGGTGGTCGGGAGCAGCGGTCAGGGGTGTTCGGAAGCAGCAGGTCAGGGGGTTTCGGGAGCAGCGGGTCAGGGGGTTTCGGGAGCAGCGGGTCAGGGGAATTCCGGCTGTGTAGGGGCGATGGTCGGCAATATAAGGAGGGTGGTAGTTGGCAATATAAGGAGGGTGGTGGTCGACAATATATGGAGGGTGGTGGTCGGCAATATATGGAGGGGGTGGTCGTGATGGTTGGTGCAAAGGAGTACTCGGCTAGGGTTAGGGAAGGAGGGTGATATAAAATCTAGGGTTTGAGTGAATAGAGGTATATTTATATGGGTGGTGGAGATGATGGGCTAAGCTCGAGGGTTTGGGCTTGTCCGGCTTGTTGGGTTGGAAATGATCCACTCAAAAGCGCATGTTGGCTGGGTTTGGTTCTGCTTGGGGTAAATTGGCTTTAAATTAATTAGATTAATAATTAGGGCGCAAGGCAAAAATTTTACGAATATTGTGCAGCTAAGTTGAGATGCAATGACGAGCATCTAAGGTTGCACAAAGGTCAGAGGGGTACATATAATTGTCGCACATAATTCTAATTAAATTTCAAATAAATCCTAGTCTCCAGATTTAATTAAATTAAACCCCAATTTGGTTGAGGGGGTTTACATCCTCCACAGACATGCTTCCCTGAATGAGGCTCTCAAACTGCCTCCCCAAGTCTAGCCTGTCTGCCCGAGCGAAGAACTTCTTCTTGAAGAGGTCCTTGAATACCTCCCAAGACTTTTCCGCGTCAACAAGAATCGGCTCATTCCTGAACCAAGTGCGGGCAACGTCGAACAATTTAAGTCCTACCGCCTCAACCTTCAGATCTACAGAAAGACGGAACACCCTTATAAGATGCTCAATATCCTCGAGCCAATCATCAACATAGACAATGCCCTCCGTCCCCTTGAAGACCCTAGGCTCCAGCTTCTTGAAATTCTGAATGTTGTCTGGCCGAAGCTGAGCAACCTGAGGAGCAACCTACTGCTGGACCAGAACTCCTCTCTCTACTATGGCACGAGCAAGCTGATGAGCACTCTCGATGCCCTGCCGTAAAACATCGGTCTGCCTCTGATGTGCCTCAGACTGAGCCCTCTGTGCCTCAAGCATCTCACAAATAGTGTAAATATCTGTGTCGCCTCTGTTGGCATAGAAGGTGGAGGTGGAAGCCCCCCAGATACAGCTGGCACAGTCGTCTGAGTAGGTGGTAGACCTCCGAAAGCAGCTGACACTCCAATCACCGGAGAAGTGACTGGTGCAGGCCCTCAGGACGTCGCAGACCTCTCAGAAGCTGCTCTCTCCTGCTGTGATCTAGTCTTAGGCGACATCCTGAGACAAAGCAAAAGAAAGAATCAATATGGCACATGATGTAAGACCCTCAAGGAAAGGACAGTTTAAAGATCAAAATGTTAATATCAAAGGAGAATAGTTGAACGAATCAAAATAATTTTTCCTAGATGTGATTGAGTATTCTCAGCCTATAGCCTTTATCCTATATCCTGAAATAGGCTCGCAATAGTACAACTAAATCATTGTACTACCACGACATCTAACAACTTGCGAAGCCTGACCTGCATGGGCCACCACCAAAAATGTGTCACGGCCCGCACCCGATGTAGGGATGCAAGTCGGAAACAACGCCCAGCCTACACCACAGAATCGACGGTAGAATGCTGTCTGGGTAATCTATCTAGCAATATAATGAACCACCAACAATAATAATATACTCAATCACAGATCTAAGATGGAACGAGCATGAATATGATAAAGAATAGAATAGTCACATATAACTCATGAGTCTAAAATAATAACATCAATGAGTCTGAAAGAATACTAACAAATAGCTGGAGACAAATCTAGTACAAAGAATACTAAGAAGCTACTAAACTCGGGTCATCTGTCTCAGATGGGATAAGTCCCTTCTGAGCCAGGGTCTCTGACTCTAAACCCACAATATCCCGAGGTCCATAATTTGTAGGGTACCACTCCTCAGTGTCATCTGGGAAAAATATTTCTAGTTAGGAAAGGAGCAGAGTATATCTCTAACAGCAGTTCTAATAAATGATAAAAACTATGTAACAGTAAATATATGTGAATATACAAGATGCATAATAGATACAATAAGAGATATATAATAAGAAAATACTAGAATAAATACAATAATGAACAATATAACAATAAACAAGAATACTAATGACTAAGTGTGTGAGTACTAGCTTTAACATGTGATCGAATTGGGAACATGATACAAGATTTATGGCCTGGCTAATCATACATGCGGTATATGATTAACACTATTCAAGAGCAAGACTTGATACAAGGAGGGTATGATCACATATCTACACTAAAATACTCCCCACCCTCGACTGGTATAGTAGATCCAACCATGGTATGCTATGGCATAAGATTCTCTAGGAAGGTAGCAAATCTCCCCGATAATTAGTGTCTGTACATGCACAAGATAATCAATGAAACAAGACTTGCATAAGATACACCCTATACCAAGGAAGATATCACGAGATTCCCCAAGAAGATAGCTAATCTTCCCGAGAATCAGTGTCTGTACATGTACAAGATAATCAATAAAATAAGGCTTGCACAAGATACACCATATACGAAGGAATAACATCTCATGACTAGATCCGGATATACCAATCCATGTAACCATTGTATCAAAAAACATGGATATCTACACTAGATACTATGAACATAGAGGATATCATAAATGAGAAACTATCAGAGAATGTACTCGCCTGAAGTCCGGTGAATAGTCTCACAGATGTCTGATACGGTGCCTCGAAGATCTAGATATGGAATATAACATCAATATAAGATTTCAGAAAGAAAATAAGTTAAACTAGTCAACTTCTAGGTCAATAAGCCAATTTTAAGTCAAAAGTCAAACTAAGTCAACTCTAAGTCAAACTATGGTCAACTATGGTCAAACTATGGTTAATTATGTCAAACTACCTATTTTTAGGTTGCATGAGTCTATCTCCATAATATTGGGTTCAAACACTAGAGTCTAGGTCATAAAAGCTATAACTTAGGATACTAGGATACCGTATCTCAAGATACGTAAAACAATAGGTAAAGCATCACATATACATATCAAACAATTATTAATTATATAAAATTCTAATTACAAACATTAAATGGATACCTTGGTTTCGAACCAACTTGGTATCACAACACTAAACCTCAATCTTAATACCCATACCCAATACCTTGGATATCCCCAAATACCTTGATACTTACCTTGGTATTTCAAGGTAATATTCAATACCTTGTTTATACTATCTGCCCATAAATAACATATGCTAACAACTAATTATTATAATATAGTATACTAAAACACAAATAACAATTAGGAGTATATCTACATATATTAATACCATATATATATATGTATGTATTATATTAACCATAACTATATATATAGTTAACCGCAGAACGACACTAAAAGCTGCTGGCCGCCGTCGCAAATGCTGCTGCTGTGGCAGGAATTGCTGCTACTATAACGGATTCCTGCTACTGTCGTCAAAGCTGCCGCTGCTGTGTCGCTGTTGCTGCTGCAACCGTCGTTACTGCTGTTGCTGTTGCTATTGCTGCTGCGGCTGCTGTTGCTATTTCCGTTGCTATTGTCGCTATAGTTGTCACAAAAGCCCCTGTTCTCCCCTCTCTTATATATATATATAAAACACCAATATATATATATATATATATATATATATATATATATATATATATATATATATATATATATATATATATATGTTACTATATATATGTATGTGGGGGTGTATGTATGTATACATAGTTATATAGTTGTGTTATATATATATATATATATATATATATATATATATATATATATATATATATATATATATATATATATATATATATAATAGATCTTATATGTATAGAAGAATAGCTACATAATATATATACATAGATATATAGATCTATGACACACTAATACATAAATATATATATATATAACAACAATATATATATATTTAAATACATATAATTACACATCATAATGACCAAGGACAAAAGAAAAATAGATCTAGAAATAATTGCACAAACACATGGAGCGTATCATACCCGTATCCCACTAGATCTAGGATACGCTTGCGACATGAGTCCACCACATATTCAAATATAACCCGAAGAACACGAACAAGTCTAATATATTATTTATGAACAATACGAAGAGTCAAACACAAATCTACGTGTCTGTGTCAAAATATGACATGCTCAAGTCCCGTGTCGGAGAGAAAACCCCCAAATCAACACATATCACCAAATTATTGGGATACAACCTACACGTACCCAATTGTAGACACGACACTAGCCCCAAACACACAATCACATACCAAATTGATCTATAGGACCAATTGACATACACAACAAATGTCAATCTCGAAATTCCCCTAAAATTGACACAAAAAGTACCATAACTTTCACAATAGGCCTCCTATGAACACAAAACCAAATCCTATGGGTAGCCTATGCATATGGGTTGATTTCTCATGGTTAAATCTCAAATTTAAAACCTAAATTAAGGGAAAAAACTAAATTGTACCTATTGGGAGATGGATTCCTAATGTAACCTCCAAATATGATGAAATTGGCCTCCAACTTATAGATCCTTGCTTCTCTTTATATATCCTTGCTTCCTTCTTCTAGATCCTTGCTCCACTAGCCTCCAATGGTGATTTGGGAAGGAATTGGGATGAAATTTGGTAGGAAAATGATATAGAATAAATGAATTTGGTTGGAAAAAATTCTAGATCTACTTTTCAAATGAAAAGAGGAGAGAGAAACTTCCCCCCTCTTTTTTAATAGGCCGACCCCCCTTACCCCTTTCTCAAGTCACTATGTAATATCCATTATACCCCTTGGGGCCTCTGTCATGACCCGCACCCGGTTTAGGGGCACGAATGCGTGGGTACATCCAGCCTACGCCGCAGCATCGACGGTAGAACGCTGTCTAGGTATTGATACTATCTAACTAATGTCACGCAAATATCCAATCTCCATTAGGAGGCACGGATGTCACAAATAGATGAATATATACTCAATCACAGGATTACAGCACGATAAGATTTCGAATAATTAAACTAAAATTAAACACAACACAAGTCCACAAGAAATAACTTAACTGAACAATATCCAAGAATCATCAAAAAGCCGGAGACAAATCCGGTACCAAATAGACTGTTAAAAGAACTCACTAAAATAGTAATTTCCAGCTAGACCTCCTGGAATCACAACTACTATCAAGTCTGCAGCTACTCACCATAAGTGTCGGACAGCGGTCCTCTAAGGCATAGTCTGGAAAAATATTTCCAGTCAGGAAGGAGCAAAGCACAATCTCAAATAACAGTTCCATTAATTGATAATGTCTATAATACAATAAAACATGTCATGCTAGCTACTGAGAAGACAGTGAAATAAATAAAATGGCAATTTTTAAGAGAGACAGGCAATATGATATAGTCAGTGCATGTATGGAAATAAAAAGAACAAGGAACAGTATCATATACGGGTGATGTAGTATATGATTTAAAATAGGGAACTGTAACTATTTTAAGTGTTTGAAATTGTAGTTTCGAAATGTGATCGGCTTGGGACTTGTACGATTGCTACATGGCCTGGCTAATCATGCGTGAGGCGAATGATTAACACCAATAATATAAACTTGTACGATAGGTATTTGATCACATTTCTCACTAGCAATTTCCCCGCCCCCAACTAGCACTGTGGATCCAATCATGACACGTCACGATACACGAGCAAGTCAAGTCTATCATGTACGATGTCTAAATATACATGTCGTGTACAATGTCAATACGATAATCAAGGTAACATCTCATGACTGCAGATCCAAGCTATACCAGTCCGTGTAACACAGTGTCAAAGATTCAGTTGTAACATTTCAAGATCATTGAACTTATAGCAATTATCAAGAATTGGAAATTATCAGAGAATGTACTTGCCTCGGGTCCTTAGCTGGTATTTATGGATGTCCTGTTCCAGAGTATCCCCTGGTAAACCAACAGTCCTATAAACACATCACAATATGACATTTGTATCAGAAGCTATCCTAACACACAATAGAAATACACTGGCCTTAGGGCTACGCTAGGTACGGTAGGGGTCATCTACTAGATAGGCCAACTATATCTTAATATCCCTTAATTACAATAATAGATATAAGTAAAATATATATACACTTTAAATAAAACTAATACCTGTATGTACATACAACATATCTCAAATTAAATACAACTACAAAATATACATGTATATATTATAAAAATGTACTAAGGGTTTATACAAAAATATACCTACACATATATATCTATGTCAATTGAACAATAAAGATATATATATATACACACCAAAAATAGTACGTATACTATTATTTTTATATACTAATTTATACCAATTAAATTATACAATACTATATACAGATGAATATACCAATTAAAATATATTTTGAAAATATGCTATGTATATATTATATTTAAAATACATATAGTAGCACACGTATTCATATATATCAATCATATATATATATAAATATATATATATCAATCATATATATATATATATAAATATATACTATACTTATACAATTGATTTCTAATAATTAAATAATATACAATTTACATATTTATACATTTTTACCAAAATACATAATTACCTATTTATGCATTTATACCAAAAATTACATACATATAGATATACTAATTATATATGCTAAATTACAATTACCAACATATACTGAAATATATATACTATGCTAATACATGTATTTAAACATTTTATTTATGAATAATATACATGCACAAAATATATATTTGAAATTATATCAAGTATATATATATACAAAAAATATATATATATATGCCAAACTTAATTATAGAATTTATTTAAATACCTACTATACTCATATAATTAGATATTAATAATAATATATACATATGCCAATTTCACATTAATTAAATATATAATTACTTTACATTATATATACAAATTAAATTAATTACATCTACTAATTACTTATATATGTATATATTTACCAACATTGAATTAAATATACATTTACAAAATATATATACATATATACCTGCATTCCCCTTTTTTTTCTATTAAAATATATTAAGTATATAAGAATGTATATTTATACGTATACCAATATTATATATACTATTAAACAATTAATAGAAATAATACCATATACATATACGTAGGTGTCTACACAAGATTACATACTTACAAATACATATACATTTAGTATATATATACTCATATATATTTTCGTATATATGTATACACATTTATACCTACATTATACCAAATTAATATATACACATTTATTTGCTTATACATATGCATTATGAATTACTCATACGTATACACATTTATTAATATATATACAAAATATACATTGGTTATATATACATATACTAATTTTTCATTAATTAAATATATAACCAACATATATATATATATACACATTTGATATATATATATATATATATATATATACATATATATATATATATATATAGATATATATATAAAGAGGGAAGGAGAGAGAGAGAGGGGCTTACAGAGGGGGTCGCCGGACTTCGCCGAGGGGTCGCCGGAGGGGTACAGCAGCGCCGCCGGCGCGAGGGGGCTCGGGATGGCCGCACTGGCCGCTGGCTCGAGGGCTCCAGGCTTGGAGCAGCCGGCCGGATGCTCGGGGGTAGCCGGGGTGGCTGTCAGCGGGCCGAAGGGGATCGGCTCAGCGCCGGACTGGGTTGATCGGGGCAGCGAGGAACGGTCAGCGAGCCGCCGGAAGCACAGTAGCGCCGGAGGAACAGAGGTCGGCTCGGCCGGTCTCGGCTGGACGCACGTGAGGGGGAGCGGTCGAGCAGCAGGGGAGTACTGGAGTGGGCCGCCGGAGGAACAGAAACTGTGCGGGGAGGGGAACAGTGGATGATGGTGGTGGTTTTGATGAATGGTGGTGGTGGTGGAGATTTCCCCCTCCTTTTATTGAATTTGAATTCAAACCAAAATAAAGAAGGAGAAGAAAGAAGGAAGAAGAAGAAGAAAAGAGAAGAAGAAGAGAGGAATAAGAAAAACTTACAACGTAGGAGAGAGGGAGGAGGCTTGTGAGGGGGTGTTGTTTTCTAGGTTGCCTAGGGATTAGGGTTTGAGGGTACAAGTCATTAAATAGGAAGAGAGAGGGAATGATGTAGGGTGATGATGGGCCAATTTCAAATGAATGGCTAGGATTGAACATGAGGAAATTATTCATGGGGGATGAGGGTTCTTAATTAAAATTAATAGGCTCCCTCATTGATTAAAATAATTAGGTGTTGGCACCTACAATTGAATAATTGCAACTTAGCCCCTTAAATTCGGAAAATTGCACCAACACATAAAATGACGAAAATTTGGCGAGCGATTCGGGGTCCGATAATTTGTAGGGTCAGGGGGCACTGTAAGATGGGTATGGGCTGAATTTGTAGGGCACTGGAATTAAATGGGATTTTTAAAATCAGATGAAATGGTATCCTCAATTTAAATAGAAATAAATGCAAGTTGTGTTCAACAAATAATTAGGAGTACATGGGGCCAAAATCAGGTCAGGTCATCAATACCAATATTGAAGAAGACTCAGAACAGAATATTACCCTAATTTGGGTCGCACGAAAAATAGGTCAAGATGGCCTCCAATTTTTGATTGGAACGCACAACGATACAAAATAGGAATTTATTAAATAACGTCCGCGACGATTTTTGTGCGGCCAGAAATAATGTACAGGAAGCATAATTATGAGTTGCAAAAATAGCGGAATTGAAGGCGGGCATGTCTAGGGCAAGATGGTAAAATTTGTTGGAAGACAAAAGTCTGGATAGTGCTCCAAATATCGAAGCAAAGGCAATACGCAAAATATTAAATAAAATACAATAATTAATTATAAACTCTAAGAATTAAATTCTAGATAAAATAATAAAATCTAGAACTCTCTAATTCGGACAGGGTTCATCTACTGGGCTTCTAGGTCTAGTCTGCTAGCTAAAATAAAATAATTAACACTGCATATAATTATATTGAATTACACATCGCACCAAATTATTTAAATCAAATACACTATCATGCAATTAATTAATTATAACTACAATAATATTAAATATTAAAAAATTCGAAAATACCCCCGTTTTCAGAATGTGGTAGTGACAACCTCTCATGAAGAAATAATTAAGGAGGGAAGCTTCTAGTCTAATGGTTTAATTAAATTAATCATCCTCCTAATCCATGGGCTTTCTAGTTGGGCTCAATTCTAATAATTAATACATGTTGGTCCATGAGTCTAAACTAAACTAGTTAGGTCTACTAACACAAGTCCAAAATAAATAACTAACATCTAACAATAATTAAATAATATAATAAATAATTATTTATCATGCATAATATTTAATTAATTATAAAATTACTAAAATACTCTTTCCTAGAAAATGTGGTAGTGACCAAACCAACCCAATAATTAAACCATAGGTCTAATTGAACCAAAGAATGGGTCTAGTCTCCATAACATGCAACCTAATTAACATGCAAGCAACAAATAATAAAAGATGGGAAACTAATATGTTCCAAATGAAGGACCGTAAGACAACTCTAGAGGGGGGTGAATAGAGTACAGCGAAATAATCTATCCAATTTAAGATTATCAGAATGAAGGCTGTTGCTAACTAACAGTGTATATAAAAGGCAGTAAAGTAAAGCAGTAAACTAGAGAGAGAAAGCAAACACAAATACCATGATGTATACTAGTTTCCCTCTTAGAGGACTAGTCCAGTCCCGAGAACTCAAGCTCAGAGTTTTACCCACTATAATCACCATTAGTGAATCACAAGCTTTGATCCGAAGGCTTGCAGACTTCTTTACACCATGAGGTTTGATCCGAAGTCTCGCAACTTCACACCCGTGCATTTGATACGAAGGGCACTCGAACTTCACACAGAAAAAGAGAGGAAACTGATGGAGCCAAGCTTTTTACAATTCTTATAGATTTCTAGACCGAGATCGCACTTGGCACAATGATATAGCATATGTCTATTGTTGATCTTGCTTATTGCTTTCTGTAAGTACATGTTAGACGAACAAGGAAATATACAAAAGAAAATATTACATATCTGGACAATGCTGAGTTTAAGTAGAAGATACTATAGTGATTGATCGATTACCATAATGCTAAACTTATTCGATTAGCCATATTCAAAAACTCAACATAAACATTGGGCAAATAATCTTCCCATTTTTATTATGGCAAATCAATTAAGTTTAAGACAAATATAATTGATGCATATATCAAACACAATAAGCACAAATTACTATATATATACTACTTAAACATATACTTATATACTTAAACTTACTTCTCCTCCGTTGATATGATAAAAAAGAAGCTCCCCCGTAATAGGAGATATTGATACAAATCTTTACCGAAGCTTCTACATGTGCATAAGCTCCCCCGTAGTACGATGTTGGCGAATATGCACATATTTGACATTTTTCTCCTCCTTTGTCAAAATATATTGTTTACGGCTCCCCCACAAATGAAGTGTATATCATATAATATAATATGATCATGTGGTAAATTATAAGTAAGTAGCTAGAATATCACCATATGTAGAATAATGACCAGCATATTATAACCATATATTACCAATTGGAAACTAGATACCAATTATAGGAAACTATATGCAGTACATTAATATAGAAATATTGGGTAAGAATAATATAAGAGAAGCATAAATGAATATGCACATTTAGTCATATGTAGGAGATAATTAAACAACTTCTCTCAAATATCCCAATCATAGTATATCATCCAATCATGTAGTAAAAAATAATAAATGCATATCATTGTGACTAGTGAAAGTCTAAATTTTAAACTAAGTGACATAGTACAGAAACAATTAGAAAAATCTAGTAGTGCTTACTAAAAGTCATAGTGTCACAGTCTATACTAAAAGTTGTCAACTTTAAATCAAAAGTAGGACTTAGATTCACTGTTGTATTATGAGAACAATTACAAATAGACCTTAACAAATCATTATTCAATAAAGTATTGATCATCTTAGGTTAGCTATAGGGACCGGATCCCAGCTAGCGGTGGTTCGAAGACACTTAAGTACCGTATCGCTTAGGCTATTTACGCCTTTTTGACATAAGGGCCCTTTCTTCTTATAACCAAAAGTAATCTTAACTTTAAAGAACTTAAATTTAATAGGTATATATGCTAATTATAACACCATACAACATCAAAATATCTGTTGGAGCTCATATTGTGCGACGACTCCAAAGTACTTGGCCCAGAATCAAGCCCTGAAACTTTTCCTGGAGATAGGACGCCTCAATCCAACCTCTACTAACACCTACCAGTCACGGGCAAGGTCTTGAAGCTACAATCGAACTTGATTAACTTGTTCATTCGCTAGAACCCTTACTACTGCCAGAATAACCTTAATATCTTGCAACCAGGCATCTGCTGTGATGGCATCCTCCGTGCCATCAAAGTATCTCGGGTTAAGTCAGCAAAATCTAACCGACACCCCCGAATCAGTCCTTTCTCCTCTTTCCAGGGCCGTTTGTAAACCCTAACTCAACAAGACAAATTTCCCCTTGTTGTTGAAACTGCTGATGCCATTGCACTGCCATCTGGTGCTGCTGCGTAGCCATCATTTCCCGAAGGATATCCAGCAATATCGGGGTGTCAAGTTTCGTTGGTACAGCCAGTACTACTGGGGCTACATTGATCTTAGGGGCTGGTTGCTCAATATGTCCAACTTTCGGTTCCACTGTGCCAGCTTGTTCAACTATTGTCTCTACTCAAATTTAACTCTGAACAGGTGCTACCTCCCATTGTTGTCCAACGAAACCCTGTCCTGCCATACCTGCTGCTCCAGCAACTGAAGAAGTCCTAAAGAAAAGGACAAGAAATATTAAGAACATGACGGAAAGGATCAAGAAAATAATTGATTCGATAGTCAAGCAAGGCTTCGAGGAGAACGAATTCAGGATTTCAAAGTTGTATGTTTGATTGAGACTCTTATGATCATAACACCCCACAAGTCTGAAAATACAGACCTGTCCCAAAATACAGACCTGCATGGGACACCACTAAAACCTTGTCACGCTCTAGTACCGGAATACGGAGACGGATATGGCCAGCTCCCCCGTACAAGGTATAGAACGTCGTACGTCGGTCATGGCTGTAACTAGACAAGGGGGTGCATACTACAAGTAAGTCACTTAGGGTCACATAACACATCTATTGTCTCAATCAGTCAAGCAAGACCAGTTAACATAGAACATATATGACAAGGAAGTAAGGCATCGCAAACGCCCTGCCACCATATTCTGGAAACCAGCTGTGCAAAAATAAAAAAGTTGACAGAGTATCAAAAGTATATGACCATGATTAACTACAGTCTAATTAATTACAATCATGTAGGAAAACTAAATATTCAGATTTACGGCTAAAAAGTACCGGTGGCTAAACGCCCAAAATAAGTAAAGTGTGCAATAACGAGCAGGGAAGAAGAAATCTACTCGTTTTTCTCAGTGGCCATTATTCAGAAGGAAATACGCTTGATCCTCGGGTGCTGGCTCTAAACCTGGCCATACAAAACCAGTGGGGTTAGTCCCCAAATAGCAAGTACCACAAAGGAAGCACGAATAAAAAAATAAAACCAGGTTATGAAATAGATACATATATATATAGTTCTGTCTCATAGTTTCGATTCATAGCCTATCATGGAACAATAATCTAACCCTACAACCAAATAAGGATAAGGGTTAAACCATCGTACCATGATAGTCCATGTCCCTATACTATTTGATAATAGATACAATACACAAACATGCTCTGTTACATAATCGGCCAATCACTTGTACGGCTTACTAGATGGAGTCTGGGTTATCCCAGAGATATTATGCATATAAAAATCCTTAGATCAAACCATGTTCTAGCAGGGGCTAGCCGAGCCAAGAATCACCGTATAGCACATAGTAGTATGCACCGGTCCCTCGTAAGGCCATCGTGCTAAGATCGCATAGAACACGTAGTATGATATAATAGTTGGATATTGTCATCCACTAATGAGGATTTAAAAAAATATCCACGGGGGCTAGTATTCACTCCACATATAATGATTGAGGGTGGCTAGTTAAGCACGATCTTGGGATTCTGCCTCTCCCAATGATCTACATGTTTTAGTTGCCTAGTTAACCCTACGGTTAGCTGGAATTACATGGCATGGTCACATGTTACTCCCCTTATATGTCATACTGTAGTACGAGCACGTTAGATACGAATCCACTTTGTCACTTGCAGTTCAACTTGGATTCACCCCAACATGATGCAACAGTCAAACTAATCCTAATCACTCTTGGTTATTAGCCAACTATCATGTCCATGCTGGAGGAATTTATTACATGACTTATAGCTTAGCACGTAGGCACACCTCGGTGTGAAATATGTAACATAATCACGTAGAAACACTTAGCACGTAGGGACACATAGCACGTAGTAAGTGTATCAGCACAGATACCAATAGTCGAGTCATTTTACCAACCATTGGTAAATCATATGAGTTCTAACATATAGCAATACGTAGGTTGAGTCAGGCACATAGGTAGTCATAGTCACTTGGACACATGGTCTATCTCTATTCATAGTCAGGTCAAGCATATAGTCAGGTTCAACACATGGTCACTCAGTTCTCATGTATTCCAATCATCAATCTCACACTTAGAATCACAAAAATCCAATCAAATATCAAACCAAGAAAAATCAATAAATCATACACATAGGGCCGCATAGGATCAGGGACGCATCAGTGTCGCATAGAGGTTGCTGCCGTATAGGAAGTCAGGCTGCATAGCCGCATAGATCACATGGGTCGTATGAGTCGTGTTGCATAGGCTCAGGCCGTATGGGTTGCATGGGTCGCTTGAGTCGCATGAGCCGCATGAGTTGCATGAGCTCAGATCGTATAGGTTACATGAGTCAGGCCGTATGAGCTCAGACCGCATGGATCACATGAGTCAGCCCGCATGAGCTCAGACTGTATGGGTCACATGAGTCAGACCACATAAAAATTCGTCTCCCCCAACAACAGGTTCAACCATGGCAGAAAGCTCCAAAAATTAAAATAATATTTTTTTAAATTTTTTTTATTTTAACTCCGAATCAAGTGAACCAAAAGCCAAAATGCTCGAAATAAAGTACTCCATCCATCCCAAAAACTATTTTTTGAAAATACCATGTTCTTGTAGATAAAAACCACCAAAAATAAAGGAACCTATGAAAAACCATAAACTTTAAATGTAGATCTACTCAAATCCACCCATTAAAATCGAAAACTCAAAGTACTAAAAGTGTTTAGAATCATCATGAGCACATAATAGACTAATAAAATTTTAAAAAAAGAGCAAAAATAAAAAATTAAGAGTTTCTCTGTGTAGTGCAAGTTGTACTTGCCTAAATGAAGGAAAAAAAAGAGAGAGAATGAGGAAAGAGAGAGAAAAAAGTTAACTTATATAGCTAGGGTTTGAGGTTTAGACCATGGGTTCAACTCATGACCAAACCAACCCAACAATTAAACCATGGGTCTAATTGAACCAAATAATGGATCTAGTCTCCATGATATGCAACTTAATTAACATGCAAGCAACAAATAATAAAAGTTGAGAAACTAATATGTTCCAAATACGTATATCGGGAATGGGGAGTGACATGTTATTACCGACCTTTCGTATGAGGAGAGGTCTTTATCCATTTTGTACCGAAGAGAGAAGATTCTCAAGAACCAGACTATTCGGTTAGTCCGGGTTACTTGGGGGCATCACTCACCGGACGAGTCAACTTGGGAGTGAGGGGATGATATCCGTGCTCGATACCTGTATTTGTTTGACTCATGAGGTATACTTATTCGTATATCTAATACCCTAATATTTTTTTATGCATGCTTGTCTTGCTCTAGGATTGTGCTTGATTTCCGTTTGCCCTTGCTTACCTTGATTGCATGTCCCCAGATTTTTCTTGCTAGATCTCGTGTCTTAATGAAATTTTGAGGACACAATTTTATAAGGAGGAGAGAGTTGTGGGACTCATCTCACTGTTCTAACCCAATATACCCGCATTATACATGTATAGCTTATTTATTATTTAATTACTTACATCATGATTTATGTCATGCATGCATTATTTAGGTTATTTTTGTAAGTTTTCCGTAGTTGCATGCTTTGGACTATTGGTCCCTTGGTTTTCTTGGTGTGTGGATGTGATGAACCAGGGTAAGGGGCATGGATTATGATCCAATGGCCTAAAATCCTAGCTCTTCCCATATAAGCAATCCCATTCTCTTTCCTCCATTTTTCTTTCCTTTTCTTTCTCTTTCCTTCTTCATTTTTTTCCCCAGTAGAGAGGATCAGCCGAGCTTGGCCTTGGCTGTGGGTGACCTTGGTAGTATTGGTATTAGGCTAGAACTTGACCATAGGCAGGTACATCTTTCCAACTAAAGGAACAACCATGGATCTTGCTTTGATTGTTAGTATAGCTTCTTTTAATCATTTGATCGATTTTATTTTTGGGTAACATTTAGAACTTGTCTTATTGATAATTTTGTTTTTCTTGAATTTGATTGCTCATGGAGCTCGAGAACAACAAGTCGAAGAATGCAAAGTTGGCCTAAGAATGCATACAAAAAGTACGTATGCAACCCTTGTCGCATAAAGCAAAGTTCTAGTGAGCGCACTTGTGTGTTTCATAAATTTCTTAGAAAGTGCGCCAAGTAGAATTAACGTACTTTTGAAGGAATTACCATAGTACAAAACGTACGTAGGAGTAGAGAATGTACGCCACTGCTTAAATAGCCAAGTTAGCGCACTTTGCAAATATTATAGAGTTTGCGAACTTTGGTAAAATTTTCCTTACCGGGGCACTTTGTCGCTTCTAGAGATTGGCACACTTTGCTATGTTAGCGCACTATGTGACATTCTATAGAGATGATGGACTATGTAGCTCTTCGTAATTACTTAATGATTAAGCAATAACTTCTGACCATTCTCGAGAATTGTGTTCTCGACTATAGGATTGTCTCGACTACTATGCCATGCTTTGGAACTTGTATTTTATCTTTTAGTAGATCTTACTACTCTTGTTTGTGCGCCAAACCTCACTTCTGGCATACTTGATGAAAGTGTGCCAAGTTCATAGCTTAGGTATATTCATTTTTGCACCAATGATAGATTTATGCACCAAGCTCCTGGCTCGTACACTACTATCATTTTTACGCCAAGGTCCGAGAAGTGCGCTTTAGTATGATTTGTGTGCCACCTTTTTGCTCAGAGCACTTTTGTATCAAAGTGCACAAAAACTACAAGAATTAGAGATTTGTGCGTTAAAACTATTTTTGGCTATTTGTGCGCCAATACTCATTTTGTCCATTTGTGTGCCAAGAGTGGTTTTGGGCCCATTGTACGCGGATACTATTTTCTTGCCAGATTTTATGTGCCAATCCTGAATTAATGATTTATGCACCTGTTGTTTGAATAAACAAAATTAATAAAGAAAAGGGTTTATACGAAACCTTTCTTTTTTTGCTTACAAATAAGAAAAAGAGTACAATTAATCCTATACGAGGATGTTAAGTACAATAAAAATAATTCTGGGGATGTATTGCTATAGGAGTCTGATCTACGGTCGATCACTTTGTCCCTTGGACCATACTATGATCAAGAAGTGCTGTAGAAGAAGAAGAAGCTTCAAAGGTTGCAAGTGGGATTGAATTCTCATTACCAAAGTTGTCAACCAATACTCTCTGTCTGTGCTCTCTCTCTCTGATCTCTCCTTGTGCTTCTATCTCGTCCCCGATCGATCCTTTGATCGTATGATCGTCTGATGGTCCGATCTCCTCGACTAATCTTCCTTGTCCCTGTGATCAGGGGTCTCTATTTATAGAGATCATTTAAAATAACTGTCCAGTTGGCGTAGAAGCCAAACTGTGAAAAAAGTTGCATCTTTTACGCTGCGGTTATAATAACTGCTACCTACGTTCAAATAATCTTCTGAATCTGCGTATGACACATGTCCCATTATGAGATAACGCGTATAAATGCTTTCCGAAGATCACGGCATGCAAACTACGTAGGTAACTGCCCCTACATAAAGATGGTTGGCGTAAAAGCCAAATAACTGTCTTGTTGGCGTAAAAGCCAAACTGTGAAGAAGACTGCCTCCTTTACGCTGCGGTTATGACAACTGCTATCCATGTTCAAATAATTTTTTGAATCTGTGTGTGACACGTATCCCTTTATAAGGTAACGCGTATAACTGCTTCTCGAAGATCATGGCATACAATCCACGTAGGTAACTGCACCTTGCGTAAAGATGTTGTCGTAAAAGCCAAAGAGCTGTCTTGTTGGCGTAAAAGCCAAATAGCTGTCTTATTAGCGTAAAAGCCAAATAGCTGTCTTATTGGCGTAAAAGCCAAATAGCTGTCTTATTGGCGTAAAAGGCCAAACTCTGCGTAAAACTTGATGATTCATGAATAATAGATAACCAGCGTAAAATAGCCAATTATCCATCACGACTGAAGTTTTGAGCGTATTCTGGGCTAAATAGCCTTATCACGTACCATTACAAATATAGCTGAGTTGGCGTATTTCGAGGAGATAGCATACGGCGTACTCCTATAGTTGAAAATAGCCTGGTTGGCGTAAAATGCAAGGATGGTGATGTGAGCGTATTAGTCACAGTTTTAGCTCTCCCAGTCATGACAAAATCTAAAGAATAGAATCAAATATCGTGCATTAAATGCAGAGATATGCCTCCATCTCGTGCATTAAATGCAGAGATATGCCTCGAGCTCTGTATGAGAAATAGCTTTTGATGTGGCATCTAATTTTGTCTCATCTTGATCGTAAAAACTCACTTCTGCCAATGTAGAATATGCAGCGTATTCTTTGAATGCGTAAAAATGACTTGTATCAAGAATATGTCACTAAATGTAACCTGGGTCTCTGTACAAAATCATCATCATAGTCGTCCTCTCGATCATCGTGCAGTACTTTTGTCAGGAGTCAAGTTCACTGATTTGTCTGACAAATTCATCCAAGGAATATGAAGAGTTCCTCGTACAACTTTACGCTGCATTAAAAATAGACATATTTTAAACTTTATGCGGGAGGGTAAAGCAACCTTTTACTCAGAACAGCCTTGAAGCATTGCTTTACGCGGACAGCTTTGAAGCTCTACTTTACGTCGATCAGTTCTGATGCTCTGTTTTACGCGTACAGCTCTGAAGCCATATTTTATGCCATACGGCTCTGAAGCTCTGTTTTACGCGTACAACTCTGAAGTCATATTTTATGCCACACAGCCTTGAAGCTCTATTTTACATGGACTGTTCTGAAGCCATATTTTATGCCACACGGCTCTGAAGCTCTGTTTTACGCGTACAACTCTGAAGCTCTACTTTACGCTAAACAACTCTGAAGCCCTATTTTATGCGGACTTCATATATGTTGGGGGTTTTGACTGTATAATATGCGTATAATTCTCCAGCGTATTTCATGCTTCTACAAGACCCCCTTCAAAGTTTTTAAATTCCTCGTAATTTGAAATACTTTGAATGAAGCATGAAATGGTCAAATTTGACTCGTTCTTCGAGGCTAATTTTTTGGCAATATTTAAGGAGTTATTGGGATTTGTATGTTCTCTTCTGCCTATATAAGGGCAAGCAAGTGAACTTGTTTTTCCATACTTCCTTCACAAAAAAATGGCTGCTGAGATTCATTGGGCTGAACTGAGAAAGAAGAAAATTATGCTCTTCCAGCATGTAAGGAGCCGTAAAAAGAGACGCCTTCGAGCAAATAGTCTTTGCAATGATGGACCATGGAAGGATATTATAGCTTCCTTTGATCGAGATAATCAGCGATTTTATATGGCGATTCGTCAAAGAGAGAGAAAGGGTCGCATTAGATCACACAGCTTGCTAGCTGTATTTTCCCCTATTATGAAGTTGGACCCTGATAGGCACTTGGCCGTGTCTTCCAGTATTGCGTTAGGTCTGAATCCCTAACACAAATCTAAGCATGGGCGCCGATGACGTATGGGAGGTGGGCTCAAATAATTTAAACAGGCTCAGTTTTGTATTCTCCCCCCATTCACCATTTTCTTGGTCCCCGACCGAAGAGGTACTGTAGAAGAAGAAATGAAGATCTCCATCAGATGGGAACCTAGCATGATAGATTCCCATCATATGTAATCATGATCTTAAATATTAATGAAAAATCCTTTGTAAAATGGATTTCTATCATATGTAATCCTGATTAATAAACTTGTCTTCTTTTACGCACTATTGATTTGCCATATTGCTGTGAGGAAGCCTGATTAATAAACTTGTCTTCAATATGCTTGAGTAATTTTTACGCTGACTCTGACAAATATGCCTCCAGTCACGTCCCAACTTTTACGCATAGAGAAAGATGCGTAAAAAGTTCTTTAGCATTTAAATTGTCTTGAAGATCCAATTGTTATGCTATTTTTGACGAGGAGTCACATAAAATTCTGAACTGTTCTTTCTCCTTCGAAATGTGAAGAAGATCTATTCAGAACATCATCTTCGAAAATGGCTTCTCGAAAGATTCTCGAGACAGGGCAAGAAATGTCTGCCAAACAGGCCATCCCTGAACTAGATTCTGGCTAAACTTCGAATGAACTATCAATGGCTAAGGAAGAAAAGTCCTCTTCCAGTGAAGACAGACACTTGCAGGGAACTCCTTGGCCCTTTCGTCTGATGAAGTCTTCTCAAAATAAAAAAGAAGAGAAAATGCTGATAAGAAGAGCATTTCATGCGTAAACTCTTGTAACCGGCTTCTTCAAGCGTAAAACCAAGATTATCAATATATACGCGTATTCTGCTGACTGATCTGTTCTGCGTAATTTAAGATGTGCGTAAAATCATAGATCCATAGCATTTGAGTGTAAAATCATAGATCTGCAGCTTTTGAGCATAAATCGTAGATCTGTAGCTCCTGAGCATAAAATTGTTGATCTGTAGCTTCTGAGCGTAAAATCTTAGATCTGTAGCTTCTGAGCGTAAAATCATAGATCTGTAGCTTCTGAGCATAAAATCGTAGATCTGAAGCTTCTGAGCGTAAAATCGTAGATCTGTAGCTTCTGAGCGTAAAAATCGTAGATCTGTAGCTTCTGAGCGTAAAATCGTAGATCTGAAGCTTCTGAGCATAAAATCGTAGATCTGTAGCTTCTGAGCATAAAATCATAGATCTGTAGCTTCTGAGCATAAAATCATAGATCCATAGCTCTGCGCGTAAAATCAGAGCGTAAAAATCATAGATCCGTTACGCAACATGATGACCTGTCTTCTTTTTCAAATGATCGGCTGACGTGGTCCCGAATTATAACCGACTATTAAAAATCGGATTTGGTTAAGGATTCGGAGAGTCACTTGAACTCTGTAAATAGGCCTAGGTCATGAGAGAGAAAAACCCTTTATCTTTCTCTGTAAAATCCTTCGACTCTTTCTGAAAACTCTTCGTCTCTTTCTGGAAAAAAAACCTCAGATTCGCCATGGCACCATAACAGATCTCCATCGCTAAGGAAAAGAAAGCCGCTTCATCATCTCGCTCCACTGCTCAAGCACGAGCGACTCCTACTAGGCCAAGCGAGCCTCGTTCTGAACGAAGTTCTCCGCCGTCTAGCTGTGCACCGGGCATCACAGGTAAAACTTCGAGAGAAATAAAATCCCTCCGCACACGTTGTACGTGTATGCATAAATACGCCCATATTCTTAATGTGTCAGTGTAAAACTCTATATTTTTGCAGTATGGCGTAAAAACTCAGACTGTCAAATTTTGGAGTATACTGCAAACATTGCGTTTTATGCACTGGAAGTAAATTCCAGCGTAAAACTCAAATTTTTGTAGTCTGGCGTAAAAACTCAGACTGTTAGGTTTTGACGTATACTGCAAACCTTGAGTTTTTGCACTGGAAGTAAATTCCAGCATAAAACCCAGATTTTTGTAGTCTGGCATAAAAACTCAGACTGTCAAATTTTGGCGTATACTGCAAGAGTGTAGCACCTTACGTTTTACGCACTGAAAGTAAATTCCAGCATAAAACTGACTTATTCTCTTACTTTTTGCAGTGGACCTATAGATCCTCCCACTGGATGAAGTGATGGGCTCTGCTGCTGGAATGCTGAATTCTAACTACTTGGAGGACTTGTCCCATGTAACTTTCCCCATCTCTGGAAACGAGTATCCTCAAGAAAGGGAAACTCTGATCTTGGCCCAAGGAGAAAGAATATTGCTGAGTATAATCAGTGGGGAACCCTTGACGTACATAGACGGAACTGAGTATAAGAAACTAGCTTTCTTATTTAGTGATGTTATTGATAAGCAATCCCAGACAAAGCCCAAGAAGGAAGGCTGGATATTTTCTGTTGAGGGCACTATCATGCATCTACCAAAGATTACCCCATTTCTGCATTCTTCCATGCCACACATCTCCGAAGGATGGCATGGAATCTGACTCCTGATCTTCATGGGCAGCCAGGGAAGATCTTTTATAAGAAAGGATTAAACCAAGGATCCTTTGTAAGTAGTCCCTCTGGCCCTGTCATGCCCTTCAGAGGATTACTACCAGGCAGCGTCCCTAGTGGGGACTCCTCTTTGATCCAGCCATTTCAAATGGCAACTTTCTGTAATGAATTCATGGAGCAGGGAGGAGTATATCCCAGGGTTAACCCTCGCACCAGTGGATGGCTTAACCCCCAGAATCTTCGATGGGCCAATTTAACTGCATGGGTCCTGAAGCACTTTTAAGTGGAGCTAGAAAGTATTAACTTACTTGAGGCTGTCAGTGCTACTAGTATTGGGCTGCCTATCAACCCCAATTTATTCTTGGCTTTGATGGAGCGATATAACTCGCTAACTGGGACTTTCGCCACTCCGATAAGTGAGTTGGGCCTAGCCCTTCATGAGATGGCAAATATCTCAAAGCTGCCAATGGGAGACATTCCTTATGAAGAGTACGTCCCCACTAACAGAGAGTTGAAGGATACCGACCCTCGGGTAGTGGATGTATACCATGAACTGATGAGCTATTATCTTGCACGCACCACCTTCTACAGAGAGCCTTCTGATTTAGCCCATATTAACAAATGGGTATTCTACCTCTTATTCCATTAGGCTAGAGATGCCAAGCAGGACAAGGTTGTAGATAGCAAAGACAAACCTTTGAACCCTCTGAGCATTCTCAATGCCAATATAATCGATGATTTTATTGAAGATGCAGGGGCTCCAGATTGTGTTCTCAATGAAGAGATAGGAGGTTATCCTGCAGGAACTAAAGCCTACAGTTATATGAGGCATTGTCGAAAGCCTCTGTCAAAAGAAGCTCAACCAGTTGGCTTCCTATCTATTTGGCTACGCCAATGGGTGGTGCCTTGCATCGCGTCTACGGATCGCATTCATCGCAACACCTTATGGCCCGCAGTGCGTTTGGTATTTGGAGCAAGATTTGGCCTGCTCCCTGCCATGGTATACAGGATACAAGCTTGCCTGAGGGCTATTACTGATGGGCTGTTGGCCGATACTATACAGCGTGAAGGATATTCCAGAGTAGAATTGCCATTCTTATATCTGATGGGATGGTTAATCCTTCACAACACCAGAGTGATGTCTCCCGGATCTGCCAGTGGTTCGGGCAATAACTTCTTGTTGAATTATAAGAATTCTTTTTGGAATGTGACTAGCGTCATAGATTGTCGACTAGCACTAAATTTTGCCCATAGTTGGAAATTCTTCTGCACCGTCCCCCCTGTACATATCAATCAACATGGGACTAAACTTCAGGATGTAGGTCAGGAAAAGACTATTCTTTCTCCTGAAGCCTTTTACTGGTTGGTCTGCATTAGACCTTACTACCTGCTGTACAGAAGTGAGGACCACTGCTACTTGGAGCCTTATCTGCCTAGCCGTTTTGCCAGGCAATTTGGGTATGATCAGTTGTACGTAGGAAATTCCATCACCAGCTTCAAATTCAAAGGTGGACTTATTGATCGTGCTAGAGGATGGCGTTATTTCATCATGGGTTGTACTGGAGCAACCTTTGCTGTTTTCGCGACCTCTCTCTCCATGGAGTTGCGCATTCTTCATTCGTACGCAAAATTTTATGTGTCCATCAATACCTTCCATCGTAATTTTGATGTACATGGAAGTTTCAGAATGCCCTCCCTTAAGTCCACTGGAAGAGAGGAGATACCATCTGTCTCCTCTGATAAAAGTGATGAAGCTACTGGTGCAGATGATTATTTATTGATTTTACCGAGAGGCGTAATAGCTCCCCCAGTAGAGCCTCTCATAATTTCCAATAAACGAAAGGCTTCTACTCAGAAAGAGGCTTCCCCTCGTAAGAAGAAGCAGACTAACAGAGGTCCTAAAAAGACTTCCACCAAGGGGGCCTCTTCCAGGAGTGAGCCTATTATTTCCCCTGTTGGGGATGATTCTTTGATTAGGGGTCCTTCGCCTTGTAAAGAAGGAGCCTCCACAGTCCCAGCTGAAAGTACTGGAGATTCTTTGCCCGCGACTGCTGCCGCAACCATCGTTACTGGTAGTGCTTCTATATCGCCTTCGAGGCCGAGCTCGCTAATAATCCATATACCTTTTACAAGACAAATAATGGGACTAGCCCATCCTTCATCTGTAAGTATTTCAAGCGAGATTCCACCCGATGAACCTCGAGTAGATCTGGGTGATGACTGGGATGACTACCCTCTGGCGTCAGTTGGTGTACCCTCTTCTCTAGGTATGACAGCTTGTTTAGCATCATTAAAAAATAATTTAGCTATACAGGCTGCAGACGCAATATATATACTATCGGCCATGGGTAAATGTTGTCTTCACACTTTTTTCAGGAAAATTTAACATCAAATTGATATTAACTTTCTCTTATCTTAGTTTCAGTCGAAGACATTTCTGGGGAGGGCAGAGCTAAAATAACCTCTGATTTTGTTGCGGATCCAGCTAATAAAATGGTGGTGACCACCGTCGAAGAAGCATACCTTGAAGCCGTTTATCTTTCATCTGCAACTTAATCGGATATAATCCTACCAGTAGCAGTTCAAATAATATCAGAGGTGGATGAACCCACCATCTCGACCGTGCCTCCTTCGTCGAGCATGCCAGGAAATTCAACTGTTGTTGGTATCTCTTCTTTTGTCGCGCCATCTATTGAAGCAACGACTGTGGCAACATCCTCTACAGTCATTCCAGAAAGGAGACTTACCGATATTGCGGCCACTCCCAGCGTCCATTCAAGCTTTGCTATGCTAGTTGAACAATACACTAGCATATTCTACCTCACTTTGAAAGAATTGATATCCATGGTGCTGGAGAAGAATCTAGGCTTTGATGCTCTGAAGACGTCCTCCAAGCTCACTATAGCACATATTAGAAATTTCAATGACGCTGAAAGAGCTAATGCGCTAGAGCAAATGGTTAATGGTTTAGAATAACCTATTAACGAATATTTGCAACTATCCCGAGGCAGCATCGATGACTTGGTTTAGGCTGAGTATGACTCCCTAACTGCTGAACTTGCTCAGAAGACACA
Source organism: Iris macrosiphon (assembly GCA_036927795.1). Classification (NCBI taxonomy): domain Eukaryota; kingdom Viridiplantae; phylum Streptophyta; class Magnoliopsida; order Asparagales; family Iridaceae; genus Iris; species Iris macrosiphon. The sequence goes on along the minus strand of JAYESA010000001.1, from coordinate 33,867,100 downwards.
AACTTTAAATAAATCCATCCAGGAACATCAACAAGAGATGGAGAAAGAGCAAGCAGTATTGGTGGAGAGTATTCCTCAGCTAGCTCAGTGCCATGCCGAATGTGAGGGATATGAAGTGAGGGTTCGAGAATTGGAAGCTGAACTTGCTCAAACCAGGGAGAGGCTTCTCAAAGCATCGCTAGTTCGTGATTGGAGGGCCAAGTGGATACAGCTCAACAGAACTTGACACATGTGGGTTTCATCTACGCAAGTTTTATTGATTTCCTGTCCGAACTTTCTCTCTTGAGCAATGACGAAGCAAGGCTGGAACTGGCTCGTACAAATATTTTAAACTCCAGGAATGAGAGGATGGCTGCTTTGGCGCAACAGATCCGCGATTTAACTGCTCCTCCCTAATGATGTACTTTTTTGCTTCTCTTGTAATTTCTCAGAGATAATAAAGATACATTTTTTGACTTTTGTGGACCCATCACTTTAGAATATAAATGATAGGCTAAGGTGAAAGTGATATCAGAGGTAATATGAACATGATATACTTTCGGTAAGGTTTAGCTGAATGTAAATCTATTCAGAGGTAATATGAACTTGATAGAATATAATTCAACTAAATTTGTATACAAAACACTATCAGAGGTAATATGAACATGATAGGTTTACAAATTAGTTAAGCAAATCTATTAAGAGGTTATATGAACCTGATAGAATATGATTCAGCTAACCTTTGTACGTAGTATCACCAGAATGAGATCTTTATCATACTCTGTAAAGCAAAGGAGATCAATTATAGTACTTCTTCAGGAATTTGCCGTTGATAAGAGCCATTATCAAATTTCTATTAGGCTTGGCTAATCTGTAAGCACTATTTAAAATCATATAAGGGCCCTCCATTTCTTTACGATTGTTTGTGCAAACTTTGGACATCGTACCAGAGGTAATATGGACGTAGTACAATACCGTGTTTGTTGAGGACATCCCACTGGGGGATCCTTGGTGGACCTATTATTTTTTGCGCACGTTGAGTGCAAATAATAAGTTCGAAACAAGCCCAATCAGAGAAAATATGGACGTGATAGGTTTTGTGGCTAGTAAAGACATCCTGCTAGGGGATTTTTTTTTGTGGACCCATTACTTTTTTGCACACGATAGTACAAAAAATAGGTTTGAGACAAGTCCTACCAGAGGTAATATGGACGTTGTAAAATATGACTCTGTGGGGACGAACATGGAGAGACATAGTCTAGAGGTAATATGAACATGAACTGACTTTTTCTCTGCAGGGGAAAATGAGGATAGTTCAGAGATAATATGGATTTGAGCAATGCGTTTCCATTGCGGGCATCCCACCAGGGGGTTTTTGGTGGATCTATTACTTCTTGTGCACGAGAGTGCAAGTAATAAGTTTAAGACAAGCCTTACCAGAGGTAATATGGACGTGGCAGTTTTTGTGGAACTAACACCACTGGCGTACTTAGAGTTAAGTACGGGTGCTAAGTTAAGATAACAACCGATATCAGAGGTAATATGGACATAAAAATCGATAGCCCAAAACTCAGAAGTTTTGCTCAGAGGTAATATGGACATGACAAACTCTGCCTTAGAGAAATATTATGACAGCAGTTCAGAGGTAATATGGACGTAAATTAATGTCCCAAAAATTCAACGAGGAGTAATTTGTTGAGTGTAGTCTATCCAAACATGAAGATAGACCAAAGGATTATTCCGCTGGGAAGATTGATGGGACGATAGCTCAGAGGTAATATGAACATGGCTAGCGTCTAACGAGATTGGTTTGAATAGTCATTGCGGGAGTGTACGAGTAGACCTAAGGATTGCTCTGCTGGGGGGATTTTGAGGATCCATCATCCATTGCGTACCCGGGATTCTTGGATACGGATGATGACTCTTTACAAGAATTTGTAACGAAGAAGAAAATGTTGCACGTAGGCACTTGCTGGGGATGCCAAATTATTGAACATATCTATACAGAGGTCATATAAACATGATAGAATATGATTCTCGATCTTCGACGATCGAGAAAATATTGCACATAGGCACTTGCTGGGGATGAAGAACCAAGAGTTGATTTGTACATCTGGGTTGTGGACTTATTACCCATGGCGTCCCTTAAGTACAGATAATAAGCTGAAATGACTAGCACTATCAGGGGTTATGCGAACGTGATAGTAGGAAGTCGAAGAGAAGAACTTCACTCAGAGGTAATATGGATATGGAAAAGTTCTAAAAATATCTTACTCAGAGGTAAGGTGGACGTGGTAAGATATGACTCAGGGGGGATAAAGAAAAATAGGGCAGAGGTAATATGGGAATGACCATTTTTGTGGTGATAGATTTACTCTGCTAGAGAAAGTGGAGAGACGTAGTTCAGAGGTAATATGGACGTGAACTGATCGATAGAAATAACCTGGGAGGTTTGCTCAGAGGTCACTTGTACATGGCAAACTCAGCTAGGGGAAAAATAGTTTGGACGTGAACCCATGTTCGAAAAATTCACTAGGGAGTGATTTGCTGAGTGGGGATAGACCTGAAGGTTGCTCATTTGGGGAGATTTTAGGGACTCATCATACGGTACCTCTTGAGGGGGAAATTTCTACGTTAGAGTGAGATCAATTTGTAGTGACCGTCCTCTCGTTATAAATATAAAGTGATGACTTTGGCGTCAATCAACTCCTGGATTTTCCTTTTTAGTACATAGCATGCCTTTATGGGGTGATGAATGTTCCGGTGAAAGAGACAATATTCTGGGTCATCAACCTTGCCAGCCTTTTCAGGGTATCTGATGTTGGGTGACCGACATTTGTTTTCCTTCATCAATACATTGAAGATTTCAATGATGTCATCTTCATTGAAGGAGAAAGTCCCCTTTGGCTTTCGGGCTTCCGATACCTGAGTCGTACAGTCCTCAGGGAAGATGGTCATAGTTGCATCATCTTTGGACTCAGAGGGATTCTACCCCCAGCTTTAGATGCTGCTCTGTTTTGTCGCAAGAGACTACCCCCAGACCTGTCGTCGTCTGCTTCTTCTTCTTGTAATGACAAATAATAGTTCAATCAGTCAAAAACTGACCATTTTGCTTTAGAACAGCAACGGTTAATTACAACCTTATGACTATTACAACAATATTCTCTAGGTGGTGTAATAGACGTATTAGGAGATCCCCTGTCTTTGTGTTTCTGGATCAAGAAATCACACAAATCAGGGAGATTACAAGAAGAAGAAGAAGGCTTATTCTGCCTTTTTACATCAGTAGTAAGGTATAGATTAGGAATCATAACCCTTTCTCTGCCATAGGAATACATCAGTTCACCCATATGAGTAGTATATGATCCATCATCTGTATGAGGAGCGTATCTTCCCATAAAACGAGTCTTCTTTACGCGGACAGACCTATCCTGGCGTAATTTGGATATTTACATAGGTTCACGTAGAACAGGAAAAGTTCGAGTAATCTAAAGAGTGAGAACTTTCTTCTCTTGTGGGCGTAAAAGCCTAGAGTTTGGAAGATTTGCCACTTGTTTTCCCTTAATGTGATCAAAGGGTACATCTGCCTCATCATAGACGGGAGATATAATTTTACGCACGGGGCATGTTTGAAATTTCTGAATTGGCACTGAGGCATTGCCAAAAATTTTGTCTACCACGTCACAGACGGGAGACAAAATTCTACGCACAGGGCGCATTTGAAACTTCTGGATTGGCCCTGAGACATTGCCAGAAGTCCTGTCTACCACGTTACAAATAGGAGACAAATTTTTATGCGTAGGGCGTGTCTGAGGCTTCTGGATTGGCACTGAGGTATTGCCAGAAGTCTTGTCTACCACGTCATAAACGGGAGACAAATTTTCACGCACAGGGCATGTTGGCGCAACTTTGTTGATCAGAGAGTGAGCGCTTGCAGGAAGGGTAGAGGACGTCTTAGGCATCCATACATTATGCAGCTTCCTATTATTGTGGACAGAGGAGGAATGAGAGTTACCCCCTGTATGAAGCATGTCTTTATAGGCAGATTGGTCGAACTGGACGACCAAAGTCTTCTTCATCGATCCGATGGATACAACATCGTGTTGAGCAATTACTTTCTCGTCAGAGGAGAAAGTTGTCCCCAGCAGAGTCGCCATTTTGTTTGAATAAACAAAATTAAGGAAGAAGAGGGTTTATACGAAACCTTTCTTTTTTTGCTTACAAACAAGAAAAAGAGTACAATTAATCCTATACGAGGATGTTAAGTACAATAAAAATAATTCTGGAGAAGTATTGCTATAGGAGTCTGATCTGCGGTCGATCACTTTGTCCCTTGGACCACACGATGATGAAAAAGTGTTGTAGAAGAAGAAGAAGCTTCAAAGGTTGCAAGTGGGATTGAATTCTCGTTACCAAAGTTGTCAACCAACACTCTCTGTCTGTGCTCTCTCTCTCTCTCTGATCTCTCCTTGTGCTTCTGTCTCGTCCCAGATCGATCCTTTGATCGTAAAATCGTCTGATGGTCCGATCTCCTCAACTGATCTCCCTTGTCCCTGTGATCAGGGGTCTCTATTTATAGAGATCATTCAAAATAACTGTCTAGTTGGCGTAGAAGCCAAACTGTGAAGAAAGTTGCATCTTTTACATTGCGGTTATAATAACTGCTACCCACATTCAAATAATCTTCTAAATATGCATATGACACGTGTCCCATTATGAGGTAACACGTATAACTGCTTTCCGAAGATCACGACAGAAAGCCACGTAGGTAACTGCCCCTGCGTAAAGATGGTTGGCGTAAAAGCCAAATAATTGTCTTGTTGGCGTAAAAGCCAAACTGTGAAGAAGACTATCTCCTTTACGCTGCGGTTATGATAACTGCTATCCACGTTGAAATAATCTTCTGAATTTGCGTGTGACACGTATCCCTTTATAAGGTAACGCATATAACTGCTTCTCGAAGATCATGACATACAAGCCACGTAGGTAACTGCACCTTGAGTAAAGATGTTGGCATAAAAGCCAAAGAGCTGTCTTGTTGGTGTAAAAGCCAAATAGCTGTCTTGTTGGCATAAAAGTATAAAAGCCAAATAGCTGTCTTATTGGCATAAAAGACAAATAGCTGTCTTGTTGGCGTAAAAACCAAATAGCTGTCTTCTTGGCGTAAAAGCCAAACAGCTGTCTTGTTGGCGTAAAAGCCAAATAGCTGTCTTGTTGGCATAAAAAGCTAAATAGCTGTCTTGTTGGCGTAAAAGCCAAATAGCTGTCTTGTTGGCATAAAAACCAAATAGCTGTCTTGTTGGCGTAAAAGACCAAACTCTGCGTAAAACTTGACGATTCATGAATAATAGATAACCAGCGTAAAATAGCCAATTATCCATCATTATTGAAGTTTTGAGCGTATTCTGGGCTAAATAGCCTTATCACATACCTTTGCAAATATAGCCGAGTTGGCGTATTTCGAGAAGATAGCATACGGTGTACTCCTATAGTTAAAAATAGCCTGGTTGGCGTAAAATGCAAGGATGGTGATGTAAGCATATTAGTCACAATTTTAGCTTTCCCAGTCAATGATCCATCACGACTGAGGTCCTGAGCGTATTTCGGGCTGAATAGCCTTATCACGTACCTTTGCAAATATAGCCGAGTTAGCGTATTTCGAGGAGATAGCATACGGCATACTCCTATAGTTAAAAATAGCCTGGTTGGCGTAAAATGCAAGGATGGTGATGTGAGCGTATTAGTCACTGTTTTAGCTCTCCCAGTCATGACAAAATCTAAAGAATAGAATCAAATCTCGTGCATTAAATGTAGAGATATGCCTCCATCTCATGCATTAAATGAAGAGATATGTCTCGAGCTCTGTATGAGAAACAACTTTTGACATGGCATCTGATTTTGTCTCATCTTGAGCGTAAAAACTCAATTTTGCCGATGTAGAATAGGCAGCGTATTCTTTGAATGCGTAAAAATGACTTGTATCAAGAATATGTCACTAAACAACAACTTGGGTCTCTGTGCAAAATTATCATCACAGCCGTCCTCTCGATCATCGTGCAGTACTTTTGTCAGGAGTCAGGTTAACTGATTTGTCTGACAAATTCATCCGAGGAATACGAAGAGTTCCTCGTACAACTTTACGCTGCATTAAAAACAAACGTATTTTAAACTTTACGTGGGAGAGTAAAGCAACCTTTTACGCAGAACAGCCTTGAAGCACTGCTTTACGCGGACAGCTCTGAAGCTCTACTTTACACCGAACAGCTCTGATGCTCTATTTTATACGTACAGCTCTGAAGCCATATTTTATGCCATACGGCTCTGAAGCTCTGTTTTACGCGTACAACTTGAAGTCATATTTTACGCCACATAGCCTTCAAGCTATGTTTTACGCGGACTGTTCTGAAGCCATATTTTATGCCACATGGCTCTGAAGCTCTGTTTTACGCATACAGCTCTGAAGCTCTACTTTACGCCAGACAGCTCTGAAGCCCTGTTTTACGTGGACTTCATATATGTTGGGGGTTTTGACTGTATAATACGCATACAATTCCCCAGCATATTTTATGCTTCTACACCTGTATTAGTGCATTTTAACTCATTTATCATCCATTACACCTAAATAAAATTGATATTTAATATATAGGACTGTGTGACACCAGCTTGGACATCGAGAGACACACCTTGCTCAGGACCTCAGGCGAATACATTTCTCTGTTAGTTTTTATTTCATAATAGTGTATGTATCACATATTCTAGAACTGTATACTTGATTTTGACACAGTGGTTTCACGGACTAGTACTACATGGATCCTTTCAGGAGATGTTGTCCCTTACCGTATTCAGTAGGTACTCCTCCATATATATTTTATCGTGTGTATCAGGTATTAATTTAGTGTTCTTCGTGTTCACACACTGCTCGTTTTCAGTGTGCTTATATTCGTGTACATACACTGCTCATGTTTAGTGTGCCCATATTCGTGTTCGTAACTTGTGGTGATTGGATCCATTGGTATTGGTTGGGGATGGGGGAATAGGAGTTGATTATGTGATCAAGCCCCAGTGTATTTGTGTACATGTCGATTATATACCACACGTGTAATCGAGTTACCATATTGTATTCGTATTCAACCAAAATCGATCACATAATAAACTTGTATTCCATGTCACATTAGCTAAATTTTAGTTATTTCTATTATATTGCAGATATTCTATTGTATGTTCTTCATTCCAGTACATTACCTGTTTACTCTAGTTCATTTTATTCTGATGTTTAGTTATCTTGTATTCCTTTCTATTATCTGTTATATATGCTTGATTATATATTTGAAACTTCTTTCAGAGTTATGTACTACGCTCTAATCCTAACTGGATATATATTTTTTAGATGATTGGCTCATAAACTAGTGTCCTGCATACTATGGACCGCAGGATGGCGTTCTATTAGAGGATATTCATTTAGAGCATGCAGGCATAGTACTAGAGCCTGAGGAGGTTTAGATTATTGTTAGAATTGTATTAGACTTTTATTGAGGTTATGGACATGTATGTATTATTGTGGACTTGTGCTTGTATTATGACTCTTTTTCTTCTTTATTCTATATCGTGCTTATCTTCCTTAGTTGCATTGTGATTGAGTATAGGTACATTTATCAGATACTATATTGTTCCTCCGTTTGGAGTTGAGATAATTGACAAGTACTATATATATATATATATATATATATATATATATATATTATTTGAGATGTTTAGATAGTAGAGTTAACCCAGACAGGGTTATACCGCCGATGCTGCGGTGTAGGCTGGACGTAACCATGTACTCGTGCCCGAATATCCGGGTGTGGGTCGTAACACTTCTTCTGACTCAGAACGACTATTGATAGTCTTCCTCGTTTATGTATGCAATATGATTATACTCTATCCTGTATCATATTTCGTAGAGTGCGGTGCCTCAATATGAACTCGAAAACAACTTTTGTGGCATATATATAAAACCCCTAATTCTGAATACTGTATTTTTCTATTATTAATTATTTAAATTATTTATAGTAGTTATGAGCTAAATAGAGAGAATAGATTTTATTAGATTTTATTTTGAGGTGTTTGAGCATTTAAAGGATTTGTGGAGCCATTATAAATTTTTCCTAATTTATTCCATGTAGGAGACCATTTGGCCAGTTGCTAGCTTAATGGTATGCACCAATATAATTTTGAGAATTTTCTGTGAATAGATATGTATATGTGTATATATATATATATATATATATATATATATATATATATATATATATATAAAATTCCTATTGGATATCAAACCGAAACCCAAACCCACTACCCGTTCAGCCCTACCCGGACCCGTTAGGAGAAGAAAATATCCAGCAGCAGTAGCAAAAACCAACTTTGCTTCCTTCTCCGCGTGTGTGAGCCATCCTATTCCACCGCCTCTAAACTCTATTATTACTAAACACCCCTCAACCGAAACCAAAAACCAAAGAAAGAAGGAAAGAAAGAAACACCAACAACAGGGACTTTTGAGACCACAAAATTTCCCCCCCCCCCACCGCCTCTTATTCTCTATATATATTACAACTCTCTTAAACCCTAACTACAATTCTTCTTTCACTAAACTTAACACTGTGTTGGACGTGCACTATACAGAACTTTTACTCGGCAAGTATACCTTGCCATCGTACTATTATTTACATTCCAGCCGATACATGCATATTTAATTCTGCTTATATAGATGTTTATTTATGTAGATTTTTGGACCTACTTTATGAGACCACCCCATTATTATAGAGCATCATTAGGTTCATTGGTCGGGACACAGTTGTTACACGAGTTATGAGTCTCATATAGATCACGGACTGCGTGACAGGTCTGGCCTCCTGTACGTATGAGCTGTGCGTTAGGGATGACTGCTGATAGAAACTTTGTATGCTAGTAGACCTGGCAGTTATTTAGAGGTTTTATCGTATCATGGATGTGGCATGCTTAGAGCATGGGGTGGGGAGAACAACAAGTAAGGCGTTTGGGCTCCTTTGCACTTTTTCCTTGCTCGCCCGGATTCTCCGCCGGAGAAACGGGTGGTTGTGACCCTATATATTGCAGGCGGCCTCTGCCGTTCAAAAGGCGGTATGCTTTGTGTTTGATAATAAACGAAAGAAATTGAAACTAGGTTTATACGAAACCCTTTCTTTGTTTACAAACAAGAAAAATAAGTATAATTAATCCTATACGAGGATGTTAAGTACAAAAATTGATTCTGGGGAAATATTGCTATAGGAGTCTGATCTACGGTCGATCACTTTGTCCCTTGGACCACACGATGACGAAGAAGTGCTGTAGAAGATGAAAAAGATGCTTCAAAGACTATAGGAGGGATTGAACTCTCCTTGCCAAAGTAGTCAATCTACACTCTCTGGATATACTCTCTTTTCTTGAAAAATCTTCGACCCTTGACCTCCGTGGCCGGAGGTCTCTATTTATAGAGTTCAGCTACAGTCGACGTAGAAACCGAACAGCGGAGAGAGCTGCACCTTTTACGCGATGGTTATAATAACTGCTACCCACGTAGGAATAATCTCCTGAATTGGCGTGTGATGTGTGTCTCATTATGAGGTAATGCGTATAATCGCTTATCGAAGATCACGGCATGCAAGCCATGTAGATAACTGTCCCTTGAGTAGAGATGGTTGGCATAAAAGCCAAATAACTGTCTCGTTGGCGTAAAAAGCCAAATAGCTGTTCTGATGGCGTAAAAGCCAAGTAGGCGTAGAAGCCGGATAATTATCAAGTTAGTGTAGAAGCCAAGTAGCTATCATGTTGGCGTAAAAGCCAAATAGCTGTTATGTCGGCGTAGAAGCCAAATAGCGGTCATGTCAGCGTAGAAGCCGAATTATGCGTAAAACTTGATGCTGCATGGATAGGTAACCAGCGTAAATATAGCCAGTTATTCCTCCTTGACTGAGGTCTTGAGCGTAATCTGGGCCGAATAGCCTTATCACGCGCCTTTGCAAATATAGCCTGAGTTGGCGTATTTCGAGGATATAACGTACGGCGTACTCCTATATTTGAAAATAGCCAGATCAACGTATTTCAAGGAGATAGCGTACGACGTGCTCCTATAGTTGAAAATAGCCTGGTTGGCGTAATATACGAAGATGGTGATTTGACGTATTAGCCCTAATTATAGCTCACCCAGTCATTAAAAGTAGAACCAAATCTTGTGCATTAAATGCAGAGATCTGCCCACATCTCGAGCATTAACTGCAGAGACGTGCCTCTAGTTCTGTATGAAGAACATCTTTTGACGTGGCAGTTGGTTTCGTCTCTTCCTGAGCGTAAAAGCTCATCTTTGCCTGTGTAAAATAGGCAGCGTATTCCTTGAATGCATAAACGACGTCTTATATCAAGGGTTATGTCACTAGACGATAGTCTGGGGCTCTGTGTAGAATCATCATTACAGCCGTCCTCTCGATCGTCGAGCAGTACTCTTTGTCAGGAGTCAGGTTCACTGCTTCACTGACAGGTTCATTCGAGAAATACGAAGAGTTCCTCGTACAACTTCCCGCTACATTAAAAGCAGACAGGTTTTACGCTGAAATGGCGATGTAGCAACCTTTTTACGTCGAAGCAGTCTGGAAATACTGTATTACGTGGGTTGTTCTGGAGCTATATTTTATGCTAAATAGCATTGGAGCTTTGCTGTACGCCAATGGCTCTGAAGTCATGTTTAACGCTACCCAGTTATGGAGCTCTGTTTTACGCGGACTTCCTGCATATTGAGGGTTTTACGCGTATGATTCCCCAGTATATTTTTTATGCTTCTACATGCTTATAGGCCCCTGATTCTCCAAGAGAATCATGCCAATCCCATTTATGGCCAGATAGTTCACGCGTTGGGAAAGTTGTTCTCAAACTGCATTCACTTAGACTGTTAGGTGACCCATTGGATGTTTATTTTTCAGTACTTATTGGCATGTTATTATGTATCTTGTTACGTCCCTCTGAGTACCTGGTCCCTTTCCAGATATGGACGAGCAGGAGTATCCACAAGAGTACGGACCTGGACCTGACTCTACTTACCTGACTGAGAAGGTCTTACCCTCAGAGTAGCTGTGATTTATTTCTACTGTTTAAATATTTTGTTACTACTTCAGTATAGTCATTTTGTAGTAGATTTGTTTTCACCCAACTATCAGACTTGATACTTATCTTGGATATCCAGTTATTATTTAGCTCTTTATTCCTATTGATTATTTGTACTATGGATGAGATATAGATTGTGTGTGACTTGTTGTGACAGTATATTACCACTGGTGGATTGGATATTCATATACAGCGTACGTGTGTATATGGTTTCCATATATTGGAGTTCATATACATACGGCTGGGCGTGTTACGTATTTCTAGTCCTACGTATTTTGGGACTGGGGCGTGACATATTTTTGGTGGTGGCCCATGCAGGTCAAGAATATATTGTCTTGGTTACGTAACTGTACCAAACAAGTCTGCGTATAGGAATAAGAGTATAAGGATCTCATCCACACTTGACTAAAACCTCATTTTTCCCTTCAACTATCCTATATTTGGATAAACAGAGCTTTACGCCAAAAACCCTTTACCCTTGTTGGCGTAAAAGCTAATTGACTGTCGTAGGCATAAAAGCCAAAAGACTGTCTTGTTGGCGTAAAGGCCAAACTATGAAGAAGATTACCTCATTTACGCTACGAGTATGACAACTGCTACCTACGATCAATCTGCGTATGACATGTATCCATTTATAAGATCATGGCATACAAACCACGTAGGTAACTGCCCTGCGTAAACTTGACGCTTCATGAATAGTAGATAACCAGCGTAGAGTAGCCTGATTGGCGTAAAATGTAATGATGGTGATGTGAGCGTATTTGTTACAACCTTAGCTTTCCCAGTCAAGAACCAATCTCGTGCATTAAATGCAGAGATATGCCTCGAGTCCTGTACAAGAAATAGCTTTTTGACGTGGCATCTAATTTTGTATTATCTTGAGCGTAAAAACTCACTTCTGTCCATATAGAATAGGCAGCGTATTCAGAAGACTCCATTCTTTTTCCTTTTGGATGCGTAAAAATGACTTATATTAAATATGCCACTAAACGATAACCTGGGTCTCTGTGCAAAATCATCATCACAGCCGCCCTCTAGATCGTCGTGCAGTACTTTGGTCAGACGTCAGGTTCACTAATTTTGTCACGCCCCAGTCCCAAAATATATGGAACCAGGCCACGTGGCATTGGCCAGCTGACACGTCTCCGAGGATATCCCAATTTAATGGATCCTGGCGAAGCGTGCTACGCTGTCCTAAATCTAACAAGTCTAATATTAATAACAGGCAGTGACTAATCTCATCCATAAACAACAAGTAAAATACTGAAATAAAAGACTGGAATATAAGGACATAGTCGAATGATATAATACAACTGAAATATGTCTGGTGGGAACAAACCCACTACAATATTGGAGATAAAGTACTGATAGTCCGGAAATAAAGTACTAAAAATAAGAGTGACTGGAACAACTGCAAACTAGATAAGGAGCTCCAGTCATAGGCGGAAGGCCTACCAATCTGATCAGGGGTACTCTGATGGAAGGACCTCTAGCTCCTCGTAAAGAGCAAACCTCGTCTCCACACCTGGCCCGTAAACTGTGGGATAATAGGCCTCGTCCAGATCTGGAAGATAATCAGGTCCTCAGAGGGACGTAACAAGATACAATATGCATGCCAGATATAGTACTGAATAAAAGTAAAGAGGGGTGTGCTAACCATCTAAGTGAATGCAATGTAAGGACAACCTTGGAACGTATAGGTAGGTGTAGGCATAACGTCCAACGTCCTCTAGAGTGTGGTATCTGCAACGTCCATCATTCCGAAGAATGAGGTATCTGTATATATATAACGTCCACACTCTAAGGGGCGTGGTATCTGCAAATGTATATATGTCCGTAACACTCCGAAGAGCGCGGTGTCTGAATATAGGGAGTCACCGGGTCTGTGGTTCCTCTGGATACCACGGAGTCCGATGGGTGTATCCCATACGTTTATCAGTTGTCCTTCCCGCCCAATATAGATACGCAAGTCGAATGCACGACTTAAGTGTACCGTATCTAGATGTCAAGTCTCAATTAACTATATTACTCTAGAATATATGCTAGTCCGTGATGCATGTCGTACGTACCGATAGCGAATCGGGTATGCGGACCCACATCCCAATATGAATGTACCATCGCGATACGTATATAGTGCCATGGTCAAGGAAGATATCAAAATATCCTCACAATAGAAGGTGAGTCAGCTAGCAACTAGGACATGTACACTATTCATCGACGCATTATCGACTGCACCCGAGTCAATCTCGGACGCGCACAGTTTTATGCATATTTGCAATATTTATTATTTAATTTTAAGCAGTAAATCAGCAAGGTATACTTGCCTGTCCCGGGTAGCTGCGAAATCCAAAGTCCTGCTCCTGATGCCTCGGCGGTACTGTCCAGTAGTCCTATATATATGATATAGTAATGACAAAATTAGTCGCTACAATAGCACGACTAAGACACACTGCTTGTATCTACAGCTGACATAGGGTCGGGACTATATATATATATGGCTAATACAAGTATATATATATATATATATACACTAAATCATATTTAATTATATTAAAATAATATATTTGTTTAATAGTACAAAAATAGTACTTATGTATTAATTAGTATATACTAATAATACATACAGTAAATATGTATACATAATTGGTAATAACATAAATTCATATATTTATACATATACATATATTTAGATAGAAATTATGTACATAAGTAAAAATACACATTCATTTATTTATATCTAAATATATACATACCAATATACCTTCTATAAATACATTAAGTACATAAATTATTATACATATATACATATATACTTATATCTACAAAATAAAATAATTGCACCAATAGCATATAATATAGAATAATACATAGTATATATATCATGTATATTAAGTATACAATATTTCAATGTACATAAATATACATTATACATATGTACATATAATTTAATTGGTATAAAAACAATTATTAAGTATTTAAACACTACGTATTTATATACATACATATAATAATTAGGAAATGTACTCATGTATGAAACATATTTCTGAATACATTTATTTAACATATACTTTAGGTATTTAATTAAATATATATAAAGTATTTAAGCTTCTAGTATATATGTATATTATGTATATATATACATTATACTTGTAAATACTTACTTATATATTTTTATCATTTATAAATTATACTCAGAATTATTAAACAGTATTTATACATATTTTTATACATAAACACAACTGAAATACAGGAAATAATATATATAATACTGTATACGTATTTAAATACAGAATACATAATATATATATATACCTTTGCAATCTAAAATACATGCTTGAATAGTAATATTTACACATAGAATACCGTACCTCAGCGATGCTCGGGTCGAGGGGGTCCTGGTGGCCGGCCGTCGATGGCTGGGGTGGCCGGACGGAGCTCCGACGTCGCGCGGGGGGGGGGGGGGGGTCGGCAACAGCAGCAGTGGGCCTGGAGCTGTGGCGCTGCGGGGGCGATTGCTACTCGGGGTGTCGACGTCCGGGGCTGAAAGTCGACGGGGAGGGAGAGGACTGGCAGGGGGTGGCGTCGATGAAGTTTGGCGGTCGACGGTGCTAAGGTGGCGGAGTACAGGCCGGTCGGGTGGTAGGCTTTCGGCGCGGGAGGGTGATGCTCGGGTTAGTGTGGACTGCTGGGGGAGTTGCTGCCGGCGGCTAGGCGGCGGGTGGCGGTGGTGGCAGGTGGGGGAGGGTCCGGCGAAGGGGTCTGGGTCGGTGTGGGGGTCGCCGGACACGGTGGTTGGCCGGAGTAGGGCGGCGGGTGAGGGAAGGCAGGGGTCGGGCTAGGCTGGTTGTTTTAAGGAGAATAGGTTTCTCTTGGGTTTTTTGGGTTTGTGTGCCTTCTATGTGGTGTAAATTAATGTATAAGTAGGAGAGAGAGTGAGGGGGGCTGCCTTGGGATTAGGGCCGGCTGGACCTATTTTTTTGGGGAGTTGGGGATGTCCTTCAAGATGAGGGGAGGGCTAGGAATAGGGCATTTCAAATGTAGGGCCATGATGTGCCCTTTCTAAAGTAAGGTAAGTACAAAGGAATAGGGGGAAAATAAATGGATACGGTTAGGGCATGACCAATTCTTTCTTCATGATGTTTGGGCCAATGAGAGGGGGACACCTCATTACAATTTTGCAAATAGGCCCCTGAATATTTTGGTATTTGCACAATTCCTGAAATTAGGGATTTAATGTAACCAAACACCATGTTTGGTGTTCCTCATTGGGCTAGGATGGTGTATGGTGTTTTGTATGAGGCTTGTGGGTATGGATGTGGGGTTGGGTCTAATTCAATTGAGGTTAGGTCACCATTTTAATTAATTCATAATTAATGCACCGGTGTTTCTAATTTAATTTAATAATAATCCGGGGGGCTAAATTTGGTTGGACAAGGGTCATTAGTGTAGTAGGCTCAGTGTACAATAATATCATGATCTGGGTTGGTCAAGACGGATCGAGGTGGGGTCTCAATTTTGATTGGAACGGACAATGAACGTAATTGCGCAATTTATTTAAATTGCGTACGGACGTTTGTAACGACTTTTGTGCAACTAAAATTAGGTACGAAAATCTGTAGCCGGGGTCTGTTCTAGGTTCAAATTGATGGGTTAGCATGTCTAGGCCAAGTACGTAGAATTTGTTTTAGGGCAACAGCTAAGGTAGTATCCTAAAATAATAAATCATTGTACAAGTATTATAATACTATATAACAAATCTTAATTAATACAAGTTAACCCTAATCATGCTAATTAAATTAATTAACCCTAATTTCTGGTCGAGGGGGTTTACAACATACCCTCCTTAGAGCATTTCGTCCTCGAAATTAAAACAGACATATATCAAAACTATTGAATGAAATAAATACTATCACATACCTAGGCCTTCGAAGAGATGGGGAAAACGTTGCCGAATATCGTCCTCTCGTTCCCAGGTTGATTCACCTGGTGCATGATGCCTCCATGCGACACGAACTAGAGGGATAGTCTGGCCTCGCAGTACCTTATCGCTTCGGTCTAGGATCTCTACCGGCTCCTTCTGGTATGACAAGCTTGGACCAACGGTGATCTCTGAGTGGTCAAGCACATGACTCGGATTCGGTATGTACATCCTCAGCTGAGATACATGGAAGACGTCGTGAACTCCTTCCAGTGTCTGCGGCAAGGCCAATCTGTAAGCAACTTCTCCGACGCGCTCTAGCACATTGAATGGTCCGATGTACCTCGGACTCAGCTTCCCTCTGCCTCCAAATCTGATGGTTCCTCTGGTAGGTGAAATCTTCAGGAACACATATTCTCCCACCTGGAACTCTAGGGGTCATCGATGCACATTAGCCCAATGCTTTTGCCTGTCCTGTGCTGCTCATAGATGCCCCTGGATCTTCTTCACCTTCTCCACTGTATGGACGATCAACTCTGGCCCTAGAATCTGCCTCTCGCCTACATCGCTCCAACATACTGGGGATCGACACTTCCTACCATATAATGCCTCATATGGAGCCATCTGAATGCTCGCCTGATAGCTATTATTGTAGGAAAATTCGACCAAGTGCAAGTGGTCCTCCCATGAACCGCTGAAGTCAAGCATGCATGCCCTCAACATATCCTCCAGCGTCTGAATGGTGCGCTCGGATTGTCCATCTGTCTGCGGGTGGTACGAAGTACTGAACTTAAGGCGGGTACCAAGACTCTCTTGCATACTCCTCCAAAAGTATGATGTAAACCTCGTATCCCGGTCAGACACGATACTGACTGGCACTCCATGCAATCGTACAATCTCCCTCATGTACATGTCTGCCAAGACTTCCGTAGATTGCCCAACCCTGAAGGGTAAAAAGTGGGCAGACTTGGTGAGTCTATCTACGATTACCTATACCACGTTGCGACCACTAGGACTCCTCGGGAAACCCGTGACGAAGTCCATGGTGATGTGCTCCCATTTCTACTCCGGTATCGGGAGAGGTTGAAGTAATCCGGTAGACCTCTGTTGCTCAGCCTTGACTTGCTGACACACCAGACACTTAGCCACGAAGCGGGCTATCTCCCTCTTCATCCCGTACTACCAGTAGTACTGCCTCAGGTCTCGGTACATCTTTGTGCCTCCTGGATGTATAGAATAGGTCGAACTGTGGGCCTCCGTTATCAGCTCCTGGTGTAGCTCTCCATTGGGAACATAGAGACGATCTCCACATCTCAAAGTCCCGTCCTCGTGTATACGCAGTCCCGTCTGTATTCCAGCCTCTGTCCTCTGTCAAAGCCTCTGAAATCTGGCGTCCGTCGGCAAAGTAGCCTTGATTCTCTCCACCAATGTCGATTGCACCTGGAAACTCGACATCTGGCTGTCTACTCCAGGCATAATGACTTCGATACCCAACTGTTCTAAATCTCTCAACATATGTTGTTGGGTAGTCAGGAAAAATGCTATGGGCTTCCTGCTTAAAGCATCGGCTACCACATTAGCCTTTCCCGGATGGTACTGTAGCTCGATCTCGAAGTCCGCCATCACTTCGAGCCAACGTCTCTGCCTCTGGTTCAGGTCCTTCTGTGTGTAGACGTATTTCAGGCTCTTGTGATCGGTGAATATCTCCACGCGCTCTCCGTACAGGTAGTGCCTCCAAAGCTTCAAAGCAAAGATCACTGCGGCAAGCTCCAAGTCGTGGGTAGGATAGTTCTTCTCATGGGTCCTCAACTGTCTAGAGGCATAGGCCACAACCTTCCCATGCTGCATTAAGACGCATCCTAATCCTTTCCCGGACGCATCGCTATAGATCACGAATCCTTCGGGTCCAGAAGGTATGGTCAAGATGGGTGCTGTAGTCAGACGCTTCTTCAGCTCATCGAATGCCGTCTGACACTCCTCTGTCCAGGTGAACTCCTGATCCTTGCGGGTCAAGCGGGTCATCGGCTCTGCGATCCTTGCAAAGTTCTCTACGAACCTCCGGTAATACCCGGCAAGTCCTAGGAAACTCCTCACCTACGAGACGTTGGTAGGGGTCGGCCACGTCTCTACTGATGAAATCTTCGCGGGATCTACTGAAATACCATCTCCTGAGATAACGTGTCCAAGAAATGCGATACGATCTAGAAGAAACTTGTACTTGCTGAGCTTGGCATAAAGCCTCTCTCATCTCAGCGTCTCTAGCACTAGCCTCAAGTGCTTCCCGTGCTCCTCGTGGCTCTTCGAATACACCAAGATGTCGTCGATGAAGACTACCACGAACTGGTCCAGATACTCATGGAAGACTCGGTTCATCAGGTTCATAAACACAGCAGGCGCATTTGTCAATCCGAAAGGCATCACTAAGAACTCGTAGTGACCATAGCGAGTCCTAAATGCTGTCTTTGGAATGTCCTCCCTTCGCACCTTCACCTGATGGTAGCCAGATCTCAAGTCGATCTTCGTGAACACCACTGCTCCTGTCAGCTGGTCGAACAGATCGTCGATACGCGGTAGAGAGTACTTGTTCTTGATAGTCAGAGCATTAAGGGCTTTGTAATCAATACACATCCGGAACGTCCCGTCCTTCTTTGGTACAAACAGCACTGGTGCTCCCCAGGGTGATGCACTAGGACGAATGAATCTCTTGATTTACAACTCCTCTAGCTGTAGCTTCAGCTCGTCAAGCTCCTTCTTCGCCAACCGGTACACATTTGATGATACCGGTGCTGCTCCAGGTACTAGCTCAATGGTGAACTCCACCTCTCTATCAGGCAGTAGGCCTGGCAACTCCTCTGGGAAAATATCCTCAAACTCTGTAACAATTTCTGGGGGTGCCGTCTCCATCGCCATATAAGCTCCAGCTGCGTGTCCTACTCCTCGCTCGATGGTGCCTCGTATGAATTCGAACTCTGGGTGTCCTGGCAGTCTAAAAGTAACGCTACTCTTCCGGCAATCTAGCACGGTATTATACTGGCTTAACCAGTCCATGCCCAGAACTACGTCGAAAGCTGGCATTGGGAGTACCAACAATCGCGCTCTCATCTCCCTACCACAAACTACTACCGAGCACATTCTAATGGTACTGGTAACTGGTACGATGCCTCCTCCGGTAAGTATTCTCCAACTCTTAGGTAAAGGGGAAGTTGCTACTCTATGCATTGCTACGGAGCTACTAGATATAAATGACAGTGTAGCTCCAGAATCAAACAGTGCAGTTGCAGGTAATAATGCAACTAGAATTGTACCTGCTATAGCCTCTCCCTCTGTTTCCTCCTCGATAGATGCTAAAGCAAAGGCTTGCCCGCGCCTCTGCCCTCCTGCCTGCTGTCTGGCCTGGTTGAAGTGTGCCTCCTGTAGGACCAAGGGTGGTCCTCTCTGCTGTCCTCCGGTAGCTGGTGGACGCTGGCCTCCTGCTGGGGGTAGTATCCTCAGTGGTGCTGCTGGTGGTCTCTGTCCAGACTGGGGTGCTCCATCTCTGTGCTGGGGGCAGTCTCTAGCAAGGTGCTGGCTGGCTCCACAAACCATGCAGAGCCTGAGCTTTTTTCGGCAGTCTCTGATGACGTGTCCCCTCTTGCCACAGAAGTGACAGGTCGGAAGCTCCTTCTGCTGGTACGGCACTGTCCTCTGCTGGGCCTGCGCTCCTGGACGGCGGATCGGTCCTCCTGCTCCTTGCTGGGTCCTGGCTGGTATGTTCGCGCTGGAACATCTCGCTCCTCCTTCTATAGCCTCCTGGATCCTCGCCTCTAATAGGACCTCTTCATAAGAGATCCTCGCCTGGGTAGTGGTGTACCTCTGCAGCTCGTGAGAGAGGCCATGGTGGAATCTTCTGGCCTTCTCCAGGTCGTTGGGGATCAGGGCTGCTCCAAATCGACTGAGTCTGCTGAACTCTCCGTCGTAGGCGTCCACAGTCAGGTTTCCTTGCTCCAGGTGCAGGAACTGAGAGTACAGGGCGTTCCTCACCGTAGCGGGGAAATACTTCGCGTTGAAGTGTTCCAAAAATTCCTCCCAAGTCTGCTGTCTGCCGATGATGCGCTCATAGAGTCCCACCAGTGATGGGCGTTGCCTGTGAGTTGAGCCCTCACCGCGGTCATCCAGAGGTCGGGGTGTAGCTGCGAACCCTCTAACAGCATCTCAGTGTTGGAGACCCAATCTGAGATCTCCTCAGCCGTCTCCTTGCCCGAGAAGGTTCCCGGGCCCATCGGTCTGAAGCCTCGTACAGTGCCTGCTCGCTGGACAGGTGCAGGTGTTGGTGTTGCTGCTTGGGCAGGTGCCCTCTCCAGTACTGCCATCAGGCCCTATCTCAGAGTCTCCATCTGCTGCCACTGGGCCTGCATCATCATCTGGAAGAACTGCATCATCTGGGGCTGTCCCTCCGCTGGTGGCATCTGAGGTGGAAACGATGGAGGTGGTGGAAGCGGTACCTCCGGCTGACTCCTTGGTATCTCCTCGGGTGCCGGCCTCTCGTACTGCGACATCGGTGTCGCCCTCGAGGTCTGCCCCTCGAAGTACTGCCTCGGGATCGTCTGCGACGTCTGGCCCTCTGGCTGCTGCGTCCCTTCGTCGGGAGAGACCTGATGCCAGTGCATCATCGGGGCTTGAGGGATCACCTGTGCCTCTGGCTGAGGCTGCTCTCTGGGTGGTCCCTGAGTCGTATCCTCCCTCGGTGCTGCTGGTGGCACTATGGCACAAAGTATCTCACGTCTATTGCGAAGGTTTATCTCGCTGTAAGAGATAGAGCTTCATTAGAAAGAGTACGAAATTAATCAAACAGGATGCAGATATTTTAAAGTATGGAAGAGGTTCAAAGGCATAATCAAGTAGATGAGACCTAGTAATTTCTATCCTATTGCAGGCTCGCTGGGCACGTTACCATACCACAAGCGATAAATATTTGATGTTACAGGACCTGCATGGGCCACCACTAAAACCATGTCACGCCCCAGTCCAAAAATATATAGAACCAGGCCACGTGGCATTGGCCAGCTGACACGTCTCCGAGGATATCCCAATTTAATGGATACTGGCAAAGCGTGCTACGCTGTCCTAAATCTAACAAGTCTAATATCAACAACAGGCAGTGACTAATCTCATCCATAAACAACAAGTAAAATACTGAAATAAAAGACTGGAATATAAGGACATAGTCGAATGATATAATACAACTGAAATATGTCTGGTGGGAACAAATCCACTACAATGTTGGAGATAAAGTACTGATAGTCCAGAAATAAAGTACTGAAAATAAGAGTGACTGGAACAACTGCTAACTAGATAAGGAGCTCCAGTCATAGGCGGAAGGCCTACCAATCTGATCAGGGGTACTCTGATGGAAGGACCTCTAGCTCCTCGTCAAGAGCAAACCTCGTCTCCACACCTGGCCCATAAACTGTGGGATAATAGGCCTCGTCCAGATCTGGAAGATAACTAGGTCCTCAGAGGAACATAACAAGATACAATATGAATGCCAGATATAGTACTGAATAAAAGTAAAGAGGGGTGTGCTAACCATCTAAGTGAATACAATGTAAGGACAACCTCGGAACGTATAGGTAGGTGTAGGCATAACGTCCAACGTCCTCTAGAGTGTGGTATCTGCAACATCCATCATTCCGAAGAATGAGGTAGCTGTATATATATAACGTCCACACTCTAAGGGGCATGGTATCTGCAAATGTGTATACGTCCGTAACACTCCGAAGAGCGCGATGTCTGAATATAGGGAGTCACCGGGTCTGTGGTTCCTCTGGATACCACGGAGTCCGATGGGTGTATCCCATACGTTTATCAGTTGTCCTTCCCGCCTAATGTAGATACGCAAGTCGAATGCACGACTTGAGTATACCGTATCTAGATGTCAAGTCTCAATTAACTATATTACTCTAGAATACATGCTAGTCCGTGATGCATATTGTACGTACCGATAGCGAATCGGGTACGCGGACCCGCATCCCAATATGAATGTACCATCGCGATACGTGTATAGTGCCATGGTCAAGGAAGATATCAAAATATCCTCACAGTAGAAGGTGAGTCAGCTAGCAACTAGGATATGTACACTATTCATCGACGTATTTTCGACTGCACCCGAGTCAATCTCGGATGCGCATAGTTTTATGCATATTTGCAACATTTATTATTTAATTTTAAGCAGTAAATCAGCAAGGTATACTTGCCTGTCCCGGATAGCTGCGAAATCCAAAGTCCTGCTCCTGATGCCTCGGCGGTACTGTCCAGTAGTCCTATATATATATGATATAGTAATGACAAAATTAGTCGCTACAATAGCACGACTAAGACACACTGCTTGTATCTACAGCTGACATAGGGTCAGGACTGTATATATATATATGGCTAATACAAGTATATATATATACACTAAATCATATTTAATTATATTAAAATAATATATTTGTTTAATAGTACAAAATAGTACTTATGTATTAATTAGTATATACTAATAATACACAGTAAATATGTATACATAATTGGTAATAACATAAATTCATATATTTATACATATACATATATTTAGATAGAAATTATGTACATAAGTAAAAATACACATTCATTTATTTATATCTAAATATATACATACCAATATACCTTCTATAAATACATTAAGTACATAAATTATTATACATATATACATATATACTTATATCTACAAAATAAAATAATTGCACCAATAGCATATAATATAGAATAATACATAGTATATATATCATGTATATTAACTATACAATATTTTAATGTACATAAATATATATTATACATATGTACATATAATTTATTTGGTATAAAAACAATTATTAAGTATTTAAACACTACGTATTTATATACATACATATAATAATTAGGAAATGTACTCATGTATGAAACATATTTCTGAATACATTTATTTAACATATACTTTAGGTATTTAATTAAATATATATAAAGTATTTAAGCTTCTAGTATATATGTATATTATGTATATATATACATTATACTTGTAAATACTTAATTATATATTTTTATCATTTATAAATTATACTCAGAATTATTAAACAGTATTTATACATATTTTTATACATAAACACAACTGAAATACAGGAAATAATATATATAATACTGTATATGTATTTAAATACAGAATACATACTATATATATATACCTTTGCAATCTAAAATACATGCTTGAATAGTAATATTTACACATAGAATACCGTACCTCAGCGATGCTCGGGTCGAGGGGGTCCTAGTGGCCGGCCGTCGATGGCTGGGGTGGCCGGACGGAGCTCCGGCGTCGCGCGGAGGGGGGGGAGGTCGGCAACAGCAACAGCGGGCCTGGAGCTGTGGTGCTGCAGGGGCGATTGCCGCTCGGGGTGTCGACGTCCGGGGCTGAAAGTCGACGGGGAGGGAGAGGACTGGCAGGGGGTGGCGTCGGTGAAGTTTGGCGGTCGGCGGTGCTAAGGTGGCAGAGTACAGGCCGGTCGGGTGGTCGACTTTGGGCGCGGGAGGGTGATGCTCGGGTTAGTGTGGACTGCTGGGGGAGTTGCTGCCGGCGGCTAGGCGGCGGGTGGCGGTGGTGGCAGGTGGGGGAGGGTCCGACGAAGGGGTCTGGGTCGGTGTGGGGGTCGCCGGACACGGTGGTTGGCCGGAGTAGGGCGGCGGGTGAGGGAAGGCAGGGGTCGGGCTAGGCTGGTTGTTTTAAGGAGAATAGGTTTCTCTTGGGTTTTTTGGGTTTGTGTGCCTTCTATGTGGTGTAAATTAATGTATAAGTAGGAGAGAGAGTGAGGGGGGCTGCCTTAGGATTAGGGCCGACTGTACCTATTTTTTTGGGGAGTTGGGGATGTCCATCAAGATGAGGGGAGGGCTAGGAATGGGGCATTTCAAATGTAGGACCATGATGTGCCCTTCCTAAAGTAAGGTAAGTACAAAGGAATGGGGGGAAAATAAATGGATACGGTTAGGGCATGACCAATTCTTTCTTCATTATGTTTGGGCCAATGAGAGGGAGACACCTCATTGCAATTTTGCAAATAGGCCCCTGAACATTTTGGTATTTGCACAATTCCTGAAATTGGGGATTTAATGTTACCAAACACCATGTTTGGTGTTCCTCATTGGGCTAGGATGGTGTATGGTGTTTTGTATGAGGCTTGTGGGTGTGGATGTGGGGTTGGGTCTAATTCAATTGAGGTTAGGTCACCATTTTAATTAATTCGTAATTAATGCACCGGTGTTTCTAATTTAATTTAATAAAAATCCGGGGGTCTAAATTTGGTTGGACAAGGGTCATTAGTGTAGTAGGCTCAGTGTACAATAATATCATGATCTGGGTTGGTCAAGACGGATCGAGGTGGGGTCTCAATTTCGATTGGAACGGACAATAAACGTAATTGCACAATTTATTTAAATTGTGTACGGACGTTTGTAACGACTTTTGTGCGACTAAAATCAGGTACGAAAATTCGTAGCCGGGGTCTGTTCTAGGTTCAAATTGATGGGTTAGCATGTCTAGGCCAAGTACGTGGAATTTGTTTTAGGGCAACAACTAGGGTAGTATCCTAAAATTACAAATCATTGTACAAGTATTATAATACTATATAATAAATCTTAATTAATACAAGTTAACCCTAATCATGCTAATTAAATTAATTAACTCTAATTTCTGGTCGAGGGGGTTTACAAATTTGTTTGACAAATTCATCCGAGGAATACGAAGAGTTTCTCGTACAACTTTATGCTGCAACGTATGCTAGATTTTACGTAGCTTTACGTGCAGACTTTTTATGCAGACTTTATGCAGACAGACTTTTACGTAGACTTTACGCGCAGACCTTTTACAAAAAATTTACGCAGGAAGTATAGCCACTTTTTACGCATACTTTTTACTCAGACTTTACGCAGGAAATCTTTTACGCGCAGAGATTTTACGCGCATAATTTTTACGCGAACTTTTACGCAGACCTTTACGCCAGATAGCTTGAATCCCTACCTTTACGCCAGATAGCTCTAAAGTCTTACTTTACGCCAACTTCTTTGAATCTCTATTTTATGCCGACGACTTTGAATCTCTTCTTTATGCTTCTCTACTTTACGCGGACAATTCTGAATCTCTACTTTATGCCAAACTATCTTGAAGCTCTGCTTTACGCAGGAAGCTTAGCAACCTGTTTTACGCCAACTACCTTGAAGCCCTATTTTACGCAGGGAGAGACTTCATGTATGATTGGGGATTTTTGACTGTAAAATATGCGGAAATTCCCCCAGCATACTTTATGCTTCTATATTCTATTTGATACTTGCATCCTGTTTGATTCCTGTACTTCTTCTAAACGTTGTGTACATCACCTGTAGAGAGATGGATACGCAGAAGGGATGTACTGTCACCGATGGTGACACAACTCCTGGAGTCAATGGTCAGACTCAAGGAGGGACCTCAACAACTCCTAGACTTCCGGGACCAGATGAACAGATTCATAATCCAATTCTATCTGATCTTCCCAATCCCCCTAATAGGAACCTTCCAGTATCATCGACACCGCATGATGGTCAGGCAGAACTGTTCCAATTCTTCCAGATGATAATGCAGGAACAGCGACAACAGGCCGCCACCCTAGCTGCAGAGCAGAGGCAGCAAGCAGCAGAACCGAGACAAGAGTTTCTAGCAATACTTGAAAGGATGGCTGCAAGGACTGTTGTACCAACTCAAGCACTAGCTCCAGTACCTCGAGCTAAAGTTGGTTCAGTAAAAGACTTTATACAGATGGGTCCGAAGCCGTACAAAGGCATTGAGAGTCCAGAGGAGACTACCAACTAGATCACTCACACCCAGAAGTTATTAGAGGCATCACAGCTACCTACAGAACTATGGATGATAGGTGTAAGGACGCTTCTAGATGGTAATGCTCATCACTGGTGGGAATCCATGGAGTGCCAGTTGGGTACATACCAGACTTGGGAGCAGTTCTTGGAATGCTTTGAAAGAAAGTACTTTCCGAACACCGTCAGAGATGCATTGTACGATCAGTTTCTCCACCTGGAACAGGGAAACAGAATGGTGGACGAGTATGATGCTGATTTTAGTCGCATCAGTAAATATGGCGCTGCCCTGATACCAGATGACTTGGCCAAGGCTAAGAGGTTTCATCGCGGACTGACTCAGGAGCTCCAACACTACACTAGCTCCCAGTCCCGGATCTCTTATGCCGAGTTATTGACAGAAGCCAGATTGCAAGAAACTATCAGCAGAGGAAAGGGAGGTCAGTTGAGGATGCAGCAAGGACCAGCAAGGACACAACAAGGAGGACCTATCAGACATCCTTTAGCTCAGCAACAACAGTATCAGCACAGAGCAGGACCGTACCAGATTCCAGATAAGCTCCAATATAATTATTGTAGGAGACGCGGATACATCTCAAGAGACTGTCGAGCCCGTTTGGAACAGTATATGAGATGTGGTTCTGGACAACACTTGGAGAGAAATTGTCCAATGCAGCAGATACTTCCACCGCCAGTACAGAGACTAGTGCTTCCAGTACCGAAGCCAGCACAGCAAATAACTAGACCAGAAGTACCTCGACCTCAAGAAGCAGGAGAATTTTAGCAAGGACCACCACTACCTACACAGGAGGATCAATTTGTGAGGGCCAGACAGGGACAACCCTAGAAGAATGGACAAGCTTTTGCAATAGAAGTGGATGACATGGATCAGGAGATTGATGTCATAGCAGGTATCACTCTTTCTTTTACTTTTCCTGCTATGACATTGTTTGATACGGGAGCCACCCACTCATTCATATCATCTAGTTTTATTGCCAAACATAATATTACCTCTACACCTTTACCTAGTTGTATTAGAATTCTCACCGGAGGAGGAGTTGTACCTATTAGTAGAATTTTTAGATCGTGTCCTATAGTGATACGTGGCAGAGTAATGAACTCCCAACTCTTAGTCCTTCCTATGCCCACTTTTGATATTGTGCTTGGAATGGACTGGCTGAGCAAGTCCCACGCTTTCTTCGATTACTTAGGAGGAAGCATTCTTTTTAAGGAACCCGGCCAGCCTGAACTTGAGTTTACACGAGGATCCACAGAAATTCTTGATAGTATGCAACTCGCAATGGACGATATTGTCTATCATCCAATTATTTCAGAATTCCAAGACATCTTTCCAGAGGAATTGCCAGGACTACCCCCAGATAGAGACGTAGAGTTTTCAATTGAATTGACACCAGGAGCAGCACCCATAGCATCACATATTTATAGACTGGCAAAGAAGGAGATGGATGAACTAAAAACACAGTTGAAAGAACTAGAAGAGAAAGGTTTCATCCGACCAAGTGCATCACCCTGGGGAGCACCAGTGTTGTTTGTACCAAAGAAGGATGGGTTAGTGCGTATGTGCATTGACTATAGAGCCTTGAATGCAGTGACAGTAAAGAATAAATATCCACTGCCACGCATTGATGACCTATTTGATCAGCTTAGTGGAGCTAAGGTGTTCTCAAAGATAGATTTGAGATCGGGATATCACC
The DNA here is from genome assembly GCA_036927795.1 of Iris macrosiphon. Taxonomy (NCBI): domain Eukaryota; kingdom Viridiplantae; phylum Streptophyta; class Magnoliopsida; order Asparagales; family Iridaceae; genus Iris; species Iris macrosiphon. Next base: position 33,839,467 of record JAYESA010000001.1, on the reverse strand, counting down.
AGGTGAAGGTACGGAAGGAGGACATCCCAAAGACTGTATTCCGGATAAGATATGGGTACTACGAGTTTCTGGTCATGCCATTTGGATTGACCAATGCTCCAGCTATCTTTATGGACTTAATGCATCGAGTCTTCCACCAGTATTTGGACCAGTTCGTGGTCGTCTTCATAGATGATATACTTGTTTATTCATAGATCCACGAGGAACACGAGAAGCACCTGCGGATTATTCTCGAAACCTTGAGAAAAGAGAAGTTATATGCAAAGCTCAGTAAATGTGAGTTCTTCTTGGACAGAGTCTTATTTCTTGGACATGTTGTTACAGAAGATGGTATTTCTGTTGATCCAGAAAATATCTCGGCTGTCGAGATATGGCCTATTCCTAAATCAGCAGCAGAGGTGAGAAGTTTCCTTGGACTTGCGGGATATTACCGACGGTTCATGGAGAACTTCTCAAGGATAACAACACCTATGACTCGGTTAACTTGCAAAAATCAAGAGTTTATATGGACCAATGAGTGTCAAGCCACTTTCGAGGAATTGAAGAAGCGACTGACTTCAGCACCAGTATTAACTATTCCATCAGGATCAGGAGGCTATGTGATCTACAGTGACGCATCAGAGAAAGGTTTGGGATGCGTATTGATGCAGCATGGCAAAGTGATTGCATACGCATCTAGACAATTACGAGTACATGAGAAGAATTATCCAACTTATGACTTGGAACTTGCAATCGTTGTATTTGCTCTGAAGATATGGAGACATTACTTATATGGGGAACGAGTGGAGATTTATACAGACCACAAAAACCTCAAGTACATCTTCACGCAGAAGGAGGAGTTAAATATGAGGCAACGTCGATGGCTCGAGTTGATGAAAGATTTCGAAATAGAGCTACATTATCACCCAGGCAAGGCTAACGTTGTAGCAGACGCATTAAGCCGGAAGCCAGCAGCTTATTTCTTAACGACACAGAGGGAGTTATTAAAGGACTTGCAAGAACTTGGCATCGAAGTGATATTACCCAGAACAGATGGGACACTAGCCAACTTGTAAGTACAATCATCATTAGTAGAGAGGATTAAGGCAGCTTTGCCTATAGATGCCAGATTCAGGAGACTGAAGGAAAGGACGGAGGCCGGAGAGCAGACAAGATTGTGCATTTATGATGACGGGACATTACGATGTGGTGATCGTCTATATGTTCCCAATAGAGAGATTCGACAGGAGCTGATGACAGAAGCTCATAGTTCGATATATTCTATTCATCCTGGAGGCACCAAGATGTATTGTGATTTACGACAACACTTTTGGTGGCATGGAATGAAAAGAGAGATAGCTCGCTTTGTAGGTAAATATTTGGTATGTCAACAAGTAAAGGCAGGGCACCAGAGAACAGCAGAATTTTGCAACCACTCCCGATTCCAGAGTAAAAGTGGAAGCACATCACTATGGACTTTGTCACAGGTTTTCCCAAGAGTCCAAATGGAAGAGATGCAGTATGGGTAATAGTAGACTGACTCACCAAGTCAGCCCATTTCTTGCCTTTTAGAGTTGGCCAATCTACAGAAGCTTTGGCTGACTTATATATGAGGCAGATCGTGAGATTGTACGGCGTACCCGTCAGCATTGTATCAGACAGGGATTCGCGCTTTACATCGTATTTCTGGAGGAGCATGCAAGAGAGTCTTGAAACTCGTCTAAAGTTTAGTACATCTTATCACCCGCAGACAGATGGGCAGTCAGAACATACTATTCAGACATTGGAGGATATATTGAGGGCTTGTATATTAGACTTTGAAGGATCATGGGAGGACCACCTACATCTTATGGAGTTTTCTTACAACAATAGCTATCAGACGAGCATCCAGATGGCTCCGTTTGAAGCATTGTATGGAAGAAAGTGTAGGTCTCCTGTGTGTTGGAGTGACATGGGAGAACGTCAGATTCTGGGACCAGAGTTAGTAGTCAATACCGTAGAGACAATTAAGAAGATACAAAGACACTTGCGAGCAGCACAAGACAGGCAGAAGTAGTGGGCAGACCTTCATCGTCGTCCCTTGGAATTTAAAGAGGGCGACCATGTCTTCTTGAGGATATCACTTACCAGAGGCACCATTCGATTCAGAGGATGCGGTAAGTTGAGTCCAAGGTATATTGGACCATTTGACGTGCTAGAGAGAGTGGCAGAAGTAGCATATAGACTTGTACTACCACCTTCACTTGAGGGAGTACATGACGTATTCCATGTGTCGCAGCTTAGGCGATATATGGCAGACATCAGTCATGTTCTCAACCATTCAGAGATCACCATTGGGCCGAGCATGTCATATCAAGAGCAACCCGTGGAAATCCTCGATCGTCGAGAAAAAGTATTGAGGAACCAGTCGATTCCCTTGGTCCGCGTAGCATGGAGGCATGGCGCGCCAGGAGAATCTACTTGGGAGCGAGAGGACGACATGCGCCAACGTTTTCCGAACCTATTCACAGACCAAGGTATAAATTACTTTGTTAATTTATATCTTATACCATCCTCGACTTTCTGCTGTGTCTTAGTTTTAATTTCGAGGACGAAATTTTTATAAGTTAGGTAGAATATAAAATCCCTAATTCTGAACACCGTATTTTTCTATTATTAATTATTTATAGTAGTTATGAGCTAAATAGAGAGAATAGATTTTATTAGATTTTATTTTGAGGTGTTTGAGCATTTAAAAGATTTATGGAGCCATTATAAATTTTTTCTAATTTATTCCATGTAGGAGACCCTTTGGCCAGTTGCTAGCTTAATGGTATGGACCAATATAATTTTGCGAATTTTCTGTGAATAGATATATGTGTGTGTATATATATATATATATATATATATATATATATATATATATATAATTCCTATTGGATATCAAACCGAAACCAAAACCCACTACCCGTTCAGCCCTACCCGGACCCGTTAGGAGAAGAAAATATCCAGCAGCAGTAGTAAAAACCAACTTTGCTTCCTTCTCCGCGCGTGTGAGCCATCCTATTCCACCGCCTCTAAACTCTATTATTACTAAACACCCCTCAACCGAAATTAAAAACCAAAGAAAGAAGGAAAGAAAGAAACAGCAGCAACAAGGACTTTTGAGACCATAAAATTCCCCCCCCCCCACCGCCTCTTATTCTCTATATATATTACAACTCTCCCAAACCCTAACTACAATTCTTATTTCACTAAACTTAACACTGTGTTCGACGTGTACTATACAAAACTTTTGCTCGGCAAGTATACGTTGCCATCGTACTATTATTTATATTCCAGCCGATACATGCATGTTTAATTCTGCTTATATAGGTGTTTATTTATGTAGATTTCTGGACCTACTTTATGAGACCACCCCATTATTATGGAGCATCATTAGGTTCATTGGCCGGGATACAGTTGTTACACGAGTTGTGAGTCTCATATAGATCACGGACTGCGTGACAAGTCTGGCCTCCTGTACGTATGAGCCATGCGTTAGGGATGACTGCTGATAAAAACTTTATATGCTAGTAGACCTGGCAGTTATTTAGAGGTTTTATCGTGTCATGGATGTGGCATGCATAGAGCATAGGGTGGGAAGAACAACAAGTAAGACGTTTGGGCTCCTTTGCACTTTTTCCTTGTTCACCCGGATTCTCCGCCGGAGAAACGGGTGGTTGTGACCCTATATATTGCAGGCGGCCTCTGCCGTTCAAAAGATGGTATGCTTATAGGCCCCTGATTCTCCGAGAGAATCATACCAATCCCATTTATGGCCAGATATCCCACGTGTTGGAAAAGTTGTTCTCAAACTGCATTCACTTAGACGGTTAGGCGACCCATTGGATGTTTATTTTTTAGTACTTATTGGCTTGTTATTATGTATCTTGTTATGTCCCTCTGAGGACCTGGTCCCTTTCCAAATATGGACGAGCAGGAGTATCCACAGGAGTACGGACCTGGACTTGACTCTACTTACCTGACTGAGGAGGTCTTACCCTCAGAGTAGCTATGATTTATTTCCACTGTTTAGAGATTTTGTTACTACTTCAGTATAGTCATTTTGTAGTGGATTTGTTTCCACCCGACTATCAGACTTGATACTTATCTTGGATATCCAGTTATTATTCAGCTCTTTATTCCTACTGATTATTTGTGCTGTGGATGAGATATAGATTGTGTGTGACTTATTGTGACAGTTTATTACCACTGGTGGATTGGATATTCATGTACAACGTACGTGTGTATATGGTTTCCATATATTAGAGTTCATATACATACGGCTGGGCGTGTTACGTATTCCTAGTCCTACGTATATTTGGGACTGGGGTGTGACAATATACAAGAAACTACTACATTTTAACTCAATAAACCAGATTATGTAGATAGCAAGTAAGATCTCCATGTTCTACACAATGATAAGGCGGAGTTATCCCCTTAGCTATGTGCATTCATCTATTTTTATTAGCATACAAAGGTTATCGCTTACAAACTAGCATGTATCATTCCTTTTCTGAAGTGTGCAGCTAAGCAGGGACAGGTTCACCAGGGCCACCCACCTTAGCGATGAATCGCATCGGCCGAGCTAGAATCCGAGCGCGCCTCTTAAAGTTTAAATCTAAACTCCATTAGAAGGTCCTAGTCTGAATTCCTTTGTATCGAATGAGTCATCTCGATGAGTAAGGTAGGTCAGTTCGATATACTTACGCCTTTTGAATCGGCCCTCCGGGTTGAGCGGAGCAGGTCGTTGCATAATATACCACTCAGAACAGTCTCGTCCTCGAGACTTCCTGAGCGAAACTCATATTATCGCACAACTTCTAAACCAAACTCTATACTTCTTGTCTAACTTCTAAAGATTGTTCCAACACTATATTTATTTCCTTCCTCACCTCGCGCTACGCACGCGCTTAGCTAATCTCATCGAACAACTCTATCGTTCAATGCCATCGAACTATACTCAACTTAATCGTTGCATTCCCTGACTCAAAATCTACTGCACCTAGTACAGGGCTGTATTACTCAAACATAGGGTATTTTATAACTCAGTGCGCACTAGAAAACTCAGGCTGAGGGTAAACTTGCCCAATTATTATATTCTAATCCATGCTAACCCAAAAAATATTCGACTGATTACTCGACGTCGCCTATTGAAACCCAGCGTTACGCCTAAACCTAATATAGAAAATCTTCCATAACTCAAGTTTGAATCTTGGCTAATATTCCAATCTCATCTTACATCAAGATCTATCTCGAGCCACCGTCCATTCTCGCTATAAAAATTTACTATCACCCAAAGTCGTCACATCGAATTGCTTACGTTTTCCGACTCCATCTTTATTGTGCCTTAGCATAGAGATAATTTGCCTAATATGGGGTACGTTCTAATCCTTCACATCTTAGGTCCGTTTGAACATAACTTCCTATTCTTTTTTTTTATTCCGTTTCACACGTGTGCTTAACCATTTTATTGAATGATTCTATCGTTCAATTATTGCATTCCCTGACTCAATCTTTTACTACATCTTAGCACAGAACTATCTCGTTCATACGGGTTTATTACAATCTTTTGTTTATGAAAGTCTAGGCTGAGGCTAACTTACTCCAATTGCCATACTCATCCATGCGAATCTAATATTTTCACTTGCAACTGCATTCGAGTTATGCATATTGCTAAGTCTAGATCGTACCCATATTCAAGGCGTTCCCCAAATATGTGTATTTCAAGTAAGCTTAGTGACAGCTAAGTAGGACAAGCTATTCGTAAAAATCTTTCGAATCACCGATCATTTTACTACTCGACTAACCAAACTCTGGTTCGTTTAGTCATCGTCTACCCCAATCCTACTCAAATCCAAGTATCACATTACTAGCAACGTACATCTTCCAAGCAATGATTCAACTCGTTATTTCAACTTATCTTGAATATCAAATTAGCCCTCGTAAGGTATCCCTTAATCTCTAGCCTCCTTTTGATCAGGAATAAAAACTCTCCCCGATTGGGGTTCTTTTCACCTTTCCCTCACGATACTTCACCAATTCCAATCATAAGAGTTTCGTCCGACAAATCCCCAATACTAACTTGTTCCTCTCCATCGCATAACCTATATAATCACTCAATTATCATCCAAGTCCTATCTTCCGTTGCGTACGTCTCAGCGCCAACGTCGCTAGCGTACACTCTTAGTTCCAAGTTCCAACTCCAAGTCTTATTGCCCCAATTCTATTATTTTTCCGAACGATACTCTGAACTCAGTCACTCTAGTTCAACTCATGCCATAGGATCATCTGCCTAGCCACTAGGTAAGCTCACAAGATTATAGGTACAGTTCACATTCATGATTTATATCGTGTAATACATGGCACGAAACTCGTCCAATTCCTAAGGTCAAACCATTATTCATTCATACGGGGTATTCTACCCAAGCTCGTTTTACTAAGATTTATAATTATCGAGCAGAGATTATCCTACTCACATCAACATATTCGTTGTACAAGGTCCGAGTCCATTTATTAAAGCCATTCTTAAGATACGTTCGTTCAACCAAATCCATGATATACCATGTCGCATGTCCAACCTAATGATTCATATAGTCTATCTCCTCCTTTATATTTGATAGAATTTACCTATCCATTCTTTTCTAAGTCTAGACAACCAAGTCATAATTCAATTTTTAAATCTTTGATCTCAATCATAAACTCTAAGTCGTCCAATACAATTCACGTATTCGTTCACGATACTATCAAGTATAACTTTTTTCATGTTCGAGACTAACTCCTCTTCGAAATACTTTTGATCCATTTGTATCCTGAAACTCATCTTATCGTATCAAACCACAAGTCAAGACGATCCTTCAATTATCACATTCTGGTCTTCTGCAAGTTCAATCATCTTTGTTGGACGTGAAACTACTACGCCAACGTTCCCATGGGATGATCATCCTAATCCGGACGTGACGCATGTACGAGCAAGGAATTGCACTCGCACAAGACAAGAATGTCAAACATTATGGCTATCATCAAAATGATCAAGTTACTTTATCTTCATACTTTGTTTCATCCAAGTTATACATTGATCCATCAAGTCATGTTCAGCTAATAATCGTTCATGTCATGATCATTAATCATCTAGCCAATTCGTCTAACTTCAATATTACCGTTCGATCAATTTATAGTCTACTTCTAGCATTCCTCAAAAAACTAAGTTAAAATCCTAAAGCCGAAGTCTATCCACCTTCATTACGTTCCATTTTATTATGTTCATCTGAATAATTATCGAACATGTACCCGGGAGTTCGATCATCCCCGTTGGACGTAAAATTACCATGCCAATGCTCTCGTGGGATAATCGTTCTCAACTAATCCTGATATCGAGTGTTATCTTTCAAAATAGATTAAAGATCGTTCGTCCAAATCAAGATTAAGTTTGTTATCGTCTATCTCAATCATTGAACCACAAATTTGCTAACTTGCATCAATCAGTGCTATCTTCTAACTATAGATATGATATCAAGTCTTCCAAATTCAAAACCATAACATTCGTACTCAAGCTAAATTCTATCGAGTGATATCCTACTCAATCTAAATTTTTTGTGTTCTCGCTATCATTCGTTTGTGCCATTATTCTAATTGTTCTAACTCCGATCGCATCCACGATTATTCTATCTTAACTCATATTTTAATTCGTTTGATTCAATTTTTGAAATCGCTCGTATGATCTACTAAGTTTTTCTCGACCCAGATATTAATTCCAATACTCTGAGTTTCTATCCGATATAAGCCTTATCACTTGTTCAACTCATTCTAACTCATTCGAATCAAGTCTCGTATGATTCCTTCAAATTTTCTTACTTGCTAAGCATTATATATACTAAGGCTTTGTATAATCACATAATTTGCTGCTAGGCTCATTTGATATCCTAAAATCTATGATTCATTCGAACAATCCTAAGATGACCAATACACCACTCAGGGTTTGAGTTATTGTTATGACCCACACCCGGATATTCGGGCACAAGTACGTGGTTACGCCCAGCCTACGCCGTAGAATCGGCGGTAGAACGTTGTCTGGGTCATTTCTAACTATCTAATATCTCAACAATATAATATGGTACCTGTCAATCATCTCAACTCCGAACGGATGAGCAATATGGTATCTCACAAGTATATCTAATCTCAATCACAAAACAAACTAAGGAAGATTAATGCACGAATAAAATAATGAAGGAAAGAATAAAGATACAATCCACAATCTGAAATAATATACAAACTGTGAATCCACCAAAATAATAGTCTAAAATAATCTAATACAAACATAACTAGACCTCCTCGGGCTCTGCAACTAAGCCCTCCTGGTCAATAGGAGTATCCTATATAGGTACGCCATCCTACGGCCCATAGAATGTGGGATACTGCTCTATAAGCCAGTCATCTGGAAAAATATATCTAGTCAGGATTGGAGCGAAGTACACACCTCTGAAAGCAGTTTCAATAGCATAATCGAGCATATAAACAGATATAGAAATAAAATACAAGATCACTAAATATATGAATGATGAACAATAGATATATAGGTAATGTACGAGAATATAGATCAACAATATGAATATCAGCAATATGATGAAATAACTATAATCTAAACTAACTAATGTGCTTTAGAATACAAGTTCATTATGTGATCGGGTTGGGTGAACATGATCAGGTAAGCCGATTACAAGTGAGGTATGTAACCAGAATGTACACGATGTAACAATTGAGCTTTGATCACATAATCAACTCCTACTCTTCCACCCCAACTAATACCGATGGATCCAATCACGACACGCTACGAATATAAAATATAACCACTGAACATGAGCAGTGGGTGTACACAAATATCATAACCACCGAACACGAGTAGTGGGTGTACACGAATAAGAACACTGAACACGAGCAGTGTGTGAACACGAAATGTAATCAATACCCAATATATATGATGAGATACAATATACACGAGTACCCGCTAAACAATGTAGGGGATAACATCTCCTGACGGGATCCATATAGTACCAGTCCGTGAAATTACTGTGTCGGGATCAATGTATACAATTCTAGAACATACATATATACAATATTATGAATTAAAAACTATCAGAGAAATGTACTCGCCTGAAGTCCTGAGCAAGGTGTGTCTCTCGATGCCCAAGCTGGTGTCACACAACCTATATATGGTATGTTACATCAATACAAGGTTCTAAAATGGAAATAAGTTAAGTTGATGCAATTCTAAGTCATAAAGCCATTTCTAGGTCAAACCGATGAAATCTAGGTTGCAAGAGTCAAAAACTAAGTCACTAAGTTGAAACACTATGAAACTATGCTATAAAATCCAAGCTAAGATACTAAAAGGCATTCAAAAAGCCGTATCCTAAGATACGCAAGTTCATTTATATAAAAAATAGTATTTCAAATATATATACAAGTCATTATACTTAATTCTATATTAAAAGAAGAAATTTTGGATACCTTGGCCTTGTACCAATGTGTATCACACCTATCTCGATACCCAAACTCAATACTTTGGGTATCGGCCCAATACCTTGGTAATACCTTGGTATCCCGAGGTAATCCAAAACTCAATATATAACTAATACCAATAGACATATAAAATCCCAAACTAATACTAGCTATAACTAACACTAATATATACATCTCAATGTAACATAGAACTAACTATAATACTAACATACATAGATATGTATAGCTAAGATAACTAACTATCAAGTACACTACCTATTAGTATATAAGACTAACTATCAATCATAACATATATATACTAGTTTACATATCTAACTATCTACATAATCAAACATATCTAACTAACTAACTACTATAGTAACCAACTAGACTAAACCAACCCATTATCCAATACCTTGAGTATCCCTCAATACCTTAATATTACCTTGGAATTCCAAGGTAATTCAAATCCTAATACATATGTCTAATATATATAGCTAACCCCCATACTAAACTATACTAACATAACTAAACTATTAAAACTATTAACTACTAACATATAATACATACCAATACATAGATATACCTACAAAATAACTTACTACATATCTAACAAGTATATATATATATATATATATATATATATATATATATATATATATATATAATTATCTAGACTAATAGGTATATAACTAACTAAACACACGAACAGTACTGCGGCGCACTGCAGCGCACTGCACGCAGCACCGCGCGCTACACCACACCATAAACACTCAACATATAGCATGCACACACATACATACATATACCCCATATGTATGTTACTCTATACACATATATATATATACATATAGATATATACATATACACTAAAACACATACACACAACACTACACATCTATGTATATATATATTCCACTCACAACTATATATATATATAGATATATATATTCACACACACACACACACACACACACACACACACACACACACACACATATATATATATATATATATATATATATATATATATATATATATATATATATATATATATATACATATAGATCTATATATAACTATATAAACTAGTATATACACACAGAGACACACACATAAATCCAAACTCAAATACACTAACATATACACATATATATATATCACTTAATTATCATATATATATATATATAATTACACATGTACGTATAGCAAGGGAGACAAAAGTATCAAACACGTGGAGTGCACCGTACACGTATCACACTTGCTATATAATAAGTGTGTGATACAGCTCCAGCACACAACCAAACGCATCTCGGAGGACACGAGCAAGTTTAATACACTAAATATGAGCAATACATATATTAATTAGAGTATCCACGTGTCCATGTCACAATGTGATATGCGCAAGGCCCCGTGTCGGAGGAAACCCCCCAAAATTAACCCGTTTCGTCAAATTGACGAGATACAGCCTACACGTATCCAATTGTGGATATGAAACTAGTCACAAACAAGCAATCAAATGTCAATTAGATCTATTAGACCCAATGACAACCACTACATGTGCCAATCTCAGAATTTCCCTAAAATTGGCACCAAATTGGACATAACTTCCACCGTAGGTCTTCAATGAACCTAAAACTAATTTCTATGGGTAGCCTATGCATGTGGGTTAGTTTCTCATGGTTAAATCTCAGATCTAGAGTCTATTAAAGGGGGGAAACTAAAATATACCTATTAGGAGATGGATTTCCAATAAAAATCCCTAAAATGGAAAATATCTCATCTTTCTAGATCTTGGCCTCCTCCTTCTAGATCATTATTTCCTTCTTGTAGATCCTTGTTGTAGTAGCCTCAATTGATGAATAGGGAAAGAATTTGGGTAAAAAATTGGCAAGGAATGGTGAGGGAATGAAGAAATTTGGAAAGGAGAAAATCTAGATCTATTTAGAAATGGAAAAATAAAATGAGAGACACTCTCTCTCCTCCTCTAATTGCTGGTCATAAACCCTTTCCCAAGCAATATGAAATATCCAAAACACCCCTTGGGGTCTCTCATGAAGACATTAATTAAGGGGGAAGGTTCTAGTCTAATAGTTTCAATAATTAATCCATCATCCTAATCCATGGGCCTAATTTAATGGGCTCAATCTAAACTAATCTAAATGTTGGGTTCATGTAACTAATAAATAGGTTAGGTCCACTACACAAGTCCAAAATAAATTTACAACTAACAATCAATAAATAATATAATAAATAAATAAATCATAAATGTACAATATTAAATATAATTATCCAAAAATAAATATTATCCATGTCAATTACCAAACTACCCTTGAATGAAAAAGTGAAAGTGACAATCCTACCCACCTTAAAAAAATTTTGTCCTTGAAATTAAGGAAGAAACTATCTATCAAAGCAAATAATGCAATGCAAGAAAGAATTATACCTCACGGCTCGAACAGGATGGATATCGCTCGTGCATCTCGGTCTCTCGCTCCTAGGTACTCTCTCCTGGCGAGTGATGCCTCCATGCGACGTGCACCAAAGAAATCATCTTGTTCCTCAACACCTTCTCTCTTCGATCCAGAATCTTCACTGGCTACTCTGGATAGCTAAGAGTAGGACCTACCTCTATCTCTGAGTAATCCAACACATGACTGGGATCTGCCATATTTTGTCTCAGCTGCGACAAGTGAAATATGTTGTGCACTCCCTTCAGTATAGGTAGTAAGTCTAATCTGTAATCAATTGCACCAACCCTCTCAAGAATACTGAAAGGTCTGATGAATCGCGGATTAAGCTTGCCGCCTCTACCGAAACGAATTATGCCATGTGTCAAAAAAATCCTCAAAAAAACCAGACCGCCAACCTCAAACTCCAAAGGTCTCCAATGACTATCGGCCCAATGTCGCTACCTGTCCTGTGCCACTCGAAGTATGTCCCTGATAAGCTTTACCTTCTCTGCTGCATCCACTACCATCTCTAGTCCCAATAAAGCTCTGTCACCAACATCATCCCAGGACAACGGAGTACGGCACCTCCGTCTATACAACGCCTCGAATGGTGACATCTCAATACTGTCTTGGTAGCTGTTGTTGTATGAAAACTCTACCAAGTAAAGATGATCCTCCTAAGAATCTCCAAGATCCAAAACAAAGGTACGTAGCATATCCTCGAGAGTCTGAATAGTCCTGTCCGACTGTCCGTTCGTCTGAGGGTGATAAGCGGTACTGAACTTGAGCTGAGTGCCCAAGCTAGCCTGTAAACTCCTCCAAAAGTGGGACATGAAGTGACTATCCCGATTTGAGACTATGCTCACAGGAACACTGTGTAATCTGATAATCTGGCACACATACATATCCTCAAGGTTCTCCATAGATGTACCCACTTTAAATGGCAGAAAGTAGGCTGATTTGGTCAACCTGTCCACGATGAACCAAATTACATCTTTGCCTCCTAGAGAACGTGGAAGTCCCAATACAAAATCCATGGTCACATGTTCCTATTTTTACTCTAGAATGGGTAAGGCTGAAGTAATCCTCCTGGCCTCTGTCTCTCCACCTTGACCTGCTGGCAAACTAAGCATCTAGACACGAAGCTAGCTGCCTCCCGCTTTATGTCATACCACCATACATGCTCTCTCATGTCTCTATACATCTTGTTGGCACCAGGATGGCATAGAGTATTGAGAATGATGTGCCTCCTGTAGAATCTTCTCGTGCAATGCTCCTCTCGGTACACATAACCTGGTACCATATCGCAATGATCCATCATCTGCGACGATAAAGTCCTCTGCCAACCCGACCTGAACCTATGCTCTGATGCTCCTCAGAGACTCATCCTCATACTGTCCGGCTCTCACCCGGTCTATCAGCTCCGACTGAACCTGAAGTCCCCACATCTGTGCTGCGACTCCAGGAACTAGTACCTCAATGCCCAAACTGTCAAGATCTGCCAATAAATGTCTGTCTCTAGTAAAGGACATAGCCACAGGATACCTACTTAAAGCATCTACGACTATGTTGGCCTTCCCTGGATGGTACTGCAAAGATATGTCAAAGTCTTTTATTAGCTCCAACCATCACCGCTGCCTCATGTTGAGCTCTTTCTGTGTAAACACATACTTCAAGCTCTTATGGTCTGTGAATATCTCTACTCTCTCTCCATATAAATAGTATTTTCATAATTTGAGAGCAAAGATAACCACTGCCAACTCCAAATCATGGGTAGGGTAGTTCTTCTCATGCGGGTGTAATTGCTTGGAAGCATAGGCAATCACCTTCCCGTACTACTGTAACACACAACCAAAACTCTTCCCTGATGCATCACTGTAAATGAAAAATCCTTCTGCTCCTGATGGTAGTGTCAAGATGGGAGCTGTAGTCAATCTCCTCTTCAGCCCCTCAAACGCTGACTGACAATCCTCAGTCCAAACGAATTCCACGTCCTTCCTGGTTAGTCTAGTCATCGGCTCTGCAAGTCTGGAAAAGTTAGGCCACCAAAAAACTATATCATGTTCCAGTTCCAAATATAAAGAACTGACCCACGTGGCAATAGCCAGCGGGTACACTTCGACGGGCATCCCATTCTAATGGACCTGACGGAGTGCACCTAAGCTGTAAAGTACAATGATAAAACCTAACATATAACACATAGACAGTGAAACTAAATATTATCCACAAACTGATGGTCAGTCAGAGCGCACGATTCAGATACTAGAGGATATATTGAGATCGTGCATGATCGACTTTGGAGGATCTTGGGAGGACCATCTATACTTGGTGGAATTCTCCTATAACAATAGCTACTAAGCCAGCATACATATGGCACCTTATGAGGCAATGTACGGCAGGAAGTGTAGGTCATCGGTATGTTGGAGTGACATAGGAGAGTGTCAGATGCTTGGTTCAGAGTTGGTGATACTGACAGTGGAGAAAGTAAAGCAGATTCAGGGCCACCTGCGCGCAGCACAGGACAGCCAGAAGCATTAGGTAGATGTGCACCGCAGACCTTTGGAGTTCAAGGAAGGTGACAATATATTTTTGAAGATATCGCCCACTCGTGGTACCATCAGATTCGGGGGTAGAGGCATGCTGAGTCCGAGGTACATCGAACCTTTTAACATCTTAGAGAGAGTTGGTAAAGTGGCTTATCATCTTGCATTGCCTCCATCATTAGAAGGAGTGCATAACGTATTTCACGTATCGCAGTTGTGGAGATACGTGGCAGACCCTAGTTACGTGCTCAATTATTCAAAGATTACAATCGGGCCCAGTTTATCATATGATGAGCAGCCAGTGGGGATACTCGATCGCAGTGAGAAGATTTTGAGGGGACAGACTATTTGACTGGTCAGGGTTGTATGGAAGCATCATTTGCCAGGCGAGTCTACCTGGGAGCACGAGGATTCCATTCGACAGTGCTTCCCGCATCTATTTGAGGACCGAGGTATGAATTTACGTACTGCATTCGATTACCTGTTTACTTTTTAAATTCTCATAACTCTCATTCGTGCTTTACTTTTAATTTTGGGGACGAAATTCTTTTAAGTTTGGAATAATTTAAACCCATCAAATATTTATTTTAGGTAGACTAGATAGGATTAAAATTTTGGTTTAGCATCAGGGTGTTTGAGGTTTAAAAATTTGGCTACGTTGACTGGTTCTCTAATTTAAACCCTAGGTGCACCCTACCGTTGCTACAATATTTGGAGCACAACAATAGCCCTTAATTTCTAATAAATTTTTGAACTCTTGACCTGACAAGCCAACCTAGGCGCTGGATATTTTTGTCACTCACAAACACACTCCCTTGTTCTCTAATTTAATTACACAACTTTTTAGTCCCAAAATCAATTC
Organism: Iris macrosiphon; assembly: GCA_036927795.1. NCBI lineage: Eukaryota > Viridiplantae > Streptophyta > Magnoliopsida > Asparagales > Iridaceae > Iris > Iris macrosiphon. The sequence goes on along the minus strand of JAYESA010000001.1, from coordinate 33,824,111 downwards.
TTTAATCCTATGTCACGCATCTATGTCGTTGCCATCAATTTGGGGACACAAACTTAACCCATTTTGTCGAACCAATTATAGGGGCCAAGACTGACACCAAGCCTACACAGTTCATGACCTTTGTGTCACTCCTAATTGAGACCCCATGTGCCCCCATTTAATTTAAGAGCACATGATACTTTATTTAATTAAATTGGGGACACCAACTTAAACTAATCCCAACTTAACCCCAATTTAACCCCAATTTAACCCAATACCCCTTTCATGAAGCCCATGCAAAACACACAATACCCCCTCACCCTACATAACACCAAACACCACTTTCCATACCAAATCCCCACCAATTTTCCTTCATGTGCAAATACCCAAAAGTTAAGGGGCTTATTTACAAATAGGGTGCTAGGTGTCACCATCCTATTGGTCAAGGCCAATGAAGAAACCCCCCACCCTCTCTTGGACAAGTCAAGTTACTTTCTCTCTCCCCTTTTGTTTTGAACAATTGTTTCATGATGAATCAAGGCCCTTGTTTCAAAATGCCCTTTTCATCACCACCACACATTCTCCTATAAAATCACTCCTCCTCACACCTTTCCCAATAAGCCAGCCCTAATTCCTAGAAGCCTAGGGAAACCCCCCTCTCTCTTCTCCCTCTTCCTTCAACTGAGTTCTTCTCCTCTCCTTCACTTCTTCTTCTTCTTCTTTTTCACTCCTCTCCTTCTTCACTTCTTCTTCTTCTTCAACCATTGACTCCGGCCTCCACCCGCTGCATCGGCCACCTTACTGCTGCCAACCACCCGCAGCAGCGTCCACCCGTAACCGACCTCCTCCAGCAGCTTCCTCCCTCACCTCCACCCGCATCGGAGTAACGCGTCGCCGTCGCTGCACCGACCCTCGGCCCAGTTCACCCACAGCGACTTCACCACGTCCCCTCGACCCTCGCTGACTAACTCCAGCGAGTTTACCCTCGACCACCACCTCCACGACCTTCACCACCACGTCCACCTCGCACCACCACTACCACTACCTCCATGGCCTATACCACCCTCGACCACCACCTCCATGACCTTCACCACCACGTCCACCTTGCACCAACACTACCACCACCTCCATGGCCAGCACCACTACACTCATCACCACCCTCATACCTCCACCCGCCAACACCACCCTTGACCACCACCTCCACGGCTTTTACCACCACCACGACCACCTCCAGCACCACCACCTTCACGACCAGCTTCACCACCTCCTCGACCACCACCTCGAGCAACACCTCCTTCATACAGTCGAGTACCCCCGCTACCTCGGTCGACATGCGTGCCACCCCTGCGATCGACTTTATCCCTGACCGAAGTCGCAGCATCGCCGCTGCCACCACCCGCAGCCACCGGGGTAACTCCTCACCCTTCTCATTTTTAGTGTAGTTATGTTGTTATGCTAAGAGAACCTAGTTAGGGTTAGGGTTAGGGTTTATGAATACTTCATGCATTTTTATGATGGATATTGAGGAGTAGCTATATATGTGTGAAATGGTGTTGTAATAATATAATGACGGTTATTTATTGAGGGCTTGATAATTAATAACGAATTTATTAAGGATGAATAAATTAAATGTATATAATAATGTCTGTGAATATAAGGATGGTATGGTTAAGGATGATCATAGCTTGAACGACTGAAAACACCGTGATAAATTATAGGGGATTGGAGATTTGGTTTGATGATATTTTATTGATTATTGATTGTCACGACCCGTACCCAGTGTAAGGGTACAAGTCAAAAACACGCCCAACCTATGCCGCAGAATCGGCGTTAGAACGCTGTCTGGGTAATCTATCTAACAATATAATGAACCACCAATAATGATAATATACTAAATCACAGATCTAAGATGGAGAGCACGAATCAGATAAAGAATAGAATAGTCATAATATAACTCATGAGTCTAAAATAATACATCAATGAGTCTGAAGGAGTAAAAAAATAAGATGGAGATAAATCCAATACAAAGAATACTACGAAGCTACAACTCTTGGGTCAACTGTCTCAGTTGGGATAAGTTCCTCCTGAGCCAGGGTCTCAGAATCTAAACCCACAACATCCTGGGGTCCATAATAGGTAGGGTACCACTCCTCAGTGTCATCTGGAAAAATATATCCAGTCAGGAAAGGAGCAGAGTACATCTCTAACAGCAGTTCTAATCAACAATAAAAACTATGTAGCAGTAAATAGATGTGAATATACAAGATGCACAATATATACGAGAGATACATACAATAAGAAAATACTGGAATAAATACAATAAGGAACAATATGCCAATGAATAAGAATACTAATGACTAAGTGTGTGAGTACTAGCTTAACATGTGATCGGCTTGGGCAAGATGCAATACGGCCTGGCTAATCATACGTGCGGTGTATGATCAATACTATTCAGTAATCAGTACTTGATATAATAGGGATATTGATCACATATCTATACTAATACTCCCCACCCCTGACTGGTATAATAGATCCAACCACGATATGCTATGACACGAGATTCCCTAAGAAGATAACTAGTCTTCCCGAGAATCAGTGTCTGTACATTTACAAGTTAACCAATAAAACAATACTTGCACCATATATACCATATACCAAGGAATAACATCTCATGACGAGATCCGGATATACCAATCCGTGTAACCATAGTGTCAAGAGAACATGGATATCTATACTAGATACAATGAACATAGAGGATATCATAAATGAGAAACTATCAGAGAATGTACTCGCCTGAAGTCCAATGAATAATCTCACAGATGTCTGACTCGGTGCCTCGAAGACCTAGATATGGAATACAACATCAATACAAGGTTCCGAAAAGAGAATAAGTTAAACTAGTCAACTTCTAGGCCAAAAAGTCAATTCTAAGTCAAAAGTCAACTATGGTAAACTCTAAGTCAACTATGGTCAAACCAAGCTCAACTATCTATTTCTAGATTGCACAAATCTAACACAAAAAATGTTGGATCAAGATACTAAAGTCTAAGCCAAGAAACCCATATCTTAAATATTAGAATACCGTATCTCCGAATACGTAATTCCCAAGGTAACATCAATCATAATGTCAAACAATTAATTATAATAATATAGATTCACAATTTACACATCAAATAGGTACCGTGGTTTTGAACCAACTTGGTATCTCAATAATAATCATAATCTTGATACCCAAACCCCATATCTTAAGTATCCCCACTTACCTTGGTATCCTCAAGGTAATACCCAATACCTTGGTATAATAATTACCCTTATATATATATAATATACATATATACTAAGTATTATAGATATAAGAAACTAGCAATATATATATATATATCAATATCAATACATATATATTTATATATATATATATATATATATATATATATATACATATATATATATATAAGTATATAATCATATAACTATAAAAACTGCCAACCGTCGCTGAAAACTGTGCTGAAAAACAGATATTCTGATATGCTGGCCTTTAGTGGCAGTTTCTGCCTGTCGCTGAAGCTGCTGTCACTGTTGTTGCTGAATTCCTACTACTGCTGCTGTTTTGGTGACGGTTTACAACAGTCACCGATTAACCGTTGCTGTTGCCGCCCTTTTTTTCCCACTGTTGCTGCCCTTAATTAATGACAGTGGTTCTGTCATTAATACCGCCGCCCCTGTTCAGCGGCTGCTGCTGAAATTCTTGTTGTTATTAATGACAACAACTGCCATTAATCCTCCCGTCGCTAAAACTGAAGAATAATATATATAACATATATATATATATATATATATATATACACGTTTAAGCGGAATTTTATTGATAGTAGAGAATATGTTACAGAGCACACAAGTACAAAGTAGTAAATACAAACACTCAGAAAAATGAAAGCGTACATAATAGAGAGGGCTTGGCCTCTATTTATAATACAAGAAGTCGATATCGATCGACTGACAGATGCAAGTGAGGTAACCGGCAGCTGTAGGTAAGATTCCCTTTAAATCAGCAACGTAAGTGCCCGTCGTCATCATCTTTATACTTTATCTACTTTACTTCTCCTCCGTCCATGTGTTAGCAATTATGCTAAGCAAAGTAAGTGGTAGGGTCCACCATTGTCGGCCAATAATTAAAGAGATTCTCTTTAGTAAAGTGAACAGTGATTGCCACATGTATTCTGGCAATAATGCATTCTTAATGCATGCTTGCGTCATCACTATCATTATCTGACTGAGTAGTGACTCGTTTATGCATTCTCTTGAAGAAAGTTTCTTCATCCATATTTTCTTCTACCTCTTTGTCTGATTTGGTAGAACTGACAGACATATTATCTGTTTCAAAGATGGACTCAAATTGAGTTTGCATATACTGAAGATATTTTTTCTTTAATTCTTCCTCAGTGATTCGAGGATTTCTTCTTCTCAGAGATTCCTTTAATTTCTTTAAAGGACTGTCTTCAACGATTTTCTTTTTTAATTTTTCTTCTACCAGGACCTCATTATCCTTAATAGATTTTTGTACCATTTGTACCTTTTCCTTATCATCAATTCTATTCCACCATTTAATCATGAATTTTCTGGCAAGAATAGAAAAATTCAAATGATTGTATTCACATTTAATTATCTATTTGAAAATATAAGGGATTTCAAAATGGACAAAGAAATACATGGTACTTTCCCCCTCTAAAAGAGTGTCAGCATTTTGGCTCTGATACCAAATTGAACCAGGATAAGAAGGATGAGACGTCAAACGTTTAAACAGAATTTTATTGATAGTAGAGAATATGTTACAGAGCACACAAGTACAAAGTAGTAAATGCAAACACTCAGAAAAATGAAAGCGTACATAATAGAGAGGGCTTGGCCTCTATTTATAATACAAGAAGTCAATATCGATCGACTGACAGATGCAAGTGAGGTAACCGGCAGCTGTAGGTAAGATTCCCTTCAAATCAGCAACGTGAGTGCCCGTCGCCATCATCTTTATACTTTATCTATTTTACTTCTCCTCCGTCCATGTGTTAGCAATTATGCTAAGCAAAGTAAGTGGTAGGGTCCACCATTGTCGGCCAATAATTAAAGAGATTCTCTTTAGTAAAGTGAACAGTGATTGCCACCTGTATTCTGGCAATAATGCATTCTTAATGCATGCTTGCGTCATCACTATCATTATCTGACTGAGTAGTGACTCGTTTATGCATTCTCTTGAAGAAAGTTTCTTCATCCATATTTTCTTCTACCTCTTTGTCTGATTTGGTAGAACTGACAGACATATTATCTGTTTCAAAGATGGACTCAAATTGAGTTTGCATATACTTAAGACATTTTTTCTTTAATTCTTCCTCAGTGATTCGAGGATTTCTTCTTCTCAGAGATTCCTTTAATTTCTTTAAAGGACTGTCTTCAACGATTTTCTTTTTTAATTTTTCTTCTACCAAGACCTCATTATCCTTAAAAGATTTTTGTACCATTTGTACCTTTTCCTTATCATCAATTCTATTCCACTATTTAATCATGAATTTTCTGGCAAGAATAGAAAAATTCAAATGATTGTATTCACATTTAATTATCTATTTGAAAATATAAGGGATTTCAAAATGGACAAAGAAATACATGGTACTTTCTCCCTCTAAAAGAGTGTCAGCATTTTGACATAAACGGTAAGATTGTGTCCAAACTACAAATAATTCTTGTAGTGAGGAAGGTAATATTTCCAAAGTGGCTCCAAATTTATACCACCATCGAATAAACCATACAGGAATGTCCTGTTTCAAAGTCTCTGGACAAATTCGAATAAACCAAGAGTGCTTTTGTTTACTATTGTCAAAGTAAAATACTTTGGTAAATGCCTCAACGTAATCCCAATATGTGAAAGATACATTGATACCTTTTTCATGGTGAACTAATTGTCTAGTTCTGTTGGGATGAAGTCCCCAAGATTGAGGAGTGATAATCTGCCTGATTATTATTTTGCTGTAATTAACATCACTTCTAAGATCATTGGTCTCATCACTTCTAAGATCATTGGTCTTCTGATGGAAATGTTCAATTTCAACTGATTTAGTTATCAGCAAAATTCTTTTATAAACATTGCGATCTTTTCCTTGGACTGGAAACATATTATTTTCCAGATATTTTTCTTTTAACTTCCAAGGATCATTCATCATTGGAATGTCAGATTTTTCTAGTAGAAGAATTTCTTCTGAATAATTATTTGAATAATTATTTTGGGTGAATATTGTTTCCACCTCAACCGCCTGTTTGTAAGAAATATTGGTTTCTTCAGGATCTTGAATCTTGATGCCTCTATTAGAGGGCTTTTCTTTTCCAAGAACAGTTTTCTTGGACTGATATCGAAACTCATTGGAGTCCGAAGTCATGGGTCGAGGAACCCATGGCTGTTTCCCCTTGTCCTTCCTATGCATGGTTCTGCAAGAATTCACGAGTTAAAAAGTCAGGAAGGGAATTATTAACGCCCTTAATATATTCAATATCAAATTCAAATATGGCTAATTCTGCTTGCCATCTAGCAAATATTTGCTTAGACGCTAAATTTTTAACATCTTTTTCTAAAACGGTTTTTGCAGAACTGCAATCAATGCGTAATAAAAATTTCTTATTAAGCAGATCATCTTGAAATTTATGTATACATTGTATGATAGAAAGAATTTCTTTCTTAATAGTAGAATAATTATTCTGAGCATCATTCCATTTTCCTGAATGATATCTTACTAACATTTCTTTGTTAGTAGTAGGATTTAATTGTTTCAGTATGCCACCATAACCTATATTACTGGCATCTGTTTCAACAATTTTAAACCATTCAACATTGGCTAAGTGTAAGCAAGGTAAATTTTTAACCTTTTGTTTTATTATTTTTACTGCCTCGGTATGAGCATTAGTCCAAGGAGTAGGATTTTTGCTTAATCTTTGATACAAAATTTTTGTATCATTTGCAATATTTTTATAAAATTCTGATACATAATTCAATGCACCAAGAAATCTTTGTAACTGCTTATTATCAGTTATTTTATCTGAAAATTTAGAAGCAAATTCAATACTTCTATCAATTGGATGTATTATATTATTAGTTATATTATGTCCCAAAAACCTTATGTCTTGCTGAAAAAGTTTCATTTTTGGGGCAGAAATAACTAATCCATTTTTAATGGCTAAATGTTTAAACATACTAAGATGTTTAAAATGTTCTTCAATAGTATTAGAGAAGATTAATATATCATCAATGTAAGATAATATAAAATTTGAATGCTGAATGAATATTTCATTCATAATATTTTGAAATTCTGAAGGAGCATTCTTCAGACCAAATGGTATTATATTCCATTCATAATGGCCAAAAGGAACAGTAAAAGCAGTTTTATACCGATCATTTTCATCAATTTGAATTTGCCAATAACCTAATTTCAGGTCAAATTTAGAATAAATTCTAGCTTTCACTATTCTATTTAGTAAATTCTTTTTATTAGGGATTGGATACCTAATCCATTTTAAAACCTTATTTAAAGGTTTGTAATTAATTACAAGTCTAGGTACTCCCCTTTCCTTTTCAGCATTATTATTTACATAAAATGCTGTACAACTCCATGGAGAGTATGATTTTCTTATTAATTTTTTATCCAACAATTCTTGGATTTCTTTTTTGCATAACTCAAGATATTCTTGATTCATTTGACAAGGTCTTGCCTTAGTGGGAATATCCTTTTCATTAAAGGATTCTTCATAGGGTAAAGAAACAATATGTTGATTCCTATTCCAAAAAGCATTTGGTAAATTACTACAAGTTTGTAGCTTGAAGTCTTCTTCAACTTGCTTAATTTTATTTTGAATTTCAAATTGTTTTAACTGCTGGGTTATAGTAACCTGAGCAAGTTCTTCTTTTAAGAAATTAACCTGATTTTCTTTCAAACTAACATTGTTAAGGATTTTAACAATTGGATTTGTTATAAATTCAAAAGTTATTCTTTTGCCTTTATAACAGGTTATGATTCCTTCCTTTGTGATCTCATTTATTGGCATAAGTTTTTCTAGGAAAGGAGTTCCCAGAATAACATGCTGAGATATTTCCTTTACGACTATTAGATGTATAGGAATACAAACATCATTTTTACAAATATTCACATCAGTGATTTTGTAAGAAGTAGTTAGTGCTTTATTATTAGCAGCACTCAATGTCTGAGTTGTTTGTTCACAATATTTAATAGGAACGATTCCTTCTTTAACGTAATTAAGATATGCACCACTATCCACTAGTGCAATTAAATTTGTCAAATAATATTCATTATTAACAAGCATATTTATCTTGATATACCATTTATGGGTAATAAATAAATCCATTTTTTGTAGGAAATTATTATTCCCAACAATATCTTCTTGTTCGTCTACTAAATTCTCCCCCTCTTGAATTTGAGAGTGTGAAGAACTAGCAGAAGAGTTACCAGTAGTAACAGTTTTAGGTGAGTGTCTAGATATATTTTCTAGCTCAAGCTTATCTAATCTCGTCTGAATTTGTTGATCTTGAGATTTTAAATTTTTAATCTCAATTTTTAAAGTCTTTATTTCAGACTGAAGGTCCTGTATTGTGACAGGTTTCACTTGCCTACTCTTATATCTTGAGAGAACTTCAGCCATATTATAAGCTTCAGTAGGACTTTGAATAGGGATATTATCCCCTGATTTTTCTTGCCCAATAAAATTAATAATTTTATTTTTTATACTGGGACTAATATTGTCTCATAATAAAGCTTCAATTATATCCTTCTTCTCATCAAGAGTCAAGGTATTAATTGATAAGCCATTCATTTCTACTATAGATTTATAGTAATTAACATCTTTTTCTGTAACACATTCGTTACATTGACAATTTTCATCACATTCTTTTTCAGAATTATCTGTTGATTCATCATTAGATGAACTTTCTTCATAATCAGAATTGATCATTATTTTATATAGAGTATTCCTTAACTCTTCATCTTCAATTTCTTCAATTTTTTTTTTAGTATAACATTTGTTAGCATAGTGGTCTAATTTACCACATTTATAACATTTAATTACTTTCTTGGAAGACTTCTTTTTCTTTAAATTTCTACCTTCCTTATTGGTAGTTTCTTTTCTTTTAGAAGGGTATTTCCTTCTTCTATAAGGTCTCTTATTATATTCCTTATAGTCATTTACTTTCTTTTTCCCCTTTATATTAGGAGGTTTAGCGATATCCATAGCAAACTGGTCACAGAATTCACCCAATTGCTTTCGTTCAGAGAGTCTCTGAGTTTTCAATTGATGTCGTAGCTTTAAATCATTACATAAAGCTAGACCTTCTTCTATACACTTATTTATCAAATTACCATAAGTGTAATTAGAATAAGGTATAACACCATTATTTTGATTTCTTAAACCTTGCCTTATTCTTTCTGCAAAGAGATTGGGAAGTCCGTCAATAAATTTCGACTTCCAGTGAGCATTATTAGCATCACCAAGTAACATTACTCTACTCAAAAAGGTATCTTTATACCATCTAAAATGAGTAAGAGTTGGACATCTTAAATTCTGAAGAAGAGTTCTTACTCTATCTCCATGATCAGAAATTCCACCAGTAAAGTGTTCCAAAATTGTTATCATTAAAGTATAAACTGCATCAGTCTTGGTGACCTGAGTATTATCTTCAGAATTAGTCTCCGTTTTAACAGCATTTATAATTTTTTGCCGTTGAGACTCTGTTAGACAATTATTCCACCAACCTCTAAGAATTTCGGTAAAACCGCAAGTAATAAATTGTGCAGTTTCCTTATCATTATTACCAACAGCTTTAGCAACATTAGAATACATCATCATTCGATGTAGTTGGTCATGAATTTGTTTATCAGTAAGACCATCTATGTTCCATTCATAGATATCTCCCCCACTATAATGATTTTGTATAATTGTATCATTTTCTTCAAATAATACATCAGTAGGAGTTGGTCTTTGATAATAATATTTTATTAGATTCGGCTTACCATATTTTACTGCCTTAATCTGGGGATTATTAATAGGTTTAGCTTCAACAAAAGATTGTTGAATAGCATCAATTTGCTCAGGATTAATTTCTTCTTCTTCTTCAGAATCATCTTTTGCAGAAGAAGTATCATCCAATAAAGGTTTATTAATAACCTGAAGTTGATTTTTCTTTTCAGATTGCTGAAGTATTTCATTCGCAAATTGTTGCTTTGCATGAGCTATTAATTCTTGTAATTGTATCTCTTCAGCATTAATTGTCTGAAGATTAGTTTTCTTAAACTGAGCTATTAGCTCTTTAATATCATCTTTAGTAACTTCAGGAGTCTTCCTAACTTTAAAATCTTTAACCTCAGGCGGAGGTTTTATTGAGATATTAGAAGTCTCCCGCAAAGAAGATTTTCCAGTTTTCATTGAAAAATCTAATTTTTTTAATTACATCAATTTTATGTAATAATTTATCCAAAGCAGATTCAACTCGAGTCAATTGTTGACCCATTACTTGAATGGAAACATTAGTATAATTATTTTGTTTAATTACCTTTTGTAATTCTTTGGTAATTGTTTCTTTACTGTCAATAGTTTTGACAAAAGAAGTAGCATCAATTTTCTCCGGCATATTTTTAATAGTGAGTTTAATTAACTCATTTGGAGGATACATTGATCTACACACATATATATCATATATATATATATATATGATATACACACACACACATATATATATATATATATATATATATATATATATATATATATATATATATATATGTGTGTGTGTGTGTGTGTGTATATATCATATATATATAAACCCAAATATATATATATATATATATATATATATATATATATATATATATATATATATATATATATATATATATATATATATATAACTACAAATACACTCTCTTATTAATATGTACATATAGGACATAGCCTCAACACACACACACACACACATAAATACATTATAATATACATCTATACATATATATAAATAATCCTAATACAACTATAAATAATATAATTACCCAATTAAACATACATATATATATATTAACAACATATACATATATATCCATACAATATATTATAACATATATATTAATGCATGTAGAAGAAAGCTACATATATATATATATATATATATATATATATATATATATATATATATTCTCTTTGTACATATATAGTACATAGATCTATGATACAATAAACACTATAATACATATATAATATCTATATATATATACACAATTATAACTCAAGAATTAAGAGAACAATAATTAGATTACACATAAATACACAACACATGGATACGCATGTGACACGAGTCCACCACACATCCAATTGCACCCCGAAGGACACAAACAAATCACATATATTATTTATGAATAATAAGAAGTGTCAAATATAGATCTACGTGTCCGTGTCAAAATATGACATGTACAAAGTCCCATGTCGGAGGAAAAACCCCCAAAACAACACGTATCACCAAATTATTGGGATACGACCTACACGTACCCAATTATGGACATAACACTAGCCCCAAAAATATAAACACATGCCAAATTGATCTATAGGATCAATTGACACACAGAACAAATGTCAATCTTGAAATTCCCCCAAAATTGACAAAAAAAGTACCATAACTTTCTCAATAGGCCTCCTATGAACACAAAACCAAATCCTATGGGTAGTCTATGCATATGAGTTAATTTTCCATGGTTAAAACTCAGATTTAGAAGCTATTTTAAGGGGAAAACTGAATTATACCTATTGGAAGATGGATTCCCAATGAAACCTCCAATTGAGATAAAATTGCCTCCAACTTGTAGATCCTTGCTCCTTTTTGTAGATCCTTGCTTCCTCCTTCTAGATTCTTGATTCTCAAGTCTCTAATGGTGATTTGGGAAGGAATTTGAATGAATTTGGTAGAGAAATAAAATTGGAATGAAGGAAATTTGGTAGTGGAAAATTCTAGATCTAGATTTGGAATGAAAAGAGGAGAGAGAAATTTCTCCCTCTATTTAAATAGGCCGGCCCCTATTTCCCCTCCCTCAAGTTATCATGTTATGTCCCATATACCCCTTGGGGCCTCTCATGAAGAAATAATTAAGGAAGGAAGCTTCTAGTCAAATGATTTAATTAATTTAATCCATCTCCTTAACAATGGGCTTTCTAAATGGGCTAAGTTTAACTAATTAATTCATGTTGGTCCATGGGTCCAAACTAAACTAGTTAGGTCCACTAATACAAGTCCAAAATAATTAATTAACATCTAACAATAATTAAATAATACAATAAATAATTATTTATCAAGCACAATAATTAACTAAATACGAAATTACTAAAATACCCTTTCTTAGAAAATGTGGTAGTGACAAGTCGACCCTCCTTAAAATAATTTCGTCCTCGAAATTCAAATACGAAAACTACCCCCAGAAAATAACAAAACAGAACTAAAGAATCATAACTAACTATGAAAGAACATAACAATGAATAGAACATAACTAGGAAATAACATACCTCAAGGCACAAACAAATATGGATAACGCTCTCGCATTTCATCCTCTCTCTCTCCCAGGTAGACTCCCCTGGAGAGTGATGCCTCTATGCGACGCGCACCAAAGGAATAGTTGGGTTCCTCTGTACCTTCTCTCTCCTATCCAGAATCTCAACTGGCTGCTCTGGATAGCTAAGAGTAGGGCCCACCTCTATCTCTGAGTGATCCAATACATGACTAGGATCTTCCACATATCATCTCAACTGTGACACATAAAACATATTGTGCACTCCCTCCAATGCAGGTGGCAAGTCTAGTCTATAAGCAACTGCACCAACCCTCTCTAAAATAGTGAAAGGTCTGATGAATCGCGGACTAAGCTTTTCGCCTCCACCGAAGCAAATCGTGCCTCGTGTCGGAGAAATCCTCAGAAACACCAAACCAACCACCTAGAATAAAACACCACCTTAAGAACTTAATCTATAACAAACAACCAAGAATAAACATAAAACAAAAATGTAAACTATACCTCGAACTCCAAAGGTCTCCGATAGCTATCGGCCCAATGCCGTTGTCTGTCCTGCGCCACTCGAAGTCTGTCTCTGGTCAACTGAACCTTCTCTGCTGCATCCACAACCATCTCTGGCCCAAGCAAAACTCTCTCTCCAATATCGTCCCAAGATAAAGGAGTAAGACACCTCCGACCGTACAGAGCTTCAAAAGATGGCATCTCTATACTGGCCTGGTAATTGTTGTTGTAAGCAAACTCTACCAAATGGAGATAGTCCTCCCAAGAACCCCCAAAATCTAGTACACAAGTGCGCAATATATCCTCGAGAGTCTGAATAGTCCTCTCTGACTGCCCATCTGTCTGGGGATGATATGCATTAATGAATTTGAGCTGAGTGCCCAAACTCTCCTGCAAACTCCTCCAGAAATGAGAAGTGAAACGACTATCTCGATCTGAGACTATGCTGACGGGAACTCCATGTATCCTAACGATCTGCCTCACATACATCTCTGCCAGCTTCTCCGTAGACAAACCCACCTTGAAAGGCAAAAAGTGGGCCGACTTGGTCAACCTATCAACGATGACCCAAATCGCGTCTTTCCTTCCTGGAGATCGTGGAAGTCCGGACACAAAATCCATAGTAATGTGTTCCCACTTCCACTTTGGAATGGGTAATGGCCGAAGTAAACCTCCTAGCCTCTGTCTCTAGGCTTTCACCTGCTGGCATACTAAGCATCTAGATACAAACTATGCCATTTCCCTCTTCATGCCATACCACCACACACTCTCTCGCATATCCCGATACATCTTGTTAGCACCTGGATGCATAAAATACTGAGAGCGATGCACTTCCTGTAATACCTCCTCACGCAGCTCCCCACTAGGAGCACACAACCTAACTCCATGCTTCAAAGAACCATCCTCAGCAATAGTGAAATCATCCTCCAATCCTGCTCTCACCTGAGCTCTGATACTCCTCAGAGATACATCCTCATACTGTGCTGCCTTGATCCTGTCCATCAAATCTGAGTGTATCTGTAATCCCCACATCTGCATAGCACCACCAGGAACAATCACCTCAATGTCCAAGCTCTCCAAGTCCTCCAACAAATATCGATCCTGCGTCAAGAACATAGCTACCGGATACCTACTCAAAGCATCGGCAACTACATTGGCTTTCCCAGGATGATATTGCAAAGAGATATCAAATCCTTCATCAGTTCCAACCACCGACGCTGCCTCATGTTCAACTCCTTCTGCGTGAAAACGTACTTCAAGCTTTTGTGGTCTGTGAAGATCTCCACACGCTCTTCGTACAAATAATGTTTCCACAACTTTAGAGCGAAGATAACTACTGCCAACTCCAAATCATGGGTAGGATAGTTCTTTTCATGAGGACACAATTTCCTGGATGCATAGGCAATCACTTTCCCATGCTGCTGAAGAACACAACCCAAACCCTTCCCCGATGGATCACTATAAATAGTGAAACCTCCGGACCCTGATGGCAACGTCAAAATAGGAGCAGACGTCAACCACTTCTTCAACTCTTCAAATGCAACCTGGCAATCCTCCATCCAAACAAACTCCACATCCTTTCTTGTGAGCCTAGTCATCGGCTCGACAATTGTCAAAAAATCTTGCACAAACTTCCTGTAGTAGCCTCCCAATCCCAAGAAACTCCTGATCTCTGCTACTAAACTCGGGGTCTTCCATGATTCTACTGCTAAAATCTTCTTCGAATCCACTGAAATACCATCACCAGTCACAACATGCCCCAAGAACTCTACCTTGTCCAGAAAAAACTCACATTTGGATAACTTTCCATACAGCTTCTCCTTCCTCAGCACATCTAACACAATCCTCAAATGCTCCTCATGCTCCTCCGGTGTCCTCGAGTATATGAGTATGTCATCGATGGACACCACCACGAACTTGTCAAGGTACTGGTGGAACACCTTGTTCATCAAGTTCATAAATACCGCCGGTGCATTAGTCAAACCAAACGGCATCACCATAAACTCGTACTGACCATACCGAGTTCTAAAAGCAGTCTTCGGTATGTCCTCCGGCTTCACCTTCACCTTCACCTGATGGTAGCCTGATCTCAAATCTATCTTAGAAAACACCTTCGCACTACTCAACTGATCAAACAGATCATCAATCTGTGGCAAAGGATACTTATTCTTGATAGTGAGATTATTCAAAGCCCTGTAATCAATGCACATGCGCACTGATCCATCCTTCTTCGGTACAAACAATACTAGGGCTCCCTATGGTGAAGAACATGATCCGATAAACCCCTTATCCTGCAATTCATCCACCTGCTTGTTTAGCTCGGCCAGCTCGTTGTTGTTTACTCTATAGACATGCTGCGAAATTGGTTCTGCACCTGGCACCAAGTCTATAGAAAATTCAACATCTTGATCTGGCGGCAATCTTGACAATTCCTCAAGAAACACATCCAAGAACTCTGCTATCAACGGATCTGGAAACTCCTTGTCTTCCACCATAGCTCCACAAATAATGCCTTCTCCCCGCTCTGCAGCTCCTCTAGCAAACTCGAACTCTGGCTCTCCTGGCGGACCAAATAAAATTTTACCTCCTCTACAATCTATGATAGCACGGTGCCTACTCAACCAATCCATCTCGAGTACAATATCGTAGATCAGAAGTGACATTACAAGTAGACACACACTCAACTCTCGGCCTCGCAGAGTAACTCTCCGATTATTGCAAATATCATTAACCAGGATAATGCCTCCCCCGGTCATGATCTTGCAAGTCCTAGGCAAAGACTCAGTTACCAAACTATGCTTCAGAGTAAAAGAAACAGATATAAAACTATGGGAAGCACCACTATCAAACAAAGCTAAAGCTGGAATGGAATCAAGAAGAATAGAACCTGCGATGACATCTCGGTGGGTTCATCCTCCTCGACGGTCATAGCAAATGCTCGTCCCTGCCGAGCACCTCCCTACTGCTGATGTTAGACAAAATGCTACTGCTGTGTCGGAAGTTGTCCCCTCGGTTGTGCTTCAGGTGGTCTCGTTTGTGCCCTCGGAGCTGAAACTGCTCTCTGAACTACACGACGAGGACACTCTCTCGATTGATGCCTTTCAGTACCACAATACAAACAAACTCCTAACCTCCTCCTGCAAAGTTCCCAGATATGGCCGGGCTTCTTGCAGTAGTGGCATGGAGCTTGCTGTGACAGTCTCTGCTGCTGAGGTGCCTGGTAAAAAGATGCCCTAGCTGAAGTCTGGTTCTGCTGTTGCTGCTGGAAAGGTTTGGACTGGAAATGAGGACGTTTGGCAGATATTGTACTGCCGTTGGCCCCCAGAAAAGAATCACGGTCTCTCTTGGGCTTCAAACCCAACTCCCGCTCAACCTTGCGTGCCTCAGCAAGTATCTCCGAGTATGTCTCATAAAAAACGGAATGAGAATCTTCACTTCCCAGTTTAGACCCTCACGGAAACGAATAGCTCAAACCTCCAGCTCTCTCACCAGATACTCTGCAAATTGGCTCAACCTGCCGAACTCCGTAATGTACTCCTCCACAGACATGCTCCCCTGAATGAGACTCCCAAACTGTCTCCCCAAGTCTAGCCTGTCTTCCCGGGCAAAAAACTTTCTCTTGAAAAGGTCCTTGAATACCTCCCAAGATTGTCCTGCGTCAACCAGAACCGGCTCATTCCTGAACCAAGTGCGAGCGACATCGAACAGTTAAAGTCCTACCGCCTCAACCTTCAGATCCTCAGAAAGACGGGACATCCTCATAAGACGCTCAATGTCCTTGAGCCAATAATCAGCATAGATGATGCCCTCCGTCCCCTTGAAAACCTTAGGCTCCAGTTTCTTGAAGTCCTAAATGTTGCTTTATCGAAGCTGAGCAACCCGAGGAACATCTTGCTGCTGGATCAGAACTCCTCTCTCGACTACAGCACGAGCAAGATGATGAGCACTCTCGATGTCCTGCCGTAGAACGTCGGTGCCTCTGATGTGCCTTTGACTGAGCCCTCTGTGCCTCGAGTATCTCACGAAACAGTGTAAACATCTGTGATGCCTCTGCTGGCATAGGAGGTGGAGGTGGAAGCCCTTTAGATACAGCTGGCATAGTCCTCTGAGTAGGTGGTAGACCTCTGAAAGCAGCTGACACTCTAATCACCGGAGAAGTGACTGGTGCAGGCCCTCGGGATGTCGCAGACCTCTCAGAAGCTGCTCTCCCCTGCTGTGATCTAGTCTTAGGCGGCATCCTGAGACAAAGCGAAAGAAAGAATCAATATGGCACAAGAGGTAAGACATTCAAGGAAAGGACAAGTTTAGAGATCAAGTATCAATATCAAAGGAGAATAGTTGAATCAAAAGAATTTTCCTAAATATGATTGAGTATCTCAGCCTATATCCTATATTCTATCGTAGGCTCGCAGTAGTACAACTAAATTATTGCACTACCACGACATCACATACTTTGTGAAGCTAGACCTACATGGGCACCACTAAAAATGTGTCACAACCCGTACCCGGTGTAAGGATACAAGTCGGAAACAACGCCCAGCCTACGCCGCAGAATCGATGGTAGAACGTTGTCTGGGTAATCTATCTAACAATATAATGAACCACCAATAATGATAATATACTCAATCATAGATCTAAGATAGAAAGCACGAATCAGATAAAGAATAGAATAGTCACAATACAACTTATGAGTCTAAAATAATATATCAATGAGTCTGAAGGAGTAACAAAATAAGTTGGAGACAAATCCAGTACAAAGAATACTACGAAGCTACAACTCCTAGGTCAACTGTCTCAGTTGGGATAAGTCTCTCCTGAGCCAGGGTCTCAGAATCTAAACCCACAACATCCTGGGGTCCATAATAGATAGGTTACCACTCCTCAGTGTCATCTGGAAAAATATATCCAATCAGGAAAGGAGCATAGTACATCTCTAACAACAGTTCTAATCAATAATAAAAACTATGTAGCAGTAAATAGATGTGAATATACAAGATGCATAATAGATACGAGAGATACATACAATAAGGAAATACTATAATAAATACAATTAGGAATAATATGTCAATAAACAAGAATACTAATGACTAAGTGTGTGAGTACTAGCTTAACATGTGATCAGCTTGGACAAGATACAATGCGGCCTGGCTAATCATACGTGCGGTGTATGATCAACACTATTCAGTAATCAGTACTTGATATAATAGGGATATTGATCACATATCTATACTAATACTCCCCACCCCCGACTGGTATAATAGATCCAACTACGGTATGCTATGGCATGAGATTCTCCAAGAATATAGCTAGTCTTCCCGAGAATCAGTGTCTGTACATGTACAAGATAAACAATAAAATAATACTTGCACCATATACACCATATACCAAGAAATAATATCTCATGACAAGATCCGGATATACCAATCCGTGTAACCATAGTGTCAAGAGAACATGGATATCTACACTAGATACAATGAACATAGAGGATATCATAAATAAGAAACTATCAGAGAATGTACTCGCCTGAAGTCCAATGAATAGTCTCACAGATGTCTGACTCGGTGCCTCGAAGACCTAGATATGGAATACAACATCAATACAAGGTTCCGAAAAGATAATAAGTTAAACTAGTCAACTTCTAGGCCAAAAAGTTAATTCTATGTCAAAAGTCAACTATGGTCAACTCTAAGTCAACTATGGTCAACTATGGTCAAACCAAGGTCAACTATCTATTTCTAGGTTGCACAAATCTAACACAAAAATGTTGGATCAAGATACTAAAGTCTAAGCCAAGAAACCCACATCTTAAATATTAGGATACCGTATCTCCGAATACATAATTCCCAAGGTAACATCAATCATAATGTCAAACAATTAATTATAATAATATAGATTCACAATTTACACATCAAATAGGTACAGTAGTTTTGAACCAACTTGGTATCTCAATAATAATCACAATCTTGATACCCAAATCCCGTATCTTGAGTATCCCCACTTACCTTGGTCTCCTCAAGGTAATACCCAATACCTTGGTATAATAATAACCCTTATATATATATAATATACATATATACTAAGTATTATAGATATAAGAAACTAGCAATATATATATATATATATATATATATATATATATATATATATATATATATATATAAGTATATAATCATATAACTATAAAAACTGCCAACCGTCGTTGAAAACTGTGCTAAAAAACATATATTTTGATACGCTGGCCTTTAGTGACAGTTTTTGCCTGTCGCTGAAGCTGCTGTCACTGTTGCTGCTGAATTTCCACTGCTGCTGCTGTTTTGGTGACGGTTTACAACCGTCACCGATTAACCGTTGCTGCCGCCGCCCTTTTTTTTCTGCTACTGCTGCCCTTAATTAATGACAGTGGTTCTGTCATTAATACCGCCGCCCCTGTTCAGCGGCTGCTGCTAAAATTCTTGCTGTTATTAATAATAGCAACTGCCATTAATCCTCCCATCGCTAAAACTGAAGAATAATATATATAACATATATATATATAAATACCAAATAAACTATAAATACACTCTCTTTTTAAAATGTACATATAGGACATAGCCTCAACACACACACACACACACACACACACACACACACACACACACACACACACACACACACATTAATACATTATAATATACATCTATACATATATATAAATAATCCTAATACAACTATAAATAATATAATTACCTAATTAAACATATATATATATATATATATATATATATATATATATATATATATATATATATATATATATTAACAACATATACATATATATCCATACAATATATTATAACATATATATTAATGCATGTAGAAGAAAGCTACATATATATATATATTCTCTTAGTACATATATAGTGCATAGATCTATGATACAATAAACACTATAATAAATATACTATAATACATATATAATATCTATATTTATACACAATTATAACTCAAGAATTAAGAGCACAATAATTAGATCTACACATAAATACACAACACATGGAAAGTATCACACCGTATCCCACTAGATCTAGGATACTCATGTGACACGAGTCCACCACACATCCAATTGCACCCCGAAGGACACAAACAAATCACATATATTATTTATGAATAATAAGAAGTGTCAAATATAGATCTACGTGTCCGTGTCAAAATATGACAAGTACAAAGTCCCGTGTCCGAGGAAAAACCGCCAAAATAACACGTATCACCAAATTGTTGGGATACGACCTATACGTACCCAATTATGGACATGAAACTAGCCCCAAAAACATAAACACATGCCAAATTGATCTATAGGATCAATTAACACACAACAAATGTCAATCTCAAAATTCCTTCAAAATTGACACAAAAAGCACCATAACTTTCTCAATAGGCCTCATATGAAGACAAAACCAAATACTATGGGTAGTCTATGCATATGGGTTGATTTTCCATGGTTAAAACTCAGATTTAGAAGCTATTTTAAGGAAGAAAACTGAATAATACCTATTGAAAGATGGATTCCCAATGAAACCTCCAATTGAGATAAAATTGCCTCCAACTTGTAGATCCTTGCTCCTTTTTGTAGATCCTTGCTTCCTCCTTCTAGATCATTGCTTCTCAAGTCTCTAATGGTGATTTGGGAAGGAATTTGAATGAATTTGGTAGGGAAATAAAATAGGAATGAAGGAAATTTGGTAGTAGAAAATTCTAGATCTAGATTTGGAATGAAAAGAGGAGAGAGAAATTTCCCCCTCTATTTAAATAGGCTGACCCCTATTTTCCCTCCCTCAAGTTATCATGTAATGTCCAATATACCCCTTGGGGCCTCTCATGAAGAAATAATTAAGGAAGGAAGCTTCTAGTCTAATGATTTAATTAATTTAATCTATCTCCTTAACAATGGGCTTTCTAAATGGGCTAAGTTTAACTAATTAATTCATGTTGGTCCATGGGTCCAAACTAAACTAGTTAGGTCCACTAACATAAGTCCAAAATAATTAATTAACATCTAACAATAATTAAATAATACAATAAATAATTATTTATCAAGCACAATAATTAACTAAATAGGAAATTACTAAAATACCCTTTTTTAGAAAATATGGTAGTGACATTGATCTTAATTAGTGCAACGTTCCTTTAATCAACTTGGGTCAACCCTCTAGTTAGTATGTGTAACTAAGACTGAAGCCTATGCTAGACATGTATCACCTCTTATTTTATAATAACATCGTGATAGTTTATTGATTAATCTTATATATCGTCTCTAGGTACTTCGGGATCCGCGGACTTGGACGTTGTACCGGAGCCCCACCTGTAGAAGCATAAAAAATACGCTGGATAGCTATACGCAGCATGTTGATGCTGGGCAGCGTAAAAAGACGACTTCAGATCCATCGACGTGCAAACAGAGCTTTTTCGCTGAGCACAGCGTAAAATATAAGCTCAAGGACCATCCGCGTAATGCAGTATGTCCAGCCTGCTTCAGCGTAAAAAGGGTGCTACATTGCCTTTATGGCATAAAACTCATCCGCTTTTAATGCAGCATTGAAGTGTACGAGGGACGCTTCGTATTCTCCGAAATAAACCTGAAAAATCGTGCAGTGAACCTGACGTCTGACTCCTGACAAAGAGTACTGCACGACTACCCAGACGACGACTATAATGATGGCGCGGCACAGCGACCCAGACTGTCGTTTAGTGACATCTCCTTAGCGTAAACTGCTTTTACGCATACAAGGGAATACGCTGTCTAGTTTTACACAGGCAAACGTGAGCTTCTTACGCTCCGCAGAAGACAAACAAACTGCCACGTCAAAAGCTGCTCTTCGTACAGAGCTCGAGGCACGTCTCTGCATTTAATGCACAGAGTGATGGCAGAGCTTGAGGCACATCTCTGCATTTAATACGGAGAATGGTGACCAATCTTCGAGACATGCCTCTGTATTTAATGCGCAGAATAATGGCAGATCTTTGAGACACGCCTTTGCATTTAAATGTGCAGAATAATGGCAGATCTTCGAGACACGCCTCTGGAATACGCTGCCTAGTTTCACACAGGCAGACGTGAGCTTCTTACGCTCCGCAGAAGACAAACAGACTGCCACGTCATCAGTTGCTCTTCGTACAGGGTTCGAGGCGCGTATCTGCATTTAATACGCAGAATAATGGCAGATCTTCGAGACACGCCTCTGTAATACGCTGCCTAGTTTTACACAGGCAAACATGAGCTTCTTACGCTTCGCAGAAGATAAACAGACTGCCACATCATCAGTTGCTCTTCGTACAGGGTTCGAGGCGCGTATCTGTATTTAATGTGCATAATGATGGCAAATCTTCGAAGACACGCCTCTGCATTTAATACGCAGGATAGGGGCAGATCTCTGCATTTAATGTGAGAGATTTGATTATATCTCCAAAAGCCGTAATTTCGGCTAAAACGTCCACATCATCACTTTGGCACATTACTCCATCGGGCTATTTTCAGCTATGGGAGCACGCTATACGCTAACTACTTGAAATACGCCAACTCAGGCCACATTTGCATTGGTGCGTATTAAGGCTATTCGGTCCAAAATTCGCTCAAGGCCTCAGTCAGGGGAGGAGGATCAGCTATCTTCTACGCCTACTCGGCTTCTATGCCTACTCGCCTTCTATGCCTACTTGGCTTCTACGCCATGGTGACAGTTATTGGCTTCTATGCCAGCCTTTTCTACGCGAAGAATAACTACCTACGTGGCTTTTATGCCGTGATCTTCGCAGCAGTTATACACATTGTCTCTTAATGGGACACGCGTCACACGCTCATTCAAAAGGTCATCTATACGCGGGCAACGGTTATTGTAACCATCGTGTAAAAGGGTGCTGTACTTTCTACTACTCGGTTTCTACGTCGACTGAGTGGTCACTGTCACTAAAACTCTATAAATAGAGAACTCTATCAACAGAGGTCCAAGGTCGAAAAGTGGAAGATTGGTCGAAAAACTGAAGATCAGAACTAGGGTCGAAAGTTGGTGGAGAAAACAGTCTTTGAGAGAGAAGAATCCCGAGCTCAGGCAAAGAGTAGTGATTGACGACTTTGGTATCGAGCATCCACTCTCCCTCGCAACCTTCGAAGCTTCTTCTGTCTTCTACGGCACTTCTTCATCATCGTGTAGTCCAAGGGACAAAGTGATCGACTACAGATCAGACTCCTATAGCAATATTTACCCAGATTAAAAAATTGTACTCGACATCCTCGTATAGGACTAATTGTACAATCTTGTTTATAAACCAAAGAGCGGGTTTCGCATAAGCCTGTCGTTTCTTATTTCGTTCGTTTATTATCAAACACAAGATGGCGACTCTGCTGGGGACATCTTTCTCTTCTGATGAGGAAGCAATTGCTCAACATGACGCGGTATTCGTAGGATCCGTAAAGAAGACACTGGTCATCCAGTTTGACCTGTCTGCCTACAAAGATATGCTTCGAACAGGGGGTAGCTCTCACTCTCTCTGTCCAAGACAATAGGAAGCTGCATAAGGTCTGGATGCCCAAGACATCCCCTACCATTCCTGTCGACTCTCCGACCTCTCCGACCAACGAGGTTGTAGCATCGCTCCCTCTGCGCCTTGCGCATAAAATTCAGTCTCCCATCACTAACGTAATAGACAAAACTTCTGGCAATGCCTCAGTACTAATCCAGAAGTATACTCCGCACCTTGCGCATAAAATTTAGTCTTCCGTCACTGACGAAACAGACAAAACTTCGGACAATGCCTCAGCGCTAGTCCCGAAGCCTACTCCGCGCTCTGCACGTAAGATCCAGTCTCCCATCGATGACGTGGCAGACAGAATTTCTGACAATGCCTTAGCACCAAATCTAAAGTTCCAAACGTGCTCCACGCGTAAAAATGCATCTGCCCTCCGCAGAAAAGCAGACGATCCCTGCAATCTACGCAAGGGAAAGCAAGTGGCGGACTGCTCAACTTCTCGGCCTTTACGCTAGCAAGGGAAGAATCTGCCTGCCCTCCGGATTACGCGAGGAGCTAATGGACGACTGAGAACCTCCTCAGCTTTATGCCAGCCAGAATTATGCCAAGGGAAGTACCTCAGCGTAAAGCAGGCTCAGTTTGCGGAAAGGCAAACTCCTCGGGGATTATCCGCTACTCAGATGGCCAACCTATTGTATACGGAAGGCACAAGGAAAACTATGGTTTCCATCCGCATGCCCACTGATGTGAACAGAAGGAACAAGCCTTCTTCTTCTTCTTCTTCTTCTGTAAATCCTCCTGACCTGCGTGAGTATCTGATCCAGAAACGCAAGGATAGGGGAACTTCCAGCATGTCTATTACGCCTCCTAACGAGCACTATTGTAATAGTCATAGGATTGTAATTAATTGTTGCTGTTCTGAAGCAAAACGGTCGGTTTTCGATCGGTAGAACTACTCTCCGTCCTTCCAGGAAGAAGAGACCATACATGCATCAGTGAACATGGCTTCACACATACCTAGAGGAAGATCGAGCTCAAGACGTCATCCCTCTAGAACTTCGAGCCGAAGGAGATTCAACCAACTCCTTAGGAACACTAAAGCTGGAGTGTTCCGAAACACCCGTTCGAGGTCGCGACAACTGACTTCGTACTCTTCTGATTCCGATGCTGGGGGTCGCCAGTCTCCCGAATCAGATGCTGAAAGTATAGAGTCAACTTCTACAGAGACCTATACTGATCCTTCAATGACACCCAGGGAGATGGGAGTTTATGCCATTGGGGATGAACGCGAGGAAGCTTCACCGTCTGGGAGCGCTGAGCAATGCATTACTATGCTGGATACATCTCTGAAAGAAATGCAATCCATGATGGAGAACATGCACCAGATGATGCTGACTCAACACACAGCTGCAATGGCTCAAGCATCGGTCCCTCCAACTCAGATACGTGTGGGGGTGGACTTACCACCATCCAACGTGATCCAAGAGCCTTCTCTAGATCAGAAGTCAGCAGTTCCTCCGCTTCCTCACTCGGAGAATGTATTACCTCCCGTTGGAGTCACGATGCAATCGATTCCTCATCACTCCGTGGTCCCGCTACCGGCTAAAAATTCGATACAGGCAGTACGGGAGATGAAAGCCTAATTTGATGCCTTGAAGCACAAAGATCTGCTCAAGAATTTGGAAATCAATCAGCCTTACCCGGCTATCTGGGAAGAAGCCCCTTTCCCTCCTAAATACAAACCACAGACCATGGCTCTATTCGAGGGAAAAACATCACCGAGTCAGTACATGAACTACTTCAGTATGATGACAGTGTTATTACAAGGGAATTACGCCCTCCTCACTCGGGTGTTCAAAGGCTGTCTCTTGGGAGTGGCTTACTACTGGTACCGCAGCCTGGCAGACAACTCATTACTTCCTTCGAAGACTTCAAGGCTTTATTCTTTGCACGATTCTACGAGGGAGGGATGGACATGTCTATGTCCTCTCTCATCAAAGTGAAGCAGAGGGAAAAAGAGGACGTTCGTACCTTCATCGAACGTTTTCATCAAGCCACTTTGTAGATGCCTCCCGGAGTTCCAAACTTGGCATTGGTGGACATTTGCAGGAAGAACCTTCTTCCCGTAATCTCGGTGTTCACAGGACCATATCAGTTCCATGATTGGCCCTCGTTCATCATCTCAGCGGCAGCCGCCGAGGACAACAGTCGGAAGACGTGTGATAATGGCATCATGATCTCTGTCTCCGATAGAGGCAAGAGGTCATCCCCCAATAACGACCATCCTCGTGGTTCCAAAGGGAAAGAAGCTCTGACAATCAATACGTCCAGGCAAAAGACTGTGGCAACCCCACAGACGAAACCTGGGACTTCCAGGCCCATTGAAGTATACTCTTTCGACGACGACGATATTCCAAGCGTATTCGAGTGTCTCGTCAAAAGCGGCAAGATTACCCTTCCTGAGGAGAAGCGGCCTAATGAAGTCGGCAGTACTAACAACCCCAAGTACTGCATCTTTCATAGATACATACACTACCCTACGAAGGTGTGTTATGTACTGAAAAGGAAGATCCAGGAGCTGATCGATGCTAAGGCCATCACTCTGTGCAACAGCGAGAAGACGGTCACAGCCAACATGATCTCTCTACAATTTGGCAATCTGCCTCCCCAAGAAGTCCCGGACGGTGTTATACCTATTTCCTGAACAACGATGAACATCGTTAATCTCCCTCCAGCTAGAGGTCAAAATCATGACCTGGTACCCCTAACTACCCAGCGAGGCAAGATTATGTGGGTTCATCCAGATCTGGTGCCAGAGATCGAAGAGGAGACTCAAGCTGCTAAGGCTAAGTCTAAAAAGAACTCGAAGCATAAACTATGTCACATGGTTGCGGTACACTCGATATCAGAAGACGAGGTCTTGGCTACTGGAACCCGTTCAGGGAAAGCTTACCTCAAGGACTATGGAGCAAGTCAGGAAGATGCACCGACAGACGCTTCAGCTACCAAGCCTTTAGAACCAGAGCCCGCCATACCAGAGGTCGGTCCTTCGAGACCAACTTCGGCGGACAAAGGGAAGCAAAAAGAAGTGCGCTTCGATAAACCCATGAAAAACATTCAAAACAAAGGTTTAGAGAAGCCATACAACTTCGACATCCGGGCCCAACTGGCTAATATACCAGCCAGGTTGTCCATCTTTGAACTACCCAGCCTATCTCAAGACACTCGTCAAGCCCTGAGTTAAGCGTTAATGCAGGCGGAGGCATACTTGACCCAGCTCAAGTCCCCTGACGAAGAACCCGTAGAATGTCCTCAATGCCACAGTGTGATGGAGGTGGTCCCGAATATCACTTTCACTCAAGATGACATGCTGTTAAAGCATAACAGGCATGACAGACCCCTCTATTACACCGAATACGTAGGTTCCATGGAGGTCGACCGGATTCACATAGATCCGGAATCATCGATCAGCATCATTCCTCATAGTCTGCTTAGACCGGTGAGGATTCCTACCAGCGAATTGGCTTACACCACCACTACAATCGTGGGTTTCAACGCCAGGAAAAGTAAGCCGTTGGGGAAAATTCGCCTGAGGATCCAGATTGGCGACCTCAGATCAGTGGCTACGTGTTACGTCATTGATTCAGTGGTGTCCTATAACATTCTGCTGGGTAGACCTTGGATCCACGACCACAACATCATCCCTTCGACTCTACATTAATGCTTTAAATATGTAGACACCCAAGAAATAGTACAAACGGAGTTTACTGACCTGAACCCGTTTAAAGGAGTAGAATCCTACTACTCTGATGCCGTATTGTACTCTCAAGACTACATGGAAGAGGTGTCAGGCGAAGCAGAGAAGGAATCCCACCGGGAGCCGGAAGAACCCTCTGCCAAGCAACCTCTGTCAATCAAGGTGAAAGGGCGAACTACTCGTCCAAAAGCCATGGAGCCTATGGCTATCCACCTGAACAAAACCAAGTCAGGAAAAGGAGGTGATCCTTTAGTGATCACTTTGAACCAGAAGCCTCCACCCTTGGTCATCAACCTTCGGCGCAACAGGCAGTCGATTGATGTAAATGCAACCAGGAACGTGATTTCGAATGATAATAAAGATCCTCTTTTCTAGTACATTGACGCTCAAATTCTGAATCAGGAATCCTCT
Organism: Iris macrosiphon; assembly: GCA_036927795.1. Taxonomy (NCBI): domain Eukaryota; kingdom Viridiplantae; phylum Streptophyta; class Magnoliopsida; order Asparagales; family Iridaceae; genus Iris; species Iris macrosiphon. The sequence goes on along the minus strand of JAYESA010000001.1, from coordinate 33,796,379 downwards.
CCCCATGACGATATAGAACCTATAGCACAAAAATTCTTAGAAGCTATAGACTCCTATCATCCGTATATGTGGGAAGTAGCGTCATCATCCAATGTCACCACGACATATGGACCACATGAGGATTCTATCTTTATTGTCCCGCCTACTTGCAGCAGTCAGCATTCAATAGTCTTCGGCCGTATGCACAATGAACCGACTGTACAAAAAGATTCTTTCGACGATGATGTTGGTAAAATGCAGGTCCACAGATACAACCCGCAAGCTTTGAAGATCATGCAAAGTATGGGTTATGACTTGAAGCTGGAACTAGGTCTCAACTACAGGAAAGGCAGACGAATACCGCTGCACAGTGATCCCTACTGTCAACGAACTCATTTCGGGTTAGGGTATACCACCTCCCTTACAACTTCTGAGTCAAATAAGGATATCTTTTCCTCTTTTCAGAATGGCTCGTCATCCTCCGACTCATCTGATGCTCTCGAACGAACATTATCAGTAAATACGGTAGTGGCAGATCCTTTCAAAAAAGACGAGCAAGAATCTGAACCATTTGAGAATGACTCTTGGGCTCAACAAATGGATACACAATGGGAATTTTGGTTTGAGCAGAGAGAACCTCCCACTGAAGATGAAGTTATCCGGATCGATGTTGGGGATGAACTTTTGCCAAAGCCGATATTTATCAGTAACAATCTTTCCGAAGAAGAAAGGAAAGAAATTATCTAGTTGATAAAAGAATATATCGACGTCTTTGCATAGAATTATGAGGATATGCCAGGTCTTGATCCGAAGGTGGCTACTCATAAACTCAATATATTGCCCAATTCTGCCCGGATATGATGGACGCCATTGAAGCTGAAATCAAGAAGTTGATAGCCTGCCGTTTCATCCAGGAAGAACAATATCCCGACTGGGTCGCCAATGTTGTCCCGGTCATGAAGAAAAATAGGAAAGTACGTATCTTCATCGATTACCGAGATCTGAATGCAGCCTGCCCCAAGGATGAGTTTCCTTTTCCCATCATAGACGTCATGATTGACAATACATGCAGTTTTGAACGTATGTCTTTCATGGACGGATTTTCAGGATACAATCAAATCAAGATGCATCCTGAAGACGAGAAGCATACTGCCTTCCGGATACCAGTGGGGGTATATTGCTATACTGTCATGCCCTTCGGATTGAAGAATGCTTGGGTTACGTACCAACGGGCTATGAGTAACATATTCCATAAGTATTTACGCAAGACAGTAGAATGTTACGTGGACGATGTAGCTGTCAAAAGCCGCCTCAAGGATAATCACATCCAAGACTTGAAGACAGTATTTGAGTTGATGCGCCAACATCAACTCAAAATGAATCCTACAAAGTCCTTTTTGGGTGTATCTAGTGGCAAATTCCTGGGATTTGTTATTACTGCCAAAGGCATTCAAGTGGACCCTGATAAAGTCAAGGCCATCTTAGAAATGCGACCGCCCCATAATCTGAGAGAACTCAGGAGATTTTAAGGTCGTCTGGCTTATATCCGGAGATTCATATCCAACCTCTCTGGGAGATGTCAGCCTTTTTCTCGTCTCATGAAGAAAGGTGTATCCTTCGTATGGGACGAAGCCTTTCAGCAAGCGTTCAGTGATATCAAATGCTACCTCACTAGTCTGTCAGTTCTGGGGCCTCCCGTCATAGGAAGACCATTCTTGCTGTATGTTCGAGCAATGGATCATTCTCTGGGAGCTCTTCTCGCACAGAAGAACGATATGGGTCATAAACAGGTTATCTACTACCTCAGCAGGATGATGGTCAGAGCTAAACACCGGTACAATCCAGTGGAGAAAGAATGCTTGGCTCTGATGTTCGCTATCCAAAAAATGCGACACTATGTCACAGGCCAAACCATCCATATCATCTCCAGGATCAATCCTCTTCGGGTATTGATGAACAAGCCAAGTGTTCTTAATTCCCGACTCTCGACTTGGGCGATGTTATTAACACCATATGACATGGTGTACGTCCCTCAGAAGTCCATCAAAGGCCAAGAGTTGGCTAATTTTCTAGCTGCTCATCCGATCCCGGAGACCTCTAAACTGTAAGAGGATATTCCCGACGAAGTTGCAGAATGTAATTCTGCAATGGAAGGTGATGCATGGCAACTATTCTTCGATGCTGTCTCCAGGACTGGTCCCAGGGGAAACGTGGTTTCAGGAGTAGGGATTGTCCTGGTTACTCCTGATAAACTAGTCATCTACCGAGCATATTCTCTTAGCGAGCCCTGTTCTAATAATGTGGCGGAGTATAACGCTCTACTAATTGGGCTCCAAGTCGCTAAAGAATTAGGCGTCGAATCTCTGGAAGCTTTCGGTGATTCTCTGCTGATCGTCAATCAAGTCAGAGGAATATATAAAGTCCGGAATCCAGACGTCATCCCCTATCACCGAGCAACGGTCGAGATAGCCATAACATTCAAAGGATTCTTTCTAGAACATGTGCCCCGATCTCAGAATCTGGAAGCTGATGCCCTAGCCAGTCTATCTGCAGATTTAGCTACTCCTGTAAGAAGGCAGAATTTGGTGATCCTTCTTAACAGAGATTTATTTTGTATGAAAAATAACTTTCACATAGAAAGCAGCTACGCTGTGAACACAGATCCTCCCAAGAGAGACTGGAGAAGTCCCTTTATAGATTTTGTGGCATACGGAATCTTGCCGGAGGACCCTAAAGAAGTAGCATCCGTCAAAAGACGATCATTACGCTTCTATTTTAATGCATCTTCACAGTGTCTATATCACCGGACCTACGACGGACTGCTATTGAGATGTCTCTCCGATGACGAGGCACAGCGGATTATCCGTAAAGCTTACGACGACGTATGCGGAGCGCATCAACCCGGTCCTAAGCTACAGGATCGTATCAAGAGGATGGGCTATTACTGGCATACTATGATCACAGATGCAATAAAGTATGCAAGACAATGCAGAGCCTGTCAGGTCCCCGCAGACTTTATCCATCAACCTCCTGAACACCTACATCCTACGGTTGCATCCTGGCCTTTCGAAGCATGGGGTATGGATATCATTGGTCCTATTCACCCGTCTTCTTCCAGAGGCCACCGGTTCATACTGGCCATCACGGATTATTTCTCCAAATGGGCAGAGGCAATCCCTCTTGCTGAGGTAAAGGCATCTAATGTGATCAGCTTCATCAAGCAACATGTCATTTATCGCTTTGGGGTACCCCGAAGGATAATTCATGACAATGGACCTCAGTTCATCAGCCAAGTGTTTCATCATTTTTGCAATAAAAATTGGATACAAAATGTGGCCTCTACGGCATATAATCCTGCTGCTAATGGTTTGGCGGAAGCTTTCAATAAAACCATTATCAAGCTCTTGAAAAAGTTTGTCTCTTCGAACAAGAGGGATTGGAATGAGAAGCTAGGAGAATATCTCTGGGTAGGGTTCAAGGCGCATATCTGCATTTAATGTGCAGAATGATGGCAAATCTTCGAAGACACGTCTCTGTATTTAATATGCAGGATGGGGGCAGATCTCTGCATTTAATGCGAGAGATTTGATTATATCTCCAAAAGCCGTAATTTCGGCTAAAACGTCCACATCATCACTTTGGCACATTATGCCACCGGGCTATTTTCAGCTATGGGAGCACGCTATACGCTATCTCCTTGGAATACGCCAACTCAGGCCATATTTGTATTGGTGCGTATTAAGGCTATTCGGTCCAAAATTCTCTCAAGGCCTCAGTCAGGGGAGGAGGATCAGCTATCTTCTACGCCTACTCGACTTCTATGCCTACTCGGCTTCTTTGCCTACTTGGCTTCTACGCCATGGTGACAGTTATTAGCTTCTATGCCAGCCTTTTCTATGCGAGGAATAACTACCTACGTGGCTTTTACGCTGTAATCTTCACAGCAGTTATACACATTGTCTCTTAATGTGACACGCATCACACGCTCATTCAAAAGGTCATCTATACGCGGGCAACGGTTATTGTAACCATCGTGTAAAAGGGTGCTATACTTTCCACTACTCGGTTTCTATGCCGACTGAGTGGTCACTGTCACTAAAACTCTATAAATAGAGAACTCTATCAACAGAGGTCCAAGGTCAAAAAGTGGAAGATTGGTCGAAAAACTGAAGTCAGAACCAGGGTCGAAAGTTGGTGGAGAAAACAGTCTTTGAGAGAGAAGAATCCAGAGCTCAGGCAAAGAGTAGTGATTGATGACTTTGGTATCGAGCATCCACTCTTCCTCGCAACCTTCGAAGCTTCTTCTGTCTTCTACGGTACTTCTTCATCATCGTGTGGTCCAAGGGACAAAGTGATCGACTACAGATCAGACTCCTATAGCAATATTTACCCAGATTAAAAAATTATACTCGACATCCTCGTATAGGACTAATTGTACAATCTTGTTTGTAAACCAAAGAGCGGGTTTCGCATAAGCCTATCGTTTCTTATTTTGTTCGTTTATTATCAAACACAAGATGGCGACTCTGCTGGGGACATCTTTCTCTTCTGATGAGGAAGCAATTGCTCAACATGACGCGGTATCCGTGGGATCCGTAAAGAAGACACTGGTCGTCCAGTTCGACCAGTCTGCCTACGAAGATATGCTTCGAACAGGGGGTAGCTCTCACTCTCTCTGTCCAAGACAATAGGAAGCTGCATAAGGTCTGGATGCCCAAGACATCCCCTACCATTCCTGTCGACTCTCCGACCTCTCCGACCAACGAGGTTGTAGCATCGCTCCCTCCGCGCCTTGCGAGTAAAATTCAGTCTCCCGTCACTAACGAAATAGACAAAACTTCTAGCAATGCCTCAGTACTAATCCAGAAGTATACTCCGTGCCTTGCGCGTAAAATTCAGTCTTCCGTCACTGACAGAACAGACAAAACTTCGGACAATGCCTCAGCGCTAGTCCCGAAGCCTACTCCGCGCTCTACGCGTAAGATCCAGTCTTCCATCGATGACGTGACAGACAGAATTTCTGACAATGCCTTAGCGCCAAATCAGAAGTTCCAAACGTGCTCCACGCATAAAAATACATCTGCCCTCCGCAGAAAAGCAGACGATCCCCGCAATCTACGCAAGGGAAAGCAAGTGGCGGACTGCTCAACTTCTCGGCCTTTACACCAGCAAGGGAAAAATCTGCCTGCCCTCCGGATTATGCGAGGAGCTGATGGACAATTGAGAACCTTCTCAGCTTTATGCCAGCCAGAATTACGCCAAGGGAAGTCCCTCAGCGTAAAGCAGGCTCAGTTTGCGGAAAGGCAAACTCCTCGGGGATTATTCGCTACTCAAATGGCCAACCTATTGTATACGGGTGGCACAAGGAAAACTATGGTTCCCAACATCCGCATGCCCACTGATGTGAACAGAAGAAACAAGCCTTCTTCTTCTGTAAATCCTCCTGACCTGCGTGAGTATCTGATCTAAAAATGCAAGGATAGGAGAACTTCCAGCATGTCTATTATGCCTTCTAACGAGCACTATTGTAATAGTCATAGGATTGTAATTAATTGTTGCTGTTCTGAAGCAAAACGGTCAGTTTTCGACCGGTTGAACTACTTCCGTCCTTCCAGGAAGAAGAGCCCACACATACATCAGTGAACATGGCTTCACACATACCTAGAGGAAGATCGAGCTCAAGACGTCATCCCTCTAGAAATCTGAGCCGAAGGAGATTCAACCAACTCCTTAGGAACACTAAAGATGGGGTATTCCGAAACACCCGTTCGAGGTCGCGACAACCGACTTCGTACTCTTCTGATTCCGATGCTGGGGGTCGCCAGTCTCCCAAATCAGATGCTAAAAGTATAGAGTCAACTTCTACAGAGACCTATACTGATCCTTCAATGACACCCAGGGAGATGGGAGTTTATTCCATTGGGGATGAACGCGAGGAAGCTTCACCGTCTAGGAGCGCTGAGCAACGCATTACTATGCTGGAGACATCTCTGAAAGAAATATAATCCATGATGGAGAACATGCACCAGATGATGCTGACTCAACACACAGCTGCAATGGCTCAAGCATCGGTCCCTCCAACTCAGATACGTGTGGGGGTGGACTTACCACCATCCAACGCGATCCAAGAGCCTGCTCTAGATCAGGAGTCAGCAGTTCCTCCGCTTCCTCACTCGGAGAATGTATTACCTCTCGTTGGAGTCGCGATGCAATCGATTCGTTATCACTCCGTGGTCCCGCTACCGGCTAAAAATTTGATACAGGCAGTACGGGAGATGACAGCCCAATTTGATGCCTTGAAGCACAAAGATCAACTCAAGAATTTGGGAATCAACCAGCCTTACCCGGCTATCTGGGAAGAGGCCCCTTTTCCTCCTAAATACAAACCACAGACCATGGCTCTGTTCGAGGAAAAAATATCACCGAGTCAGTACATGAACTACTTCAGTATGATGACGGTGTTATTACAAGGGAATGACGCCCTCCTCACTCGGGTGTTCAAGGGCTGTCTTTCGGGAGTGGCTTACCAGTGGTATCGCAGCCTGGCAGATAACTGCATTACTTCCTTCGAAGACTTTAAGGCTTTATTCTTCGTACGATTCTACGAGGGAGGGATGGACATGTCTATGTCCTTTCTCATCGAAGTGAAGCAGAGGGAAAAAGAGGACGTTCGCACCTTCATCGAACGTTTTCGTCAAGCCACTTTGCAGATGCCTCCCGGAGTTCCAGACTCGACATTGGTGGACATTTACAGAAAGAACCTTCTTTCCGTAATCTCGGTGTTCACAGGACCATATCAGTTCCATGATTGGCCCTCGTTCATCATCTCAGCAGTAGCCACCGAGGACAACAGTCGGAAGGTGCGTGATAATGGCATCATGATCTCTGCCTCCGATAGAGGCAAGAGGTCATCCCCAAACAACGACCATCCTTGTGGTTCCAAAGGGAAAGAAGCTCTGACAATCAATACGTCCAGGCAAAAGACAGTGGCAACCACACAGACGAAACCTGGGACTTCTAGGCCCATTGAAGTATACTCTTTTGACGACGACGATATTCTAAGCATATTCGAGTGTCTCGTCAAAAGCGGCAAGATTACCCTTCCTGAGGAGAAGCGGCCTAATAAAGTCGGCAGTACTAACAATCCCAAGTACTGCATCTTCCATAGATACATACACCACCTTACGAAGGCATATTATGTATTAAAAAGGAAGATCCAGGAGCTGATCGATGCTAAGGCCATCACTCTGAGCAACAGCGAGAAAACGGTCACAGCCAACATGATCTCTCTATAATTTGGCAATCTGCCTCCCCAAGAAGTCCCGGACGGTGTTACACCTATTTCTCGAACAATGATGAACATCGTTAATCTTCCTCCAGCTAGAGGTCAAAATCATGACCTGGTACCCCTAACTACCCAGCGAGGCAAGATTATGTGGGTTCATCCAGATCTGGTGCCAGAGATCGAAAAGGAGACTCAAGCTGCTAAGGCTAAGTCTAAAAAGAACTCGAAGCGTAAACCATGTCACATGGTTGCGGTACACTCGACATCAGAAGACGAGGTCTTGGCTACTGGAACCCGTTCAGGGAAAGCTTACCTCAAGGACTATGGAGCAAGTCAGGAAGATGCACCGGCAGACGCTTAAGCTACCAAGCCTTCAGAACCAGAGCCCGCCATACCAGAGGCCGGTCCTTCGAGACCAACTTTGGCGGACAAAGGGAAGCAAAAAGAAGTGCACTTCGATAAACCCGTGAAAAACATTCAAAACAAAGGTTTAGAGAAGCCATACAACTTCGACATCCTGGCCCAACTGGCTAATACACCAGCCAGGTTGTCCATCTTCGAACTACCCAGACTCTCTCAAGACACTCGTCAAGCCCTGAGTGAAGCGTTAATGCAGGCGGAGGCATACTTGACCCAGCTCAAGTCCCCTGACGAAGAACCCGTAGAATGTCCTCAATGCCACAGTGTGATGGAGGTGGTCCCGAATATCACTTTCACTCAATATGACATGCTTTTAAAGCATAACAGGCATGACAGACCCCTCCATTACACCTGATACGTCGGTTCCATGGAGGTCGATCGGATTCACATAGATCCGGGATCATCGATCAGTATCATTCCTCATAGTCTGCTCAGACCGCAGAGGATTCTTACCAGCGAATTGGCTTACACCACCACTACAATCGTGGGTTTCAACGCCAGAAAAAGTAAGTCGTTGGGAAAAATTCGCCCGAGGATCCAGATTGGCGACCTTAGATCAGTGGCTACGTGTTACGTTATTGATTCAGAGGTGTCCTACAACATTCTGCTAGGTAGACCTTGGATCCACGACCACAACATCGTCCCTTTGACTCTACATCATTGATTCAAAGGTGTCCTACAATATTCTGTTGGTAAAATGCAGGTCCACAAATACAGCCCGCAAGCTTTGAAGATCATGCAAAGTATGGGTTATGACTTAAAGCTGGAACCAGGTCCCATCACAGACGTCATGATTGACAATACATGCAGTTTTGAACGTATGTCTTTCATGGACAGATTTTTAGGATACAATCAAATCAAGATGCATCCTGAAGACGAGAAGCATACTGCCTTCCGGACACTATTGGGGGTATATTGCTATACGGTCGTGCCCTTCGGATTGAAGAATGCCTGGGCTACGTACCAACGGGCTATGAGTAACATATTCCATAAGCATTTACGCAAGACAGTGGAATGTTACATGGACGATGTAGCTGTCAAAAGTCGCCTCAAGGATAATCACATCCAAGACTTGAAGACAGTATTTGAGTTAATGCGCCACATCAACTCAAAATGAATCCTACAAAGTCCTTTCTGGGTGTATCTAGTGGCAAATTCCTGGGATTTGTCATTACTGCCAAAGGCATTCAAGTAGACCCTGATAAAGTCAAGGCCATCTTAGAAATGCGACCGCCCCATAATCTGAGAGAACTCAGGGGATTTCAAGGTCGTCTGGCTTATATCCGGAGATTCATATCCAACCTCTCTGGGAGATGTCAGCCTTTTTCTCGTCTCATGAAGAAAGGTGTATCCTTCGTATGGGACGAAGCCTGTCAGCAAGCGTTCAGTGATATCAAATGCTACCTCACTAGTCCGCCAGTTCTGGTGCCTCCCGTCATAGGAAGACCATTCTTGCTGTATGTTCGAGCGATGGATCATTCTCTGGGAGCTTCATCAAGCATTATTTTATTTATCGCTTTGGGATACCCCGAAGGATAATTCATGACAATGGACCTCAGTTCATCAGCCAAGTGTTTCATCGATTTTGCGATAAAAATCTGATACAAAATGTGGCCTCTACGGCATATAATCCTGCTGCTAATGGTTTGGCGGAAGCTTTCAATAAAACCATTATCAAGCTCTTGAAAAAGTTTGTCTCTTCGAACAAGAAGGATTGGAATGAGAAGCTAGGAGAATGTCTCTGGGCATACCGCACAACGGTACGAGCACCGACATGTTGCACCCCACAACTAAAACTAGCTCGCCAACGGTACGAGCACCGACAGGCCGATGATTCTTACTCACAGGAGTAAAAGTAAATTCCAGCCCAAATGGGAAGGCCCTTATGTGATCGAGACGACTTTCTCAAATGGCGCTTACAGGTTAGCCAAGCCAAACAAAAACTTATTGATGGCTCCTATCAATGGCAAATTCCTGAAGAGGTACTATGCTTAAACTCCTTTGCTCAAATAGAATATGGCGAAAATCTTATTCTGACAAAACTACTTCCAAAATGAAACTAGTTGGATTGTATTCTATCATGTCCATATAACCTCTGAATAGATATGTTTAACTAATTTAGAACTTCAAGACCTATCACGTCCATATTACCTCTGATAGTATTTTGTGTACAAATTTTAGCTGAAGCATATTCTATCATGTCCATATAACCTCTGAATAGATATGTTCTGCTGAAACTTACCGAGAGTATATCACGTCCATATTACCTCTGATATCACTTTCACCCAAACCTGTCATTTATATTCCAAAATGATGGGTCCACAAAGTCAGATGAAAGCCTCTTTATTATTCCCAAAAAGAGCAAAATTATATTAAAAAGCAAAAAAGTACATCATTTGGGAGGAGCAGTGAGATCGTGAATCTGCTGCACCAGTACGGTTATCTTCTCAGTCCTGGAGCTCAGAGCAATAGCGCGGGCCTGCTCCAGCCGTGCCTCGTCATTGCTCAGGAGGGACAGTTCGGATCTAGCCCGAACAAAACCAGTACAGGCAACTCCTGCACGTGCCAAGTTCTGTTGAGCTAGGCCCAGTCGACCATTCACCACATCTAGAGCTTCCGACGACTGAGAAGCCCACTCCTTTGCCTGAGCGAGTTTTGCTTCCAGTTTGCGGACCCTCGCTACATTCCCTTCATACTCGGCCTGGCACTTCGTTTGAAGAGGAATGACCTCCTCCAAGATAGCTTTTCTTCATCCATCTCCTGCTGATGTGTCTGGATGGATTTATTTAGGCCTGCCATTTGTTCAGTAAGCTGCACAGTCAAGGAGTCATATTCAGCCTGGTCCAGGTCATCAATGCTGCCTCGAGATAGCTGCAAATATTCGTTAATGGGTTGCTCCAAACCATTAACTATCTCCTCCAGTGTGTCAGCTATCCCAGAGTCGTTGAAGTCTCTGATCGGCACTATCGCGAAATGAGACGACCTCCTCAGAGCCTCAAAGCTTAGATTCTTATCCAACACCATTGATATCAATGTTTTCATGGTGGTGTAGAAGATACCAGTATACTGCTCGGTCAGCAGGGCTAGATCCGAATGTACGCTGGAAGTGGCTGCAATATTGGTAAACCTCCCTCCAGGAACGACCGCAGACGATATTGCCACAACCGTCGCCTCAACGGGTGGTACGATAAAAGAAGATACGCCAACACCGGACGAAGTAACCGGCGTACTCAAAGGAGGCATTGTCGCAATGACAGGATCATCCTCCTCTTGAGATACCGAAACCACTTCGGGCGAGCCGGCACCCGAAGATGTTTCCTCTTCAAAGTCAGGCACCTCCGTGTCGTCGCCAGGACCTAAAACAGAGCCAAAAGGCGCGTCGACACTGCCCTCCCCGTGGATGTCTTCCCCTGAAAAGAAGACAAAAGAAAGTTAATATCAACATAATATTAATTTTCCTAAAAATGAGGCATAACGACGACATTTACCCATGGCCGATGGCATATATGTCGCATCTGCAGCCAGTACAGCTAAATCATTTCTTAATGATGCTAAGCAAGCTGTCATACCTGGAGAAGGTGGTGTGTTAACCGACACTGGCAAATAGTCTTCCAGGTCCTCGTCAAGTTCCAACCGAGGCTCATCGGCTGGAATCTCGCTAGGTGCGCTTACAGACACGGCAGGGGTCTCTCCCGATGCTGATTCGGATAAAGGTATACATAATCTTATTATGCTCGGCCCCGAAAGTGATCTCGTACGACTACCTGAAGCGGTAGCGGCGATAGCAGCCTCCAGCAGAGATTCTCCGGCACCGCCAGCCGGAACTGTAGAGGGTCCCTCTCTAAAAGGTGAGGAACCTCCAATCAAAGAATCATCCCCAACAGGGGGAGATACAGGCTCACTTCTAGGAGCCTCATTGCCGAGAATCTTGAGAGGACGAGTAACCGTCTTCTTCTTTCTCTTGCGAGGGGAAGTCTCCTTCGGAGCAGGAGCACTTCGCTTCCCAGAGATTACCAGAGGCCCTGCAGGCGGAGGTATTTCACCCCTCGGTACTACCAACAGAGGCTCATCTGGATTGACGGAATCTTCACCCTTGTCAGAAGAGGCCGAGGTTATTTTGACTCTTCCAAGCTTGGAAGAGGGCACCCTAAAACTTCCATACATATCAAAATCGCGATGGAAGGTGTTGGTTGCCACATAGAATTGGGCATACGAGTGGAGAATGCGCAGCTCCGTGGAGAGTGAAATGACGGGCACGATAAAAATTGCTCCAGTATAACCCATGATGAAGTATCGCCATCCTCTCGCTCCATCAATGAGTCCGCCTCTGGACCTGAAGCTGGTGACAGCATTGTCCACGTGCAATTGGTCGTACCTGAATTGCCTGGCAAACCGACTAGGTAGGTAGGGCTCCAAGAAGCAATGGTCTTCACATCTATACAGTAAATGGGATGGTCTAACACAGACCAACCAATTAAAAGCCTCAGGAGAAAGAACGGTCTTCCCGTCGACTATATCCTGAAGTCTAATCCCCTGTTGATTGAGATATACAGAGGGGACAGTGCAGAAAAGCTTCTAGCTGTGACTGAAGTTCAGCACCCGCCGACAGTCTAAAACTGCGGTCATATTCCAGGAGGAATTCTTGTAGTTCAACAAGAAACTACCCCCCGAACTACTGACAGAGCCGGGCGACATCACCCTGGGGTTATGGAGATTTAACCATCCCATCAAATACAGGTATGGTAATTCTACCCTAGGAAAGCTATCACGCCGAGTTTCATCGGCGAGCAGCCCATCAGTAATAGCCCTCAGGTCAGCTTGTATGCGGCATACCATGGCAGGGAGCAAGCCCAGTCTTGCCCCGAACACCAGACGCACTGCAGGCCATAGCGTGTTGCGATAAATGTGGTCCGTAGATGCAATCCCGGGTACCACCAGTCGGCGCAGCCATATAGAAAGAAAGCCCGCCAGTTAAGCTTCCTTGGACAGAGGCCTGCGACAATGCCTCAGATAACTGTAGGCCTTAGTACCTGCAGGATATTTCCATATCCCTTCGTCGAGGATCTGGTCTAGAGCCCCAGCGTCTTCCATGAGATCGTCGACTACCTGAGTACTAAGCACGCTCAGAAAATTCAAAGGCTGATCCTTCGTATCCAAGACCTTCTCCGGCTTAGCAGTCCTGGCCCGGTGAAAGAATAGGTAGGATGCCCATTTATTGGTGTGAGCCAAATTTGAAGGCTCACCATAAAAAACGGTACAAGCGAGGTAGTGGCACATCAGCTCCTAGTACACAGCCACTACCCGAGGGTCTGAATCCCCCAACTCCCGGTTCGTGGGAACATACTCTTTATATGGAGTATCCCCTATCGGCAGTCTCGAGATCTTTGCCATCTCGTGGAGGGCCAATCCCAACTCCCCCAGTGGAGTGGCGAAAGTCCCGGTGAGCGAGATATATCGCTCCATCAGTGCCAGAAACAGGTTGGGGTTGAGAGGTAACCCAACACTGGTAGCACTCACAGCTGCGTACAGACCAATGCTCTCCAGCTCGGCCTGAAAATACTTCAGGGCCCATTTAGCTAAGCAGCCCATCGAAGATTTGTAGGGGTGATCTACCCACTTGTCCGAGGGTTCACCTTAGGGTATACTCCCCCGTGCCCCATGAAATCGTTGCAGAAAGTCGGTAATTGGACCGGCTGGAGCACTAAACTGTCTTCACTCGGGATACTGCCCGGGTACAGTCCTCTAAACGGCATCACAGAGTCGGAAGGGCTGCTGACAAATGACCCCTGGTCAGCTCCTTTCAGATAAAATATCTTCCCCGCCCGGCCGTGAAGATCGGGAGTCAGCGTCCACGATATCCTCCTGGGATGTGTAGCATGGAAGAATGCCGAGATGGGATAGTCTCTCAGCATCTTGGGCAGATACAGAACCAAGCCCCTGGTAGGGAAAACCCAGAGTTCTTTCTTGGGCTTCGTCTGGGACTGCTTGTCAATCATGTCCCCGAAAAGAAAAGCCGGCTTTATGTATTGGTCCCGTCTATGTACGTCAGGGGCTCTCCGTTGATCATGTTCAACAGCGTTCGCTCGCCTTGAGCCGATATCAGGATTCCCCTTCCTTCAGGATATTGGGGTCCAGAGATGGAAAATATCACGTGGGATAAATCCTCCAGGTAGTTGGAATGCAGCATCCCGGCAGCGGAACCCATCACCTCAGCCAATGGAGATGCATGCAAGTTAACTGCAAAATGCAAGAAAGACAAGTCAGTTTCTATACTAGATATTCTTGCAGCATATGCCAAAAATTAACAGTCTGTGCTTTACGCCAAGACTGTAAAAACTTGATCTTTTACGCTGGAACACTTATTCCAAGGCGTAAAATTCAAGACTGGCAGTATACGCAAAGTTTCGACAGTCTGTGTTTTACGCCAGACTGCCAAAATTTGAGTTATTACGCCGGTATTTTTATTCAGAATCGTAACACTCAAATTTTATGGTATACGCCAAGTTTCGACAGTCTGTGCTTTACGCCAGACTACGAAAATATGGAGTTTTTGTGCTGACACATTAGAAATATGGGCGTAAAAGATGAAACATCTCTGTGCATCATCTTCCTCGAAGAGGCTATCAGCACAGAAGACGACCTAGCGCGTTCACGTAAAACGTGTGCGAAGGATTTCAGTCGTTCTTTTTTTCGTCCCAAAAGCTCTACCTTTAAGGCCGGGTGCACTGCTTATCGGTGGGACACTTCGCTCAAAATAAAGCTCGCCTTGCCCGACGGAAGTCGCTCTCGCTTGGGCAGAAGAGCGAGAAGAAGAGTCGGCCTTCTTTCCCTTAGAGGAGGAGATCGGTTTCGGGGCCATTGCTGAAAGCTCCGAATACTCAGAGAGGTGACGAAGGAGAGAACTCAAGCAGTCGAATGCTTTCTTTTGCAAAAGACAGATGAAAAGTTCTTCTCTGAAAAGCTTGGGGTATATATAGAGTTCGGATGGACTCCTCGAATCCCAAACCAAATCTCATATTTAATATTCGGTTATGATTGGGGACTACGTCAGCCTATTACTCAGAGAAGGCGGACAGTCAGCGAATTCGAAAAGTTTTCATGCAAAGCAGATTCGTGGTTTTTACGCTAAGGAGCTTTCTACGCTCGACAGCTACAGATCTACGGTTTTACGCTCACAGGCTATAAGTCTATGGTTTTACGCCCGGATGCTTTTATGCTCGGTAGCTTTTATGCTCGAGAGGCTACAAACCTACGACTTTACGCTCAGAAGCTACAAATCTATAATTTCATGCTCGGTGACTTTTATGCTCAGAGGCAACAGATCCACAACTTCACGCTCGAAAGATTTTTTTTTCAGAGGCTACAAATCTACAGTTCTACGCCAGGATGCTCTCATGCTCAGCAGCTTTTACGCTCGAGAGGCTACGAACTTATGATTTTATGATCATCTACAGTTACAGATCTATGACTTTTCGCATATCTGAGAATACACAGGCCAGAATATGCGTATATCCGAACAATTTTCAAGGTGGTCAATTATAAGAGTTCACACAGAAGATACTCCATCTTGACCTCAAAATATCCCAAGTACCCAAAGCATACATGGTTCAGCATTGAAAATTACTCTTCTCCTTGGGTCGATTGGAAGTTCATCCAGAATCCAGTCTGAAAATTTTATCTACAATTCAAGATGGTGACTCAGTTTTTGACAGCTATTTCTTGCCCTGTTCCATGGGATTTTTGAGAAATCATTCTTGAAGATGATGGTCTGAACAAGAATTCTGTTTATCAGACGTGACAGTTCAGAATTCTACGCGATTCCTCATTCCTAAACAGCAGGATAGTTTGAATACTCGAATGTTAAGCGGCTTTCTACGCATCCCTAGTTATGCATAAAAGACAAGACGGGACCTAGCACTCTTTCTATCAGAGTCGGCGTAAAGTTACCAGACGTGTCGAAGCTACACATATTCAGACTTCACAGCAAAATATATGGCAAATAATTATATGCACAGAAGAAGACAATTTTATTAGAATCATGATTACATATGAGGAAAATCCAGTCTACAAAGGGTTTTTTCTTCATTTTTCATGATTACATATGAGGAAAATCCCATCTACAAAGGATTTCCTCATCGTCGTTGGAAGGCCACGCCTAGGATCTGTTCTGCCAGGTTCTCGCATGGGTGGAGATCTTCATCCATCTTCTCCAGTAGTTAGTCGGTTTTCGCAACCGACTAACAAGAAAATGATAAACGGCGGGAGGATACAAAACTGGGCCTACCTAAATTATGCAGATCCCATGCTCCGTACGCAATGACAGATTGAGTTGAGGTATTTCACCCAACTCAATACTCGAGGACAGAGCTAGTTTGTCTGCTCTCGTCCACGAACGACAGGAGAAGATACAGCTTGCAAGCTGTGTGTTCAAATGAGACCCTTCCTCTCTCCGGAAGAACCGCCATACAAAGTTGCTGATTATCCCGAGCAAAGGAGGCTATGATATCCTTCCATAATCCATCATTGCAGAGGACATTTGCTCGAAGATGCCGTCTTTTTCAGCTCCTTGCATACTGGAAGAACATGGTCTTCTTCTTCCTCAAATCGACCCGACGAACTCCGGCGATCATCTTTGTGTGTGGTGAAGGAAATGTGGGAAGAACAGGTTAAACTCCTCAGCCTTTTATAAGCAAGAGAGAGCCTACCGAATCCCAACGGATCCCCAATAACTTTGCCAGAAAGTTAGCCTTGAAGAACGTGTCAGACTTGACTGTTTCATGCTTCATTCAAAGCGTTTCAAATTACGAGGAATTTGAAAGCTTTGAAGGGGGTCTTGTAGAAGCATGAAAAATACGCTGGATAGCTATACGCAGCATGTTGATGCTGGGCAGCGTAAAAAGATGACTTCAGAGCTATCGACGTGCAAACAGAGCTTTTTTGCTGAGCACAGCGTAAAATATAAGCTCAAAGACCATCCGCGTAATGCAGTATGTCCAGGCAGCTTCAGCGTAAAAAGGGTGCTACATCGCCTTTATGGCGTAAAACTCATCTGCTTTTAATGCAGTATTGAAGTGTACGAGGGACGCTTCGTATTCCCCGAAATGAACCTGACAAATCGTGCAGTGAACCTGAAGTTTGACTCCTGACAAAGAGTACTACACGACTACCCAGACGACGGCTATAATGATGGCGCGGCACAGTGACCCAGACTGTCGTTTAGTGACATCTCCTTGGCGTAAACTGCTTTTACTCATACAAGAGAATACGCTGCCTAGTTTTACACAGGCAGATGTAAGCTTCTTACGCTCCGCAGAAGATAAACAGACTGCCACGTCAAAAGCTGCTCTTCGTACAGAGCTCGAGGCACGTCTCTGCATTTAATATGCAGAGTGATGGCAGAGCTCAAGGCACGTCTCTGCATTTAATACGCAGAATGGTGACAGATCTTCGAGACACGCCTCTGCATTTAATGCACAGAATAATGGCAGATCTTTGAGACACGCCTCTGCATTTAAATGCACAGAATAATGGCAGATCTTTGAGACACGCCTCTGGAATACGCTGCCTAGTTTTACACAGGCAGACGTGAGCTTCTTACGCTCCGCAGAAGACAAACAGACTGCCACATCATCAGTTGCTCTTCGTACAGGGTTTGAGGCACATATCTGCATTTAATGCGCAGAATAATGGCAGATCTTCGAGACACGCCTCTGGAATACGCTGCCTAGTTTTACACAGGCAGACGTGAGCTTCTTACGCTCCGCAGAAGACAAACAGACTGCCACGTTATCAGTTGCTCTTCGTATAGGGTTTAAGGCACGTATCTGCATTTAATGCGCAAAATGATGACAAATCTTCGAAGAAACGCTTCTGCATTTAATGCGCAAGATGGGGGCAGATCTCTGTATTTAATGTGAGAGATTTGATTATATCTCCAAAAGCCATAATTTCGGCTAAAATGTCCGCATCATCACTTTGGCACATTACGCCATCGGGCTATTTTCAGTTATGGGAGCACGCTATACGCTATCTCCTTGGAATACGCCAACTCAGGCCATATTTGCATTACTGCATATTAAGGCTATTCGGTCCAGAATTTGCTCAAGGCCTCAGTCAGGGGAGGAGGATCAGCTATCTTCTACTCCTACTCGGCTTCTATGCCTACTCGGCTTCTATGCCTACTTGGCTTCTACGCCATGGTGACAGTTATTGGCTTCTACGCCAGCCTTTTCTACGCGAGGAATAACTACCTACGTGGCTTTTACGCTGTGATCTTCGCAGCAGTTATACGCATTGTCTTTTAATGGGAGTGCGTCACATGCTCATTCAAAAGGTTATCTATACGCGGGCAACAGTTATTATAACCATCGTATAAAAGGGTGTTGTACTTTCCACTACTCGGTTTCTACGCCGACTGAATGGTCACTGTCACTAAAACTCTATAAATAGAGACCTCTATCAACAGAGGTCCAAGGTCGAAAAGTGGAAGATTGGTCAAAAAACTGAAGATCAGAACCAGGGTCAAAAGTTGGTGGAGAAAACAGTCTTTGAGAGAGAAGAATCCAGAGCTCAGGCAAAGAGTAGTGATTGACGACTTTGGCATCGAGCATCCACTCCCCCTCGCAACCTTCGAAGCTTCTTCTGTCTTCTACGGCACTTCTTCATCATCGTGTGGTCCAAGGGACAAAGTGATCGACTGCAGATCAGACTCATATAGCAATATTTACCCAGATTAAAAAATTGTACTCGACATCCTCGTATAGGACTAATTATACAATCTTGTTTGTAAACCAAAGAGCGGGTTTCGCATAAGCCTATCGTTTCTTATTTCTTTCATTTATTATCAAACACACCACCTTCAGAATCCGGATCCAGGCAAGCATCTTGTATCTCAGTTTCCAAATTTTTATTTATTTTTTCTATGTATTGTGCGCGCTTTGGATCAGAATCGTTACTTAGCGTCCGGGTCATAACCGGGTGCAGACGTTCGTTGGTAACATCTGGTAACGATTGATAGATGTTCGCGATACCTTGATGTGCCTACTTGGTTACATCAGAACCTTAGGACACATTCAGAAACCGTCATCGTGCCAGACTTCCTGTATCCTGATACTGTTAGCATGACCAAAATCTGGGATGACTTCAGGGTCATAATTATTAATAGTTACTTCAGTATGACGAGACTGTTAGATAGAGGTTCAGGTTCAACGAACACTCGTTGACTGCTTTAAGAGGGAAAGACAGTTACTAGATGTTTGGGCTACTCTGCATGCGCTATATATATGTATATGTCCTATTTATGTAGTGTTCCTGTATCCGGAGTCGTAGTATCACACGTATGACTCTGTGCTCGGAGCTATGGTACGCCCTATGTGTCTCTGTGTTCGGAGCTACGATTTTATATTTGGACAGCCCACGCGTCAAACATTGTCTTTGAAGTTGTGTCTCACTTAGGTGGTTATGCTAGATTATACCGGCTTTGTACTTGTTTCTTTCTGTTATACTATGTCATACTATTTTTGTACCTTGTTACGTCCCTCTGAGGACCTGGTTCCCTTTCAGGCTTAGGCGAGGAGGACTATCCGGAGGAGTATGGATCGAGTGTATATCCAGGAGCAGGACCTGTTGTAGAGGACAAGATCCTTCCCGAGGACTTCGTCAGATCTCTTGTAGTGATTCACCCTGGGACGGTATTACTATCTAGCTTTCAGATACCGTTTCTAGTTATCTTACTACTTCCCTTTATTTCAGTATTTGTACTAGCGGTTTGTTCCCGTGTGACTCTACTCGTATTTATATTATAATACTTTTCATGTCTTATTTTTCCTTCTGCACATTAGTAGTTATAATTTTCTCTATGTGCTCTATATTTCAGATATCTGTGGATGAGATTTAGTTTCACTGTCTATGTATCATGTGTTGGATTTTATCATTGTACTTTACAGCTTAGGTGCACTCCGTCGGTCCATTAGATTGGGATGCCCATCAAAGTGTATCCGCTGGCCATTGCCACGTGGCTTAGTTCCTTATATTTGGATCTGGGGCGTGATACTTTTCTGTGCTGCTGTAACACACAACCCAAACCCTTCCCTGATGCATCACTGTAATAGAAAATTCTTCTACTTCTGATGGTAGTGTCAAGATGGGAGCTATAGTCAATATCCTCTTCAGCTCCTCAAACGCTGACTGACAATCCTCATTCTAGATAAATTCTACGTCCTTCCTGGTCAGTCTAGTCATCGGCTCTGCAAGTCTGGAAAAGTCCTTAACAAACCTCCGATAGTAGCCCGCCAATCCAAGAAAGCTCCTGACCTCTACTACTGAACTCGGGGTAGACCATGATTCAACTGCTAATATATTCTTCGGGTCCACCGAGATTCCATCTCCTGTAATGACACACCCAAGCAATTCAACCTTATCAAGGAAGAATTCGTACTTCGATAACTTACCATACAGCTTCTCCTTCCTGAGGGTCTCCAGAACAATCCTCAAGTGCTGCTCATGCTCCTCTGGGGTCTTCGAATATATTAGGATATTATATATAAAGACTACAACAAATTGGTCCAGGTACTGATGAAACACCTTATTCATCAGGTTCATGAACACTGCCAGGGCATTGGTCAACCCAAACGGCATCACCAAGAACTCAAACTGCCCATAACGAGTCCTGAAAGCTGTCTTCGGGATGTCTTCCCTCTTCACTTTTACCTGGTGGTACCCTGACCTCAAGTCTATCTTGGAGAATACCTTCGCTCCACTCAACTGGTTAAACAAGTCATCAATCCGCGACAAAGGGTATTTATTCTTGATAGTGAGGTTATTAAGTACCCTATAGTCGATACACATAAGTACCGACCCATCCTTCTTTGGTACAAAAAGTACTGGAGCACTCCATGGTGATGAACTGTAACGGATAAAGCCTTTATCTTGTAACTCATCCACCTGCTTCTTCAACTCTGCCAGTTCGCTGTTGTTTACTCTATAGACGTGCTGAGATATTGGCTCTGTGCCTGACACCAAATCTATAAAGAATTCTACATCCCTCTTCGGCGGTAACCCCGACAACTCCTCTGGAAAGACATCCAAGAACTCTGTAATTAACGAATGTGGCGGCTCCTACTATTCTACTAAAGCTCCACAGAAATTGCCTTCGCTCTGCTCTGCTCTGCTCCTCGGACGAACTCGAACTTCGGCTCTCCTGGCACTGAAATAAAACTCTACCTCCACGACAATCTATACTAGCATGATGTCTACTCAACCAATCCATCCCGAGTAGTATATCGTAACTCAGAAGTGGCATTACAAGTAAACATACGCTCAGCTCACGGCCTCCCAAATAAACTCTCTGGTTGTTGCAAACATCACTGACCAGGATGATGCCACCCTGGTCGTGATCTTGCAAGTCCTCGCCAATGGTTCAGACTTAAAATGATGCCTCAAGGCAAAAGATATAGATATAAAGCTATGAGAAGAACCATAATCGAACAAAACATGAGCTGGAAAGGAGTCGAGATAAACTGAACCTGAAATGACATCGCCAATCGGCTCCTCCTCCTCAACAGTCAAGGCAAAAGCTTACCCCTGTCGCTGCGCTCCTCTCTGTTGCTGATGCTGGGCAAACTGCTGCTGCAGTGGTGGAAGAGGTCCTCTCTGTTGGCCCGTTGATGGTCTAGCGGGTGCCCTCTGTGCCTGTCCTCTACCCTGAGATGGATGAGCTAGGACTTTAGGACAAGCCCGCAACTGATGATCTCCCGATCCATAGAATAACCATTGGCCTAGCCTCATCCTGCATACGTCCCATCCGTGTCCTTGCTTCTTACAGAAAGTGCAAGGAACTGCTGCCCTCTGGATTTGATGCATCTGTTGAACCGGCGCTCTAGCTGGCCCGTAATACTACTGCATCTGGTGGTGGTAAGGCCTTTGGTGCTGCTGCTGGAAGTGAGACCTCTTCGCTGGACCCATGTTATTGCTGGATCTTCCTGTGTTCCTCGACCTCTTAGAGCCAAGCTTTAAGTCATTATCCGCTCTCTGCACCTGTCTGAGTATCTCCTCGAAGTTGGCAGTAAGATCTCCGTTGGTGTGGGGTTTGACCTCGCAGTTCAGGCCCTTCCTGAACTTCCTTGCTCTGTCTCTAGGGTTCTGACCCTCTACGAAGAGACCTAGACAGCAATACTCTGCCA
This sequence comes from Iris macrosiphon, assembly GCA_036927795.1. Lineage (NCBI taxonomy): Eukaryota > Viridiplantae > Streptophyta > Magnoliopsida > Asparagales > Iridaceae > Iris > Iris macrosiphon. Next base: position 33,774,515 of record JAYESA010000001.1, on the reverse strand, counting down.
CATACTCGTCCACTGATATACCTCCTTGGATAAGGTATTGAAACTAACTCTACAAAGATGTAAGGGCCACGTCTGGGAAAAACTTCTCCTTAAAAAGATCTTTAAAGGCTTCCTAAGAGAGTCCTGGTGCTGCAATCCTCGGGTCTGTCCGGAACTATGTTAAAGCAATGTCGAATATCATACAACCCGCTACCTCTATCTGTAGCATCTCTGGAATCTGTGCCAGCCGCAGGTTTCGCTCGATGTCCTCGATCCACTCATCCGCAAGGATAATCCCCTCTGTGCCCCTGAAGTCCTTCAGGCCCATCCTCTTGAAGTCGATAATGGTACCCGGCCTCGGCTGATGCAAAATAAACTGAGTTAGTACCGTTTGTGGCTGGGCTGTAGTAGCTCTCTCAACTACTGTAAGTGCGATATGGTGAGCATTCTCCATGCTCTGTCGCAGGACCTCTAACTGTCGTTGCTGCACCTCCATCATCTGCTGAAAGAGCATAAACATCTGCGTCTGATCAACTACTGGTGGTGGAGGTGGAAGATCCTCGAAAATTGTCTACCCTCTCCTCGGTACTGGAGGTGGAGCACCTCCGAAACCTGCTGCCGATACGCCCACCTGGACCGGTGAAGCTGACCTCCTGATTGTAGGTGCTGGACCATCATCTGAGGGTGCTGCCCTCAAGGGTGATGAAGTGACTGGTCGCGCTATCGCGACACCTGATCACTGGGAACGCGTCTTCGGCGACATCTTGAAGATAGATTGAAATACGGAATCAATATTGGATATGATAAGATATCATCAAAGAAGGACAAATCTTTATTCAAAGTAAAACAATATTTAATAGATAAGGATTTACAAAAATAGGTATTGGAATTTTTCTAGGTGTGATTGAGAAAACTCTCTGCCTAAATCCTACTTCCTAAAACAGGCTCGTAGTAGTACTCTAGACGAGCACCACTACGATATCTATCTCCACCTGTATTGGCTACCACTAAAAACATGTCACGACCCGCACCCGGATATTCGGGCACAAGTACATGGTTATGCCCAGCCTATGTCGCAGAATCGGCAGTAGAACTCTGTTTGGGTCATTTCTAACTATTTAACATCTCAACAATATAATATGGTACATGTCAATCATCTCAACTCCGAACGGAGGAGCAATATGGTATCTCACAAGTATATCTAATCTCAATCACAAAACAAACTAAGGAAGAATAATGCACGAATAGAATAGCGAAGGAAAGAATAAAGATACAATCCATAATCTGAAATAATATACAAACTGTGAATCCACCAAAATAATAGTCTAAAATAATCTAATACAAACATAACTAGACCTTCTCGGGATCTACAACTAAGTCCTCCTGGTCAATAGGAGTATCCTCTATAGGTACGTCGTCCTACGGCCCGTATAATATGGGACACTGCTCTATAAGCTAGTCATTTGGAAAAATATATCCAGTCAGGATTGGAGCGAAGTACATACCTCTGAAAGCAGTTTCAATAACATAATCGAGCATATAAATAGATATAGAAATAAAATACATGATCACTAAACATATGAACGATGAACAATAGATATACAGGTAATGTACGAGGATATAGATCAACAATATGAATATCAACAATATGATAAAATAACTGCAATATAAACTAACTAATGTGCTTCAGAATACAAGTTTATTATGTGATCGGGTTGGGTAAACATGATCAGGTAAGACAATTACAAGTAAGGTACGTAACCAGAATGTACACGATGTAGCAATGGGGCTTTGATCACATAATCAACTCCTACTCTTCCACCCCCCGAAGGATCCAATCACGACACGCTACAAACATGAAATATAACTACTGAACATGAGCAGTGGGCGTACGCGAATATCATAACCACCGAACATGGGCGGTGGGTCTACACAAATAAGTACACTGAATACGAGCAGTATGTGAACATAAAATATAATCAATACCCAATATACACGATGAGATACAATGTACACGAGTACCCGCTGAACACGTTAAAGGATAACATCTCCAGATGGGATCCATATAGTACCAGTCCATGAAATCACTGTGTCGGGATCAATGTATACAATTCTAGAAGATGCATATATACAATATTATGAATTAAAAATTATCAGAGAAATGTACTCGCCTGAAGTCCTGAGCAAGGTGTGCCTCTCGATGCCCAAGCTGGTGTCACACAACCTATATATGGTATGTTGCATCAATACAACGTTCTAAAATAGAAATAAGTTAAGTTGATGCAATTCTAAGTCATAAAGCCATTTCTAGGTCAAGCTAATGAAATCTAGGTTGCAAGAGTCTAAAACTAAGTCACTAAGTCGAAACACTATAAAACTAAGCTATACAATCCAAGCTAAGATACTAAAAGGCTTTTAAAAAGTTGTATCCAAAGATACGCAAGTTTATTTATATAAAAAATAGTGTTTTAGATATATATACAAGTCATTATACTTAATTCTATATCAAAACAAGGAATTTAAGATACCTTGGCCTTGCACCAATGTGTATCGCACCTATCTCAATACCAAAACTCAATACCTTGGGTATCGGCCCAATATCTTGGTAATACCTTAGTATCCCGAGGTAACCCAAAACTCAACATATAACTAATACCAATAGATATATAAAACCCCAAACTAATACTAGCTATAACTAGCACTAATATATACATCTCAATATAACATAGAACTAACTATAATACTAATATACATAGATATGTATAGCTAATATAACTAACTATCAAGATACACTACCTATTAGTATATGAGACTAACTATCAATCATAACATATATATATACTAGTTTACATATCTAACTATCTACATAATCAAACATATCTAACTAACTGACTACTATAGTAACCAACTAGACTAAACCAACCCATTATCCAATACCTTGAGTATCCTCAATGCCTTGACATTACCTTAGTATCCCAAGGTAATTCAAATCCTAATACATATGGCTAATATATATAGCTAACCCTCATATACTAAACTATAGTAACATAACTAAACTATTAAAACTATTAACTACTAACATATAATACATACCAATACATAGATACATATACCTATATAATAACTTACTACATATCTAACAAGTATATATATATCTATCTATCTAATTATCTAGACTAATAGGTATATAACTAACTAAACACACAAACTGTACTGCGGCGCACTACTGCACACTGCGGCGCACTGCACGCTGCACGCTGCTGCTGCTGCTGCTTGCTGTTGCTGCTGTACAGCTGCACCCCGCTGCGACACAACCGAACGCTGTTGTGCCGCAACTGCTGCTGCTGCATGCTGCACCGCGCTATGCCACAACTGCACGCTGTTGTGCCACAACTGCTGCTGCAGCCCGCAGACTGCGCTGCTGCGCATGCAACACTCACCCCTTTCATACACACACACCCACAACATAAACACTCAACATATAGCAAGCACACACATACATACATATACCCCCTATGTATGTTATTCTATACATATATATATATATATATATATATATATATATATATATATATATATATATATATATACACACACACACTAACACACACAATACAACACTACACATCTATGTGTATATATATTCCACTCACAACTATATATATATATAGATATATATAATCACACACATATAAATAACTATATATATATATATATATATATATATATATATATATATATATAAACCAACACATATATATATACATATACATATAGATCTATATATAACTATATACACTAGTATATACACACATAGACACACAAATAAACCCAAACTCAAATATACTAACATATAAATATATATATCACTTAATTATCATATATATATATATATATATATATATATATATCACTTAATTATCATATATATATATATATATAATTATACATGTATGTATAGCAAGGGAGACAAAACATCAAACACGTGGAGTACACCGCACCCGTATCACACTTGCTCTTTGATACGCGTGCAATACGGCTCCAACACACAACTAAACGCATCTAGGAGGATACGAGCAAGTTTAATACACTAAATATGAGCAATACGTAAAGTAATTAAAGTATCCATGTGTCTGTATCACAATATGATATGCATAAGGCCCCGTGTCGGAGGAAAACCTCTAAAATTAACCCGTTTCGTCAAATTGATGATATACGACCTACACGTATCCAATTGTGGACACGACACTAGTCACAAACAAGCAATAAAATGTCAACTAGATCTATTAGACCCAATGACAACCACTACATGTGCCAATCTCTGAATTCACCCAAAATTGGCACCAAATTGGACATAACTTCCACCGTAGGTCTCCGATGAACCTAAACTAATTTATATGGGTAGCCTATGCATGTGGGTTAGTTTATCTTGGTTAAATATTAGATCTAGAGTCTATTAGAAGGAAGAAAACTGAAATGTACCTATTGGGAGATGGATTCCCAATAAAAAATCTCCAAAATAGAAAATAGCTTATTTTTCTAGATCTTGGCCTCCTCCTTCTAGATTCTTATTTTCTTCTTGTAGATCCTTATTGTAGTAGCCTCAATTGATGAATATAGAAGGAATTTGGGTAGAAATTTGGTAAGGAATGGTGAGGGAATAAAGAAATTTGGAAAGGGGAAAAATCTAGATCTATTTGTGTAACTACCACATTTCAGAATAGGGGTATTTTCGTCTTTTCATTAATTAAATAAATGTGTTAATATTGCATGATAATTATTTATATTTAATTTCTATGATTTTGTTTAATTGTTGTACTTTACCGTTGCTTCGATAATTAGAGTGCTACACTTTCCATTGCCTTCCAACAAATTTCACACCCTTGTCCTAGACGTGCCAGTCTTTTATTGTGATCCTTGTGTAACTCATAACTATGCCTTGTTGTGCTTCATTTTAGTCACACAAAATTCGTCGCAACCGATTGTATTTAATTCTATAAAAATCCAATTTTGTACCCTTGTGCGTTCCAATCGAAATTGGAGACACAATCTTGACCCATTTTGAGCAATCCAAAGTATGATAATATTCTATTCTGAGTCTTCTTCATTCATGACACTTGTGTCCCACTTAATTTTAGCCCCATGTACTTCTAATTAATTTTAGAACACCAATTATATTTATTTTAATTAAATTAAACCATAAACCTAACTTTGTGCAATTTTTCAATTGTTGGGCACTTTTATGCAAAAGTGCATTAAGGTGTCCACCCCATTGGACACAACATGTGAAGAAACCCATTTCTCCTTCATGTGAGTTTTTTCATAATTTTTAGGAGTGTGTAACTCAACATCAACCTCCTTAAACCATGACCCTCCAAACTTTGAACCAAATACAATCCTAGCCATCCATTTTTAATCCATTGAATCCTAGCCCTTGAAACATCTCCATGACAAGCCCTTTTACTAAGGAGTGTTGACCAAGCCCTATTTCTAGGTCAACCCAACACCATACTCATATAAATATTCTTTTTCCTTTCTTTACTTTTCTTTCCTTTCTTATTCCTTAAACCTAAGAGCACAGCCATAAACTTTCTCCCCTCCTATCTTTATTGTTCACCCATCATCCCCCATCCTTCACCTGCCGGAGTCCCGATCGAACCTCGCCGGAGTTTGCCATCCCCGACTCACCCGCTGCACCCTCTAGATTGTTCGCCTGAACGCCGTGAACCTCGCAGAGCCACCACGTTGACCGGGAACCTGCTGTCCACTCGTCGACGACTACCTGCACTCGACCGGATCACGACCAAGCCGCTGCACCCATCTTCTTCTTCGACGATCACCGGAAACCGCTGTCCGCCGTGAACCCGAGCAGCACCCCGCTGCCACCCCCTTTTCGACGACCTCGATACGAACGCCTCATCCCGCGTACACAGGTTCGAGTTCTCCCTCTTGCGTAAATGTACACATACATGCATATGCGTAGTTCTCATTAGTATGCATACGTATTTTTAGTTATGGTTTAATATACTCGTATTGTATATTTGGTATGAGGATGTATGTATTAGTATATATATTTAGTATATGTTTAATATGTATAATTGGTATATATATATACATATATATATATATATATATATATATATATATATATATAGTATATGAACTCAATTAGTATATATGTATAGTATATGTATTCCATTAGTATATATTTAATATGTATATAATTGGTATATATATACATATATATATATAGTATATGAATTCAATTAGTATATATACACATATATATATGGTATATGTATTTATTTGGTGTACACATATATTATATGTATTAATGTTATATGCTAGTTAAGACTATGTATAATTATATATGTACTAGGTGACCCGAGTGTAATTACGGATATCCCGTAGTTACATTGACCTGGGACCATGTGAATTGTTCGCAGACTGCCATATGTACACTGACGTATTGGCAAAAGCCGTATTATTTGACTGTCTGTTATGCACATCAATTACAGACGCGACACCCCTGCAACTAGACGCACACTTGACCCTATAGATGACAGGTGTCACCCTCTAGCGTAGTCTCTGAGTTCTTTGTGTTTTGATTGTGTGTGTTAGTGTATTGTCTGCTACAATATCGTATTATATGATATGTCTATAGGACTGTTGGATCATTCAGACGATACTTTGGAAACAGGATATTGGTATTGCCAGCTAAGGACCACAGGCGAGTACATTCTCTGACAGTTTTTATTATGTTGATTATCTCTATAATTCTAGTTGTATAGCGTACATGATTCTGACACTGTTGTATACACGAGTTGGCATCATCGAGACCTGTCACGAGAGTCATGATTGGAATCCACCGTGCTAGCTGGAAAAACGGGAAATATTAGTAGCTTATGTGCCCCATAGCCTGTTACATGTGATTAGCCTGACTATTGCTCGCATCATAGCTATCCGGATGGTTAGCCTGACCTTACATGAATCATAGCTAATCATATGTAACAAGCCTGATCAGTCCCAAGCCGATCACATGATATGCTGATGTTTCACACACTTAGCTAGATGTTCTTGACATGTATCTCTAGTATATTGATCTAACATTCCTTATGTTCTACTTATTGTTCTAACATTTACTTATATTCCAGTTCATTGTTCTAGCATGCACTTGTATTTCTATTCATTGCTAGATGTACATTGATGATGACATATGCTCCAGTACTTCATTATTCCAGTATTTCTTTATTCCGGTACTTCATTATTCCAGTATTTTTATTGCTAGTATTCATATCTATCTTGTATTTCTTTACACTGTATTATAGTTTTTGTCAATATATGTGGAACTGCTATTAGTGCTTGTACTTCGCTCCAATCCTGACTGAATATTTTTTCCATAGGATCTTGAGAACTTCTGTCCCACACACTACGGACCAGATATAGATGCAGACTACACACCAGAGATCTTAGAGGAGACTATTCCTTTAGAGGAGACATTACCTGCAGCTATCTAGACAGTATTTTTCTTATACACTGAGACTTATTTGAGGTTATTTCAGTTTATGTTTAGACTTATTCTTAGTTTATGTTGGGACTTGTGGAGACTTTATGTAGACAACTAGATTGGGGTTCATCTTTATTTTGAGACATGGTGTTTAACTATGTCATTCTTCTTATCTTTTATCGTACATTATACTCTTATAGTTGTTGTGATTGAGTTTACATTATGAGCTATTGTGAGATGTATATTGTTCTCCTTATGGAGTTGATATCATTGACAGGTTGTGAGTATTGTTTAGTATTTATTGTGACCTAGACAGCGTTCTACCGCCGATGCTGCGATGTAGGCTGGACGTACCCACGACTCATGCCCAAATTTCGGGTGTGGATCATGACAATTTGGAAATAAAAAAATAAAATGAGAGACACTCTCTCTCCTCCTCTAATGGCTGGTCATAAACTCTCTCTCAAGCAATATAAAATGTCCAAAATACCCCTTGGGGCCTCTTATGAAGAAATTAATTAAGGGAAAAGGTTCTAGTCTAATGGTTTTACTAATTAATCCATCCTCCTAATCCATGGGCCTAATTTAATGGACTCAATCTAAACTAATCTAAATGTTGGGTTCATGCAACTAATAAATGGGTTAGGTCTACTACACAAGTCCAAAATAAATTTACAACTAACAATCAATAAATAATACAATAAATAAATCATGCATGTACAATATTAAATATAATTAATCCAAAAATAAATATTATCCATGTCAATTACTAAACTACCCTTGAATGAAAAAGTAAAGGTGACAGTTATACTTTATGAATCTTTTAAAACTCACTATATTCTTAAATCGCTTATTCGATCCTGAGACTATCACATACAATACTGAAGATTCGAGTCATCATATTACCTCCTGAATCACATTCGTATCGTTTACTCGTATATCCAATTTATTCCTTAGAACTCCAATACGATCCATATTTGCTGCCTTGATAATCTTAGCGTGGTATGTACCTCTATCGTAGTCTTCCATACAAAGTATGTTTTGAGTCATAACTTATCGCTATGAATAATCGTCCGAACGATATCTCAAAAATCCAAGAACGATCTCTACTATTCACCTTAGCGATTCTTCGATAACGTCTCTATCGATTTTAATTTTATCTTCGACTTTGCCCTTATTCGAACAATACCCAAATCTTGCTCGCAACCTGTCGCACCAATGGTTCTAGGTGCACGATACTCAACACAACTTAGCTGAACGGTTGTGTGCATAATTGTCCTGTCCGAACGTTATTCTAGTCTTGTACACAAACCCGCTAGCATTAGGGTAAGGTTATTCCGGTTCCCAGGTAACTTGCAATTTTTAAGCACGAGTCTATTTCTATAAAGTTTGACATAGTTTGGCATAAAGGTCTTCGAATAACTATCTTCATCTAATAAACTTTTGTATCTATTTTTTGAAATATTTTGACTCATTGAATGGAACATTCATCAAAACATTGAGAGAGAGCGTCTATCACATCATTAATGCACAAGTTTAAAAATGAGAGAATCGATACAAATTTCAAGGATGTAAAACTATGCTCTGATACTAATATATCACACCCCGATCTTTCGCATAATCGATCGTCCCCGTTAGACATGAATCACCGTGCCAACGCTCCCGCAGGACGATTATTCCCATAAGGACGTGATGCCGCACGAGCCTGGAGTTGCGCCCTAGCAAGGCAAATACTAAAACGGCCGTTGATAACTAGTTCACAGAGTCATCATAGCAGAAACATAGAATAAACACAAGTTTTGAATCCAAACCAATCTCTTTATTGATATGAAGTAAAGATTACAAGCGGCGCTTGGCCGAGATTACAAGTCGCTTGTTCTCTCTCTCTCTCTCTCTCTCTCTCTCTCTTTAAAATTAATATGCCCTTAGGCTTACAACTGAATCAAATAATCTTGGATGATGATGTTTTCATACATTATGTCTCATATATTTGAGCTCCAGGTCTGCGCGCCACGCTTCAAGACACCAAGTGTGGTCCGGCACCTCGATGCATTAAGCGATCTTCGAATCTGTACGAGTTTTCCCTGCTCCCTGCATGCAATCTGGTTGGGTATCAATACATTGAATGCACTGATGGAGAGGTCTCTCGCCCACACCATAAAATAAGCACGTTTATTAGTTATGTGCACCGACTGATTATGTTGTCTTTATAGTCTTTGCCTTAGGATCAGTTTCATAGCAATATAATAAAAGTAATACCCGTGTCTGAAATCAAGAGTGTCATACTATAAATAGCTGAGTTTGTCTTATCCTTGATTACCATTCGGCCTTTCCTGTTATACGCAGCAATATAATCATTAATCTACTAAGTAGCGAAGAACATCTATGCAATTCAAGTGTTATGCTTGTGTCTCTGCCTCAGACATATTTTCCACAAACTATGTTATAGACCATACATCTATTATAAATGTACAAAGTTTTGTACATTATGCTCTTCCATGTTACTCTTCTTCTGAATACGGATCGCCACTATGCATGCATTACTTATCTATATGAAGGTCACTGGCTCTGTTAGCCATATTGGAAATATCTTTTGGGATGGAACTTCTGTCTTTCCAGCTCAGTTTTGAGCCTTACTGGGCGTCCCGAACCATCCAAAGATTTAGCTATCTTTCCAGCTCGGTAGTAAGCCTTATTGGACGTTCCACACTCATTCTCTAGTACTTCATCTAGCATATTACCAGGACTACACTGGCATTGTCCTCTTGGGCCGATACGATCAGATGACTCAGCAATCGTGTCAAGGACTCTTTCTCTACCAGGTGCACAACTAGTTGTCCATGACCATGAAACTACTCTACCACTTTCAAATCCTAGCCGAGAACTTCTTGCTCGATTTCTCTTATCCGAGGACTTCAGATTGGTTCAATCTAGCCAAGGACTGCACCAGGATCTTTCTTCTTTGCGTAGCTCCCTGATTAGAGACTGCCTCGGTGATCTGGATATCCCGAGTACTTTCTTTTCTTCTCAAGACTCGGAGCGACTACTTGATAGTTTTCCTCGTCTATGTATGTAATATGATTATACTCTATCCTGTGTTATATTTCGTGCAGTGCAGTGCCTCAAGATAACTCAAAAACTACTTTTGTGGCATAAATAAGAAACTACAATATTTTAACTCCATAAGCCAGATTGTGCAGATAGCAAGTAAAATCTCCATGTTCTATACAATGATAAGGCAGGTTATCCCCTTATCTATATGCGTTTATCTCTTTTTATTAGCATGCAAATGTTATCACTTAGAAACTAGCATATATTATTCATTTTCTTAAGTGTGCAGCTAATCTGGGATAGGTTCACCGGGGCCACCCACCTTAGCAATGAATCACATCAGCCGAGCGAGACTCTGAGCGTGCCTCTTCAAAGTTTAAGTTTGAACTGCATTAGAAGGTCCAAGTCTGAATGTCTTTGCATCGAACAAGTCATCTCGCTGAGAAAGACAGGTTGGTTCACTATACTTGTGCCATTTGAATCGACCCTCCAGGTTGAGCGGAGCGGGTCGTTACACTATGTACAAGAGATATCGGTTTGCTGACTCAAAAATGATACCTTCCTAAAGAGCTTCTTATTGAACAAGAAGACGACTGATCTAGGTGAGTGGGCAGAGATTCATTCTCTAATTCTTGCACGCCTTAATAATGAATCTGAGTTTTATAATACTTGTTTGCTAAGTCGTAATGTTCACATGAGAATAATAGAACGAGAACCTGCATGCTTAACTAGAGAACTTATATGCTTGTCTAAATAGAGAACCATTGTCATGCTAGTATAGAAAAGAATGTTACATGCTTAGTATATTGTCACTACTATTGAACGAACCACTGCCATGCTAATAAATAAGATTAAAAGAATATTTGTATATTTTCATCATATGCTAAAGATAGAGTAGAACTGCATGCTTAGTTAAAGAGATAGAAGAACGGTGCCATGTCTGTTTTAATAAAGATTGCTTCCATGTTTTTCTTATCGCTTTAAAAGATAGAACTGTTTGAAATGCTTGAACTATATCAGAGAGATGGTAGCATGTCTACATAGAGATAGAGATGGTGGCTTGTCCGCATAGAGAAAAGAAGAGAATTGATAAATAGTCTATTTGTTCATAACATGTGCATCATAGAGTAACATGTATTGCATCTGTCTGACAATGGCTATTAGTGAAGAGCTCAACCGTGAGTCATATCTGCTAATTTGAGCATATCTTACTGCAGAGCAACCATGAGTCACAACTGCTATAGCCTGATAGAGTATATAACACCTTGAGGCAAAGAAGTCCTCGTTATCAGGCAGGTATTCCTGTCATTAGTTAGCTGGATCATGTGTCGAAGCAGCTAGTATGAGCGTATATTAGTACAATGTTGGGCTATGATAATACCGCTACTAATCTTGAGAAACTCGGGGACCATCATATAGATAGGTCATCTCTTTGAAATGATAAGTAGTGGCTTTCAAACATATTTTCAAAGAAGTATAATCTGACTCCTATCCGGTACTGCATGAAATAAACCTAGGTAAAACTAAAAAGATCACTAGTAATATAATATTTTATCACATGCTTACTTTGTTTTGGTTTTAGTAAATGTTGCTTCTGTTCATTGCTTTTATACTCATCAGTGCTTCCCCCAAAGTACTGACTCCCCACCAATCTTATTCGTAGGTACTGGATCATCCGAAAAAGCTATAGCAGTTCCTCATCCTCATGAGCCAGAGATTAGGAGTCGATGCCTTTAGATGTATCGAGATGTTTTAAGATATTTGTATAAAAGGGATATAATGTATGGAACGATGTTATTCTATTCAAAGAATCTCGTGCCTAGAGCTCTGCTTCATATAATTAGATGGATTGTTGTTTGTAACACTACTCTTCCGCTACAAACTTGATCGGTTCGATGATAACCAAGACGACTAGCATTATTGCCTTATGCGAGTGCAACTCCAGGCTCGCATGGCATAACATCCTGACGAGAATGATCGTCCCGCGGGAGTGCTGGCATGGTGATTTCATGTCCAACGGGGATGATTGGGACCGCGGGAGATCGGGATGTGATAATAGATTCCATGTTCATCAGTTGTAGGAAATCTATTATATGCTTAAGTGTGTACATGTCTGGATATTGAGTACATAATTGGGATATTAGGCAGATATTTAAGCAACTCTAGTATGAATCATTGGAAAGCAGCCAAACATGTTACTAAATTTATTTACAGAGAACAAAGAATTATATGATCTTTATAGGAGATCGGATCATTTGGAGACCATAAGGTATTTCAACTCCAATTTTGCTGGATGCCAAGATAGTAGGAGATCTACATCAGTTTATGTTTACCTATTGGCTGGTGGAGATATATCTTGGAAGAGTGTCAAATAGACACTCTAAGCATCTTCTACCATGGTAGCATAACTTATTGTGAGACATCCAATCAGGGAATATGGTTGCAAAATTTTATCACACGACTACGTATACATGAGGGTGTAGTCAGACCACTCAAATAATAATATGACAATAAATCGGCAATATTGTATTCCAATAACAACAAGAGCTCGTATAAGTCAAATTATATTGACATAAAGTTTCTAGGTGTGAAGGAAAGAATTCTGAATGGTCAAGTGTCCTTATAGTACATTAGGACAAACTCTATATTAGCGGATTCGCTCAATAAAGTGTTACTATCCAAGGTCTTTTATAAGTACATTGCTTATATGGGTGTTATCTTATTTGACGATATAGCAATATAATGGGAGTTTATGTTTTATGTCTTTTTGTGCTATATATTTGGATTTGGAAACAATTATGTATTTAAGTATTTTGGATATTTTTCTTATCCGATGTATGGAAAATTTAATTCTTTTTGTTTTTATTATGTTAAAGTATTGATCTTATTAAACTAAAGGGAGACCAGTTGGAAATATACATGTGTTTATCACATTGCGTATAATTTTCATGCTATGTATCCATGATTGATCTATGTCATTTAACTATATTGGTATATATAACCATTGATGGTTTAGTTGCGTTATGTGACAAAGGTTGCTTTGATCCTATATTGATATGGTTAATGAATGAGATTGTCCGAATATACCCTAAGGTTAAGATAGTAATTTTTGAGCTCATAAAGTTAACACATTTGTAAGGTTACATATGTGGCCCAGTGAGAGATTGTTGGAATTATTGAATAAGTAGGGGCTACACATATAAAATTAACTGTGTTATATTATCTAAATAATTAAGCCAAATTAAAGTGGCCTAATTAGAAAATAGGCTTAAGGATATGATTATCATGGATATAATGTGTAGATACCACAGTCAAAATTCTAATTTGATAATCGGGCAAATTATATATATATATACATATATATATATATATATATATATATATATATATATATATATATATATATATATATATATATATATATATATATATAATATAGATGATATTTGTATGTTAACCCCTTAGCTAGACTAATTGTTATTGAACCTAGGTGAACCCAACTAGACTTGTCATGACCATTAGTGCAACCCATTTGGTTTAGTCATGGTTGACTAGTTATAAAAGAGGGAATGAGTCAATAACCCCTTGTAATTAAATTAGAAACCCTCTTAGTTAAATCCCCTTTATTAAATAACTCTTCATGACAACTTGGAGGAAATTTTAGACTTTGTGAATAACCAACCCTAACCCAGACTTATGTGGTCGGCCCTATATAGGAGGGGGAAGTCTCCCTCCACTTCATTTAATAGTTCATAAAATTCCTAAGTTTGTGTTATTCCCCAAAGTGATTCATTCCTCCACCAAATTCCTCCAAACCAATCCTAATTCCTCTCATTTTCATCCCCAAGGAGAGCTAGAGGCTTGAAGATTGCAAGAGCTAGTGAAATGAGAGTTTTGCTAGGAGTTGGTATTTATTTCTCATCCTTGTATTCATTTGAAGGAGTCACATTGAGAATCCATCTCCCAATAGGTAATACCCTCAAATCTCTCTCTAATTTCTGTTTTTATTATGTGTTTGACCATTAGGAGCCCACCCATGGATTAAGAATACGCATAGAAAGGAGAATGAGCTTTTATTTGTTCCCATTATGATTTTTACATGAAGTTGTGCTCAAATTTGGGATTTTGTGCTTATGGGTGTATGGGTGTATTTTTCTCTAATCTCCATGGTAACTAATCCCATTAGTTATAAATAGTTGTATTTGATATATATATATATATATATATATATATATATATATATATATATATATATATATATATATATATATATATATATATATATATATATATAGGGTAAACGAGATATGAGCCATAGGCTCATATTCCTATATGAGACATGCACATATGGACCAATAGAAATGGATTCCTACATCCCATGTGCACCCATGTTCCCTAGTACACTCTATTCCTATGGTCCACATGTGCATTGGCTCATATAGGAATATGAGCTTATGGCTCATATCCTCTTTTTTATATATATATATATATGATATTAGTTGTGTATTGAGGGTTTTGGCATGTAGGTTGATAGTGTATCATGATACTATAGAGGGTATCATTAATTATGCACACTAGTGTTCGCCATCGCAAGTTTTGGATATTGAAATAACAACAAAAATCTAAGTACAATATTTTGATCGGGTAGTGACGATGGACAAAGAGCACTACGGCGGCTCATTTACTCCACTGACAATCCAATAAGGGAATGAGGTTGCTCTCTATTCTTCTCTCTTGAGCTTTTGTGCACGTATGTAGCTGGCCGAGAGGAGGGGTTTATAGGGTATTCTATCCTTGCTATTTATATTTGTCGTGCTGATGGACTATTGATGCCATATATGGCTCTGTTTGGTGGCCAAATAAGGCTCTATTTGGTGGCTGCATAGGACCCCTTCAACATAATGCGGTTATAACCGCAGTCGCATCTT
Organism: Iris macrosiphon; assembly: GCA_036927795.1. NCBI lineage: Eukaryota > Viridiplantae > Streptophyta > Magnoliopsida > Asparagales > Iridaceae > Iris > Iris macrosiphon. The sequence goes on along the minus strand of JAYESA010000001.1, from coordinate 33,759,050 downwards.
GCGGACAGGCTGCAATATAGTCTCGATTATAATATATTGTTGAAGGGATCTCGGGATTGTTGCGTGCATGACTTGGTCAACTGAACACTTAGTTAACACTGACTGTGCGAGAAATCATCTTCGGTTGTAACAGAAAAATCCTGTGAGTCGAGAGCCGCATATTGTCGTGGCCGCATACGCGCTCTCATTTGACCTTGGTCGTCTGGACGCTCTGGCACATGTTGACCAGGCCGCATGCAAACTCTCGTCTGGCCTTGGTCCAATGGACACCTTGGCCCGATGGCATTGTGGCCACATATGGAGTAGCCGCATATGAGAGAACACTTGGTATGGCACATCTGACAAGGTCATTAATGTACATAATGTGACTTTCTGTCTTTTCTTGAGATATCGTCTTTCACGAATCTCAAAGCGTTGTCATCATGAGTTATATGTCAGAGTTTGACAGTCATCGATTGTTGTGTCAATGGTTTTTTATGCGGCCTCCCTGCTCTGTGGTCGTTTAGGTCGCATAGAGTATACTTTACGGCTTCTTGGTCTTTAGTTTGACCAGGCCGCATGTAGCTTGCATGTAGCTTCTCTGCAGCTTGGTTATTTTAGGCCGCATGTGGCTTCTCCGCGGCTTGGTTATTTCTTTGAGGGGGCATGGCCTTTATGTGGCCTGCATATTTTTTTCATGCTTCTACGAGACCCCCTTCAAAGTTTTTTAAAATAACATGTTTGGAATACTTTGAAAGAAGTATGGCCGAGCGTTATTGGCGGCATATGCAGGACATGTCACAGAGTCTCATGGTTGCATATTGCTCTTTAACAGGCTGACCGCTCATTAATAAGGAGATTTGGCTCTATCTTTGACCGGATCTCTTAGGATTTTGTGCCGTCTTCTGACACGTGGCTTTGAGTCGTCAGTTTTCGAAGAGATTAAAGAGGATCACACGAATCGAGCGTCATGTTCATCCCATTAATGTTAGGTTCATTGCTCGATCCCTTCACACAGTTTTGGGGCCTATAAATAGGCAGTCAGGGGATAGAGAAAGAACCTTTATCTCTCTTGCTTTTTTTCTACTTTTCCTGCAAAGGATGTCACAGGCTGCCTTCCTTCCCGCCGAGGAGTTTGTTAGGGGCGGCCTTGACCTGTGGCCCCCTGACTTCACTGTTTTGCTTGGAGGTAGGGAAGCACCCTGCTTTTCGTGTTAGGATGCCAAGGACACAGAGACACTAGTACATAGTCGTGCTGCATGGATAAGAAATTATCTAGAACACGCGCATATTCTTTACACAACCTTGTTGCATGGATAAGAGATTATCACGAACATGCGCGGGCTTCGCCTATGAATCAATCGCATGTAAGGGTGACTATTCTGCGCCAATTAAGGCTGCCTCATGGATGGAAGCTTGACCTGGACATGCGACGGCCATGACTCGGACATGCGGCCACCATGGCTCTGCCGCATGGATGGAGGCTCGACTTGACATGCGGCCACCATGGCAGGCACCTCATGTGTTGGCTAGGCTCTGCCATATGGACTTCATATTGTCTTTGCTTACTAATGCCATATGTTCTCCTTGTGCAGGCTTTGTTCTCCTTTGTGCGGTTCATCATGGAGCATGAAAGGATATCATAACACCCGTTGTTCGAAGTAAAGACCCACTTTATATGGCGATTCGCCAAGAACTGATCTAGGAGATGAGGATAGTTCGACATGAACTGATCCAGGAGATGAGGATAATCATCCTGTGTCACACGCTGACCCATCCTTGTTCGTGCAACATGCTAACTACTTTTCTCTCCTTTATGCGGCTTGTTATCGGCTAGGGGCCTGCGGTATCGATGACAGGATTTGGATTAATTGCCATTCCTGTCGTCTTCTTCCCTCGTGATTTAAAGAGTGCCTGTTCTTACTCCTCCCTTGTTATCTGTCAGTATGGATTTTTTTTTATATACTGAGGTTTATAGTATGGAGGGATGATCCAGAAAGTATTGAGTTCCGTTGCATGCTCTGTTGATGTCAGTAGCTACAATAACTCGGAGGGACGCCTAGATGGAGAAAGTTCTGATTATAGAATTTTTTTATCACCTGTACTCATGATCATGAATATTAATAAAAACCCTTAAAATGTAATAGATTTCCATCGTGTGTACTCATGATCTTGAATATTAATGAAAATTTTATCTTTTTCCAGAACTTCTCTTTCATATCTGTCGTATTGAATGTTGTGAACTTTGGGTATTGTGCTAGAGGTAATATGGACATAGTACAATACCGTAGTATTTTACGAATATCCCACTGGGGGATCTTTAGTGGACCTATTACTTTTTGCGCAGTTGGGTGCAAGTAATAGATCCAAAATAAGCCTTGCCAGAGGTAATATGGACGTGTCAAGTTTTATGGATTTAATTCTGCTAGCATAATTAGAGTTAAGTAAGGGTGCTAAGTTTAGACGAAGATCGATATCAGAGGTAATATGGACGTGATAATCGACAGTCAAGTAAGGAGGGTTGCTCAGAGGTAAGAAGGACGTGGCAAACCCTACTGGGTAGGATATGAGGATGATAGCTCAGAGGCAACGTGGATGTGAGCTAATCGATAGTCATACTGAGAGGTTAGGTAAGATCCTGGTATTTTTGTGGAAGAAAAAGAAAATATTTCATGCCCCAGAACCAGAATACTAGAGAGCGGGGGAGTGACTCAGCCAACCACATCTTGCAGAATACCGAAGTAAGCCACAATGTGCTAAGGTTGTTAAGATACGAGGGGGTTCATGCTACAATCAAGTCACCTAGGGCCAAGAACATCTATGTCTCAAACATCAACCAAGAAACAATAAGAATGAATATGTAAGATAAAGTAGTTAGGCATCCCTGACGCTATATCAGAATGATCATGAAACTAGTTATACAGGATGGTACACTAGTGCATTGTCAAGAGTACATGACTGTAAGTCAGCCACGGTCTGAATAATATACAATCATGTAGAGGAACTAATGTCCAGATAAACCGGCTAACAGGTGCCGTCGGCGAAACACCAAAAAGATAATGTAAAATGATACTTATATTGGGGAAGAAGAAATCCATTCAAGTTTCTTATCACACATCCTCCGGGTGTGCACCATCGGTCAAATACATGACAGGATCCTCGGGCTCTGCTACTAAATCTGGCCAAACAAAACCAGCAGGGTCAGGCCCCGATAACAATTACCACAAAGGAGCACAAGTGAATGAAGCAAAACCAATAAGGTACATAAAATAGGAAAGTCCGTGCTACAACAACAAGCGTATAACCTTTTATCGGAGCTATAGGATACCCCTACAACCAAATAAGGATAAGAGGTGCCATACTACCCCGAGATAGGGTACGACTAACCAATTATGAATATGACGAAGATATAACACACTAATATAATCCATGATACAATCTACGATATAGATATAATATGCAGCTTCGGTACATGACCTATTGTGACACATTGGCGCAACCCTACAACCAAAAAAGGATAAGGGTTGAACCGTCACACCATAATAGTTCATATCCTTAGACTACCAGCACATACTCATTTAATCGGCCAATCAATCGTATAGCTTGATACGTGAAGTCTGGGTTATCCCAGATGTATTATGTATATAGTAATCCTCAGATTAAACCAGGTACTAGCAGAGTTTGCCGAGCCATAAATCATCGCATAGCACATAGTAGTATGCATCAGTCCCTCGTAAGACCGCCGTACTAAGATCGCATAGAATACATAGTACCATATAATAGTCGGATATTGCCATCCACTAATGAGGATTTAAACAATATCCATGAGGACTAGCATGCACACCCCAATTCAGATGAATGAAGGTAGCTAGTTATGTCATAGCCCACACCCAGAATTTGGACATGAGTCGTGGGTACGTCCAGCCTACGCCGCAGCATCGGCGGTAGAATGCTGTCTAGGTCTCAATAATACAAAAGATAACTCATAATATGTCAATGATATCAACTCCATAAGGAGGACAATGAATAATACATTACTCAACAGTCTATAATATATACTCAATCATAATAGCTACAAGAATAAATGGCACGATGAGATATAAAGATAGGAAGTACTGACCTAAGTCAAGCACAACAACTCAAAACAGAGATAAAACTAAAGTCTAGCTGTCCAACATAAATAGTCTCAACAAAGTCTCAACATAAACTCAACATAAACTCTATAAGTCTCAACATAAACTCGACATAAGTTTCAAAAGATGCATAAAATAACTGTCTAAATAGTTGCAGGTAGTGTCTCCTCTAAGGGAAAGGACTCATCTAAGATCTCTGGTGTGTAGTCTCCTTCTATACTTGGTACATAGTGTATGGGACAGAAGTCCTCAAGATCCTCTAGAAAAATATATCAAGTCAGGATTGGAGCGAAGTACAAGCACTAATAGCAATTCTATATATATTGACAAAAACTATAATACAGTGTAAAGAAATACATGATGGAGATAAATACTGGAAATGAGAAATACTGGTGAGTATGAAATACTGGAATAAGAAATACTGGAGAATATATCATTATCAATAGTACAACTAGCAATAAACAGAAATACAAGTGAATGCTAGAACAATAAACTAGAAATACATGAGTAGAATATCTAGCTAAGTGTGTGAAACATCAATCTATTATGTCATCGGCTTGGGACAGATCAGGCTTGTTACATACGATTAGCTATAATTCATGTAAGATCAGGCTAACCATCCGACTAGCTATAATGCGAGCAATAGTCAGGCTAATCATATATAACAGGCTATGAGGCATGTAATGGTCAGGCTGCACCCGAAGTGATGTGTGGGGTGAGCTATGATGCATGTAGAGTGGGGTATGATCACATAATCTACTAATATTTCCTCGTCACCAGCTAGCACGATGGATTCCAATCACGACTCCTCGTGATAGGACTCAATAATGCTAACCCGTGTATCCAATAGTGTCATAAGCAAGTATGCTATACAACTAGAATCATAGAGATGATCAACATAATGAACACTGTCAGAGAATGTACTCGCATGTGGTCCTGAGCTGGCAATACCAATATCCTGTTTCTGAAGTCTCGTCTAAACAATCCAATGGTCCTATATATATATAATATAATACAATAACATAGCATCAGTCGTTACACTAACACACACACAAACAAACATAATTACACTAAACTCAGAGGCTATGCTAGGGGTGTTACTGGTCAACTAGCAGGGTCAAGTGTACGTCTAAATGCACGGGTGTTATGTCCTTGATTACTGTGCATAACCAGACAGTAACTGTCACTAACACAAGTCTAAAACTCTAATTCCCATGTAATACCAACACGTGTCTAAACTAGTATGTCAGTGTACACCAGGCAGACAGTTCACTAATACTCAGGGTCATATAGTCATATGTAAATACGGAATACACTACTAACACTTATGGCCATACACATATATAATACTGGCAATCAATTTTTCCATGAAGTATGTGCACATATTAAACCTAATTACCATACACACATACACCCTAGTTATTAGGTTTCCTAAAATAGGGTCTTGCAATTATATCAACCAACTATCACGAAGTGACATGCTAACCCTAATTATTATTCGCACATGCACACACAAAATCATGAAGGAAGGGCAAGTTTTCGAACCTTGGCCTTGGTGTACACGGGGTCGAGGGGGCTAATGTTGACCGAAGATGGTGCTCGGGCTCCGGCGAGGGTGGCCACATGGTCGGTTGTGTCGTCGATGAGAGGCTCAGGCGATTGGGTTGTGATGGTGGCTGATAGCGGGGTTGCTCGGGGTAGGAATAGTGGTGGTGTTGAGGAGGGGACGATGGTGGTGCTGGTGTTAATGGTGGCAGTGGTGTAGATGATGATGGTGATGATGATGATGATGGAGGTCGACGATAACGGGAAAGTCGGTGCAGGGACTGTTGCCGGAGAAGATGACGGAGAAGGGAAAGGAGATGGATGTGGGTGGTTCAGCATGATGGTGAGGAGGAGAAGTCGGGGTTGACTGTGAGGAGGCTGTATTGAGGTGGTCGGGAAGTCGAGGATGGGACGATGGTGGTGCTGGTGTTAATGGTCGCGGTGGTATAGATGATGATGGGGAAGTCGGTGGCGAGTGGTGCAGTCGGGGGAGACTCAGGCGAGGGAGGTCGACAAGATGGCGTGACCGTGGCTGTTGATATCGGGGTGAGGGAAAGTCGTGGTGGCATCAGTGGGTTGGCCGTGGATGCTCAGGCGGAGGAGGAGAAGCACTGAAAGTCGGCGTTAATGGTGGTTGTGAGGGAAGAAGTGCTCGACGGTGGTGTTCAGGCGAGAGGATGATGAAGACGATGGTGATAAAGGTTGTAAATCTGACGATGGAGAGAGGCGGTGGTGCGGGTGATGAAGGTCTGAGTGGCAGCATTCGACGGAGGAAAGGTGACGTGGAGGTGGTGAGCGGCTGTGCTCAGTCGAGGAGGTTGTGAGAGAGGGGTCTGGGCACTTAGGCGAAGGTCGATGGGGGTGATGGTGGTTGTAGATGTGGCTTCTCGGCAGATGATCACCAGAGGGAGGTCGAGAATGGAGAGGCTGATGGTGATGATAATATAAATAGTTTAGGGTTAGGGTTCGGTTATAGGAAGAAGGGTGGTGGTGATGATGTAGAAAAAATAATGGAGGAAGTGTTTTGCATGAGGAGCCTAGGGATTAGGGCCGGCCATGTGCTCATTGGGATGGGGGATGTTGCTACATGAAGGAAATTGGAGGGCTAGGATTTAGTGGGTTTGAATGGAGGGCCAAGATGGTTAGGAGGGTGAGGTGTTTGAGTGTTGCACACTCCAAAACAAGGAAATACATATATGTGACCGGTTAATAAAGAAAAGGGATGCTTCTTCATGTGTTGGGTCCAATGGGATGTGGACACCTCTCTGCACTTTTGCATAAAAGTTTCCAACAATTAGAAAATTGCACAAAAAATGGGGTTTTGGATTGAATGAGGGAAAACACCATATTGGTGTGATATAATGGTTAAAAAGGGTGTGTGGTATTTAGTATGAACCTTGAGGGTGTGAATGGGGGTTTGATTTGGTGTTGGGTCTAGTTTTGTATTAAGTTGGGTCTTCACACCAATTTAATTAAAATTAATGTAAATGATGTTCTAAAATTAATTGGAAGTACAAAGGGTTAAAATTAGGTAGGACACAAGTGTCATGGACGTAGAAGACTCAGAATAAAATATTGTCATAATTTGGGTTGCACAAAATGGGTCGAGATTGTGTCTCCAATTTCGATTGGAACGGACAAAAATACAAAGTTGAAATTATTTGGAATTAAAAATAAACGTCTGTGACGAATATTGTGCGACTAAAATGAAACATAAGAGAGGGTGTTTATGAGTTACACAAGGGTCAGAATGGAAGACTGGCACGTCTAGGACAAGGGTGTAAAATTTGTTGGAAGACGAAAGCTAGTGTAGTGCTCCAAATATCGAAGCAACGGTAAGGAACAACAATTAAATAAAATCACAATAATAAATATAATCTCCAATATTTAATCCTAAAAGTGCTAATTAAAATCCATAATCCTATATTTTGGTCAGGGGTTTATCTAGTAGGTTTCTAGGTCTAGTCCACTAACCCATGCATTAAAGAACACTATATAATATGTATAAAATATATCATGCAATATTTAAAAATAAAAAATATACACAATACTTATAATAAATAAAAAGACAAAAATACCCCTATTTTGGAATGTGGTAGTGACAAGTCTACCCTCCTTAGAAAAATTTTGTCCTCAAAATTTAAGATCCTCAATAGTTATATATATATATATATATATATATTGATATATATATATATATATATATATATATATATATATATATATATTACCATCAAAATTTAAATTCATCAAACCATATAACCATGAAGTAAATCCATATTGTTATTTCACAAAATTTTCAAAATTCTATAAATATCATATTCCTGAAAATCTTCAAAATCAAATTCCATTCTTATCACAATCTCCTCCAAAATTTTAAGTTAATAACTAAATACTCAAAATTTAATATCCAATCCTCTAATTTAAATTCAATCAATGCATATTTATAAAATTTAAAATCCCATCCAAAAAAATTGAATTCAAACACTAATCCATTAGTGATCTTATTCCTCGATTCTTTTTCCACACAATACTCAAACAATGTAATACTTACGAAATCTTTAAATGCAACATTCAAAATATAAATTTTAAATTTATATCTTGCAGTCAAATAAATATAATGATAATCTTCTTAAATACCTTAAAATTTAATAAAAAAATCAATCATATCATAATCTTCATAAAAATCAATAATTTAACAAAATCGTCAATTATGCCATATTAAATTCTCTTTATTTAAATTAATGTTTTATCCTCAAAATTTAAGACACCCTATCTCTCTCTGTCCAATCATAACCTCTTCATTAATCTTCACTACGATCAAACCCCCAACAACCAAGGTCTAAGAAAATCCTACCTACAGTCATACAACATGCAATCTAGAGAAAAATATGCATGGTTATGGTTTGTTTTGTCATGGTATTGCAGTCTCTGTCAGGGTGTACTACTAACAACATTCTAACAAAAAAATTACTGATACAAGCTACGGTACTAAGGAATCAATCAATCAATCAAATAGACGGAAGGAACAGAAGGAAAGAACAAAACATAACCTGCTAACACAACCATAGGTTTAATGATGCATCCAAAGTTTGATACCCCTATCCCTTTGGTACCACTGTTTCTACTACAAGCACACCCATTGCTAGCGCTCTTACCTACTGCAATTGCTTATACTATTTATTCTTATCACTCAAGTGCACACCAAGTGCAGCACACCACACTAAGTACCACTCCCTCTAATACAACTCCAGATGGACAACCAAGGCAGTTTTGCAGTGCCATTTCAGGCATGCTCAAGCCAACAGATTCTTACACATGCACATTATTCACTCATATACTGATACATATTTCTTACCTACATCTATCTAAGTATATATATACATACTCATAGTCTCTAACACCCAAGGTACACACAAATACACCAATTATCTACACCCCTCAACTGTGTATTAAAATTTGCACTATTACTTCCAATAATTTTTTATCCATATTAACTGATACACCAATCTAATATTATCATACGAGGTACTTAATATTACTAGTACATTGCTCAACTAATCCTTGACATAGAAATACTAGCACTCTTGGTATAGTAACACTAGCTTCATCAATAAATTACCTCATCACACTGACATTCATGATCCACTGTGCATCCTGCACAAAATTTCTAGACACTCTTCCATCTATTGCTTTCAACCCATCACTAGCCTCAATATCAGGTGATACATCCATCATTAGTCATATACCGGTACACTCATATCTAATCACATCAAGGCCCTACTTTTATCTGTAACACAAGTCTTACTACTTAGCATAATGTATTCTTATTCCCTCATACTCTCCTATCCACTTATGGGTACCCTCCAACTATGGCACACTCATTAATACCCTTTATGCATATACATTTCTTTACTCTTGACACACCCAAGTATCAACCACCAAATTGAATATCATGCTCCATTAATTTTTAACACAATTTCCTTGATACTCAATTGTTTACATGGATCACCCAACTACGTGAATTCATGACTATCTAGGACTGGCATGCTGACTCTGATACTAACTCCTGGAACTATCACTGATACTCTTTACTCCCCCTTCTACCTATAGTACCAATACTAACTATAATGACACCTATCATAGAACTATTGCTACAAGGTACTACGCTATGGGTTAACTCTAGATTGATGCCTACTGCTCACATGTCCAACCAAGAAATACTTACAGACTCACAAGCTACATTCCTAATAGTCAACACTGATACTCAAGACACAGACCTAATTGCAAGTCACCAATTATCACACAATAAGGAACCATAATGGAAAGAAGCTCAAGAAGGAACTGGACTAAGGAACTGAAGGTATCTCTACTGCTAGCAAAGAAAATAATGGAACAAGTCCTATAATAACAAGAGTAGATAAGTATTGAGATAATATTTTAAGAACCAATTTAAGATACAATCTGATAATGTTACACGTCTGTCCAAAATCATGACACTCAGAATCCTTGCCATGCCAGTAAGCATAGCTGCGATAAACGATAGATTCCATAACTTAGGCATACAACTCTATAATCATGTCGTCTAGAATCCTCGCTGTGCCGACTAGTATAGCTGCGAGAAATTCTAAATTTTATAACTAAGATATATACATCCGAAGTCAGGTTCCTATATTTTTGATGCACCAGCTAATATGGCTGCGATAAATTCTAGGCTCCATAACCAAAGCAAATGTTTTACCTTTCTCACTGTCCTCATCAACATATGTCATCAGATGATACCATAAATTTTAGTCCATAAAGTTTATCTCGATATGAAATCAAACTCAACAATGACACCAAGAATTAAATTTTACAACCGATCAACAAGAATCAAATTCAATAACAACAAGTGAGAACGGACGGAAATAAGGGAAAGATTTAAATTAGAAATTATAATAAGATTCTCAATGTTTGTCCCAAGAATCTCTAAAAAATTTGTGATTGAGTATGATAGGTGATTGAGTATCCTCTCTCATCCTAGTATCCTATATCTTATATCCTATATCCTATCACAGGCTCGTAGTAGTACAACTAAGACGTCGTACTACCACGACATCGCACTACTTGCGATGCCTGACCTGCATGGGCCGCCACTAGTTAGACACGATCTCGAGATTCCATTCCCTCCTAATGATCTACAAGTTTTAGTTGCCTAGTTAACCCTACTGTTAGTTAAAATCACATGGTGTGGTCATATGTTACTCCCCTTATATGTCGTACTATAGTACGGTCCACGCTAGATACGAATCTACTTTGTCACTTGGCAGTTCAATTAAGATTTACCTTAGCGTGATGCAACAATCAATCAAGTTCTAGCCACGCTTTGGTAGTTGACCTACATACCATGCCCGTATTGGGGAATTAATATATTAATATAAGAAGTCGCATAGTATATGAGACATTCTCGATGCACAACCCAAAATATGCAATCTCATGGCACGTAGCAAGTTATGTCGTACCTCAGTGCATATTTATAATACATGTACATGTAGCACGTATTAATTATATCAACACAGATACAAGAATTTGGGTCGAATCACAAAACTTATAGTTGGTCATATGAGTCTTATCACATGGGGATACTTGGTCAAAATATAATCACCTCAAATCAAGTACACCGACTATCGATCAATGACTTTGCCGCCGAACGTGAGTATGGAAAAAAATGTGAACCACTTTGGAGTAGATCCATAATCCTTAAATCAAACAAGGACCGGGATTACAGATCTCTTTCGAGCAGAACTATGCCCCTCACTCTATTCGACGAACAAATGATAAGTTAATCTACTAGTCTAAGTTCACTTTGGGTTGCCACATGGCCTACTTCAGTATATAATCATACTATGCACATTGTCAGTTCTAGCACAGTCTGGTTACTAAGTCCATTTCTTTCTTAGGATTAATAACAAGCAATTGTCAAGACCAACCACAAAGAACAAAGAAATATTTCAAATAAAACAATTAAACTCAAGAAATTATGGAACATGTACATAGATTATTAGGGTCGCATAGGATCACATGTGTGCATGAGAAGTGCACGCAGGAATTGTCGCATGGGTCAGGCCGCATGCACTGACAGGCACATAAGCACTGGCCGCATGGATTGCTTGCCGTATGAGGCAGGTGCCGCATAGGGTCGGTGCCGCATAGCGTCAAGGCAAAGTCCACTCCTTGGAACATGTGCCGAAGTGACGTGCATTAAATGCTTGTCAGTAAAGTGACATAAATTGTGATGTGACATAAAGTGTGATGTGATATAAAGTGTGTCAGGAAGAAAAGACAAAACCATAAAAAGATACGCCAAAGTTTAGAGTCATGCGTCCAAGGGAAGGTGGCCACAGGCTCTACTTGCTGCATAAGTTTGATGTCGCATGAAGTTCTATGCCGCATGGAGTATCTTTTGGACTTAGCGAATTTCTCATTCGTTCAGCGAGTGAATGCACAAAGTGTTCAAGGACACTTGTGTAGATCAGCTGTCATGCGTCCAACAAGATGGACACATGCTGGTTGGCTATCCGGAAAAGAGTCCAGCATCATAAGGATCATGCCACATGAAAGTCTGGTTTGCGTATTTCGCTGGCCGCATGAGAACTTCTTCTTCTCCAGACAGTAAGTTCAGCCATGGCAGAAAAAAGCTCTAAAAATTCAAAAAATATTTTCTTCATAAAAACTTTATTTTAAGTCCAAATCAAGTGAAACAAAAGCCAAAATGCTCAAAATAAAATGCTCTAACATAAGGAACAACTAATTTTCGAAAAAACTAAGTTTTAGTAGATCAAAACAAAGAAAACTCATAGAACACATAAAAACCAAATCCTGAAACTTAGATCTATAAGAATCTATACATCAAAATCCAAAAGTCCAAGAACTAAATATAATCAGCAACTCAAGGAGAATATTTTCCATCAACAACATTTTTAAAACAATATATATATAAAAAATTCAAAAATCTATTGCTTTACCACTTTGAGCAAGATGTACTTGCCTTGGTGGACTAACAAACCTCTTCCTAGAATCAAGTCTAGGGCTAAGGCTAGGGCTAGGGCTAGGGCTTCGGCCAAGGGGAGCTCTTGAGGGAAGGAGGAAGAAGAAAGAAAAAAGAAAGTGGAAATGTGGAAGAATGAGAGAGGAGAGAGAAAACCACATATATATACCAACTAGAGAAATGAGGTTAGCCCTAGCATTAAGTCATGACACTCTCCAACCAAACTCAACCATCCAAAATAGGCTTAGTGGTTCCAAGAGTGAACCGGGTCTGGTATCCATTCTATATACGAGTCCTAGCATGGGCTAATGGCAATTGCCAAGATATTTACTACTGGTCTCTAGCAGTCTCCCATAATAAACAAAAATATAATTAAATAAATACAACATAATTAACAGGAACCTACAAGTAAATACAACATGCATACATCTACAAGAATTTTTTTAAATATTACAAATTCAAGAAATACCAAATCTGGGAACGGGTGTGACATCTTTACCCATCTTAGAAAAAATTTGTCCTCAAAATTCGCCAGGCTAGTCGTGCTGATCACCAAGCAAGAAAACTCATAGACCAAATTGAAGACTCATGATTCAATCAGGAAACTCATGATCCAGAAAATCTCATGAACTACCAAATCTTATGAACTATAGCTAACTGAATACCAAACATAACAAAATAGGCAGAAAATAAAAGCAACAACAATGTAAATAAAGGTGCAAGCAATTGACGCAATCAAAAGGAAAGAGAAAGAGCAAGAGGCATACAGATACATATATCTCCTGAGTCAGTCAAAATAGGAACCCATCCTCGCTGGCCTATGCAGACTCCCAAAATAGACATGGATTAAGTCTCGAGATAAATCAGTACCAACGACTTAGTCAAGAATATGACTTTACCTAGGACGTTCCTTCATAATCAGGATATATGACATACATTATGTATCATGAGATACGAAGGCAGATGAGTGAGATGAAAGATTATCTCTACTTTCCGATTATACAAAACCCAAAAGATAGATAAAACTGGAAGAACTCAAATCTCACCCTCGACTTGATCACCTTCTGCTAACATCTATTCTAGCACGCCAAACTCAGCTTGCTCCTGTTTCGGGGCTACTAGAACTCTGTCATGAGGATGTCTCTACTGACCCAACTGGCGTTGCCTCGAGTGAAACACATGTGCTTGCATCAACATCGGACGTTGGGCTAATGGCCGCACTGCTAAAATTGGCTCTTGATACGAAACTGCTCTTGGAGCTGGCAACGCTGAGAATTATTAATATTGTCCTCCCTGCCTCTAAATTTATGGGCAAGTAGCTATCATATGGTTGGAAACCCCATACCTCAAGCGTCTTTTACTTGCCATCCTACATACATCCTGAGTCTGACCTCTTTTACCAAAATAGGTACATTCTACTGGATTTATCGGACGTCGTCGATGTTGTCTCGGCTGTTGTTGCCAAGTTATCATTGTCTTATCTGATGCCACTAGCCCCCGTGGTGCCAAACCATGAATACGAATGTCGGATGGTGGTCCCCTACCTGTGTTATGGGCATGAGACCTCTTATGTCCTATAGTCCTTGAAGCTGACCTCTGGATGGTAAGCTTATGTCTCCTGGCTGCTATCAATACGACATTGAATGTCTGGTAGTTATGTCCTTCAACTAGTTACAGAATCTCGAGATGAAGCCCTTATTGTAATCTCATAGCCCTTTCTTTCTCCGTCATATCACTATAGCTGGAGCAAACCTGCTCAGCTTGCAGAACTCTGCTATATATCCATCCACTGTTATGTCGAATTGCTTGAGATCAATAAATCTCTACTGCAGCTCATACTGTGCCACTACTCCAAAATACTTGGCTCTCAACCTGGTCCTAAAGTTGTCCCAAGGGACATGATTCCTCGATCCAACTTTCTCCGTTTCCCACCAATCACGATCAAGATCTTGTAGTTGTAATTTGACTTGATTGACTTGCTCCTCTGCTGGAATCTTAGCTGCTGCCATGATCATCTCAATATCTTGAAGCCAAGCATCTGTCGTAATAGCATCCTCTTTAAGTGAAACACTAAGTTTTAGTGTATCAAAACCAAGGAAACTAAGTTTTAGTATATCATCCGTCGTAATAGCATCCTCTTACTTGGACTTGATTGACTTGCTCCTCTGCTGAAATACTAAGTTTTAGTCCAAATCAAGTGAAACAAAAGCCAAAATGCTCGAAATAAAATGCTCTACTATAAGGAATAAACTAGTTTTCAAAAATACTAAGTTTTAGTATATCAAAACCAAGAAAACTCATAGAATACATAAAAACCCAAATCTTGAAACTCAGATCTACAAGAATCTATACATCAAAATCCAAAACTTCAAGAACTAAATATATTTAGCAATTCAAGGAGAATATTTTCCATCAAACATATTTTTAAAATAATATATATATATATATATATATATGAAAAATCCAAAAATCTATGGCTTTACCACTTTGAGCAAGATGTACTTGCCTTGGTGGACTTACAAACCTCTTCCTAAAATCAAGTCTAGGGCTAGGGCTAGGGATATTGCTAGGGCTAGGGCTTCGGCCAATGGGAGCTCTTGAGGAAAGGAGGAAGTAGAAATGAGGAAGAATGAGAGAGAAGAGAGAAAATCACATATATATACCAAGTGGAGAAATGAGGTTAGTCCTAGGATTAAGTCATGATACTCTCCAACCAACCTCAACCATCCAAAATAGGCTTAGTGGTTCCATTAGTAAATTGGGTCTGGTATCCATCCTATATATGGGTCTTAGCATGGGTCTATGGCAATTTCCAAGATGTTCACTATTAGTCTCGGGTAGTCTCCTACAATAAACATGAATACAATTAAATAAATACAACATAATTAACATGAACCAACAAGTAAATACAATATACATATATCTACAGAAATTTTTTTAAATATCATAAATTCAAGAAATACCAAATATGGGAACGGGTGTGACAAAATAAGCCATAGGTAATATGGATATGGCTATTTTTTGGATGGATAACATGGACAACTTATAGTTCAGAGGTAATATGGACGTGAACTGTTTGCTTCCATCGAGAATATCCCAATGGGGGATCTTTGGTGGACTTATTACTTCTTGTGCATGAGAGTACAAGTAATAAGTTTGAGATAAAACCCTATCAGAGGTAATATGGATGTGATAGGTTTTGTGGACCCATTACTTCTTGCACACCTGATTGCAAATAATAGGTTTGAGACAAGCCCTGCCAGAGAAAATATAGACGTGGTAGATTTTATGGACTTAACACCGCTGGCATACTTAGAGTTAAGTACGGGTGATAAGTTGAGATGACAACCGATATCAAAGGTAAATGTGGACGTGATAATCAATAGTCAAACCCGGAAGGTTTGCTAAGAGGTAATATGGACATGGTAAACACGGCTGAGAAAAAAATACCAGAATGATAGTTCAGAGGTTATATGGACATGAACCAATGTCCAAAAAATTCACTGAGTGGTTTGTTTATTGTGGTCTATCCGGGAATATAGATAAACCTGAGGTTTGCTCTTGTGGGAAGATCGTCAGGACGATAACTCAGAGGTAATATGAACATGGCTAGCGCATAACGATATTGGTTTGAGTGGTCACTACGGGAGTATGCAAGTGGATCCGAGGACTTCTCCGCTGAGGAGCTTTTGAGGATCCATTATCCGTTGCATATCCAGGACTCCTGAATACCGATAATGGCTTCTACAATAATTTGTATAGGAAGGGCAAGGCCGTACATAGGTACTTGCTGGAGAAAAAGCACCAAGAGTGTAAATACTGTACATCTTGGTTGTCTTTGATGTGGATAGGGAAGTACCGGCCTAGCCTTAGACGTAGTACTTTTTTAGGAACTTGTCGTTGATGGGCATCATGAGCAAGTCGCCATTGGGTTTCGCTAGTCGGTAGGCGCCATTGGACAATACTGATTCTACAATAAACGGGCCTTCCCATTTGGGTTAGAACTTGTCGGCCGTCTTATGGGTCATAACTATCGGCATTCTTACTGTCACGATAAAGTAACCCACTTGAGAAGTCCTCTTCTTCACCCGTTTATTGAAGGCTCCCAAGAGACACGCTTGGTACAGCTCAATGCGCTGTTGAGCTAAGAGACATTTTTCGTCGAGTGATTCTAACTCTTGTAGCCGTCGACGGTGATTGTCGTCGACGGTTAACAGGTTGGAGAGAGCTACTCGGAGCGAGAGAATTTGGACCTCGAGGAGGACGACCACTTCACTCCCGTAGACCAAGAAGAATGGTATGCTACCAGTTGGCATCCAGACCGTTGTGCGGTAGGCCTAGAGACATTCACCCAGCTTCTCATTCCAGTCATATTTTTTGTATGATACGAATATTTTGAGAAGCTTTATGATAGTCATGTTGAAGTATTATGCTAGACCATTTGTTGTTGGGTTGTAGGCAGTCGATGCTATATTTTAAATTTGGTTCTTGTCAAAAACTGATAGAAAGCATGACTTACAAACTGTGGACCATTGTCATGGATGATCCTTTCTGGCAAGCCGAAGTGGTATATGACGTGTGCTTGACGAAGCTGATCATGTTTGATTTCTTGACTTTAGTGAGTGATACAACTTTTGCCCACTTCGAGAAGTAGTCGGTAATGGCAAGGATAAATTATTGTCCCTTAGACGAAGGTGGATTAATTGGCCCTATGATATCCATGCCCCTGGCTTCTAATAGCCAGGAATTAACAGTCGGGTGTAGAAACTCTGAGGGTTGGTGGATGAAGTCTGGTTGGATTTGGCACGCTTGGCATTTTCTTGCTTAGTCAACAACGTCTACTACCATTATCGGCTAATAGTAACCCATTATCTAGATATGGTCCTATAGCTTGGGCCATGGCTGATGGGCACCATTAATCCTATCATAGGCCTCGTAAAGAGCCTATTTTGCTTCTGTATTCGATAGGCATCATATTAGAAGACCATCATAGGAGTAGAGATACAATAATTTAGTAGTCGTATCGTAATAGAACCGGAGGGAACGTCTTCTGATGGAAGTGGTTTCCTTTGGGTTCTCGGAAAAAATTTTATAGACTGTGTAGTCGATTAATAGGAGTCTCCAGTCTTGGGAGTTGGTGCTTATCTCTACTGAGTAGTTTAGGCACAGACAGAGGTTATTCTTTGGGCACACCAACTCCTGACCAAACACGGTGATCAGTTTATGAGTATTGATCAAAACATCTAGAGAGGATACGAGGCTGGACAGGGCGTCAATCTCAATATTTTGCAGCCGAGCGACATACTCTATGAAGAACCCCTCGAAGGTGAAGATTATTCTAAGCGCGGCTTGGAGTTAGGGGAGTAGGTCTTCATTCCGAACTTCATACTCGCCTCGGACTTAATTGACTATCAGGTTGGAATCGCCGTAGTCTTCTAAGTAGTCCACTCCTACTTGTTTGGCAAGTTGGAGTCCAATAACGAGGGAGTTATAGTCTGCCACATTATTGGAGCACGGCTTAGTGAGAGAGTAGGCGTGGTTGATGACTAGATCGTGTGGAAAGATCAGTACTATCCCGACGCCAGCAACAATATCGCCTTTGGACCCTGTTCTTGAAGCATTATTGAAGAACATTTGCCAAACGACTTCTGTACTCGTGGTCATGTTTGAGTCTGCGACCTCGTCTAGGATCTCCCCGTAGAGTTTTAAGGTTTCCGGTACTGGGTGGGCTGTAAGAAAATCTGCCAACACCTGACCTTTGACCTCCTTTTGTGGAACGAATACCATGTCATATGGTAACAATAATATTGCTCATGTGGCTAGGCGAGAGTTGAGCACTCCAGGTTTTATCATGAGGACCCTGAGGGGATTAAATCTTGAGATCACCTGGATGGTTTACCCTGCCACATAATGCTGGATCTTTTGGATGACGAAGACTATAGCAAGGCACTCTGTCTCGATAGGATTTTACCTGTGCTTTGCGTCGGCCATCATCC
Organism: Iris macrosiphon; assembly: GCA_036927795.1. NCBI lineage: Eukaryota > Viridiplantae > Streptophyta > Magnoliopsida > Asparagales > Iridaceae > Iris > Iris macrosiphon. The sequence continues at coordinate 33,740,370 of JAYESA010000001.1, read as the reverse complement.
TACTGAGATAGTAGATATCCTGCTCGTGACCTGTGTTGCTTGTTTGGGCTAGCATAGTGCCGAAGGAGTGATCCATTGCTCGCACATATAGCAGAAAGGGTCTTCCTACCACGGGGGCCACCAATACTGGAGGATTCATGAGGTACTCCTTGATGTCGTCAAAAGCACATTGGCATTCTTTATTTAAGATAAAGAAGACTGTCTTCTTCATAAGCTGAGGGAATGGCTGACAACGTCCAGTGAGATTTGATATGAACCTTCTGATGTAGGCCAGTCTTCCTTGAAAGCCACAAAGTTCTCTGAGATTCTTCGGTGGACGGATTTCAAGGATTGCTTTAGTCTTGTTAGGGTCCACATGGATACCCTTCGAAGTTATGACAAAACCCCATAATTTATCGCTGGAGACTCCTAGGAAAGATTTGGTGGGATTCATCTTGAGTTGGTGTGTCACCCTCACTTTTCCAACTAGGGGTAGTTTGGTAAATTGGCATGGATAAATAAATTTTAGGAATAAATAATTATATTGTATGTTATAGAAATTATTAAATGATTATATTATAGATTAAATATGACTTGTGTTATTTATTTTGGTTAGAGAGACTAGCCCAATAATTAGACTTGACACTTGTAGGCCCAACTAGAATTGTCATAACAACATGAGCCCAACATAGACCAAGCCCAATAGACCCATTTCCATTAATTAATTAGGTATATTAGAACTAATTCCTAATATACCCTCCTTAATTACTATTCATAATGAACCATTAGAGGGCATATTGGATAATTTACAATGACTTGGAGAGGGAGGAAGGGGGTCGGCCATAAGAGCCTCTCTTCTCTCTTTCCTCTCATTTGTCCATTTATTTTTTATATTTCCAATTTTATAGATCCCTAATTCCTTCTCCCCTATTAATTCACCATCAATTTACCTCTATTTTCTTCTCAAATTGTTTACTCTTGGAGCCTAGAAGCTTGGAGAAGAAAGGAGCATAAGGAGGAGGAGCTTTGGAGCTTGAGACCATATCCAGATCGTATCCATTGTATTTCTTATTGGGAATCCATCTCCTAATTAGTAAATTCTAAATTCCCTCTTATTATGGATTTTAAAATATGTATTTGACCATTAGGTATCACCCCATGGCATAGGGCTACCATTAGAAATAAATTCTAGTTGATTTGGTAATGTATTGTGGTCTCTACATAAATTTTATATGTGTTTTAGGGGAATTTCGGGATTGATACATCAAGTGTGTGTTATGGCACTAATTTAGTTTAATTAGACTCAGATCAGAGTTGGAATACTATATACGTGTCCACAATTATGCACGAGTAGGCCGTATCATGATACAGTATGATACCGTGTGATACGTGGCTCTATTTTGGGTATTTTATATAATTTCTCCTTAATTTCTATTTTAGCTAGTCCTAATCGATGATATTGTATATAATTCAAGTGTAGGAAGGATTACTAGTGGTGGATGGTGAATTTGGGCACCTCATTGATTGTGTATCATAATCTTTCTAAGTGGTGCTCTACATATGTTTGACTAAATGCCTATAGTATATCACATACACATAAGTATATAATATTAAGTGTTTGTATATATATATATATATATATATATATATATATATATATATATATATATATTATATGGGTTTATGTGGGCTGATATTGGGGGTTAGATGCTAATACATGCGACCGTTAGCAGTGCATGTATTGATGCAAGATGTATCAGTGGTTAGGTCCTTGTATTAGTTGAAATTAACGTGTGTAAGTGTATGAACACAGTTATTACCACTGCAGGCAATGTTGATGATGCCAGGATGAGTGTTTAATCGATTTTATTAGATTAGATGGGGGGAACTCGAGCAATCCCTACTAATTAACCAGTGAATTGGTTAGTGTACATGATGCTCTATTTTTATTACAGTGTATTAGGAATGCCTTTTGTGTGTGTATAGAACAGTGGATTAAGAACTGATTTCAGTCAAGAAACTGAACACAGGTGGAAGAATTGACACTTTAAGCATCAGGTTCACAACATAGGATTTGAGGCAGCTGAATGTCGGGTGAATGAAGCACCTGGTCTGTACTTAGTTTTACCGCTGCTATTATTGGTGGTTGCCTGTAACATGTAAAGGTATTGGCAATGTGCAGATTGAGTTGTTTTGTTGCTATTTTGGGGTAGGTTGGTAAGGTGTATGTTGCTATGTACAGTCAAGTGAAGGAAGGGGAATAAAGTAGAAATTTGGGGAGCAGCAAGTAATCCTTATGGGGGGAGGTTTCTCAGTTGCAGCATGCTGAATATAGTTGGGTAGTAACATCTAGTAGGTGACTATGTGTTAGCAAGTCACAACAACAGTGTACTATTATGATAGAATTAGTCAATCGTGGAAGCATTTAAGTGTTGTTATGAATGTTTAGATTAGTGTAGTAGTAATTGAAGGCAGAGGTTAGTGTAGCAGTTTTTGAGTTATAATTATAACAACAATAGTGGTTAGTCTAGGTTAATGGTTAGTGTCAGTTGAATTAGTTATTAAGTGTCATTTAGGTAGTGTATCAGTTAGTGTTATGATATTAATGAATGTAAGTTAGGTATAATTATATGTTAATAATGTTGGTTGGTATTTTTTGTATCAGTCACTGATATTTTGAGTCTTAGTTGAGAGTGAGTCTTGAAGTATGACTAGAGGTGAGAGTGTGCAATGACTCGAGTATCGGTCAGGTGCATTAGGGGGGAAATCTGTCTGGATGTAGTAGTATCAGTTAGTATGGGAAGTTGGGAATGATAGATCTTAGTAGTATTAGTTAACTGTAAGTACCTGTTTGTACCTGATAGTAAAGTTGGTGTTAGTTAGAAATATCAGCTAGATAATTATCCATATTAGTATGGAATCAGTTAGCTTTGTAGTATTACTAATTAGTAATACATACTAGTGTATCATTTGTAGGTGATTGATGATCAAGAGTATTAGCTAAGGTATGCCTTGAACTCCAAATTAGTGATTAGATTAACTAGTAGTAGCCTATTATGTAAGTTATGAGTCTGTATAGCTAATATTGACTAATTAAAGACCAATATAGACTTATAACCTTAGTATGGACCTAGTTTAGCTAGAATAACCTAGTATTGACCTAGAACATCTTGTTAGCTCATTTTAGAATTTTTATCCATATTAGTATGGAATCAGTTAGCTTTGTAGTATTACTAATTAGTAATACATACTAGTGTATCATTTGTAGGTGATTGATGATCAAGAGTATTAGCTAAGGTATGCCTTGAACTCCAAATTAGTGATTAGATTAACTAGTAGTAGCCTATTATGTAAGTTATGAGTCCGTATAGCTAATATTGACTAATTAAAGACCAATATAGACTTATAACCTTAGTATGGACCTAGTTTAGCTAGAATAACCTAGTATTGACCTAGAACATCTTGTTAGCTCATTTTAGAATTTTTATTATCACTTTATTACAACCATTTGACATACCATTCATATTTAGATGTGTGACACCAGCTTGGACACAGTGTGACATCATTGCTCCAGACAAAGGCGAGTACATTTTTATGTTAGTTTTTATTTCATGATAGTATATATATCACATGTTCTAGAACTATATACTTGATTCTGACATAGTGGTTTCACGGACTGGTATTATATGGATCCTGTCAGAAGATGTTATCCCTTACCATTTTCAGCGGGTACTCCTTGACATCTATTCCATCATATGTATCGGGTATTAATTTTAGTGTACTTCGTGTTCACACACTGCTCATGTTCAGTGTGCCCATATTCATGTTCGTAACGTATCGTGATTGGATCTATTGGTATTGGTTGGGGATGGGAGAATAGGAGTTGATTATATGATCAAGCCAAAGTGTATTCATGTACATGTCGATTATATATCACACGTATAATCGAGTTACCATATTGTATTCGTGCTCAACCCAAACTGATCACATGTTAAACTTGTATTCCATGGCACATTAGCTAATTTTATTTATTTCCTTTTTATTGTAGTTATTCTATTGCTTGTTCTTTATTCCAGTATATTACATGTTCACTCTAGTTCATTATATTTTGATGTTTAGTTATCTTGTATTCTTTTCTATTATCTGTTATATATGCTCGATTATGTATTTGAAACTGCTTTCAGAGGTATATATTTTATTCCAATCCTGACTGGATATATTTTTCGAATGATTGACTTGTGAAACCGTGTCCCATCTACTACGGGCCGCAGGACGGTGTACTATTAGATGATACTCCTTTGGAGAAGGAGGACTTTGTACCAGAGTCTGAGGAGGCTTAGTCTTATTGTTTAGACTTGTATTAGACTTTTATTGAGGCTTATTTTATGTATATATTATTTTGGACTTGTGGATGTATTGTGACTTTTTTTCTTTGTTATTCCATCTCATATTTTATCTTCCTTAGTTTGTATTATGATTGAGTATAGTTTACATTTATCAGATATCATATTGTTCATCCGTTTGGAGTTGAGATGATTGACAGTTACTATGTATATATTGTATGAGATATTTAGATAGCAGAGTTAATCCAGATAGAGTTCTACAGCCGATGCTATGGTGTAGGATGGGCGTTGCTCACTACTCGTGCCCTTATTCCGGGTATGGGTCGTGACATGGTGCGTACGCATGAGGTCGAATAAAGTCTTCAAATCCCGAAGGTGATCATCTTTGGAGTGACTCTTTGTCACGACCTGATTCCGTGGAATTGTTGGGACGTCCCCCGAATCGTGATGCCGTGCGGGCCTGGGGTTGCGCCCGCACAAGGCTAAAGTATTTTGCATAACAATTACATATTCAGAGTTTGCAGATAAATTGAAACACAGATTTGAAACATGGAAAAGTTTTCTTTATTGATAATGAACATATATTACAAACTCTTGAACGAGTCAGCTAATTTGCCGCACGGGCTTACAAAAGTGTTGACTCAAAATGAGATAGCAGTCCTGTATATTACATCCCTTTACTAAACTTAAAAATGATAAAGACCTCCGGGCTGGAGGACGGCTTTGCCACGGAGCTGTAATGTATCTATAGAGTTGCAAGCTCCTCTCTTCAAAATATTTCAGGTGGGCGCGATCAGGATGCGCCAACAGCTGGACTGGATCAGGAAGACGACTTCGGCTCCTCGCTCGGTTCGCCTTAGTACGGAGAACCTATTTCAACGAGGGTCAGCATGTCGAAACATACCGGTGAAGGCGAGCTAACCGAACTATACCAATCAATACGATGTTTTAATAAAGCATGCATATTTTTGTGGGTTTCTATCTTGCCTTAGTTCATTTACAAGCAACAGTATATATGCATAATACTGAAATGAACTTGCCACCGTTCGGTGGCTTTTACCTGTCCGTCTGAACGACCTGCACAATACTTACCTTGCCTTCCCTGCCACGAAGACACAAGTTAGTTTGCAACAGGTTTAAATATACAAGATGATCGCTGGCTTGATTGCCATAATGGACACTAGTCTGTGAAGAATATAGTTTGCTACGTGCAAGTACGTGAGGCGTCGCATACCATCCCGTCCAAGTACGTGAGACTAAACGTGAGTTTCGTCTAGAGCCAGAACGGTGCCAGTGCCCCAGCAGCCGCCCGCAGGAACTATACCTTGTGCACAAGTTGTCCGTGATCGAACATTAACAATCATTCGCCCGGAGGCTACGTTAACAATCATTCGCCCGGAGGCTACGTGAGTACAAGAGAAGCAGTATTGCATGATTCCTTTTTACTTTGCATCTACGTTCAATTCATGCATCAGGACAATATAAAGGAGAAGTATACATTCAAACTTGTATCTATGCATATGATGAACATTCCGAACGAACAAGCATGCAAAGATATAACCGTTCACAAGTTCAATTGACAAGCAATACAATTCAAGTCTATTCCATTTTATCTTAGTATCTTTTGTTATTACTTGGTATCGTTTGATCGGGGCAACAAGAATGCAAGAGTTTTGGTGTAAAGACTTGGAAGCAGGGCTAGCTAATCGGGATGGTAGCCACTCACTTAGTTGGTTGGAAGGGAGAAGGAAAGAGGCGCTTCACGACTCCGCTTGCAAGCCGCCTACTGCTCATTCACCTGCATTGCACGAACAACTCGATCAATACTCCTTCCACTCTTTCCAATCTCGGAATTGAAGTGCAATTCAATAAACTAAAACAATGAAATCATCGAAACCGTTCAAGAAAAATCCAAGAAAATCCAAAACCAACTCAAAGCACGAAAGCAACAAGCGACATCGAAATTTGAGGCAATAAAAGATAACAGTAGAGAGGACCGTCCTGACTCTGCCGCTAAGTCGATCCCGGGGGCACGGTCCACTGAATTTGGGAATCGATTCCGAAGAAACAAATCCATAACGAGGATGAGTTCTTGTTTCAATCTATCCCGATCGAACGATACCGTCTAGTATTTCTTAGCCGCGCTCTCCGCACCGGGAGAACGGGGCGCTACATCCTACCCAACTTATTGGAAGTTTCGTCCTCGAAACTTAGGAATAGGACCTACCTGTCAGGGAACATTACGTTGAGGATGTCTAGCAGAGTATTTAGGGCAGTCACGAATTCTGTGGTTTGCATCGCCACAGATGAGACATAATCCTTGTTTCAAACGACATTCGTTGGCCAGGTGCCCTGGCTTCTTGCAGAAGTGACATAGCTACCTTGGTTTGCCTCTCTGCGGACCGCCGTGGTTAGGATGCTTTGCAGCGGTGTTTCCTCTATCGTTGCCTTGGCGTTTGTGATTGTAGGTATGCACAGCGCCGGTAGAAACGTGAGGATACTGCGGTTCAAGAGATAAAACATGATTTATAACTTCCCGTATTGTCCGATACTGATGAACGACCACGTGCGCATGGATGGCAGGACGTAGACCACCTTTAAACCTTCTAGCTTGACTCGCTACATCAGGTAAATAGGCGCTAGCGAATTTGGAGAGACGGTTGAATTCGGCGGAGTACTATTTAACTATCATGCTGCCTTGCCTCAGTTGCACGAACTCGTTCTCTATTTGATGTCGTACTGGAGGGGGTATATACTCCTCTTCAAACGTGGCATAAAAAATCGTCCACGAGATCACCTCTTCCCCATGGTCAAATTGAAGAGATCGTCGATGCACGTCCTACCAATCGTGCACGTTGAGGCGGAGCTGTAGTTGCGCGCAGATGACGCTTTTCTCTTCGGGGACCTCTAGCAGAGCGAAGTGGTCTTCAAGTTCGGCCAACCAATCTAGAGCCACGATTGGGTCCTCAGTTCCGTCGAATGGGGTATTGCAGACTTTCTTGAAGTGGCCAAAGTCGAAGGCAGTCACGTCCCTCGTCCTTGGAATTTGCGGCGTCTCTACTTCAAGCATGGGCTGTTCCACCGGAGTCGTTGCTGTTGCGGCGGAATGGTTGGAAGCCAAAGTCTGAACGATCTGTTGTAGGGCATCTACCTACTTCTGTTGGACTGAGAATCGAGCTTCTATATTATCTTGAAACTTGAGCTGACTCTCCTCCGCCCGCTTCTCGGCCCGTTCGTAGCGAGCCTCGTCCCTTTGATGGTTTGCCTCTAACATCCGCAATATTTGCTGGATGGGATCGATGCTTGGCACGGCTTGCTGGCTCTCTGAACTTCCCGAAGTGCCCGAACTACTTCCTTGGCCTTATATTTCGTCTGGTGCTTGCGTTGTGGATTGTGCTAGTACCATTCCTTCAAAAGAAGGTAAATTACATTAGGATCATAATGTATTATGGACTTATTGTATGAACGTATCTCATTTTGGCCTAGCGAGTTCAAGAGTTTGCACAGGAATTTGATCGTTAAAGGAACTTTTCCAGTAGGAGAGTCTAAGGAACTTGAATCTGTGCTCTGATACCATTATGTCACGACCCGATTTCGTAGAATCGTTGGGGCGTCCCCCGAATCGTGATGCCGTGCGGGCCTGGGGTTGCGCCCGCACAAGGCTAAAGTATTTTTGCATAACGAGCACATATTCAGAGTACGCAGATAAATTGAAACACAAATTTGAAACATGGAAAAATTCTCTTTATTGATAATGAACATCTATTACAAACTCTTGAACGAGTCAGGTAATTTGCCGCACGGGCTTACAAAAGTGTTGACTCAAAATGAGATAGCAGTCCTGTACATTACATCCCTTTACTAAACTTCAAAATGATAAAGACCTCCGGACTGGAGGACGTCTTTGCCACAGAGCTGCATTGTATATATAGAGTTGCAAGCTCCTCTCTTCAAAATGCTTCAAGTGGGCGCGATCAGGATGCGCCAACAGCTAGACTAGATTGGGAAGACGACTTCGGCTCCTCGCTCGGTTTGCCTTAGTACGGAGAACCTGTTTCAACGAGGGTCAGCATGTCGAAACATACTGGTGAAGGCGAGCTAACCGAACTATACCAATCAACATGATGTTTTAATGAAGCATGCATATTTTTGTGGGTTTCTATCTTGCCTTAGTTCATTTACAAGCAACAGTATATATGCATAATACTGAAATGAACTTGCCACCGTTCGGTGGCTTTTACCTATCCGTCTGAACAACCTGCACAATACTTACCTTTCCTTCCCTGCTACGAAGACACAAGTTAGTTTACAACAGGTTTAAATATACAAGATGATCATTGGCTTGATTGCCATAATGGACACTAGTCTGTGACGAAGATGGTTTGCTACGTGCAAGTACGTGAGGCGCCGTATACCATCCCGTCCAAGTACGTGAGACTAAACATGAGTTCCGTCCGCAGCCGGAATGGTGCCAGTGCCCCAGCAGCCACCCGCAGGAACTATACCTTATGCACAAGTTATCCGTGATCAAACATTAACAATCATTCGCCCGGAGGCTACGTTAACAATCATTCGCCCGGAGGCTACGTGAGTACAAGACAAGCAGTATTGCATGATTCCTTTTTACATTGCATCTATGTTCAATTCATGCATCAGGACAATATAAAGGAGAAGTATACATTCAAACTTGTATCTATGCATATGATAAACATTCCGAACGAACAAGCATACAAAGATATAACCGTTCACAAGTTCAATTGACAAGCAATACAATTCAAGTCTATTCCATTTTATCTTGGTATCTTTTGTTATTACTTGGTATCGTTTGATCGGGGCAATGAGAATGGAAGAGTTTTGGTGTAAAGACTTGGAAGCAGGGCTAGCTAATCAGGATGGTAGCCACTTACTTAGTTGGTTGGAAGGGAGAAGGAAAGAGGCGCTTCACGACTCCGCTCGCAAGCCTCCTACTGTTCGTTCACCTGCATTGCATGAACAGCTCGATCAATACTCCTTCTACTTTTTCTAATCTTGGAATTGAAGTGCATTTCAATTAACGAAAATAATGAAATCATCGAAACCGTTCAAGAAAAACCCAAGCAAATCCAAAACCAACTCAAAGCACGAAAGCGACAAGCGACATCAAAATCCGAGGCAATAAAAGATAACAGCGGAGAGGTCCCTCCTGACTCTGCCGCTAAGTCGATCCCGGGGGCACGGTCCACTGAATATGGGAATCGATTCCGAAGAAACAAATCCATAACGAGGACGAGTTCTTGTTTCAATCTATCTCGATAGAACGATATCGTCTAGTGTTTCTTAGCCGCGCTCTCCGCACCGGGAGAACAGGGCGCTACACTCTTGATGGTGATGTCATCAACGTAACACTCGACCGTCTTGCATATATACTCACAGAAGATGGTCTAAGCTCTCGCTGGTATGTAGCACCAATGTTCTTCAGATCGAAGGGGATGATTGTGTAGTAGTATACTTCTATCTCCGTTCAGAATGATGTATGCTTCTCGTCGTTTGGAGATATCTTGATTTGATTATAGCCTGAGAATCCGTCCATGAAGTACATGCGCTCGAAGCTACAGGTGTTGTCGATCATTATGTTTATGATCGGAAAGGGAAACTCGTCCTTAGGTCATGCCAAATTTAGATCGTGGAAGTCGATGCAGATCTGGATCTTCCCGTTATTTTTTACGACGGGCACGATGTTGGCTACCTAATCTGGATGTTGTTCTTCACGGACGAAGCAACTAGCTATTAGTTTGTTGAATTCAACTTCGATGGCGTTCATAATATCCGGTCAGAACTATTTGTTGTTGCTTGACAGGTTTAGCGTTCGGCAAAATAATGAGTTTGTGGACCACGATTTGGGAGTCTAGTCCTGTCATGTCTTCGTAACTCCAGGCAAAGACATCAATGTGTTCTCTAACGAGCTATACCAGGAATTTTTGATCCTCATCCGTCAGAATCTTACTGATAAAGATAGGTTTAGGGGAGGATTCTTCGCTAAGATTGACATGTACGACTTAGTCCTCAGTAGAAGATTCTCGCTGTTCAAACCGCATCTCCTATTATGCGTCTAGGCATTGGGCCCACGGTTCTACTTCAAAGAGTTCCGTAGGATCCTCATCGTCTTCCTTAGGGTCAGTTGACACCATGTTAGCAGACAATATTTGTTTGAGTATCTTTCCAACACTGATATCGGAGTCCTAAGAGAAAGACTCTGAAGAGTGGGAGTGTAACTCATCTTCTTCATCCGAGCCTTCGGGGGTTGTGGAATGCATGACATACCTTAAGCCATGCTTTTATCTTATGGTAGTAATCCTCGAACTTGCCTGCCGAAGCAGTGAGATGCAAGGGAAGTCATCGACCTTTGCCATAATTTAGACCTCGATTGCTTTTAATCTGGATGGGGTATTTGGCTTGACTACTAAACTGGTAGAGTTGCATTTTACCGGTATCGGGTTCTGGCTCTTATTTCTCGAGGATGAAGGACAGGGGGCATTCAACCCTGCCAAAGATGATGGGTTTGTCTTTCCTCCTCCTTGCTGGAACCGTGAAGTAGGAACCTTGGCTAGGGAGGATCTGGTTTACTGCATTAGTAGTAGTTACCTGTGTATGCAGTTGCATGCCTATACCATGTTCTAGGGAGTACAATATGCTTAAGTGAGTGACATCGGAGTAGTTCAAAGATAACCCTTTATTCATAAAGTAGGGGATCTTTTCTAGGGAAATTATATCTTCCTCGGGATTTGTCTCCGATACGGGCGAGGGCTTTGGAGGCCTCCTGCGAAGTTTGACAACCAAGGGTTCGGGGGCAGAAGCTGGCTCTGGGTCTTTCTTTCGATTTAGCAGTCGTACCGTCAGAGGTTGTGGTTCCTTCCTCTGTATCTTTACAATAAGGGGACGGGTTGTATCACAAGCACGTCCCTTGAGGTGGACCATCAAAGTTTGCCTGATATTACATTGATTTATGCTTTGTTGGCGGCGTCGTTCCCTCTTTCGTCTTGGCGGACATGCTTGTACATGAGTGAATCAGAGTAGTGAGCCTCTACCCTTTTGAAAGGATCCACGTCGGCAAATTCAGTCTTGACGACACCGTGATCGTCCATGTACTTCAAGCACCTGGTGCAAGGTTGAAGGTACGATCATGTATTGATGTATCCATGGACGTCCTAGAAGAATGTTATAGGATACGTCTACGTCTATGACATAGCAAGTGACCTCTATTTTTAGATCGTTGATTTGGCACTTTAAGCGAATCTTGTCCAGAGGGTAATTCTTCCCACATTGAAGCCACTGATGGCAGTATTGGTCGCTACCAGGCGATGCATTGGGATGCCCAAGGTCTGAAGCAAACTCTGCGGGATGATGCTGATTGACGAACCAAGGTCGATGTACATCCGGTCTACCTTGTTGGTGCTAATGTATTTTGTGTAGTACAAAGGACGATCGTACCGATTGTTCTTTAGCAACATGTCTTATTGCGAGAACGTAATATTGGGTATCGCCTCTATCATATTGTTGTAGTAGGGGCATGCAGCGGGATCCTCAGCTGGCGGCTTGACCTGCGCCAGGTATGTGTCGCCATTTTGTAATGCCTCACTAAGAGCAGCTCAAGTGTCTTTGGAGAGTCAATGTCACGCCCTAGTCCCAAAATGCATAGGACCAGGACACGTAAGCATGCCAGCCGTATGAATATGGCACTCCAATATATGAAAACCATAACACGCGTACGCTGTAATATGAATAACAATTCATAAGTGGTAAACATATATGTCACAGGGCATAACTAAATCTTATCCACAGAAATCATATATAAATGAATAACCAATATCTATAATTAGAACTCAATATATAGTATCTAATGATGGTAGTCGGATGGAAACAAATCCACTACCAAACCAGAATATAGATAAACAAGATAAATGCAATATAAGAATATCAAATAACAGTCACGGCTCGAAGGGAAGACCTCATCGCAATATACGTAGCAAGTTTGGATCTGCGCTCCTATGAATACTCATGAACAATACACCTGGAAAGGGCCAGGTCCTCAGAGGGACATAACAAGATACATAAAAGCATGCCATAAAGTGCATACTGTGAAAACTCAAGGGTGACCTAACCAGCTAAGTAAAATGCACTTTGAAGACAACCTTGGTACGTATGGGTAGGTGAAAGGTATAAAGCATAGTGTCAAGCCAGAGGCTAAATATCTGGCATTAGCTGTAAACTGGATGCCAGATGTATATGCTGACTATATCATCGATCATGATAGCGTGCAGCTAGTAACCTCTGTCGGATGTATCGACAAGCATATACTCCCATAACCGGGCAACACTGATCCCATAACCGGGTAATACTGGCCCATAACCGGGTAACACTGATCCCATAACCGGGTAACACTGGCCCATAACCGGGTAATACTGAGGCTCACGGCCCCACAGTTTACTCTGAAACTACGGCAACCAAATGTCTGTCCCGTACGTCTACTAATTATCTTCCCCGCCCAATGATCTATGCCTGTTGTATCCACAACACGCAGTAGCTACTACACCGAGACAGAGTGCAAGTATCGGTATCGTAACTCTGGCTCATAGTCTATCGTTAGAACGATAGTCCAACCTCACAACCAAACAACGACAAGGATTGGACCTTCGTACTACAATAGTCTATGCTCCGACTACTAATAACTGCTAAGTCTCTAACATGCAACACTATTAGAAGTTATACCCTAACCGTCGCACGACCTACGTGTATAGGTGGCCAACCGCATACGCGAGTCTGTGCCCTACATGAGACTCACTACACGTATAAGAAATGTGTCAAGGCCTGGGGAGTCATACCAATAACTCCACAACTTTAGGTGGGTCTACTAGACACTAGGTCAGACATAAGTCCTAACGTCAATGCCTCCGTTGACTACACCCGAGTCTCTCTCGGATGCGTACAATTATAATAATAACATACAGCTAAATAATATAGAATTAAAATAGTACAACAAGGCAAGGTATACTTGCCTGGCAAGAGGCTGCGTAGCACCAATAATCTGCTCCTGAAGTCATGCAGATAAATCCAACAGATCTTCGGGGTCAGCGTGCACAGGTACGAGAATCGGGGGTGACTGCTGCGGGTTGTCTGGCAAGGGTGACGGGTCTATGATGAACACGAGGACGAGGGTGATTAGGTCAATGATGATGATCGTAAAGGGGTTGATAATGATTACCATGGTGATGATTATGATATTGGTGGTGATATAGATGATGATTGGGACGATGGCGATGATGTGGATGATAATAGTTAAGGGGTTGATGATGTGGACGATGGTGATGACGAGGACGATGATTGGGCTGATGGTGATGACTAGGATAAGATATTGATAATGGTAATAGTATTTAATGATCGTATTAATAGTGATGAGGTGTTAATGAGATGATGATGGTGATGGGGTGTTGATGATGATACGACGATGATTAAGGTGAGACGATGATGATAACGATGATGATAATGACGACGATGGTTACGATGATGGTGGTGATGACTACGACGACGATGACGATGGTAATGGTGAAGGTGATGATGATGACAATGATGACGATGGTGATGGTGAAGGTGATGACGACGACAATAATGATGATGGTGATAGTGATGGTGATGGCGGTGTATGTTGATGGTGGTGAGGTTGATAATGAGATGAGGTGGTGCTCCGGGGATGGCCGAAGATTAGTGGGTCGTGGTCAGCTCAGGTCAGCGGGAAAGAGGAGGAAGAGGGTAAAGAGGTGGTGGAGGATGGTGGAAGAGGAGCTTAGTGTGTCGTGGTGCAGGAGGGGTAGCCCGGTGCTGCTCTGGGCATGGGGAGGTGCCTGGCCGGATGGCGGTGGACAGGGAGACATAGATGAATGGTGGTCGAGGTGTGGTTCTCAGACGAGAGGAGAAGGAGGAGAATGGTTTGGTGTTGGCTGGGAGTAGTCTGTGCTCAGGCGGAGGGGTTGCTCCGACGAGGGGTTCATTCGACGGATCGACGGGCTTCCGGGTGCAGTAATCGACAGGGTACGGGATGGTCCGGAGGGTGTAGGTCTACGTGGTGGTGGAGGTTGTTGTAGTCGGGCTCCGACGTCAGGCGAAGGAGGTACGAGGATGATGAAAAGGAGGTACAGTGGTGATGAACGGCTCAGGGACGGTGGAGGACTCGTCGGAGACGACGGTAGGGAGAGGTGGTTGTCGTGGAGTTCTCTGGTGGAGGAGGGAGGTGAAGATCCGACGAGTTCAGCGGGTTAGGTTCTCTCCGGCGAGGTAGGGTGCTCGTTTCAGGCGGATTGGCAGCGGGGAAGCGTCGACGGCCGAGGCAGGTAGTCCAGCGAGGGATGGACATGGAGGGGGGGTCGTTCACAGGGATGGGAAGAAGATGAACAGTATTTGGTTGTAGAAGTCGGCTGAGGTGTTTCCTTGGGTTTAGGTTTTCAATAGAAAGAGAGAGAAAATTGTATATAAATACATGTGAACTAGGGTTTTGGTTGACCTAGGAGTGGGCTTGGTCAACACCTCCTTGGGGTTGGGCCTTGGGCTCTCATGAGAATGTTTGGAGGGCCATAATTGTATAGTTAAATGCAAGGATAGGTTAAAAATAATGGAGGCAATGTTTGCGCGTTGTACATCCCAAAAATTATGGGAAAAAATTCATGTGAAGGGAATATTAGGTTTCTTCACGTATTGTCCAATAGTGTGGACATCATCTAAATGCACATTTGCATAAAAGTGCCCAACAATTAGAAAAATTGCACAAAGATAGAAATTGTGTTTAAATTGATTAAAATAAATACGCATGGTGTTCTGTAATTAATTAGAAGTACATGGGATTAAAATTAGGTAGGACACAAGTATCAAGGACGTAGAGGGTACAGTGTAGAATATTAATAAAATTTGGGTTGCATAAAACGGTCAAGATTGTGTCTCCAATTTCGATTGGAACGCACAAGGGTATAAAGTCATATTTTATTTAGAATTAATTAATAATGTCCGTGACGTTTATTGTGCGACTAAAATGTAGCACCAGAGAGCATAATTATAAGTTACACAAAAGTCAGAATGGTAGGCTGGCATGTCTAGGACAAGGTTGTGAAATTTGTAGGTAGGCAATGGCTAGTATAGTGCTCCAATTATCGAAGCAACGGTAGGGTGCGCTAGGTGATATAAATATCGTATAATTAAATAAAATGACGTGTTCTAATTCTCATTGGGTTTAATCTAGACCTAGTTTTACTATCTAAGCCATGTAGGCCTAATTTCGGGTATGGGGGTTTACAATCTACCCAAGTTAAAATAATTTCGTCCTCAAAATTAAGATAGGGTAGTGTTCTCTCTTTCTAATCTTACTTGTTCACATTCTAAAAGAATTTCTCCTCAAGTTTTAACAAGTGCGGTTTTTACCCAACTTAGAATTTACCCATCAGTTATCTAAGGCTATACATCTAAGGAAGCTATTCCTCAAAATTATTTAATCATGTTATTTAATCCCTAAAGTTTTAACACCAAACAGATCATAAATGATACGCCCTTAATCGGCTATAAAAAGGGAGTCACTAAGTCATATGATTAGCCTATGGGGTACATCTAAAATATTATCAGGGTATCAACTTATACTTGGCACGAGCATTCGTCTTTTCGGAATAAGGGAAGGCAGAAGGCAATAATAAAGAGTTCAACGGGGAGGTCATAGGGTAGAAGTATGGAAATCAAGGCGTTTTAAAGATTTTGAATCGGAATTGTCGAGGTAGTTGTGGATTGAAATCCTAGTTGGTAATTTCTTATCTGCATGCTCGTATTAGTACAGTTATGTAACTGATATGATATGCTCATACATATCTAGAGGGCAAGTATATTCGTCTACTAGTCAACTATATATCTCAATCCACGTAAAGTAGTCGTGCGAAGAGCGAACCAAAATGCACTAAGGTTGATCAGACCGTAATACACTGATTCTGAATAGACAATTGTATTAGTGTGTCGACCCAATAATACATATGTCATGAACAAGCTCGATAAAAGGATAAGCTTGTAAAACTAGGCTGTAATAGCGGCATAAGTCAAGGTAGTACAGAAAATATAAGTGCGCTAGATTATGATGAGAGAAGTTACCAAATAATTCAAGTACAAAAAAAAATATAAGACTCTACAATCTCTATAGTTGTCATACTAACTCCTTGTCTAAGTTGCTAGTCGACAAAATAGGGGTATAGGCCTCTAAGTTCTACATCCTGGATAACCACTATCTTCTTATGCTAGCATATAGTTAATGTCATTCAGTTACACTTCATCAATGGGTCGAGAGGACTACGTGATACTATATTGTGAGGCATACTACCCAACTTAAAATAATAAATTAGTACGCTAATGCCTTAAGGAAAATATAGGAATTCCCTTTAAGGTTTACAAGAAGGGGTCTTGGTACTTATTAGAGTACCCTATTATATAGGTCATGGTCATCTTAAGTCTTAGTCATAGTGCTCATAGAACAGAAGGGTTAACATTAAGAATTGAAGCATCAGGTGGCACGACAGAAGAACAAAATTAGTCGTTGCACAAATCGCGAGCGCTAAGGTCTTAGAGGAACGAATGTAAAATTAAATAGAAGGACTCTAGATAATATCACGGTCTTCTAAGGGTAAGGTGGTATGCTAATCTCTGTGTTCAAGGTTTGATCGAGAAAAATATTCTAAGCATTGCTCTTGGATTTCTAAAGTACTGCCTGCAAATCTCAAGACAAGAGTCTAAATGTATAGTTCTATAATACTATCTTACCATGAAAAGCTAGGTTAGCCCTAATATTTAACCTTATGTTTCTATTGGTTCCTCAATACTAGGGTCAAACCTCATGGTCAACTTTTTAACTACTCTAGTAGTGTGTATACCACTCTCAAGTCTTCATACATATATCGAGGGGTAATAGTACATCAATCTATAGGTAAGGGGTGCTAGGGTTTCATTAAGTATTCTAACTCAGTGATGTGTCGTTATCCTAGTTGTACTCTTAATAGGAAGGTTACCCTACTTATTATCTAACAACAGGGACTTCTATATTCTATGAGAAGGCTATACTCTAGGAACTATTAGGGAAGCAAATGAATCAAGCAGGATGCAATTTTATAAATAGAATCGACTGGAAGGAGGATAAGTCATAGTCAATTATGGATGAGATCCTATACTTTAATCCTAGGTGCAGGCTTGCTCGGTACAGTAATGTAACCGAGACAATATGCGCTTGACCTGCATGGGCCACCACTAAAAACATGTCACACCCCAGTCCCAAAATGCGTAGGACCAGGACACGTAAGCATGCCAGCCGTATGAATATGACACTCCAATATATGGAAACCATAACACACGTACGATGTACTATGAATAACAATTCACAAGTGGTAAACATATATGTCACAGGGCATAACTAAATCTCATCCACAGAAATCATATATAAATGAATAACCAATATCTATAACTAGAACTCAATATAAAGTATCTAATGATGGTAGTCGGATAGAAACAAATCCACTACCGAACCAGAATATAGATAAACAAGATAAATATAATATAAGAATATCAAATAACAGTCACGGCTCGAAGGAAAGACTTCATCGCAATATACGTAGCAAGTCCGGATCTGCGCTCCTGCGAATACTCATGAACAATACACCTGGAAAGGGTCAGGTCCTCAGAGGGACATAACAAGATACATAAAAGTATGCCATAAAGTAAATGCTGTGAAAACTCAAGGGTGACCTAACCAGCTAAGTGAAATGCACTTTGAAGACAACCTTGGTATGTATGGGTAGGTGAAAGGTATAAAGCATCGCGTCAAGCCAGAGGCTAAATATCTGGCATTAGCTGTAAACTAGAGGCCAGATGTATATGCTGACTACATCACCGATCATGATAGCGCGCAGCTAGTAACCTCTGCCGGATGTATCGACAAGCATATACTCCCATAACCAGGCAACATTGATCCCATAACCGGGTAACACTGGCCCATAACCGAGTAACACTGATCCCATAACCGGGTAACATTGGCCCATAACCGGGTAACACTGAGGCTCACGGCCCTGCAGTTTACTCTGAAACTACGGCAACCAAATGTCTATCCCATACTCCTACTAATTGTCTTCCCCGCCTAATGATCTATGCCTGTTGTATCCACAACACGCAGTAGCTACTACATCGAGACAGAGTGCAAGTATCGGTGTCATAACTCTGGCTCATAGTCTATCGTTAGAACGATAGTCCAATCTCACAACCAAACAAGGACAAGGATTGGACCTTCGTACTATAATAGTCTATGCTCCGACTACTAATAACTGCTAAGTCTCTTACATGCAATACTATTAGCAGTTATACCCTAACCGTCGCACGACCTACACATATAGGTGGCCAACCGCATACGCGAGTCTGTGCCCTACATGAGACTCACAACACGTGTAAGAAATGTGTCAAGGCCTGGGGAATCATACCAATAACTCCACAACTTTAGGTGGGTCTACTAGACACTAGGTCAGACACAAGTCCTAACGTCAACGCCTTCGTTGACTGCACCCGAGTCTCTCTCGAACGCACACAATTATAATAATAACATACAGCTAAATAATACAGAATTTAAATAGTACAATAAGGCAAGGTATACTTGCCTGACAAGAGGCTGTGTAGCACCAATAATCTGCTCCTGAAGTCGCGCAGATAAATCCAACAGATCTTCGGGGTCAGCGTGCATAGGTACGGGAATCGGGGGTGACTGCTGTGGGTTGTTTGGCAAGGCTGACGGGTCTATGATGAATACGAGGACGAGGTTGATTAGGTCAATGATGATAATCGTAAAGGGGTTGATGATGATTACCATGGTGATGATTATGATATTGGTGGTAATATGGATGATGACTGGGATGATGGCATGATGTAGATGATAATAGTTAAGGGGGTGATGATGTGGACGATGGTGATGACGAGGACGATGATTGGGATGATGGTGATGACTAGGATGAGATATTGATAATGGTAATGGTGTTTAATGATCATATTAATGGTGATGAGGTATTAATGAGATGATGATGGTGATGCGGTGTTGATGATGATACGACGATGATGATAATGACGATGATAACGATGACGACGGCTACGATGATGGTGGTGATGACTACGACGACGATGACGATGGTGATGGTGAAGGTCATGACGACGACAATGATGACGATGGTGATGGTGAAGGTGATGACGATGACAACGATGACGATGGTGATAGTGATGTTGATGGTGATGGTGGTGTATGTTGATGGTGGTGAGGTTGATAATGAGATGAGGTGGTACCTCGGGGATGGCCGGAGATTGGTGGGTCATAGTCGGCTCAGGTCAGCGGGGAAGAGGAGGAAGAGGGTGAAGAGGTAGTGGAGGCTGGTGGAAGAGGAGGAGGAGCTCAGTGTATCGTGGTGTAGGAGGGGTAGCCCGGTGCTGCTCCGGCCATGGAAAGGTGCCTGGCCGGATGGCGGTGGACAAGGAGACAAAGATGAGTGGTGGTCGGGGTGTGGTTCTTATAACGAGAGGAGGAGGAGGAGAATGGTTTGGTGTTGGCTGGGAGCAGTTTGTGCTCAGGCGGAGGGATTGCTCCGACGAGGGGTTCGTCCGGCGGATCGACGGGCTTCCGGGTGCAGTAGTCGACAGGGTGCAGGATGGTCCGGCCGGTGTAGGTCTACGTGGTGGTGGAGGCTGTTGTAGTCGGGCTCCGGCATCAGGCGAAGGAGGGACGAGGATGATGAAGAGGAGGTGCGGTGGTGATGAACGACTCAGGGACGGTGGAGGACTCGTCGGAGACGACGGTGGGGAGAGGTGGCTGTCGTGGAGTTCTCTGGTGGAGGAGGGAGGTGAAGATCCGGCGAGTTCAGCGGGTTGGGTTCTCTTCGGGGAGGTGGGGTGCTCGTTTCCGGCAGATTGGCAACGGGGAAGCGTCGACGGCCGAGGCGGGTAGTCCTGCGAGGGCTGGACATGGAGGGAGGGTCGTGCACAGGGATGGGAAAAGATGAATAGTATTTGGTTGTAGAAGTCGGCTGAGGTGTTTCTTTGGGTTTAGGTTTTCAATAGAAAGAGAGGAAAAATTGTATATAAATACATGTGAACTAGGGTTTTGGTTGACCTAGGAGTGGGCTTGGTCAACACCTCCTTGGGGTTGGGCTTTGGGCTCTCATGGGAATGTTTGGAGGGCCATAATTGTATAGTTAAATGCAAGGATAGGTTAAAAATTACGGGGGCGATGTTTGCGCGTTGTACATCCCAAAAATTATGGAAAACCAATTCATGTAAAGGGAAAATTGGGTTTCTTCATGTATTGTCCAATGGTGTGGACACCTAAATACACTTTTGCATAAAAGTGCCTAATAAGTAGAAAAATTGCACAAAGATAGAAATTGGGTTTAAATTGATTAAAATAACTGTGCATGGTGTTCTAGAATTAATTAAAAGTACATAGAATTAAAATTAGGTGGGACACAAGCGTCAGGGACGTAGAGGGTACAGTGTAGAATATTAATAAAATTCGGGTTGCATGAAACAGTCAAGATTGTTTCTCCAATTTTGATTGGAACGCACAAGGGTACAAAATTATATTTTATTTAGAATTAATTAATAACATCCGTGACGTTTATTGTGCGACTAAAATGTAGCACCAGAGAGCCTAATTATAAGTTACACAAAGGTCAGAATGGTAGGCGGACATGTCTAGGACAAGGTTGTGAAATTTGTAGGTAGGCAATGGCTGGTGTAGTTCTCCAATTATCGAAGCAATGGTAGGGTACGCTAGGTGATATAAATATCGTATAATTAAATAAAATGTCGTGTTCTAATTCTCATTGGGTTTAATCTAGACCTAGTTTTACTATCTAAGCCAAGTAGGCCTAATTTTGGGTGTGGGGGTTTACAGTCAAAGAAGCTCGAATAAAAAAACTTTGTTGGAGTATTGGCCAGTTGTGCAAAGATGTCAAAGTTGTACGGCTTCTCCAGCCCTTGGACTGTATCTTTACGCAGCTGTCTGTCAAAATAAGCTTTTTTCTGCTTGGACTTGTCCGCTGCCAGAGGCTGGGATAGACTCAAATCCGATATTGTAGGTACGACAATTGGGAGTGCACATCGTCAAGGGTGTCATGCTCGTATTGGTACGCCAGGCCTGATCTTGTTGTTTCTGCTATAGCTTTTTTGGGAGGGAGAGAAACCGTGTAGCAGGACTTAGACTTCTTGCCCTTAGTCTTGGTAGCAGAAGTTGTTGTCTACTGCATCAATTCTGGAGCAATTTCTGGATGGACCCAGATGACCTCTCCATGTAGCATAGTGAGATGTATCAGTCCGACTGTTTGGTTATGAGCCGACGGAAGATTGACAACCTCCATCGTTGTCCGGGGGATCGAGATTACTCCTTCTTGGGCTTTTGTCACTGGCAAGTTGCCAAACTAGAGAGATACATGGTTTGTATCAACTATTTTGTCATCAAAATCCAAGGTGAGGGCCTTGGTATCGAGCAGACGCAGGATATACCGCTTCAGGGTGTAGCAATCCTACGTCATATAGTAGACGTAACGATGGTAGTGGCAGTACTTCGAATTATTCATCTCGGCTGCCTCAACAGGACGCTTGACGTCCAGGAACCAAAGTTTGTTTCCCTTCATTAGTATGTCAAAGATAGCCACGACGTCATTGTCTTCGAAGGAATAAGTTTCTTTCGGCTTCGAAGCCTCGACGGGCTTTTGCTCGGGCTACTTGGTTATATTGGCGACCAGAGCCAGCTTTTTCTTGCTATCTCGGGAGTTGTTGCTGCTATTGTTATTGATTTTGTAGGGGCATTTTTTTATCCTCAGCGACAGGGATCTATATTCCCAAGAGACAAGCGTCCTTCACCTTATTCTCAATACTAACGACATTTATGAAGACACCATCCAGTCTTTGAATTGGGTGTCATCCATCCATAGCCTGACCGCAAGAAGTAGGTTCTTCCGGCATATGTCCATCAGAGTGGATTCAGGATTACCTGGGGGTAGCTTCAGCGCAGCTTGCCTGTAGCGTTAGACGTATTCCCATACATGCTCCTTTTTTGTTTGATGTCCAGCAAGGAGGACATCGTCATGCCATATCCCCCATCATAGAATCAGAAGAGGAAAAGACTTTTAAGATCGTCGAATGACGATATGCAGTTGTCTTGGAGGCTGCAAAACCAAACAAAGGCTACCCCCGATAATGCCTCGACAAAGAGCTTGGTGAGAAGAGCATCATTGTGGGGCAGAAGCCCTATTGCTATCTCAAAGTAGCTCATGAACTGACGATTAGACATCTTTCCTTCAAATGAATTTAAGTTAAAGGGCTAGTATTTAGGTAGATAGGGCACATCTCTCCTCTCGAGGGGATATGGTTGTCGAATCCTGAGTTCCCATTGTGAGTCTCAGTTCTCCATTGAGTCCAAGCGGGATCACGGTTCTCGTACCTCCTGCATCACTTCTGAGCCTCATCTACTGTTGAAGGAGTAGATGATCCGGGCCTAACATGATCGCTATTGATGGGCAGAGCGGTGGCGTTTGAGTCTCCATTTGCCATAGTATCTTGACTAGCTTGTCCTGAGGTTCTTGGTGGCTGTGAGGGCATGTTTGCCTTGATCTCCAGCATCGTTTGGGTTAAGGCTTGCATCGACGCACTCATGGTGTCCATTATAGCCTCGAGAGTGTTGAGGCACTGTCGATTGTTGGGGCCCTCATGATCTTCTCCTGCCATGTACACTGTTCTTACATGGGAGGCAGTAGATGGGACAATGGACATCGCACTTTCTGTCTTGGACTCTTGTATCGAACAGTCCTTGGAAAAAGTTGTTAGCGTTGCATCCTCTTCGGAATCCGAGAGAACACTACCCCTAGCGTAGGAAGATGCGTCATCCTGGTGAGGGTAACTATGCCCAAGGATCTCGATATCAGTTTATTGGGAAACGCTCTCCTCGGAATACCAGATTATCGTAGAATTCTGGGGGATTGCTACACCCAGCTTGCAGAATCACTAGGGATTATGAGGAAGGACTACCCCCACCAGCTGATAGTTTTTTCTTGGAGCGGGTGCCCTGGAAAACTCCTTCTATAGGTATTGTCGCCTATCCTCCTTGGGTCCATCTTCTCGGCACACTGGCCGAAAGCGAAGGGTTTGAGGCGCTAGACTTTCGATCTTCCCTTGTGGAGGAGACTTCTAAGCGGAATAACACGAGGCAAAGGGAAACTCCTTCCCCTCTAGTAATTGTATATATTTTTTGGGATGCTGTCGGGTAGGTGCCTTTACTTACAACCGTTGGAATACCGACTGCCTATTTGTTGGCACTGCTGCTTTAGCACAACAGTAGTTAATAATGATGTTGGCACAAGGGTATCCTGGAGGGAATACCTCATATGCCATAGTTGCTTCTATTGCTTGAGCTTGTGGTTGATCATGTTACATAAATCAAGTGAGGGATGGTCCACCTTTACACCCTTGTTATGATCCCGGTTATACCGAGCACATGGGTGAGTAGGTATTATCTTTGCTCCCTGTCCTGGGGTTCATATAAGAACTCTCCCCAAGTTGTAGATGGAAGAATTTCGGGACTGGCCCTGTCCGTTTGCCACTGTAGGCCGGACACATGGGTCGATCTCGTATATGTTCCCGTCAAGGGCTCATGCAACAACTAGTAGAGCGTGCTGCCGGCCAGCCGTATGAGCAGTTGCTTGAGCTTGGCGAGCTCGTACTGCCCTGGACTCCTTCGATCTAGCACGCACTGGGACGTAGTATGAAGAGTCCAAGTTCACATCCTCCCATTTCTCAGCAAGGTGCATAGAGTCAGCGCTGCATGAGATTCAGTCAAAGACGGAGGTTTTGCTACTGTGCTGGCCGTATGTGGTCATTTGCATGCGGCTACCGATCGGTGTCGCATATGGACTTTTATCTGCGATTGTAGACTTATGCAGCTTCTTCTGTTGTTGCATGAACCTTCCTCAGCAACTGAATTTCTGGCATCGTAGTATTTTTCTCTGCCAGAGTTTGGTCGCTGACCACCTTTCCCGACTGTCGCATAAACAGGGCCAGTCTAGGTGGATGCATGATGTGCGTTTACAGCAACATGGAGAGTAGTGGGGAGCGCATGCTCTGCAGTTGGGTAAGGCACATCAGCTTTTGCTACCCATGACCTACAGGTGTCACACCCCGATTTCGTGGAATCGATAGTCGTCCCCCGGGCTTGACCGCCGTGCGGGCCTAGGTTGTGCACCGCACAAGGCTAAGTATCTTGTTTCGCATAGCGAGCACATATTCAGAGTACGCAGATAAATTGAAACACAAATTGAAGCATAGAAAGTTCTCTTTTTATTGATAATATGAACATCTATTACAAACTCCTTGAACTGAGTCATAAGGATTGCCTCTATGGGCTTACAAAAGTGTTGACACAAAATGAGATAGCAGTCCTGTACATTACATCCTTACTAAACTCAAAATATAAGACCTTGTGTCAGAACGACTGCCTTGCCATGAAGCTGCATGGTTGCTTGGTGGCTAGCTTCTTCTTCAAAATGCTTCTAAAGGTGGCACGGTCGAGGCGTGCCTACAGCTGGACTGGATTGGGGGTTTGTCTCCTGCTCCTCGCTTGGTTCTCCTAGCGCGGGGAACCTGTTTCAACGAGGGTCAGTACATCGAAACGTACTGGAGAAGGCAAGCTAACCTAACTATACCAATCAACACGTTGTTTTAATGAAGCATGCATATTTATTGTGGGTTTATATCTTGCCTTAGTTTATTTTACAGCAAGAATTAGATATAGAAATCAATGAAATAACTCGCCACCGTTCGGTGATATTTACCTGCCCGTCTGAACCACCTACATAATACTTACCTTGCCTTCCCTGCCAAGAAGACACAAGTTAGTAGCAACAGGTTTAAATATACGAGGGGATCACTGGCTTGATGCCATAATGGACGGGTTTAGTCTCAGGCTAAGATGACGGAGGTACTTGTATCGCTGCACGCCATCCTGCCTATGGGAGAGACTATTCTTGAAGTTTCGTCCGGATCGGATCGGTACCAGTGCCCCAGCAACCGTCCGCAGGAACCTATAGGCCTTGTGCACAAGTTGTCCGTGATCAACGTCGTTTGTGTTAAGTTTACCATTTATGTAGCTGAGGCAATGAAATCAGGAGATATGTAGCATTGTATGATTTATTTTGCATAGTCTTCCTGATCGATTGATGCATGGCAAAGGGTGTTCTACGTATAGCATATTTATAGAAGAAAAAGTAAGCATTCTAACTTGTATATATGCATATGGTGAACATTTCAAATAAGCAAGCATGTAGTAAGTAACCGTTCACAAGTTTCAATGACAAGCATACAGATCCAAGTCTACTCCCTTATTATCTTGATATCTTTTAGTTATTACTTGGTATCGTTTGATCGGGGCAAGCACGAATACAAGATTCAGATGTGAAGACTAGCAAGAAGGGCTAGCTAATCGGGATGGTAGCCACTCACTTTAGTAGTTGGAAGAAAGAAGGAAAGAAGTGCTTTAGGAGTCCGCTCGAGCGACGCCTACTGCTGGATCACCTGCATTGCCATGAACAGCTGATCAATACTTCTTTCTCTCTTTCCATTATCGAAATTGAAGTGCAGTTCTACGAACGAAAGCAATAAAATCCATCGAAACCGTTCAAGAAAACCCAAGCAAATCCGAAAACCAACTCAAGGCACGAAAGCAACAAGCGACAGCGAAAACTAGGCAACAAAAGAATGCAGTGGAGAGGTCCCTCCTGACTCTGCCGCTAAGTCGATCCCGGGGGCACGGTCCACTGAATATGGGAATCGATTCCGAAAAGACAAATCCATAACGAGGATGATTTCTTGATTCAATCTATCACGATCGAACGATACCGTCTTGTATTTCTTAGCCGCGCTCCGCGAATAGGGGGAACGGGGCACCACATCCTACCCAACTAATTGAAAGTTTTGTCCCGAAACTTAAGAATAGAACCTAGCACTAGGAAATAATGAGGGGAACCTTTCCCTCATTTCTGATTCGAGCTCCCAAGTAGACTCTTCGACAGAGTGATTTCGCCAAAGCACGCGCACTAGAGGAACCGAACGGGTCCGAAGCAGCTTTTCTTTTCTATCCAAAATTTGCACTGGTTGTTCTACATACGTCAAGTTGGCCTGTAGATTCAGTTGTTCAAGGTCTACCACGTGGCTTGGATCGTACACATATTTTCTAAGTTGAGAAACATAGAATATATCATGTACGTCGGATAGGGATGGTAGTAGTGTGATCTGATAAGCAACTGAGGCAACCCGCTTGAGTATTTCGTTCGAACGGACCGACAAATCTCGGACTTAGCTTTCCTCTTGCCCCGAACCTGCTGACTCCTCGCATGGGTGAGACCTTGAGGAATACTCGGTCGCCTACTTGGAACTCGAGCGGTCTCCGATGTACATCCGTATAGCTCTTCTGACGACTTTGAGCTATCTTTAATCTGTCCCGAATCAATCGAACTTTCTGGACAGTCTGCTCCACGAGCTCAGGGCAAGTATCTGCCGTTCACCAACTTCATCCCAACAGATAGGAGATCGATACTTTCGCCGGTATAACACCTCATACGGCACCATTTGAATGCTTGATTGATAACTATTGTTGTAAGCAAATTCGGCTAAAGGTAGATGAAGGTCCCAACTAGTCTTCGTGTCCAAGGCGTAGAGTCGCAGCATGTCTTCGAGGATCTGGTTGACGCGTTCTGTTTGGCCATCGGTCTGTGGATGGTAGGGGGAGCTGAACTTCAACTTTGTCCCCATTGCTGACTGTAGGCTTCCCCAGAAACGTGATATAAATCGACCATCTCTATTGGAGACTATAGATACTGGCACGCCATGGAGCCGAACGATTTCGTTGAGATATATCTGAGCCAGGCGGTCGGCACTCCAAGTAGATTTGATAGGCAGAAAGTGAGCTGACTTGGTGAGTCGATCGACGATAACCCAGACTGCATCATGTCCCCGTTGCGTCCTTGGCAAGCCAACAATAAAATCCATCGTTATATCATCCCATTTCCACTCCAGAATAGCAAGGCTCTTTAGCTCTCCGCCTGGTTTCTGGTGTTCAGCCTTTACTCGTTGACAAGCCATGCAATGCGACACAAACTGCACTACATCTTGTTTCAAGCCGTGCCACCAAAACGTCGTGCGAAGATCCCGATACATCTTAGTGCTACCCGGATGAGAAGTATAACTAGCATAGTGAGCTTCCGTGAGTATCTCTTGTCTGAGGGTCGCGTCGTTCGGAACGCACAGTCTTCCCTTTACTTGAAGCATCCCATCCGTGCTTACCGCAAAGTCGGACGTCTTCCCTGCTAAGATAAGGGCATGAATCTTTTGCAGGAATGGGTCGTCCTTCTGAGCGGCCTTCACTTTATGGAACAAGTCGGGTTCGAGGCACAGTTGAGCTACTTGCGTCCACTTTTTATATCTCATTTTCAGTGTAATGCCCAGTGATTCAAGATCCCGGTACAGTATATCATTGATAGGCAAGCTCCCTACGAACACTCGACTCAGTGCGTCAGCTACTACGTTTCCCTTGCCAGGCGTGTATCTGATCATGATATCAAAATCGCTAAGGAGTTTAAGCAATCACCGCTGCCGAAGATTCAAATCCTTCTGAGTGTACAAATATTTCAAGCTCTTTTGGTCCGTGTAGATTTCACACGACACGCCATAAAGGTAGTGGCGCCACAGCTTCAGAGCAAACACTACCGCAGCTAGTTCTAAGTCATGCGTTGGATAATTCTTCTCGTGAGGCTTTAACTGCCTCGACGCATAGGCTATGACTTTATCTCGTTGCATCAGGACACATCCTAGTCCTTTACCCGATGCATCACTAAAAATTTTGAAATCATCTGGTCCGTTCGGCAGAGTGAGAATTGGGGCAGAGACGAGGCGCTGCTTTAACTCCGTAAACGAAGCTTCACAGTCGTCCGTCCAAGTAAACTTCGCACCCTTCTGTGTGAGTTGAGTCAAGGGCGAAGCAATTCTAGCAAAATTCTGTATAAACCGACGGTAGTACCCTGCCAGTCCAAGAAAACTTCGGATATCGCTAGCTGACTCCGGACGTCTCCACTGCGTAATGGCTTCCACCTTCTACGGATCAACTGAAATGCCTTCCGAGGAGATGATATGCCCCAAAAATGAGATACTGTCCAACCAGAATTCATATTTACTCAGTTTGGCATACAACTTATTGTCTCGAAGGGTCTGCAGCACCATCCGCAGGTGTCCTGCGTGCTCATCCCTAGTCTTCGAGTACACCAAGATATCATCGATAAAAACTACCACGAATTTATCGATGAAAGGCTTGAATACATGATTCATCAGATCCATGAATGCAGCAGGTGCATTCATCAGTCCAAACGATATTACTGAAAACTAGTAATGCCCGTTTCGGGTTCGAAAAGCAGTCTTTGGCACGTCTTCTGACTTAATCTTCAGCTGGTGGTAACCCGAGGGAAGATCAATTTTTGAAAACACTGCTGTCCCTTGTAGCTGATCAAACAAGTCATCAATCCGTGGCAGAGGGTATTTGTTTCTGATTGTGACTTTGTTCAATTCCCTGTAGTCAATACAGAGGCATAGAGTTCCGTCCTTCTTCTTCACGAAGAGCACGGGCGTACCCCAAGGAGACACGCTCGGACGGATGAACCCACGATCAAGTAATTCCTAAAGTTGGTGCTTTAATTCATTCAGCTCTGCAGGGGCCATTCTGTACGGAGGCTTGGAGATTGGCTGCATGTTTAGAAATATGTCGATGGTGAATTCAATCTCTCGGTCGGGCGGCATGCCGGGTAGTTCGCTCGAAAACACATCGGGGAACTCTGCCTCAACGGAAGTAGACTCGACGTTTGCGTAGTCCTGCCGTGTGTCCCGAACCGACGCTAAGAATCCCTCGCAGCCTGTGTAGAGCATTCGCCGAGCAGATTTTGCCAAAATCACCAGGCAGGCCCTGGTCGCATCTGTCGCTGGACTACTAGTGTAACAGAACTCGGCTTCTCCGGGCAGACGAAAAACCACTCATTTCTCTGCACACTCTATAGTTGCCGCGCACGTGCCGAGCCAATCCATTCCCAAAATGATATCATAGTCCCGCACATCAAGAACTAAAACATCGAGTGACAGCTTCCTCTCCCCAATACATATATAACCGCCTAGGCATGCTGAACAGACAGGTATTTTTGTACCAGATGGGGTGCTAACACTTAAATCTAAATGCAACGGAGTCATTTTTACATTGTTCTCCGTAGCAAAGTTTGTAGAAATAAAGCTATAGGTTGCACCTGAATCAAATAGAACACGAGCAGGTATATTATTGAAAAGCAAAATACCTGACACGACGGTATCCGAAGCTAGAGCTTCTTCCCGTGTCATGGTATCGACCCGGCCTTGAGCTTGATTACGCCCTTGCTGAGGCACAGCTCAGTTGGCCTGGGTTACAGCATTCTGGTTTTGTTGTGGAGGACGACGCTCTGAATACTTTGGACAGTTGGGAATGGCATGATCAGCAGCTCCACATATGAGGCATAATCCATGCTTTCGACGACATTCACTTTCGACGTGCCCTGTCCTTCTACAGAAATCATATCGTTGCCCCGAGTTTCCTTTTTTCAAACCGCCGTTGTTAGGGCGCTTTGCAGCGGTGTTTCCTCTATCGTTGCCTTGGTATTTGTGATTGGGGGTTTGCACAGTGCCGGTGGCAACGTGAGGATACTGCGGTTCGAGGGAGAGGACATGGTTTAAAATTTCCCGCATGGTCTGATACTGTGGAACGACTACGTGCCCGTGGATGCCAGGACGTAGCCCTCCCTCGAATCGTCTGGCACGACTCACTGCATCCGGTAGGTAGGCGTTAGCAAATTTGGCCAGTTTGTTGAATTCTGCCGAATATTGCTTAACTGTCATGCTGCCCTGCCGGAGTTGAACGAACTCGTTTTTCCGTTGATGGTGTACAAGTGGGGGTATAAACTCTTCCTCAAATGTGGCACAAAAAGTTATCTACGCAATCGCCTCCTCTCCATGGCCAAGTTGAAGAGATCGTCGATGCACGTCCCACCAGTCGTGCGCATTGAGGCAAAGCAGTAGTTGGACACAGGTGACACGCTTGTCTTCCGGCACTTCTAGGAGAGAAAAATGATCTTCAAGCTCGGCGAGCCAATCTAGGGCCATGACCTGGTCCTCAGTCCCGTTAATGGCATGTTGCAGACCTTCTTGAAGTTGCCAAAGGTGAAGGCAGTCACTTTCCTCGTCCTTGGCGCTAGCGGTATTTCGACTTCAAGTGCTGGCTGCTCTACTGGCAGGGTATCTACCTGCTTTTGTTGGACTGAGAGTCATACCTCAAGATTGCTCTCGAACTTGGCTTGGCGGGCATTATCTCTCTGTCGTTGCTCCGTTAACATTTGCATCACCTGCTGAAGCGAATCTGATCGAGACATGCCCCGTTGGCTCCGAGAGCTTCCTGAAGTTCCGGAACTGCTCTCCTGAGTCCTTGTCTCGCCTGGTACTAGCGCTGATGGTTGCGCTTGTGTCATTCCTTGTAAAGAAGGTAAATTATATCAGGATCATAATGTATTATGGACTTATTGCATGAACGTATCTCATTTTGGCCTTAACGAGTTCAAGAGTTCGCACAGGAATTTATCGTTAAGGGAACTTCTCCAGTTCAAGAATCAAAGGAACTTTGAAGCTGTGCTCTGATACCAACATGTCACGCCCCGATTGCGTGGAATCGATAGTCGTCCCCCGGGCGTGACCGCCGTGCGGGCCTAGGTTGTGCACCGCACAAGGCTAAGTATCTTATTTCGCATAGCGAGCACATATTCAGAGTACGCAGATAAATTGAAACACAAATTAAAGCATGGAAAGTTCTCTTTTTATTGATAATATGAACATCTATTACAAACTCCTTGAACTAAGTCATAAGGATTGCCTCTATGGGCTTAGAAAAGTGTTGACACAAAATGAGATAGCAGTCCTGTATATTACATCCTTACTAAACTCAAAATATAAGACCGTGTCGGAACGACTGCCTTGCCACGAAGCTGCATGGTTGCTTGGTGGCTAGCTTCTTCTTCAAAATGCTTCTAAAGGTGGCACGGTCGAGGCGTGCCTACAGCTGGACTGGATTAGGGGTTTGTCTCCTGCTCCTCGCTTGGTTCTCCTAGCGCGGGGAACCTGTTTCAACGAGGGTCAGTACATCGAAACGTACTGGTGAAGGTAAGCTAACCCAACTATACCAATCAATACGTTGTTTTAATGAAGCATGTATATTTATTGTGGGTTTCTATCTTGCCTTAGTTCATTTTACAACAAGAATTAGATATAGAAATCAATGAAATAACCCGCCACTGTTCGGTGACATTTACCTGCCCGTCTGAACCACCTGCATAATACTTACCTTGCCTTCCCTGCCAAGAAGACACAAGTTAGTAGCAACAGGTTTAAATATACGAGGGGATCACTGGCTTGATGCCATAATGGACGGGTTTAGTCTCAGGCTAATATGACGGAGGCACTTGTATCGCTGCACGCCATCCTGCCTATGGGAGAGACTATTCTTGAAGTTTCGTCCGGATCGGATCGGTGCCAGTGCCCCAGCAACCGTCCGCAGGAACCTATAAGCCTTGTGCACAAGTTGTCCGTGATCAACGACGTTTGTGTTAAGTTTACCATTTATGTAGCTGAGGCAATGAAATCAGGAGATATGTAGCATTGTATGATTTATTTTGCATAGTCTCCCTGATCGATTGATGCATGGCAAAGGGTATTCTACGTATAGCATATTTATAGAAGAAGAAGTAAGCATTCTAACTTGTATATATGCATATGGTGAACATTTCAAATAAGCAAGCATGTAGTAAGTAACCGTTCATAAGTTTCAATGACAAGCATACAGATCCATGTCTACTCCCTTATTATCTTGATATCTTTTAGTTATTACTTGGTATCGTTTGATCGGAGCAAGCACGAATACAAGATTCAAATGTGAAGACTAGCAAGAAGGGCTAGCTAATCGGGATGGTAGCCACTCACTTTAGTAGTTGGAAGGAAGAAGGAAAGAAGTGCTTTAGGAGTCCGCTCGAGCGACGCCTACTGCTGGATCACCTGCATTGCCACGAACAGCTGATCAATACTTCTTTCTCTCTTTCCATTATCGAAATTGAAGTACAGTTCTACGAACGAAAGCAATAAAATCCATCGAAACCGTTCAAGAAAACCCAAGCAAATCCAAAAACCAACTCAAGGCACGAAAGCAACAAACGACAGCAAAAACTAGGCAACAAAAGAATGCAGCGGAGAGGTCCCTCCTGACTCTGCTGCTAAGTCGATCCTGGGGGCACGGTCCACTGAATATGGGAATCGATTCCGAAGAGACAAATCCATAACGAGGATGAGTTCTTGATTCAATCTATCCCGATCGAATGATACCGTCTTGTATTTCTTAGCCGCGCTCCCCGAATAGGTGGAACGGGGCACCACAGCAGGTCTTCTTAGGCTTTGCTTGCCTTGGAGAATGACTCGCGCTGTCCTGGAGAGCATGTTCTCGATTGCTTTCTAGTCAAAGCGTACAACCGGCATTCTTTGGGTTGAGCCCAACTTGGCCGCATTGGACTACGTCACTGTCTTCTTATCAGAGGAGAAGTTAGTCCCCAGCAAAGTCGCCATCTTGTTCGCCATCGCAAGTTTTGGACGTTGATATAACAAACAAACAAGTACAAAGAGATCCTAGACAAAAAATCTAAGTCAATATTTGATCTAGGTAGTGACGATGTATAAAGAGCGTTGTGGCGGCTCCTTTACTCCGTTGATAGTCCGATGAGGGGATGAGGATGCTCTCCTTTCTTCTATCTCCTGAGCTTGTGTGCATGTATCTAGCTGGCCGAGGGCTTTGTAGGGTATGCTACCCTTGGTATTTATAGTCATCGTGTAGACGGACTATCGATGCCGCATATGACTCTATTTGTTGGCCGCATAGGACTCTTTTTGGTGGCCGCATATGACTCCTTCAACATAATACGGTTGTAACCATAGTCGCATGATGTGGAGGCTGCCATGTGGTCTCGGTTAGGATATGTTGTTGAAGAGATCTCAGGATTATTGCGTGCATGAATTGGTCGATTGGACACTTAGTCAGTACTGACTGTACGAGAAATCATCTTCAGTTGTAACAGAAAAATCCTATGAGTCGAGAGCTGCATAACATCTTGGCTGTATATTATCGAGGCCGCATACGTGATCTCATTTAACCTTAGTCATCTGGACACTCTGGCCTCATGTTGGCAAAGCCGCATGCAAACTCTTGTCTGGCCTTGTCGAATGGATACCTTAGCCGCATGGCATTGTGGCCGCATAAGGAGTAGCCACATATGAGAGAACACGTGGCATGGCACATCTGACAAGGTCATTAATGTACTGATATGACTTTTTGTCTATCTTTTCATGAGCCATCGTATTTTACGAATCTTGAAGCGTCAATGTCATGAGTGTTGTGTCAGAGTCTGACAGTCATCGACTGTAATGTCAGGGCTTTTTTATGCGATCTCCCTGCTCTGCGGTCGTTCAGGCCGCATAGAATATACTTTGCGGCTTCTTGGTCTTTGGTTTGACCAGGATGCATATAGCTTCTCTACGGCTTAGTTATTTTAGGCTTCATGTGTCTTCTATGTGGCTCGTTTTGTATACCTCTGAAAGCAGTTTCAATAACATAATCGAGCATATAAAATAGATAATATAAATGAAATAAAAGATCAATAAACATATGAATGAATAAATAATAGGTATACAGGTAATGTACAAGAATATAGAACAATAATATGAATATCTGCAATATGATGAAGTAACTACAATCTAACTAATGTGCCTCAAAATACAAGTTCATTATGTGATCGATTTAGGTGAACATGATCAATAAGGTAAGACGATTACAAGTGAGGTATGTAATCAGAATGTACACGATGAATAATGGGGCTTTGATCACATAATCAACTCCTACTCTCCCATCCCCAACTAATACCAATGGATCTAATCACGATACGCTACGAACACGAATATAACCACTGAATACGAGCAGTGGGTGTACACGAATAAGCACACTGAATACGAGCAGTATGTGAACACAAAATATAAATCAATACCCAATATACATGATAAAATACTTGTATACGAGTACCCGCTGAACAACGTAGGGGATAACATCTCCTGACGGGATCCATGTAGTACAAGTCCGTGAAATCACTATGTCAGAATCAAGTATACAATTATAGAACATGCATATATACACTATTATGAATTGAAAACTATCAGAAAAATATACTCGCCTGAAGTCCTGAGTAAGGTATGTCTCTCGATGCCCAAGCTGGTGTCACATAGACCTTTATATGGTACATTGTATCAATACAAGGTTCTAGAATGAAAATAAGTTAAATTGATACAATTCTAGGACATAAAGCCATTTCTAGGTCAAACCGATTAATTCTAGGTTGTAAGAGTCTAACACTAAGATGCTAGGTCGATACACTATGAAACTAAGCTACACTAGCTAATCTAGGATACTAAGCGACACTCAAAAAGCTGTATCCTAAGATACGCAAGTTTTAATATATGAAAATAATAGTTTAGATATATATATACAAGTCAATATACATAATACTTAACTAATCAAATAAAAATATGATACCTTGGCCTTGCACCAATGCGTATCATGCTACCTCACACCTATCCCGATACTCAAACCCAATACCTTGAGTATCGA
Source organism: Iris macrosiphon (assembly GCA_036927795.1). Taxonomy (NCBI): domain Eukaryota; kingdom Viridiplantae; phylum Streptophyta; class Magnoliopsida; order Asparagales; family Iridaceae; genus Iris; species Iris macrosiphon. Next base: position 33,705,186 of record JAYESA010000001.1, on the reverse strand, counting down.
CCCAAATACCATGATATTACCTTGGTATCCTGAGGTAATTCAAAACCTCTAATATATAGCTAATACACATATATATAAAACCCCAAAAATAATATACTAACTATAACAATACATACTAAGTATTATAATAGATATCAATATAATACATACATACTAATTTATAATACAATATCAACTTACCAATACACATATCTATCTAACTATATATAAATACTACATACTAGAATACATATCTAACTAATTACATAATCAAGTATACATATAACCAACTAACTACTTATACTAACTATTAAACTATCTATTACTAACTAGCTAATATAGTAATCAACTAGACTAACCTAATACCCAAACTCAAGTACCCAATACCTTACCTGATACATGAACTGAACTGACACAGTGCTGACCGATCTGTTACACTGATACCTGATACTTGGTACTGCATAGTGAATTTTAGCTACCTGTTGAACTCTGTGTTTGCTGATACTGCACACTTAACTGCATCCTTGCTGACTGCACCCTCTCATGTTGATATTGTGCTGTAGTATAGAGTTGCCAATGCTCCTGCTGTACATACAGTGCCTCTCATTATTGTCACTGCCTTATGCACACTGCTGCAGGCTCGTGCAGTACCTAAAGGCTCTATGCAGCAACTACTGTGCACGAGCTGATACACATTGCTGTGCATTGAGGAAATCTGCACTTAACTGACTGCTACTTCTCTGTGAACGAGCTGCATGATGCCTCGAGGCTGCATATGCTGTGCAGTTCTGCTGCACAGTTGCTGAAGGCTCGATCCATGCTGTACATTGCTGCTGGTAGATGCACTGCTACTTGGTATTGGTGATGTAGTACTGGTACAGAGCTGATACTGACCTGCTCAGTTGGAAACTACTGATATTTGCCTACACGAGCCCTCTTGTGCACTGTAGCTCGAGCAACTCAAGATTGCTGCCACTGTGCCTGTTGTGCTCGAGCACTCCTCATCACACACACACAAACATACATACATAGCACACTCTTACACAAACATACATACATACATATATATATATATATATATATATATATATATATATAGACATATATAAATATCAATCTATATGCACATATATTTATATACTCCTCACTCTACATATATATCAAACTCTATATATACAAATACACTCTCTCTACTATATATATGTATATATGTACAATCACTCATCTACCTAAATAGATATATATATATATATATACACTCACTGTTTGTGGTAGAAAATGAAAGAATGAAAATATATTCAAGATAGGGTTTACACGAAACCCGCCTTCTTTGGTTTACAAACAAACTTGTACAATTTGATCCTATACGAGGATGTGGGAGTACAATTTATTTAATCTGGGTAAATATTGCTATAGGTGTCTGATCTGCAGTCAATCACTTTAGCCCTTGGACCACACGATATTGAAGAAGTGCCGTGGAAGACAGGTAGCAGCTTCGAAGGTTGCAAAAGAGGGTGGATGCACGATGCCAAAGTCGTCGATCCCTACTCTTTTGCCTGAGCTCCGAATTCTCTCTCTTTTTCTCTCTCTCTCTTGACCTCTGGTTCGATCTTTCTTGGAAGTTCGACCTTTAGATCTGATATTGGTTTTCTTGACCAATTTCCGACCTAATTTCCTCGACCGTGGATCTGATATTGGTTTTCTTGACCAATTTTCCGACCTTGTTCCTCATTGATAGAGGTCTCTATTTATAGAGTTTTGGTGACAGTGACCACTCCGTTGGTGTAGAAATCGAGGAGTGGAAAGTACAGCACCCTTTTACACAACGGTTAAAATAACCAATGCCTGCGTATAGATGATCTTTTGAATGAGCGTGTGATGCGGGTCCAACTAAGGGACAAAACGCGTATAATCGCTGCGAAGATCATGGCGTAGAAGCCACGTAGGTAGGTATCCCTCGTGTAGAAGAGGTGGACGTAGAAGCCAATGTCTGTCACCATGGCGTAGAAGCCAAGTAGGCATAGAAGCCGAAAATAGGCGTAGAAGCCGAGTGGTCATAGAGGCCGAGTGGTCGTAGAGGCCGAGTGGGCGTAGAAGCCAAATGGGCGTAGAAGTCAAATGAGCACAGGAGCTGAATGGGCATAGAAGCCGCTGCGTACCGTGCCAGAGTGCTGATATGGACGTTTTAGCTGGAATTACGGCTTTTGAAGATATAATCAAATCTCTTGCATTAAATGCTGAGATTTGCCACCATCCTGTGCATTAAATACGGAGGCATGTTTTTGAAGGTCTGCAGCCCTTCTGTGCATCAGTCGCAGAGACGTGCCTTGAGAAACTGTCACCGCTCTGTGCATTAGACGTAGAGACGTGCCTCGAGCAACTGTCATCGCTCTGTGCATTGGACGTAGAGATGTGCCTCGAGCAACTGTCATCGCTCTGTGCATTGGACGTAGAGACGTGCCTCGAGCCCCGTACGATGTGCAGTTTTTGATGTGGCAGGCGGTTTGTCTACCGTAGAGCGTAAACAGCTCATATCTGCCTGTGTAAAATAAGGCAGCGTATCCCTTTCTGCATGTAAAAGCAGTTTACGCAAAGGAGATGGCGGTAAATGACAGCCTGGGTTGTAGTGCTGTGCCATTATTATAGCCATCATCTGGGTAGTCGTGCAGTATCCCTTTGTCAGAAGTTCAGACGTCAGGTTCATTGCAGGATCTGACAGGTTCATTGCAGGATCTGACAGGTTCACTTCAGAGAATACGAAGCATCTCTCGTACACTTCAAAAAGGATAGGTTTTACGCCCAGGAGGCGATGAAGCACCCTGTTTACGCTGAAGCGGTTTGGACGTACTGCCTTACGCGGATGGTCCTTTGAGCTTTTAATATTTTCACGCTGTATTTAGCAGAAAAAGCTCTGTTGCACGCTTGATGGCTTTGAAGGCCTCTGTTTACGCTGCTCTGCATCAATATGCTGCGTAGAGCTTCCCGGCTTTTTTTTATGCTTCTACAAGACCCCCTTCAAAGCTTTCAAATTCCTCGGAATTTGGAACGCTTTGAATGAAGCATGAACCGCTCCTCGTAACTCGAAACATTTCTGAATGGAGCATTGAAACGGTCGATGCTGACTTTATGGCAGATTTATTGGGGACCGGTGTGATCTCTTTCGCCTATAAAAAGACTGGGGGGTTAACCCGTTCTCCCCATATTCCCATTACCACGCAGAGTTGATCGCCGGAGTTCGTCCGGTCGACCTGAGGAAGAAGGAGATCATGTTCTTCCAGCGTGTAAGAAGCCGAAAAAGACGGCATCTTCGAGCAAGTGTCCACTGCAACGATGGATCATGGAAGGATATCTTAGCCTCCCTTGCTCGGGATAATCAGCAACTTTATATGACGGTTCTCCCAGGAGAAGGGAAGGGTCGTATTAGACCATACAGCTTACAGGCTGTATATTTCCCCCTGAGACCTCTGCGGACAAGAGCAGACAAACTGTAACTGCTGTCCTCGATCGAGTTGGGTCTTAAAGAAGCCTCAACTGGATCGGTCATGGCATACGGAGCATGGAATCTGCATTATTTATGCAAGCCCCAACTCTGTATTCTCCCGCTATCGATCTTCTTGTTTATGACTGTGGTGGTCGATGAACTGCCATGGAAGAAGAGGAAGACCTGCACCGATGCGAGAGCCTGGTAGAACAGATTCTGGGGCAGCCTTCCAATGAAGACAAGGAAATCCTTTGTAGACGGGATTTCCCTCATATGTAACCATGAAAAATGAAGAAAAACCCCTTGTAGACAGGATTTCCCTCATATGTAATCATGATTTTAATAAAATCGTCTTTCTTCTCTATATATGATCGTTTTTGCCATACGTTGCTGTGAAGTCTGAATATATATAGCTTTGATACGTCTGATTCTTTACGCCGACTCTGTTTAGAAAGAGTGCTAGGTCCTGCCCTTTTGCGCATAGCGAATAGTCCATAAAACGTTGTTTGAGCATTTTGAACATTTTGAACTGTCCTGCTGCTAGGACTGAGGAACCGCGTAGAGCTCTGAACTATTGTTTTTACTTCTGATGAACAGAATTTTTGTTCAGACTTCGTCTTCAAGAATGATTTCTCAAAAATCCCTTGGAACAGGGTCAAGAAATGGCTGTCAACTGAGTTGCCATCTTGATAGACGGGATATTCAGACTGGAGTCTGGATGAACTTTGAATCGACCCATGAAGAAAAGTAATTTTTTAATGTAGAACTCTGTATGCTTCGGGTACTTGGGATATCTTGAGGTCAAGAACGAGTATCTTTTGTGTGAACTCTTTGCAATTGACCGCCTTGAGGACCGTTCGGATGTACGCGCAATCTGGCCGACATATATTTCAGATGTGCTGGAAGTCGTGGAGCGTAAAATCATTAGTCTGTAGCCTCTGAGCATAAACTAAACACCATCGAGCGTGAAATCATAGACTTGTGGTTCCTGAGCGTGAAGTCGTAGGTTTGTAGCCTCTCGAGCATAAAAGCTACTGAGAACAAAGGCATCTGGGCGTAAAAACCTGACTTGTAGCCGTCGAACGTAAAGCCGTAGATTCGAAGCTGTCGAGCGTAGAAAGCTCCTTAGCGTAGAACTGTAGATTTGTAGCTTCTGAAAAAAAAATTCTCCGAGCGTGAAGTTGCGGATCTGTTGCTTCTGAGCGTAAACTAAGCACCACCGAGCGTGAGATCATCGATTTGGTATCTGCTGAGCGTAAAGTCGTAGGTTTGTAGCCTCTCGAGCATAAAAGCTACCGAGCACAAAGGCATCCGGGCGTAAAACCATAGACTTATAGCTTGCGAGCGTAAAAATCGTAGATATGTTACTGTCGAGCGTAGAAAGCTACTTAGCGTAGGAACCGCTGACCTGCTTTGCGCGAAAAACTTTTCGAATTCGCTGACTGTCCGCCTTCTCTGAATAATAGGCTGATGTAGGACCCAATCATAACCAAATATTAATTAGGAGATTTGGTTCGGGTTTCGAGAAGTCCGTCCGTGGATTCGAGGAGTCGACCCGAACTCTATATATATCCCAAGCTTTTGAGAGAAAAACTTTTTATCCGTCTTCTGTGAAAGAGAGCCTTCGACTGTTCGAGTTTTTTTCTCTCGTTCTTTCTCCGAGCATTCCGAGCTTTCAGAAATGGCGCCGAAACAAATTCCCTCCGCTAAGGGAAAGAGTATAGGTTCTTCTTCTCGTTCTTCTGCCCCAGCGAGAGAGTCTTCGGTCGGGCAAGGTGAACGTTCTTCTGAGCGAAGTATCCCGCCGATGAGTAGCGCACCCGGCCTTAGAGGTAGAGCCTTTGGGATGACAAAGAATGACGAAAAATCCTTCGCACATGTTGAACGTGACCGCGCTAGGTCGTCTTCTGTGCTGATAGCCTCTTTGAGGAAGATGACGCACGGAGATGTTTTTATCTTTTATGCCCACATTTCTAATGTGCCAGCGTAAAAACTCCATATTTTTGCAGTTTTGAGCGTAAAAGCTCTGACTGCCGAAAACTTGGTGTATACTATAAAATTTTAGTTTTACGCTCGTGGATGGGACCTCCAGCGTAATAACTAGAATTTTGGCAGTCTGGCGTAAAGCACGGACTGTATACCGCCAATTACGCTTCTGGATGTGACTTCCGGCGTAAAATGACCAAATTTTGTACAGTCTTGGCGTAAAGCACAGACTGTCGTTTCTTGGTCTTTATGTTGCAAGATTTGTAATGACGTATTTTCCTTGCACTTTTGCAGTTAACTTGCATGAGTCTCCACTGGCCGAGGTGATGGGTTCCGCTGTCGGGATGCTGCACTCAAACTATCTGGAGGATCTGTCCCACGTGATATTTCCTATCTCCGGACCCCAGTATCCTGAAGGAAGGGAGATCTTGATATCGGCTCAGGGCGAGCGGACGTTGCTGAACATGATTAACGGGGAGCCCCTGACGTACATAGACGGGGACCAGTACATCAAGCCGGCTTTTCTCTTTGGGGACATGATTGACAAACGGTCCCAGATGAAGCCCAAGAGAGAACCCTGGGTTTTCCCCGCCGAGAGTGTGGTCTTGTATCTGCCCACGATGCTGAGAGATTATCCCATCTCGGCTTTCTCCCATGCTACACATCCCAGGAGGATATCGTGGACGCTGACTCCCGATCTTCACGGCAAGCCGGGAAAGATCTTTCATTTGAAAGGAGCTGACCAGGGGTAGTTTGTCAGCCGCCCTTCCGGAGTTGTGACGGTGTTCAGGGGACTGTGCCCGGGCAGCGTCCCGAGTGAAGACAGTTCTGTGATCCAGCCAGTCTAATTGCCGACTTTCTACAACGACTTCATGGGGCGAGGGGGTGTATACCCCAAGGAGAATCCTCGATGCAATGGGTGGATCACCCCAATAAACCTCCGATGGGCTTGCCTAGTTGACTGGGCCTTGAAGCATTTTCTGAGAAAGCTGGAGGGCATTGGACTATATGGTGCTGTGAGTGTGACTAGTGTCGGGTTGCCTCCCAACCCTAACATGTTTTTGGCACTGATGGAGCGATATATTTTGCTCACCAGGACCTTCGCCACTCCACTGGGGGAGTTGGGGTTGGCCCTCCATGAGATGGCAGTGATCTCGAGACTGCCGATGGGGGATACCCCATATGAAGAGTATGTTCCCACCAACCGGGAGTTGGAGGACTCGGACCCTCGGGTTATGGAGGTGTATCAGGAGCTGATGTGCCACTACTTTACGTGTACCACTTTTTATGATGAGCCTTCTGATTTAGCTCATACCACTAAGTGGATTTCCTACCTCCTCTTCCACCGGGCCAGGGCTGCCAAGTCGGAGAAAGTTTTGGGGGGCAAGAATGAGCTCGCGAACTGTTTGGGCGTGCTCAGTGCCCAGGTCTTCGAGGATCTTATAAGGATGCTAAAGCTCCAGATCAGATTCTCAATGACGGGGTAGGAAAGTATCCTAAAGGCACTAAGGCCTACAGTTACCTGAGGCGCTGTCGCAGGCCTCTGTCTAAGGAAGCCCGGCTAGCTGGCTTTCTCCCCATAAGGCCTCTGTCGAGTCGTGGTGCCCGGCATCGCGTCCTCGGACCGCATTCACTGGAACATCCTGTGGCCTGCCATGCGTCTGGTGTTCGGGGCAAGACTGGGCTTGCTCCCTGCCATGGTGTGCCGTATACAGGCTGGCCTGAGAGCCATGACTGATGGACTACTCGTCGATGAAGCTCGGCGTGATAGCTTTCCCCGGGTAGAGTTACCATACCTGTACTTGATAGGATGGTTAATTCTCCACAACCCCCGGGTGATGTCTTCCGGCCCTGGTAGTAGCTCGGGGGGTAGTTTCTTGTTGAACTACAAGGACTCTCCCTGGAACGTGAACACAGTTTTAGACTGTTGGCTGGTGCTGAGCCTCAGTCACGGCTGGAAGCTCCTCTGCACTGTCCCCTCTGTACATCGCAATCAGTCGGGGATTAGGCTTGAGGATTTAGGTGGAGAGAAGACCAATCTTTCTCCGAAAGCTTTTAACTGGTTGGTCTGCATCCGACCCTCCCATTTGCTGTACAGGAGCGAAGATCATTGCTTCTTCGAGCCCTACTTGCCTAGTCGGTTTGCCAGGCAGTTTGGGTACGATCAGCTGCACGTGGGCAATGCCGTCACCAGCTTCAGGTCCAGGGGCAGACTCATTGATGGAGCCATAGGATGGCGGTATTTTATCATGGGTTGTACGGGAGCAATCTTTATTGTACCGGTCGTCACACTCTCCACGGAGCTGCGCATCCTCCATTCGTATGCCCAGTTTTACGTGGCGATCAACACCTTCCATCGCAATTTTGACATGCGCGGAAGCTTTAGGGTGCCTTCTCCCAAGCCTGGGGGAAGAGTCGAAGTCCCCTCGGTTTCATCTGACGAGGGTGAGGGGTCTGTCACTCCGGATGAGCCTCTGGTGTCGGTGCCGAGGTATAAAGTACCTCCGCCTGCGGGGGCTTTGGCAATCTCTGGGAAGCAAAGGGCTCCTGCTTCGAAGCAGACTTCCCCTCGCAAGAGGAAGAAGAAGACGATTAATCGTTCTCTCCGAATTCCTGGTATTGAGGCTCCTAGAGAGGATCCTGCTGTCTCCCCTGTTGGGGATGTCTCTTTGATTGGAGGTTCCCCGTCTTTCGGAGAGGGACCCTCAGTTTCGGCTGGCGGTACCGGAGAACCCCTGCTTGAGTCTGCCGTTGCTGCCACCGCCTCCGGTAGTGGAACGAAATCGCCTGCGTGGCCGAGGCAAATGAGAGAATCTTTTCCTAGACTAGCAACGGATGAAACTCCTGCCTTTGTCCGTGAGCATGCCTAGCGAGATTCCAGCTGACGAACCTCGACCGCGTCTTGGTGAAGGCTCGGTAGAGCACCTGGCAGTGTCGGTGGGCCCACCCCCTTCTCCAGGTATGACAGTTCATATTGCATCATTAAGACATGATTTAGCTACGTCGGCTGCAGATGCGACATATATACCATTGGCTACGGGTAAATATCATCTTTATATCTCCTCTTAGAAAGATTACCACCATATTGATATCAACTTTCTTGTCCTCTTTTCAGGGGACGGCGTCCACGGGGAGTATAGCGTTGAAGCGCCTTCTGGCTCTGCTCGGGCTCATGGCAATGATACGGAGGCGCCCGACTTCAAGGAGGAAATATCTTCGGGGGCCAGCTCGCCCAGAGTGGTTTCGTCATCTCAAGAGGAGGAAGAACCCGTTATCGTTACCTCGCCTCTCGTGAGTATGCCGATGACTTCGACCGTCGTTGTCGCACCTCCTTCGATCGCACCACCCGTCAAGGCGGCGGCTGTGGCCACCTCGTCTGCAATAATTCCTGGAGGGGGACTCGCCAATATCGCGGCTACTCCTGGCGTCCAATCGGATCTAGTTGCGCTGACCGAGCAATATACCAGCCTCTTTTATACCAGTTTGAAAATGCTGATATCAATGGTGTTGGCGAAGAATCTAGACTTCGAGCGTCTGAAGAAGGCTTCTCAGTTTTTGATCGGGGCGGTCAGGGAGTTCGGCAATTCTGGGGTAGCTGACGCCCTGGAGGCGATGGTTAATGGTTTGGAGCAACCTATTAACGAATACTTGCAGCTGACTCGGGGCAACCTTGAAGCTGAGGTCCAGGCCAGATACGACCTCATGACTGTGCGGCTTACTAAACAGCTGGAAAGCCTAGATAACTCCATCAAAGTACATAAGCTGGAGATGGATAAAAGAAAAGCTATCGTGGAGGAGGCTCTTAGTCGTTGGCGGGTCTAGATGTAGCGACTGGTCGACTGAGCACAGCACGATGGGATCTGGAGCGTGCAGAAGCTGCCCGTGCTGGCTCTCTTCGGGCAAGGGCCGAGCTGTCCTTTATGAACAATCCCGAGGCATGGCTGGAGTGGGCCCGCGCTGATGCCTTGGTTTCCAGGAATGAGAGTATAGCTGCACTTGTACAACTGATTCGCGATCTGACTGCTCCCCCACAATGATGTACCCTTTCTTCTTTTTGCTTTCCAGATGTAATTCTGCTCTCTTTTTTTTTTGGGAATAAATAAAAGTGACTCTTTTCTGACTTTGTGGACCCATCATTTCGGAATATAAATGACAGGTTTGGGCGAGAGTGATATCAGAGGTAGTATAGACGTGATAGACTCTCGATAAATTTTTAGCAGGACATATCTATTCATTGGTCATACGGACATGATAGAATATGCTTTGACTAAAGTTGGTAGACAAGATGCTATCAGAGGTAATATGGACGTGATAGGTATCGCATTTTCCAAATTAGTCGAACATATCTATTCAGAGGTTATATGGACATGATAGAGTATGACCCAACTAGTTTTGTTTTGGAAGTAGTTTTGTCAGAATTGAGATTCTCGCTATATTCCACTTGAGCAGAGGAGGTTAAGCATAGTACCTTTTTAGGAATTTACCGTTGATAGGAGCCATTAACAGGTCTCCATTAGGCTGGGCTAACCTGTAAGCGCCGTTTGAGAACGTTATCTCGATCACATAAGGGCCTTCCCACTTGGGCTGGAATTTGCCTTTACTCCTGTGAGTAAGGATCATCGGCCTTCTTACGGCTAAAACTAGCTCGCCGACTTTGAACACTCTTTCCTTTAATTTATGATTGAAAGCTTTGGAAATGCGTGCTTGGTAGAGCGCGATGCGCTGTTGAGCTTGGAGGCATTTCTCGTCTAATCCTTCTAGCTCTTGAAGCCTTAACAGGTCATTCTTTTCTTGAGTCAGCTCATTAGTCACGGCTATCCTGAGTGAGGGATCTGGATTTCAATGGGGAGAACTGCTTCGCTCCCATAGACCAGTGAAAATAGGGTACAACCTGTCGGTGTTTGTACCATTGTGCGGTACGCCCAGAGACATTCGCCCAGCTTCTCATTCTAATCTCTTTTGTTTGAAGAGACAAACTTCTTCAAGAGTTTGATAATGGTTTTGTTGAAAGCTTCCGCCAAACCATTAGCAGCTGGATAATATGCCGTAGAGGCAATATTATGTATCCGATTTTTATCGCAAAATTGATGAAATGCTTGTCTGATGAACTGAGGCCCATTGTCATGGATTATCCTTGGGGAATCCCAAAGCGATAAATAACATGATGCTTGATGAAGCTGATTACATTAGACACCTTTACCTCAGTAAGAGGGATCGCCTCTGCCAATTTGGAGAAGTAATCCGTGATGGCCAGTATGAACCGGTGACCTCTGGAAGAAGACGGGTGAATAGGACCAATGATATCCATACCCCATGCTTCGAAAGGCCAGGATGCAACCGTAGGATGTAGATATTCAGACGGTTGATGTATGAAGTCTGTATGAACCTGACAGGCTCTGCATTGTCTTGCATAGTTGATCGCATCTGCGATCATAGTGGGCCAATAATAGCCCATTCTCCTGATACGATCCTGTAGCTTAGGACCGGGTTGATGTGCTCCGCATATGCCATCGTGAGCTTCCCGGATAATCTGCTGTGCTTCATCGTCAAAGAGACATCTCAATAGCAGTCCGTCGTAGGTCCGACGATATAGGCATTGTGAAGATGCATCGAAATAGAAGCGTAATGATCGTCTTTTGACGGATGCTGCTTCTTTGGGGTCCTCCGGTAAGATTCCGTATGCGACGAAATCTATGAAGGGACTTCTCCAGTCTCTTCTAGGGGGATCTGTGTTCACAGCATAGCTGCGTTCTATGTGAAATTTGTTCTTCACACAGAATAAATCTCTGTTAAGAAGGATTATCGAATTCTGCCTTCTTATAGGAGTGGCTAAATCCGTAGCTAGACTGGCTAGGGCATCAGCTTCCAAATTCTGAGATTGAGGTACATGCTCTAGGAAGAACCCTTTGAATGTCATGGCTATCTCGACCGTTGCTAGGTGATAGGGGATGAGGTCTGGATTCCGGACTTCATATATTCCCCTGGCTTGATTGACGATAAGCAGAGAATCACCGAAAGCTTCCAGGGACTCAACCCCCAGCTCTTTAGCGACTTGGAGCCCGATTAGCAGAGCATTGTACTCTGCCACATTGTTGGAGCATGGCTCGCTAAGAGAATATGCTCGGTAGATGATGAGTTTATCAGGAGTGACCAGGACGATTCCTACCCCTGAAACCACATTTCCCTTGGGACCAGTCCTGGAGGCGCCGTCGAAGAACAGTTGCTATACGTCACTTTCCATTGCGGAATTACATTCTGCAACTTCGTCGGGAATGTCCTCGTATAATTTGGAGGCCTCCGGGATCGGATGAGCGGCTAGGAAGTCGGCCAGCGCTTGGCCTTTGATGGACTTCTGTGGGATGTATACCATGTCATATGGTGTTAACAGCATCGCCCAAGTCGCGAGTCAGGAATTAAGAGCACTTGGCTTGCTCATCAGTACTCGAAGAGGGTTGATCCTGGAGATGATATGAATAGTCTGACCGGTGACATAGTGCCGCGTTTTCTGGATAGTGAACATCAGAGCCAAGCATTCTTTCTCCACTGGGTTGTACCGGTGTTCGGCTCTGACCATCATCCTACTGAGGTAGTAGATAGCCTGTTCGTGACCTATATCGTTCTTTTGTGCAAGAAGAGCTCCCAGAGAATGATCCATCGCTCGAACGTACAGCAAGAATGGTCTTCCCATGACGGGAGGCACCAGAACTGGCGGACTGGTGAGATAGCGCTTGATATCTCCGAACGCTTGTTGACAGGTTTCGTCCCTTACGAAGGATACACCTTTCTTCATGAGATGCGAAAAGGGCTGACATCTCCCCGAGAGGTTGGATATGAATCTCCGAATATAAGCCAGACGGCCTTGAAATCCCCGGAGTTCCCTCAGATTACGGGACGGTCGCATTTCTATGATAGCCTGGACTTTGTCAGGGTCCACTTGGATGCCTTTGGTAGTGATGACAAATCCCAGGAATTTGCCACTAGATATACCCAAAAAAGACTTCGTAGGGTTCATCTTGAGTTGATGTTGGCGCATTAACTTGAATACCGTCCTCAAGTCTTGAATGTGATCATCTTTGAGACGGCTCTTGACGGCTATGTCGTCACGTAACATTCTACTGTTTTGCATAAATGCTCATGGAATATGTTACTTATAGCCCGTTGGTATGTAGCCTCGGCGTTCTTCAATCCGAAGGGCATGACCGTATAGCAATATACCCCCAACAGGGTCCGGAAGGCAGTGTGCTTCTCGTCTTCAGGATGCATCTTGATCTGATTGTATCCTGAGAATCCGTCCATGAAAGACATGCGTTCAAAACTGCAGGTATTGTCGATCATGATGTCCGTGATGGGAAGAGGGAACTCATTCTTGGGGCAGGCTATATTCAGATCTCGGTAATCGATGCAGATACGTATTTTCCTTTTTTTTTTATGACTGGGACAACGTTGGCGACCCAGTCTGGATGTTGTTCTTCCCGGATGAAACCGCAGGCTATCAACTTCTTGACTTCAGCTTCGATGGCGTCCATCATATCCGGGCGAAACCGGCGTTGGTGCTGCTTCACAGGTTTTGAATCGGTCAATATGTTGAGTTTGTGAGTAGCCACCTTTGGGTCAAGGCCCGGCATGTCCTCATAATCCCATGTAAAGACGTCAATATACTCTTTTATCAGCTGGATAACTTCTTACCTTTCAGCTGGGGAAAGATTGTTACTGATAAATATCGACTTTGGCGAAAGTTCACCCCCAACATCAACCTGGATAACTTCATCTTTGGTGGGAGGTTCCTTTGCTCGAAGCAGAATTCCCACTGCGTATCCATTTGTTGGGCCCAAGAGTCATTCTCAAACAGTTCAGATTCTTGTTCGTCTGATTCGAAGGAATCTGCCACTACCATATTCACTGATAATGTTTGTTTGAGAGCATCAGGTGAGTCAGAGGGAGACGAGCCGTTCTGAGAAGAAGAGAAGATATCCTCGTCCGACTTAGAGGAGGTGGCATACCCCAACCCGAAATGAGTTCGTTGATAGTAGGGGTTGCCGTGCAGCGGCGTTCGTCTGCCTCTTCCGTAGTTGAGGCCTGGCTTCCGCTCCAAGTCGTAGCCCATGTTTTGCATGATCCTCAACGCTTGCGGGCTGTATCTGTGAACTTGCATTTTTCCAGCATCGTCATTGAAAGAATCTTCCTGGATAGCCGGTTGATTGCATATGCGATCGAAGACTAGTGAACGCTGGCTGCTGCAGGTCGGAGGGACAATGAAGATAGAATCCTCATGTGGTCCATACATCATGACGACGTTGGATGATGATGCTACTTCCCAGACATACGGACGGTAGGAGTTCATAACTTCCAAGAATTTTTGTGCTATGGGTTCTACCTCATCACGGGGAGTGGATTCCTGATTTGGAATTTGAGCGTCAATATACTAGAAAAGAGGATATTTATTATCATCTGAAACTCCGTTCCTGGTTGCATTTACATCGGTCGGCTGCCTGTTGTGCCGAAGGTTGATGACCAAGGGTGGAGGCTTCTGGTTCAAAGTGATCACTAGAGGATCACTCCCTTTTCCTGACTTGGTCTTATTCAGGTGAATAGCCATAGGCTCCATGGCTTTTGGACGAGTGGTTCGTCCTTTCACTCTGATTGACAGCGGTAGTGTGGCAGAGGGTTCTTCTGTCTCCCGGTGGGATTCCTTCTCTGCCTCGCCCGACACTTCTCCCGTGTGGTCTTGAGAGTACAATACAGCATCGGAATAGTAGGATTCTACTCCTTTAAACGGGTTTAGGTCAGCAACCTCCGTTTGTACTATTCCTTGGGGGTCTACATATTTAAGACATTGATGTAGAGTTGAAGGAACGATGTTGTGGTCGTGGATCCACGGTCTTCCCAGCAAAATATTGTAGGACACCTCTGAATTGATGACGTAACATGTGGCCACCGATCTGAGGTTGCCAATCTGGATCCTCAGGCAAATTTTCTCCAACGGCTTACTTCTTCCGGCGTTGAAACCCACGATTGTAGTGGAGGTGTAAGCCAATTCGCTGGTAGGAATCCTCAGCGGTTTGAGCAGACTGTGAGGGATGATGTTGATCGACGATCCCGGATCTATGTGAATCTGATCGACCTTCATGGAACCGATGTACCCGGTATAATAGAGGGGCCTCTCATGCCTGTTATATTTTAACAGCATGTCGTCTTGAGTGAAAGTGATATTTGGGACCACTTCCATTACACTGTGGCATTGAGGATATGCCACCGGTTCTTCGTCGGGGGACTTGAGCTGGGTCAAGCATACCTCCGCCTGCATCAATGCTTCACTCAGGGCTAGATGAGTGTCTTGGGAGAGCCTGAGTAGCTCGAAGATGGACAGCCTGGCTGGTGTATTAGCCAATTGGGCCAGTATGTCGAAGTTGTATGGCTTCTCTAAACCTTTGTTTGGAATATTTTTTACAGGTTTATCAAAGCGCACTTCTCTTTGCTTCCCCTTGTCCGCCGGAGTTGGTTTTGAAGGACCGGTATCTGGTACGACGGGGCCTGGTCCTGAAGGTTTGGCAGCTGAAGCGTCCGCCGATGCATCTTCCTGACTTGCTCCGTAGTCGTTAAGGTAGGCTTTCCCTGAACGGGTTGCAGCAAATACCTCATCTTCGTCTGATGACGAAGAAGTTGCGACCATATGGCATGGTTTGCATTTGGAGCTCCTTCTAGACGTAGCCTTAGTAGCTTTAGTCTCCTCCTTGAGCTCTGACACCAAATCCGGATGAACCCACATAATCTTGCCCTGCCGGGTGGTTAGGGGTACCAGGTCATGATTTTGACCCCTAGCTGGAGGGAGATTGACGATGTTCATCGTGGTCCGGGAAATGGGTGTGACACCGTCCGAGACTTCTTGGAAAGGCAGATTGCCAAACCGCAGAGAGATCATGTTGGCCGTGACCATCTTCTCGGTGTTGTGCAGAGTGATGGCCTTAGCATCGATCAAACCCTGGATCTTCCTTTTTAGTATGTAACATGCCTTTGTCGGGTGGTGCACGTATCTGTGGAAGATGCAGTATTTGGGATCGTTAGTACTGCCGACTTCTTGGGGCCGCCTCAGCTCCGGAAGGGTGATCTTGCCACTTTTGACGAGACACTCGAATATACTTGGGATATCATTGTCATCGAAAGAGTAGACTTCGACGGGCCTGGAAGTCCCGGGTTTCGCTTGTGCGGTTGCCGCAGTCTTTTGCCTGGCCGTATTGATCGCCAGAGCTTCTTTTCCTTTGGAGCTGTGAGGATGGTCGCTGCTAGGAGATGACCTCTTGCCTCTGTCAGAGGCGGAGATCATGATGCCATTGTCGCGCGCCTTGCGACTGTTGTCTTCGGCGGCTACTGCCGAGATAATGAACGAGGGCCAATCATGGAACTGATATGGTCCTATAAACACCGAGACTATGGGAAGGAGGTTCTTCCTGCAAATGTCTACTAACGCAGAGTCTGGAACTCCTGGAGGCATCTGTAAGGTGGCCTGACGAAAACGTTCGACGAAGGTGCGAACGTCCTCCTTTTTCCTCTGCTTGACTTCGATGAGAGAGAACATAGACATGTCTATTCCTCCCTCGTAGAATCGCATGAAGAATAAAGCCTTGAAGTCCTCGAAGGAAGTAATGCAGTTGTCCGCCAAGCTACGGTACCACTGATAGGCTACTCCTGAGAGGCAGCCTTTGAACACCCGAGTGAGGAGGGCGTCGTTCCCTTGTAGCAACACTGTCATCATACTAAAATAGTTCATGTACTGACTTGGTGATGTTTTTCCCTCGAACAGAGCCATAGTCTGAGGTTTGTACCTCGGAGGGAAAGGGACCTCTTACCAGATAGCTGGGTAAGGCTGGTTGATTCCCAGTTTCTTGAGCTGATCTTTGTGCTTCAAGGCGTCAAACTGGGCTTTCAACTCCCGTACTGCCTGTATTGGATTTTCAGTTGAAAGCGGGACTACGGTGTAGTGCGGAGTTGGTTGTATCGTGACTCCAATGGGAGGTAATATATTCTCCGAGTGAGGAAGCGGAGGAACTGCTGACTCTTGATCTAGAGCAGGCTCTTGGCTCGGGTTGGATGGTGGTAAGTCCACCCCCACACGTATCTGAGTTGGCGGGACCGATGCTTGAGCCATGGCAGTTGCGTGCTGAGTTAGCATCATCTGGTGCATGTTCTCCATTACGGATTGCATTTGTTTCAGAGATGTCTCCAGTATAGTGATGCGTTGTTCCGCGTTTCCTGACGGCGAAGCTTCCTCACGTTCATCTTCAACGGCATAAACTCCCATTTCCCTCGGCGTCATCGAAGGATTAGTATAGGTCACTGCAGAAGTCGACTCTATACTCTCAGCATCTGATCCGGGAGACTGGTGACCCCCAGCGTTGGAATCAGACGAGTACGAAGATGGTTGTTGTGACCTTGCACGGGTGTTTTGGAACACCCCAGCTTCAGTATTCCTGAGGAGGTCTTCGAATCTCCTTTGGCTCGGAGGCCTAGAGGGATGACGTCTTGAGCTCGACCGTCCTCTAGGTATGTGTGAAGCCATGTTCACGGATGCATGCGCGGGCTCTTCTTCCTGGAAAGACAGAGAGTAGCTCAACCGGTCGAAAATCGACCGTTTTGCTTTAGAACAGCAGCAGTCAATCACAATCTTATGACTATTACAATATTGCTCGCCAGGGGGCGTAATAGATATGTTGGAAGGTCCTCTCTCCTTACGCTTCTGGATTAGATATTTGCGCAAGTCAGGAGGAGTAGAAGAAGAAGACGACGGCTTGTTCCTTCTGTTCCCATCAGTGGGCATGCGGAGATTGGGCACCATGGTTTTCCCTGTGCCACCTGTGTACAACAGGTTGGCCATCTGGGTGGCGGATAATCCCCGGGGAGGGTGTCTTTCCGCAACCTGAGCTTGTTTTATTCCGTGGGACTTCGCCTGGCATAATTTGGAGATTTGCTCAGACTGGCGTAAAGCTGAAGAGGTCCTCAGTCGGCCATCGGCTTCCCGCGTAATCCGGAGGGTAGGCAGATTGCTCCCTCGCTGGCGTAAAGGCTGAGAAGTTGAGTACTCTGTCGCTTACTTTCCCTTGCGGAGATCACAGCGCTCATCTGGTTCCCCATAGAGGTCAGATATTGTCTTGCGCACGGAGCATGATTTGTACTTCCGATTTGGCACTGAGGCATCATCAGAAGTTTTGTCTGTACCGCGCATAGCCGAAGACTGGCTTCTACGTGTAGAGCACAGTGGATACTTCTGGGTTAGCGCTGAGGCTTTGTCCGAAGTTTTGTCTGTATCGCGCGTAGCGGGAGACTGGTTTCTACGCGTAGAGCGTAGTGGATACTTCTGGGTTAGCGCTGAGACTTTGCTCGAAGTTTTGTCTGTACCGCGCGTAGCGGGAGACTGAATTTTACGTACGAGGAACGGAGGGAGCAATGCTACAACCTCATTGGTCGGAGAGATCAGAGAGTCCACAGGAATGGTAGAGGATGACTTGGGCATCCAGACCTTGCGCAGCTTTCTGTTGTCTTGGACGGAGAGAGGGTGAGAGCTACCCCCGGTTCGAAGCATGTCTTCGTAGGCAGACTGGTCGAATTGGACGACCAGTGTCTTCTTCACGGTTCCTACAGATACCGTATCGTGTTGAGCAATTACTTCCTCATCAGAAGAGAAAGACGTCTCCAGCAGAGTCGCCATCTTATTTGTGGTGGAAAACGAAAGAATGAAAATATATTCAAGATGGGGTTTATACGAAACCCGCCTTCTTTGGTTTACAAACAAACTTGTACAATTTGATCCTATACGAGGATGTGGGAGTACAATTTATTTAATCTGGGTAAATATTGCTATATGTGTCTGATCTGCAGTCGATCACTTTAGCCCTTGGACCACACGATGTTGAAGAAGTGCCGTGGAAGACAGGTAGCAGCTTCGAAGGTTGCAAAAGAGGGTGGATGCACGATGCCAAAGTCGTCGATCCCTACTCTTTTGCCTGAGCTCCGGATTCTCTCTTTCTCTCTCTCTCTCTCTCTCTCTCTCTCTCTCTCTCTTGACCTCTGGTTCGATCTTTCTTGGAAGTTCGACCTTTAGATCTGATATTGGTTTTCTTGACCAATTTCCGACCTAATTTCCTCGACTGTGGATCTGATATTGGTTTTCTTGACCAATTTTCTGACCTTGTTCCTCATTGATAGAGGTCTCTATTTATAAAGTTTTGGTGACAGTGACCACTCCGTCGATGTAGAAACCGAGGAGTGGAAAGTACAGCACCCTTTTACACAACGGTTAAAATAACCAATGCCTGCGTATAGATGATTCTTTGAATGAGCGTGTGATGCGGGTCCAACTAAGGGACAAAATGCGTATAATCGCTACGAAGATCACAGCGTAGAAGCCACGTAGGTAGGTATCCCTCGTGTAGAAGAGGTGGGCGTAGAAGCCAATGTCTGTCACCATGGCATAGAAGCCAAGTAGGCATAGAAGTCGAAAATAGGCGTAGAAGCCGAGTGGTCATAGAGGCCGAGTGGTCGTAGAGGCCGAGTGGTCGTAGAGGCCGAGTGGGCGTAGAAGCCAAATGGGCGTAGAAGCCGAATGAGCACAGGAGCTGAATGGGCGTAGAAGCCGCTGCGTACCGTGCCAGAGTGCTGATGTAGACGTTTTAGCCAGAATTACGGCTTTTGAAGATATATTCAAATCTCTTGCATTAAATGCTGAGATTTGCCACCATCCTGTGCATTCAATACGGAGGCGTATTTTTGAAGGTCTGCAGCCCTTCTGTGCATCAATCGTAGAGACGTGCCTCGAAAAACTGTCACCGCTCTGTGCATTAGACGTAGAGACGTGCCTCGAGCAACTGTCATCGCTCTGTGCATTGGACGTAGAGACGTGCCTCGAGCCCCGTACGAAGTACAACTTTTGATGTGGCAGGCGATTTGTCTACCGCGGAGCATAAACAGCTTATGTCTGCCTGTGTAAAATAAGGCAACGTATCCTTTTGTGCACGTAAAAGCAGTTTACGCAAAGGAGATGGCGGTAAATGACAGCCTGGGTCACAGTGTTGTTCCATCATTATAGCCTTCATCTGGGTAGCCGTGCGGTATCTCTCTGTCAGAAGTCCAGACGTCAGGTTCATTGCAGGATCTGACAGGTTCATTGCAGGATCTGACAGGTTCACTTCGGAGAATACGAAGCGTCTCTCGTACACTTCAAAGAGGATGGGTTTTACGCCCATGAGGCGATGAAGCACCCTGTTTACGCTGAAGCGGTTTGGACGTACTGCCTTACGCGGATGGTCCTTTGAGCTTTTAATATTTTTATGCTGTGTTTAGCAGAAAAAGCTCTGTTGCATGCTTGATGGCTCTTAAGGCCTCTGTTTACGCTGCTCTGCATCAATATGCTGCATAGAGCTTCCCGGCATTTTTTTCATGCTTCTACACTCACACATAAACACATAAATATATATATAACATACACAATACACATATATATATTCACATATACACATTCACACATACAAGCATATAGATATATACATATCTACGTACACTTAGCTAGCACCTATATACAAAATCATAAATATAATTATATATATATCTATATATATATATAAAAAATTATATATATATATATATATATATACACAAGCACAAATAGGAAAGAGGACCAAATACGTGGAGTGCACCACACCCGTATCACACTAATTCTATGATACGCTTGCGATACGGCTCCAACACACAACCAAATGCATCCCGAAGGACACGAACAAGTCTAATACACTAAATATGAATAATACATATAGTTATTAGATCAACTACATGTTCGTGTCATGATGTGATATCACAAGTTCCCGTGTCGGAGGAAAACTCCCAAAATTAACCCATATTGCCAAATTGACGAGATACGGCCTACACGTACCCAATTGTGGATACGACACTAGTCACAACAAACAATCATACATCATATTGATCTATTTGACCAAATGATAAACACCACATGTGCCAATTTCGGAATTCCGCCAAAATTGACACTAAAATGCACATAACTTCCACCAAAGGTCTCCTATGAACCTAAACCCAATTCCTATGGGTAGTCTATGCATGTGAGTTAGTTTCTCATGGTTAAATCTCAGATTTAGAGT
The DNA here is from genome assembly GCA_036927795.1 of Iris macrosiphon. Taxonomy (NCBI): domain Eukaryota; kingdom Viridiplantae; phylum Streptophyta; class Magnoliopsida; order Asparagales; family Iridaceae; genus Iris; species Iris macrosiphon. Next base: position 33,684,600 of record JAYESA010000001.1, on the reverse strand, counting down.
CTACTAGAAGAGGAAAAACTGAAATGTATCTATTGGAAGATGGATTTTTAATAAAAATCCCTAAATTGAAATGTAGCTCCTCTCTTTGTGGATCTTGGCCTTCTCCTTGCTGTTCCTTGCTTTCTTCATGTAGATCCTTGATGTGGAAGCTTCTAATAAAGAATAGGGAAGGAAATTATAAAGAAATTGCTGGAGAATTGATGAGAGAATGAAGGATATTTGAAAAGAGGGAAAACTAGATCTAATAGAAATGAAAAATAAAATGAGAGTGACTCTCTCTCCTCTTAATGGTGGCCGGCCATTACCCCCTCCCCCAAGAAATGTAAAATATCCTATTTACCCCTTGGGGCCTCTCATGAAGAAATTAATTAAGGAGATAAGGTTCTAGTCTAATGGTTTAAGTAATTAATTCATCCTCCTAACAATAGGCCTAATTCTTGGGCTCAATTTAAACTAATATGAAATGTTGGATTCATGCAACTAATAAATTAGTTAGGTCCACTATACACGTCTAAAATATATCTACAACTAATAATCAATAAAAATATAATAATTAAATATTCACACATGCATAATGTTTAAATATAATATATCCTAAAATTAAAATATCCATGTCAATTACCAAACTATCCTTGATTAAAAATGTGAGGGTGACAATCCTACCCACCTTAGAAAAATTTCGTCCTCGAAATTAAGGAATAAACTAACTACCAAAGTAAATAATACAATACAAGAAAGAATTATACCTCACGGCTCGAACATATATGGATATCGCTCGCGCATCTCGGCCTCTCGCTCCCAGGTACTCTTTCCTGGCGAGTGATGTCTCCATGCGACACACACCAAAGGAATTGTCTGGTTCCTCAGCACCTTCTCTCTCTGATCCATATTCTCAACTGGCTGCTCTGGATAGCTAAGAGTAGGGCCCACCTCTATCTCTGAGTGATCCAACACATAATTAGGATCTGCCACGTATCATCTTAGCTGTGATACATGAAACACGTTATGCACTCCCTCCAATGTAGGTGGTAACTCTAGTCTGTATGCAACTGCACCGACCATCTCAAGAATACTGAAAGGTCCGATGAATCGAGGACTAAGCTTTCCGTCTCCAATGAAACGAATCGCGCCACGTGTCGGAGAAATCCTTAAGAAAACTAGACCGCCAACATAGCACAAAACACAACCTTAGCACTTTAACAAAACAAACAATCAATCACAAATAATGCAAAACAAAAATCTATACCTCAAACTCCAAAGGTCTCCGGTGGCTATCAGTCCAATGCCGCTGCTTGTCCTGCGCCACTCGAAGTCTATCCCTGATAAGATTCACCTTCTCGGCTGCATTCACTAATATCTCTGGTCCCAATAAAGCTCTCTCACCAACATCATCCCATGATAACGGAGTGCGACATCTCCGTCCATACAATCCTCGAATAGTGACATCTCAATACTGTCTTAGTAGCTGTTGTTGTATGAAAACTCTACCAAGTTAAGGTGATCCTCCCAAGAATCTCCAAGATCCAAAACACAGGTGAGTATCATGTCCTCGAGAGTCTGAATAGTCCTCTTCGACTGTCCGTCAGTCTGAGGGTGATATGCGGTACTGAACGTAAGCTGAGTGTCCAAGCTAGCCTTCAAACTCCTCCAGAAGTGGGACGTGAAGCGACTATCCCGATCTGAGACTATGCTCACTAGAACACCGTGTAATCTAACAATCTGGCAAACATACATCTTCGCGAGCTTCTCCGTAGATGTACCCACTTTGAATGGCAAAAAGTGGGCTAATCGTCACTACCACATTCCAAAATTAGGGGTATTTTTGACTTTTTATAAATTATTAATATTGTGGTAGATATATTAAATGATTTCATGATAGGTGTATTTAAATTAAATAATTGTGTGAGATGTGTACTTAAATATATTATATTATATATTGTGTTCTTAATGGTTGAGCTAGTAGACTTGACCTAGAGGCCCACTAGACGAACACTTGACCGAATTATGAGATTTTGTATTTAATTGTTTTATTTAGAATTAAATTATTGGAGGTCGTAATTAATTACAGTAATTTATTTAATTGTTGCACCTTACCGTTGCTTCGATATTTGGAGCGCTACCCTGGCTTTTGCCTTCAAACAAATTTCACAACCTTGCCTTAGACATGCCCGCCTTCCATTTTGACTTTTTTGTGACTCATAATCATGCTCTCTTGTGCTTCATTTTAGCCGCACAATATTCATAGCAGATATTTATTTAATTTCTAAATAAATTCCAACTTTGTATCGTTGTGCGTTCCAATCAAAATTGGAGGCAATCTTGACCCATTTTTCGTACGACCCAAATTAGGGTAATATTCTGTTCTGAGTCTTCTTCACTAATGATATTTGTGACCCGACCTAATTTTGGCCCCATGTACTCCTAATTAATTTTAGAACACAGCTTACATTTATTTCTAATTAAATTGAGGATACCTTTTTGACTAATTTTGTTAATCCCGATTTAATTCCAGTACCCTACTAATTAAGCCCATAAAACACACACAACACCCCCTCACCCTACAAACCACCAAACAATAAATCGCCCACCAATTTTTTATTATTTCCTGTGTCTGTGCAAATACCCAAATTTAAGGGGGCTAATTTGCAAATACTGCATTAGGTGTCAATACCCCATTGGTTCAAACCAATAGAGAAGCCCAATATTGACTAATCAACCCAACCCTTATCCTTACATAAAGGATTCCTTAATGACAAATCCTAACCACCCATTCTAGAGGGGTGCATCCTCACCATTCATTTTCTACACCCTCTTCCTATTTAATGTCCCATCACCCACACTCTTTCCAACCTAAACCTAATCCCTAAACCTAGGGAAGCCCCCATTTTTTTCTCTCACCTCACTCCTCCCTCTTCTCCAACGTAGGAAGAAAAACTTCTTCTTCCTTTCTTCTTCTATTTTCTTCTTCTTCTTCCTTTCTTCCCCTTCTCCTTTGTATTTTTGAATTTATTAAAGAGGGAAAACAATCCACCACCCTACTCTACTGTTCATCAGCTCCGACCGGCCCCGCTGCTCTGCACTTCGGCCGGCCAGGCGCAGCCCGACTGCTCATCCTCCCACTCTTTATCCACGACCTCCTCCTCCTAGCTGCCCGCTTCTCTGGCCAACAGTCGGCTCCCCGTAGCTCCCCCGGTCGAGCATCCCCAACTCTCCCCCACTCTTTCCTGCTCATTACTCCGGCACTGTTACTCCCTTCTAGCCGTGCAGTCTTCCTTCGGCCGACCGACTCGTCCAGCCATCCTCCTCCGACCTATTCCGTCACCACCACCCTGCTCATCCCGAGTCATCCCCTTCCGCTGTTACCCCGACCCCGGAGCCCCTCGTACCACCACCCGGCGGCCAACCCGACTGTCATCAACTCCCTACGCCTCCATACTACCACCACTACTGCATCCCCCCGGCCACGAGCCGACCCCGATCATCCTACCCTCGTTCCCTCCTCCAGCCAATCACCACCAACCGCCTCGATACTCCGGCAGCCACCCTCGCCATCATCATCAACTCCACACCACTGTTTGTGGTATTAAACGAAAGAATGAAAGTGTATTTCAATGACAGGGTTTATGCGAAACCCGTGCCTTTTGGTTTACAAACAAACTTGTACAATGTAATCCTATACGAGGATGTTGGAGTACAATTTATTTAATCTGGGTATAAATTGCTATAGGTGTCTGATCTGCAGTCGATCACTTTAGCCCTTGGACCACATGATGTTGAAGAAGTATCGTGGAAGATAGGTAGCAGCTTCGAAGGTTGCAGGAGAGGGTGGATGCACGATGCCAAAGTCGTCGATCCCTGCTCTTTGCCTGAGCTCCGGTCTCTCTCTCTCTCTCTTGACCTTTTGATCTGGTATTGGTTTTCTTGACCAAGTTTCCGACCCTCCAATTTGTCGACCTTGTTCATTTTTTCGACCTTGTTCATTTTTTCGACCTTGTTCCCCATTGATAGGGGTCTCTATTTATAGAGTTTTGGTGACAGTGACCACTCCGTCGGTATAAAAACCGAGGAGTGGAAAGTACAGCACTCCTTTACACAACGGTTAAGATAACCAATGCCTGCGTATAGATGACCTTTTCAGTGAGCATGTGATGCGTGTCCAACTAAGGGGATAAAATGCGTATATTTGCTGCGAAGATCACGGCGTAGAAGCCACGTAGGTAGGTATCCCTTGTGTAGAAGAGGTTGGCGTAGAAGCCAAATAACTGTCACCCTGGCATAGAAGCCAAGTAGGCATAGAAGCCGAACAGGCATAGAAGCCGAACAGGCATTGAAGCCGAACAGGCGTAGAAGCCGAATAGGCATAGAAGCCGAATGGTCGTAGAGGCCGAGTGGTCGTAGAGACTGAGTGGGCATAGAAGCCGCACGAGCACAGATCCTGAATGGGCATAGGAGCCGCTGTGTACCGTGCCAGAGTGCTGATGTGGACGTCTTAGCCAGAATTACGGCTTTTAAAGATATAATCAAATCTCTTGCAGAGATTTGCCACCATCTTATGCATTAAATGCGGAGGCGTGTTTTGAAGGTCTGCAGCCCTTCTGTGCATCCGTCGCAGAGACGTGCCTTGAGAGAAACTGTCACCGCTTTGTGCAATTAGACGTGGAGACGTGCCTCGAGTTCCGTACGAAGTACAGCTTTTGACGTGGCAGGCGGTTTGTCTACTGCGGAGCGTAAAACAGCTCATGTTTGCCTGTGTAAAACAAGGCAGCGTATTCCCTTGTACGCGAAAGAGCGGTTTACGCTGAGGGGACTTTAGTAAACGACGGTTCGGTGATATTTTAACCAAATCCTCTACATTAAATGCAAAGATCCGCCATCATACTGTGGGGCGCGTCCCGAGGGGTCTGCCATCGTTTCCAGCCGTCGTCTGGGTAGCCGTGCAGCACTTTTTGTCAGGAGTTAGAGGTCAGATTCACTGCGTGACTTGACAGGTTCATTTCGGGGAAGACGAAGCGTTCCTCGTACGCTTTAACGCTGCTTTGAGAGCGGATGAGTTTTACGCCATGGAGGCGATGAAGAACCCTGTTTACGCTGGAGTGGCCTGGACGTACTGTACTTACGCGGATGGTCCTTTGAGCTTATTCTTCACGCTGTGTCTTAGCAAAAAAAGCTCTGTTGTACGCTTGATGGCTCTGAAGGCCTCTGTTTATGCTGCTCTGCATCAAGAGGCTGCGTAGATCCTCCCAGCATATTTTTCATGCTTCTACAAGACCCCCTTCAAAGCATTTAAATTTCTCGAAATTTGAAACGCTTTGAATGAAGCATGAACGGCCCCTCGTAACTCGAAACGTTTCTGAATGGAGCGTTGAAACGGTCGATGCTGACTTTATGGCAGATTTATTGGGGACCGCTGTGATCTCTTTCGCCTATAAAAAGGCTGGGGGGAGTTAGCCTGTTCTCTCCATATTCCCATCACCATGCAGAGATGATCGCCGGAGTTCGTCGGGTCGACCTGAGGAAGAAGGAGATCATGTTCTTCCAGCATGTAGGGAGCCGAAAAAGACGGCGTCTTCGAGCAAGTGTCCACTGCAACGATGGATCATGGAAGGATATCTTAGCCTCCCTTGCTCGGGATAATCAGCAACTTTGTATGGTGGTTCTTCGGGAGAGACGAAGAATCGTATTTTACCATACTGCTTACAAGCTGTATCTCTTCTCCTGAGACCCCCGCGGACGAGATTAGACAAACCGTAATCTGTCGTCCTCGATCGAGTTGGGCTAAAGAAGCCTCAACTGGATCGACCATGGCGTATGGAGGATCTTCTTGTTCATGACTGTGGTAGTCGATGAACTGTCTTCGAAGAAGAGAAAGATCTCCACCCATGCGAGAACCTGTCAAAACAGCTTCTGGACGATCTTCAGACGACGAGGAGGTATCTCCTTTGTAGACGGAGTTCCCCTCAGTTGTAATCATAAAAATGAAAAGAAAACCCTTGTAGATTGGATTTCCCTCATATGTAATCATGACTTTAATCTTTAATAAAATTATCTTGCTTCTTCATATGATCATCTTGCCATACGTTGCTGTGAAGTCTGAATATGTGTAGCTTCAACACGTCTGAATCTTTACGCCGACTCTGATAGAAAGAGTATTAGGCCCTGTCCTTTACGCATAACGAATAGTCCACAGAACGCTGTTTAAGCATTTTAAACATTTAGAATTGTCCTGTTGCTAGGACTGAGGGACCGCGTAGAGCTCTGAACTGCTGCTTCTGATGAGCAAAAATTTTGTTCAGACTTCGTCTTCAAGAATGATCTCTCGAAACTCCCTTGGAACAGGGTGAAGGTTTTGGCTGTCAAACTGATTTTGCCATCTTGATAGACGAGATGTTCAGACTGGAGTCTGGATGAACCTCCAATTTTGGACCCGAGAAGAGTAATTTCTCAATGTTTGAACTCTGTATGCTTCGGGTACTTGGGATGCTCTGGGTCAAGAACGAGTATCTTCTGTGTGAACTCTTGGCAATTGACCGCTTTGGGGACTGTTCGAATATGCGGAAAGTCGTAGAGCGTAAAATTATCAGTCTATAGCCTCTGGGTGTAAAATACCATCGAGCGTGAAATCGTAGACTTGTGGTTCCTGAGCGTGAAGTCGTAGGTTTGTAGCCTCTCGAGCATAAAAGCTACCGAGCATAAAGGCATCCGGGCATAAAACCATAGACTTATAGCTGTCGAACGTAAAGCTGTAGATTCGTAGCTGTCGAGCGTAGAAAGCTCCTTTAGCGTAGGACTGGAGATCTGTAGCCTGTGAGCGTAGAACACCATCGAGCGTGAAATCGTAGACTTGTGGTTCCTGAGCGTGAAGTCGTAGGTTTGTAGCCTCTCGAGCATAAAAGCTACCGAGCACAAAGGCATCCGGGCATAAAACCATAGACTTATAGCTGTCGAACGTAAAGTTGTAGATTCGTAGCTGTCGAGCGTAGAAAGCTCCTTTAGCGTAGAATTGTATATCTGTAGCTCCTGAAAAGAAAATTTTTTCGAGCGTGAAGTTTGCAGATCTGTTGCTTCTGAGCGTAAACTGAGCGCCACCGAGCGTGAGATCATCGATTTGGTATCTGCTGAGCGTAAAGTCATAGGTTTGTGGCCTCTCGAGCATAAAAGCTACCGAGCACAAAGGCATCCGGGCGTAAAATCATAGACTTATAGCTTGCGAGCGTAAAACCGTAGATCTGTTGTTGTCGAGCGTAGAAAGCTCCTTTAACGTAGAACCTGCTGAACCGTCTTGCACGAAAAACTTTTCAAATTTATTGACTGTCCGTCTTTCAAGGGTAGTGGGCTGACGTAGCATCCAATCATAACCCACTATTAATTGCGAGATTTGGTTAGGGTCTCGAGGAGTCCGTCCGAGGATTCGAGGAGTCGATCCGAACTCTATATATATCCCAAGCTTTTGAGAGAAAAACTTTTTATCTGTCTTCTGCGAAAGAGAGCTTTCGACTGTCCGAGTTTTTCTTCGTTCCTTCTCCGAGCACCTCGAGTCTTCAGAAATGGCGCCGAAACAAACCCCCTCCGCTAAGGGAAAGAGTATAGGTTCTTCTTCTCATTCTTCTGCCCCAGCGAGGGAGTCTTCGGTCGGGCAAGGCGAACTTCCTTCTGAGCGAAGTATCCCGCCGACGAGCAGCACACCCGGTCTTAGAGGTAGAGCCTTTGGGGTGACAAAAATGACGAAAAATCCTTCGCACACGTTGAACGTGACCACGCTAGGTCGTCTTCTGTGCTGATAGCCTCTTTTAAGGAAGATGATGCACGGAGACATTTTCATCTTTTATGCCCACATTTCTAATGTGTCAGCGTAAAGACTCCATATTTTCGTAGTTCTGAGCGTAAAAGCTCTGGCTACCGAAAATTGGCGTATATTGTAAAATTTGAGTTTTACGCTTCTGGAGGGGACTTCCGGCGTAAAATAACCAAATTTGTAATCCTGCGTAGAGCACAGACTGTCGTTTCTTTGGTCTATATATTTGTACAAGATTTGCAATGACATATTTTTCTTGTACTTTTGTAGTTGATTTGGGCGAGTCTCCACAGGCCGAGGTGATGGGCTCCATTGCCAGGATGCTTCACTCGAACTACTTGGAGGATTTGTCCTACGTGGCATTTCCCATCTCCGGACCCCAGTATCCTGAGGGAAGGGAGTTTTTGATATAGGCTCAGGGTGAGCGGACGCTGCTGAGCATGATCAATGGCGAGCCCTTGACATATGTAGACGGGGAGCAGTACATAAAGTTGGCTTTCCTCTTTGGGGACATGATTGACAAACAGTCCCAGACGAAGCCCAAGAGGGAGCCCTGGGTTTTCCCTGCCGGGAATTTGGTTTTGTACCTGCCAACAATGCCGAGGGATTATCCCATCTCGGCTTTCTTCCACGCGACGCATCCCAGGAAGATGTCGTGGACGCTGACTCCTGATCTTCACGGCAAGCCGGGGAAGATCTTTCATCTGAAAGGAGCTGACTAGGGGTCGTTTGTCAGTCGCCCTTCCGGCGTTGTGACGTTGTTCAGGGGACTGTGCCCGGGCAATATCCCGAGTGAAGATAGCTCAGCGATCCAGCCGGTCCAATTGCCGACCTTCTACAACGACTTCATGGGACGAGGCGGGGTGTATCCCAAGGAGAATCCTCGGTGCAATGGGTGGATCGCCCCAACAAACTCCCGATGGACATGCCTAGTTGACTGGGCTTTGAAGCACTTCCGGAGAGAGCTGGAGGGCATTGGACTGTATGCCGCTGTGAGTGCGACGAGCGTCGAGTTGCCTCCCAATCCTAATTTGTTCTTGGCACTGATGGAGCGATACATTTCGCTCACTGGCACCTTCGCCACTCCACTGGGGGAGCTAGGATTGGCCCTCCATGAGATGGCAGTTGTCTCGAGACTGCCGATGGGGGTTACCCCATATGAAGAGTATGTTCCCACCAACCAGGAGTTGGTGGACTTGGACCCTCGGGTGGCAAAAGTGTATCAGGAGCTGATGTGTCAATACTTCGCGTGCACCACTTTTTATAACGAGCCTTCTGATTTGGCTCACACCACCAAGTGGATGTCCTACCTCTTCTTCCATCGAGCCAGGGCTGCCAAGTCGGAGAAAGCCTCGGGGGGCAAGAATGAGCCCGTGAACTGTTTGGGCGTGCTTAGTGCCCAGGTCGTGGAGGATCTTATGGAGGAGGCTAAAGCTCCGGATCAGATTCTCGTCGAGGGGGTAGAAAAGTACCCTGAAGGCATTAAGGCCTGTAGTTACTTGAGGCGCTGTCGCAGGCCTCTGTCTAAGGAAGCCCAGCTGGCTGGTTTCCTCTCGATATGGCTGCATCGAGTAGTAGTGCCTGGTACTGCGTCCACGGACCGCATTCACCAGAACATCCTGTGGCCGGCAGTGCGCCTGGTGTTTGGGGCAAGACTGGGCTTGCTTTCTGCCATGGTGTGCAGTATACAGGCTGGCCTGAGAGCCATGACTGATGGGTTGCTCGTCGATAAAGTCGGCATGAGAGTTTTCCCCGGGTGGAATTACCATACCTGTATTTGATGGGATGGTTAATTCTCCACAATCCCCGGGTGATGTCTCCTGGCCCCGGTAGCAGCTCGGGGGGTATATTCTTGCTGAATTACAAGAACTCTCCCTGGAATGTGAGCACAGTTTTAGACTGTCGGCTGGTGTTGAACCTCAGCCACGGCTGGAAGCTCCTCTGTACTCCCCCTTCTGTACATCGCAATCAATCAGGGACGAGGCTTGAGGATTCAGGTGGAGAGAAGACCGATCTTTTTTCGGAAGCTTTTAATTGGTTGGTCTGTATTAGGCCCTCCCATCTGCTGTACAGGAGCGAAGACCATTGCTTTTTCGAGCCCTACCTGCCTAGTCGGTTTGCCAGGCAGTTCGGGTACGATCAGTTGCACGTGGGCAACGCCGTCACCAGCTTCAGGTCCAGGGGCGGACTCATTGATGGAGCTAGAGGGTGGCGATATTTCATCATGGGTTGCACGGGGACAACCTTCATCGTGCCGGTCGTTACAACCTCCACGGAGCTGCGCATCCTTCATTTTTACGCCTAATTCTATGTGGCGATTAGCACCTTCCATCGCGATTTTGACATGCGTGGAAGCTTCAGGGTGCCTTCTCCCAAGCCTGGGGGAAGAGTCGAAGTCCCCTCGATTTCTTCGGACGAGGGTGAGGAGCCTGGTACTCCGGATGAGCCTCTGGTATCGGTGTCGAGGTGTGAAGTGCCTCCTCCTGCGGGGGCTTTGGTAGTCGCTTCTGGGAAGCGACAGGCTTCTGCTCCGAAGGAAGCTTCTCTTCGTAAGAGGAGGAAGGAGACGGTTGCTCGTCCTTTCCGCATTCTTGGTATTGAGGCTCCCGGGAGTGAGCCTGCATCTCCCCATATCAGGGATGATTCTTTGGCTGGAGGTTCCTCGCCTTTTAGAGAGGGACCTTCTACAGTTCCGGCCGGTGGCGTCGGAGAATCCTCGCTAGAGGTTGCTGTCGTGGCTACTGCTCCAGGTAGCGGAGCGAGATTGCCTGTGTGGCCGGGGTAGATGGGAGAATCTTTCCCGAGGTCAGCAGCGGGTAAAACTCCGGCCGTGTCAGCGAGCACGTCTGGCGAGATTCCAGCTGATGAACCTCGACTGCGTCTTAGTGAAGGCTTGACAGAACTCTTGGCAATGTCGGTCGGCCCACCTCCTTCTCCAGGTATGACAGTTCGCATTACGTTATTAAGGCATGGTTTAGCTACATCGGCTGCAGATGCGTCGTATATGCCGTTGGCTCCGGGTAAATGTCGTCTTTATGTCTCCCTTTAGAAAGATTACCCATCATACTGATATCAACTTTCTTGTCCTTTTCTCAGGGGATGGCGTCCATGGAGAGCACAGCGTTGAAGCGCCTTCTGGCTCTGCTCTGGCTCCTGGCGATGATGTGGAGGCGCCTGACTTCAAGGAGGAAATGTCCTCGGGGGCTAGCTCGTCCAGAGTGGTTTCGTCGTCTCAAGAGGAGGACGAACCCGTCATCATGACCTCACCCATTGCGAGTATGCCGATGACTTCGATCGTTGTCGTCGCACCTTCTTCGATCGTGCCACGCATCGAGGCGGCGGCTGTGGCCACCTCGTCTGCAGTTATCCGTGGAGAGGGACTTGCAAATATCGCGGCCACTCCTGGCGTTCAGTCGGATCTAGTTGCGTTGACCGAGCAACATACCAGCCTCTTTTACACCGGTTTGAAAACGATGATATCAATGGTATTGGCAAAGAGTCTAGATTTTGAGCGCCTGAAGAAGACTTCTCAGTTTTCGATCGGGGCCGTCAGGGAGCTCGACGATCCTGGGGTAGCTGACGCCCTGGAGGCGGTGGTTAATGGTTTAGAGCAACCCATTAACGAATACTTACAGCTGACTCGGGGCATCTTCGATGCTGAGGTCCAGACCAGGTACGACCACATGACTGAGCGGCTCACTACCAAGCTGGAAAGCCTAGACAACTCCATCAAGACACATGAGCTGGAGATGGATAGAAGAAAAGCTGTCGTGGCAGAGGCTCTCGCTCTTGAGACGATGTGCCGATCCGAGCATAACGGGAATACAGCGAGGGCCTCCAAGCTGAGGGAAAAACTCGCTCGGGCAGAGGAGTGGGCTTCTCAATCGTTGGCGGGTCTAGACGTAGCGACTGGGCGATTGAGCGCGGCGCGACGGGATTTGGACCATGCGGAAGCAGCCCGCACGGGCTGCCTTCGGGCAAGGGCTCAGCTGTCCTGTATGAATACCCCCGAGGCACGGCTGGAGCGGGCTCGCGCCGATGCCTTGGTTCTTAGGAATGAGAGGATAGCTGCACTGGAGCGGCTGATTCGCAATCTGACTACTCCGCCATCATGATGTATCCTTTCTCTTTCTGCTTCCCCAGATGTAATTCTGCTCTCTTTTGGGAATAAATAAAAGCGACTCTTTTCTGACTTTTGTGGACCCATCATTTCGGAATATAAATGACAGTTTTTTAGGCGAGAGTGATATCTAATGATAAACTCTCGATAAACTTTTAGCAGGACATATCTGTTCAGAGGTCATACGGACATGATAGAATGTAACCCAACTAATTGCGTTCTGGAAGTAGTTTTGTCAGAATTGTGATCCTCGCTATATTCCACTTGAGAAGGAGAGATTAAACATAGTACCTTTTCAGAAATTTGCCGTTGATAGGAGCCACTAACAGGTCTCTATTAGGCTGGGCTATCCTGTAGGCGCCGTTCAAGAACGTTGTCTTGATCACATAAGGGCCTTCCCACTTGGGCTAGAATTTGCCTTTACTTCTGTGAGTAAGAATCATCGGCCTTCTTACGGCTAGAACTAGCTCGCCGACTTTGAACACTCTTTCCTTCACTTTATGATTGAAGGTTTTGGAAATGCGTGCTTAGTAGGGCGCGATGCGCTGCTGAGCTTGTAGGCGTTTCTCATCCAATCCTTCTAGCTCTTAGAGCCTTAACAGGTCATTCTTTTCTCGAATCAGCTCGCTAGTCACGGCTATCCTGAGTGACGGGATCTGGATTTCAATAGGGAGAACTGCTTCGCTCCCGTAGACCAGCGAGAATGGGGTGCAACCTGTCGGTGTTTGTACCGTTGTACGGTATGCCCAGAGACATTCGCCCAGCTTCTCATTCCAATCTCTCTTGTTTGAAGAGATGAATTTCTTCAAGAGTTTGATAATGGTTTTGTTGAAAGCTTCCGCCAAACCATTAGCAGCTAGATAATATACCGTAGAGGCAATATTGTGTATCCAATTTTTATCGCAAAATCGATGAAATGCTTGGCTGATGAACTGAGGCCCATTGTCATAAATTATCCTCCGGGATACCCCAAAGCGATAAATAACGTGATGTTTGATGAAGCTGATCACATTAGATGCCTTTACCTCAGTGAGGGGGATCGCCTCTGCCCATTTGGAGAAGTAATCCGTGATGGCTAGTATGAACTGGTGACCGCTGGAAGAAGACGGGTGAATAGGACCAATGATATCCATACCCCATGCTTCGAAAGGCCAGGACGCAACCGTAGGATGTAGATATTCAGACGGTTGATATATGAAGTCTGTATGAACCTGACAGGCTCTGCATTATCTTGCATACTGTATTGCATCTGATATCATAGTAGGCCAGTAATAGCCCATTCTCCTGATGCGATCCTATAGCTTAGGACCGGGTTGATACGCTCCGCATACGCCATCGTGAGCTTTCCGGATAATCTGCTGTGCTTCGTCTTTAGATAGACATCTTAATAGTAGTCCATCGTAGGTCCGACGATATAGGCATTGTGAAGATGCATCGTAGTAGAAGCGTAATGATCGCCTTTTGACGGATACTGCTTCTTTGGGGTCCTCCGGCAAGATTCCGTATGCGACGAAATCCATGAAGGGACTTCTCCAGTCTCTTCTGGAGGGATCTGCGTGCACAGCGTGGCTGCATTCTATGTGAAAGTTGTTCTTCACACAAAATAAATCTCTGTTAAGAAGGATTACCGAATCCTGCCTTCTTATAGGGATGGCTAAATCTGCAGCTAGACTGGCTAGGGCATCAGCTTCTAGATTCTGAGATCGAGGTACATGCTCTAGGAAGAACCCTTTGAATGTCATGGCTATCTCGACCGTCGCTCGGTGATAGGGGATGAGGTCTGGATTCTGGACTTCATATATTCCTCTGACTTGATTGACGATAAGCAGAGAATCACCGAATGCTTCCAGGGACTCGACCCCCAGCTCTTTGGCGACTTGGAGCCCGATTAGCAGAGCGTTGTACTCTGCCACATAGTTAGAGCAGGGCTCGCTAAGAGAATATGCTCGGTAGATGACGAGCTGATCAGGAGTGACCAGGACGACTCCTACTCCTGAAACGATATTTCCCCTAGTACCGGTTCTGGAGGCACCATCGAAGAAGAGTTGCCACGCGTCACTTTCCATCGCGGAATTACATTCTGCAACTTCGTCGGGAATATCCTCGTATAATTTGGAGGCCTCCGGGATCGGATGAGAAGCTAGGAAGTCAGCCAGCGCTTGGCCCTTGATGTACTTCTGCGGTACATATACCATGTCATATGGTGTTAATAGCATCGCCCAAGTCGCGAGTCGGGAATTAAGAGCACTAGGCTTGCTCATCAGTACTCGAAGAGGGTTGATCCTGGAGATGATATGAATAGTCTGGCCGGCGATATAGTGTCACGTCTTCTAGATAGCGAATATCAGAGCCAAGCATTCCTTCTCCACTGGGTTGTACCAGTGTTCGGCTCCGACCATCATCCTACTGAGGTAGTAGATAGCCTGTTTATGACCCATGTCATTCTTCTGTGCGAGAAGAGCTCCTAGTGAATGATCCATCGCTTGAACGTACAGCAAGAATGGTCTCTCCATGATGGGAGGCACCAAAACTGGCGGACTGGTGAGGTAGTGCTTGATATCTCCGAACGCTTGCTGACAGGCTTCGTCCCATACGAAGGATACACCTTTTTTCATGAGATAAGAAAAGGGCTGACATCTCCCCGAGAGGTTGGATATGAATCACCGGATGTAAGCCAGACGGCCTTGAAATCCTCGAAGTTCCCTCAGATTACGGGGCGGTCGCATTTCCACGATTGCCTGGACTTTGTCGGGGTCCACCTGGATGCCTTTGGCGGTGATGACAAATCCCAGGAACTTGCCACTGGATACACCCAGAAAGGACTTTGTAGGGTTCATCTTGAGTTGATGTTGGCGCATTAACTCGAATACCGTCCTCAAGTCTTGAATGTGATCACCCTTGAGGCGACTCTTGACGGCTATGTCGTCTACGTAACATTCCACTATTTTGCGTAAATGCTCATGGAATATGTTACTCATAGCCCGTTGGTATGTAGCTCCGGCATTCTTCAATCCGAAGGGCATGACCGTATAGCAATATACCCCCAATGGTGTCCGAAAGGCAGTGTGCTTCTCGTCTTCAGGATGCATCTTGATCTGATTGTATCCTGAGAATCCGTCCATGAAAGACATGCATTCTGTAACGCCCCGCTCCACGCCGGCGTTATGTATCAAGGTGAGTGGGCAGAACTTCGTTCTCTGATTCTTACACGCCTTAATAATAACCTGAGTTTTTGCTTACAATATTTTCTTAAGAGAATGATAGAACCTGCCTTGCATGTTAATGAATGAACTCACCTAGCTTGTCTTTGAATCAATGTCTGCTTAACTAGAATCCTGAATCGCCTGCTTAGAGTGCATGAACATGTTCACTATCGTCTATGCTTCGAGAGAACCATACTGTGCCTGAACGTGTTCAAGTGATAAGTCGGATTGCCCCACAACAATGAGTGTATTCTGATGGTTCGTCTCGTCTGCATACTAGAGTTTATTTGATAGTGTTCCATGCATTCGCACGCGGTCGGACAATGGCTTTTGGTGGAGAGCTGAACTGCATGTGTTATAACCACCATGGGTCACAGCTGCCATTAGCATCAGAGAAATGAGTCATTGGTATGCTGTTCCACCAGCTGCCGATCCTGAGATACTCGGGGACCGCCCTGCATATAACTAAGTCATTGTGTTGGCTTGGAGAGTGACTGCCCCTAAGAATGTGCATTGTGTGTCTAGCTTTGCATCTGACCCTGGAGTCGCACGAGACACGCTGCGCACACCCTGAAACATGAACGGTTTGCTTGCTTGCAATATTCAATATGAAACTCTATTTCCAAACATGTTTCCAAACAAGTAAATATGACTCTGCTAGCGAACTGCATGAAACGAACCTAGGTAAAACTAGAAAGATCACTAGTAATGTAATGTTTTATAACATGATTACTTAGTGCCTGTTTGAGTGAATGCTTGTTTCTGTTCAGTTGATTTATCTCACCAGTACTTGTATAACTGCTAACCCACCAACAGTTTACTTGCTTGCAGGTACTGGATCGTCCGAGGGAGCGATAGGCGTGCCACAGTCCCGAAGACCCGGAATCCTGGTTTCGATTGATGCCCCGAGAATGCTATCGTACAAGGGGGCATAATGTATGAAACGAATGTATGCCTTTGCTAAAGGAAACCCAAGTTGCCTCGATTGTCCCGAACACTCAGTTGGCTAATGCATTGCATTGCAACAAGTCCCTTTTCGCTGCTTACTCGATTGATGCGATGATAGCCAACTATCAACTTAAACGATTGGCCTTGCACGGGCGCAACCCCAGGCCCATGCGGTATCACGTCCCCCGAAGGCTCGAACGGGCCATTCGCTTGGCTCCCTTTCTCCCTCGTACCCGCAGGACGTGCGCGGTGATTCGCGTCCGGCGCGCCGAGGCACGATGATTCATGCCCGGTTCGTTAATCCCGGCCGCACGGGGCAGGGCAGGGCGGAGCGGCGGCCCAGGCGGGACCGGGGTGTGACAGAATGGTATCAGAGCGGAATCGATTCTCTGGCCCAAATCCGTTGCTATGACTCTGAGATATTATCGATATGGTTTTGCAAAGAGCGTTCCATACAATAAGTCCATAGATATTCTTAAAGTGCAAAATGTTTCCTGAACTTGAATTGCTTGATTGTTTCGATTGAGTACGGCGAGGGACGGCACTATCGCTACTCGGGATATCGAGAAGTTTATCCTTAAAGTTTCGAGGACAAAACTTTTTGTTGGTTGGTAAGTATGTAACGCCCCGCTCCGCACCGGTGTTATGTATCAAGGTGAGTGGGCAGAACTTCATTCTCTGATTCTTGTACGCCTTAATAATAACCTGAGTTTTTGCTTGCAATGTTTTCTTAAGAGAATGATAGAACCTGCCTTGCATGTTAATGAACGAACTTACCTAGCTTGTCTTTGAATCAATGTCTGCTTAACGAGAATCCTGAATCGCCTGCTTAGAGTGCATGGACATGTTCACTATCGTCTATGCTTCGAGAGAACCATACTGTGCCTGAACGTGTTCAAGTGATAAGTCGGATTGCCCCGCAATAATGAGTGTATTCTGATGGTTCATCTCATCTGCATACTAGAGTTTATTTGATAGTGTTCCATGCATTCGCACGCTGTCGGACAATAGCTTTTGGTGGAGAGCTGAACTGCATGCGTTATAACCACCATGGGTCACAGCTGCCATTAGCATCAGAGAAATGAGTCATTGGTATGCTGTTCCACCAGCTGCCGATCCTGAGATACTCGGGGACCGCCCTGCATATAGCTAAGTCATTGTGTTTGCTTGGATAGTGACTGCCCCTAAGAATGTGCATTGTGTGTCTAGCTTTGCATCTGACCCTGGAGTCGCATGAGACACGCTGCGCACACCCTGAAATATGAACGGTTTGCTTGCTTGCAATATTCAATATGAAACTCTGTTTCCAAACATGTTTCCAAACAAGTAAATATGACTCTGCTAGCGAACTGCATGAAACGAACCTAGGTAAAACTAGAAAGATCACTAGTAATGTAATGTTTTATAACATGATTACTTAGTGCCTGTTTGAGTGAATGCTTATTTTTGTTCAGTTGATTTATCTCACCAGTACTTGTATAAAGTGCTGACCCACCAACAGTTTACTTGTTTGCAGGTACTGGATCGTCCGAGTGAGCGATAGGCGTGCCACAGTCCCAAAGACCCAGAATCCTGGTTTTGATTGATGCCCCGAGAATGCTATCGTATAAGGGGCATAATATATGGAACGAATGTGTGCCTTTGCTAAAGGAAACCCAAGTTGCCTCGATTGTCCCGAACACTCAGTTGGCTAATGTATTGCATTGTAACAAGTCCCTTTCCGCTGCCTACTCGATTGATGCGATGATAGCCAACTATCAACTTAAACGATTGGCCTTGCACGGGCGCAACCCCAGGCCCGTGCGGCATCACGTCCCCCGAATGCTCGAACGGGCCATTCGCTTGGCTCCCTTCCTCCCTCGCACCCACGGGACGGGCGCGGTGATTCGCGTCCGGCGCGCCGAGGCACGGTAATTCATGCCCGGTTCGTTAATCCCGGCCGCACGGGGCAGGGCAGGACGGAGCGGCGGCCCAGGCGGGACCGGGGTGTGATACGTTCAAAGCCACAGGTGTTGTCGATCATGATGTCCATGATAGGAAGAGGGAATTCATCCTTAGGGCAGGCCGCATTCAGATCTCGGTAGTCGATGTAGATACGTACCTTTCCATTTTTCTTCATGACTGGAACAACGTTGGCGACCCAGTCGGGATATTGTTCTTCCCGGATGAAACCACAGGCTATCAGCTTCTTGACTTCAGCTTCAATGGCGTCCATCATGTCCGGGAGGAACCGGCGTTGGTGCTGCTTCACAGGCTTTTAGTCGGTCAATATGTTGAGTTTGTGAGTAGCCACCTTCGGGTCTAGGCCCGGCATGTCCCCATAATCCCATGCAAAGACGTCGACGTATTCCTTTATCAGCTGCATGATTTCTTCCGTTTCAGCTGGGGGAAGATTGTCACTGATAAATATCGGCTTTGGCGAAAGTTCACCCCCAACATCGATTTGGATAACTTCGTCTTTGGTGGGAGGTTCTCTTTGCTCGAAGCGGAATTCCCATTGCGTATCCATTTGTTGAGCCCAAGAGTCATTCTCAAACGGCTAAGAATCCTATTCATCTGCTCCTGAGGGATCTGTCACCACCATATTTACTGATAGTATTTGTTCGAGAGCATCAGGTGAGTCGGGGGGCGACGAGCCGTTCTGGGAGAAGGAAAGGATGTCCTCGTCTGACTTGAAAGTCGTAAGGGAGGTGGCATACCCTAACCCGAAATGAGTTTGTCGATAGCGGGGGTCGCCGCGCGGTGGCGTTCGTCTGCCTCTTCCGTAGTTGAGGACTGGCTTCCGCTTCAAGTCGTAGCCCATGTTTTGCATGATCTTTAGCGCTTGCGGGCTGTATCGGTGAACTTGCATTTTTCCAGTATCGTCATTGAAAGAATCTTTCTGGTTTGCCGGTTGATTGCACATGCGGCCGAAGAATATTGGACGCTGACTGCTGCAGGTAGGCGGGACAATGAAGATAGAATCCTCATGGGGTCCATACGTTGTGATGACGTTGGATGATGACGCTACTTCCCAGACATACGGACGGTAGGAGTTTATAGCTTCCAAGAATTTTTGTGCTATGGGTTCTACCTCGTCACGGGGGGTGGTACATACTTGGTCAGAGGTGAGAATGACATGGCAATTGACGGTCAAAAGTTTATTCAGAGGTAATATGAATATGACAAACTTTGTGATTGTGACTTCCATCGGGGATGGAGGCACACATCTGCTCAGAGGTGATATGGACATGGCAGTTTTTGTGGACTTAACACCACTGGCGTACTTAGAGTTAAGTACGGATGTCAAGTGTAGACGACAATCGATATCAGAGGTAATATGGACATGACAACTGACGGTCGAAAGTTTATTCAGAGGTAATATGAACATGACAAACTTTGTGATTGTGACTTCCATCGGGGATGGAGGCACACATCTGCTCAGAGGTGATATGGACATGGCAATTTTTGTGGACTTAACACCACTGGTGTACTTAGAGTTAAGTACGGATGTCAAGTGTAGACGACAATCGATATCAGAGGTAATATGGACATGACAACTGACGGTTGAAAGTTTATTCAGAGGTAATATGAACATGACAAACTTTGTGATTATGACTTCCATCGGGGATGGAGGCACACATCTGCTCAGAGGTGATATGGACATGGCAGTTTTTGTGGACTTAATACCACTGGCGTACTTAGAGTTAAGTACGGATGTCAAGTGTAGACGACAATCGATATCAGAGGTAATATGGACATGACAACTGACGGTCGAAAGTTTATTCAGAGGTAATATGAACATGACAAACTTTGTGATTGGAGCAAATCGTTATGTAAGAAAAGAATGGAAATCCAATCGGTACGGACCGTCCCTTTGTTCACAGATTCAAAGTGATGACCTTGGTATCGATCGTCTCCTGAATTTTCCTTTTTAGCACATAGCACGCCTTTGTGGGGTGATGAGTGTATCGGTGGAAGAGACAATAATCTGGGTGATCCGCGTCGCCAGCCCTCTCAGGATGTCTGATGTTGGGTAGCTGGAGCTTGCGCTCTTTCATTAATATATCAAAGATCTCAACGATGTCGTCATCGTTGAAGGAAAAAGTTTTTTTTTTGTCTTCGGGCTCTTGATACCTGAATTTTACGGTCTTGCAGGGAGATCGTTGCTGTTGCATCATTTTCGGATCTTGAGGGGATTCTACCCCCGGCCCTAGACATCCCCTTGTTCTGTCGAGGTAAGTTACCTCTGGACATGCCATGGTCTCTGGCCACAGAAACTGATTCATCAAGAACTGCCTCTGGTTGCACAGGACTGGACTTCGGAATTCTGGGTCTCTTGAGAGACGCAGTATATCCCAACCCGAAACGTGCTTCTCGATAGTGAAAATTACTACGCACCGGCGTTCGCCTACCTTTCCCATAGTTGAGACCTTATTTTAGTTTTAAGTCGTAACCCATGTTTTGCATAATATTTAATGCTTGTGGGCTGTATCTATGGGTTTGTATTCTGCCAGATTCAGACTCGCGTGATTCCTCTTGTACGATTGGGGCATTTTGCCTGCTGCCGAAGATTATCGGACGCTGGTCGTCATGGGTTGGTGGAATGATAAAGATGGAGTCTTCCTGTGGTCCACCTGTTATGACGACATCAGATGTTGACGTATCTTTCTATATGATTTCCCCGCGTTCGACTGTCAGGGGAACCGAAGTCCGTTTATGACTCTCGTTCTTGCGTTTCTGGATTAGGTAATCCCGCAGGTCAGGAGGAGTAGAGGAAGAAGACGAAGGCTTGTTTCTTCCATCAGCGGGCGTACGGATATTGGGCACCCCGGTTTTCCCTGTGCCACCTGTGTACAACAGGTTGGCCATCTGGGCGGCGGATAATCCCCTGGGAGGGTGTCTTTCCGCAATCTGAGCTTATTTTATGCCGAAGGACTGTGCCTGGCGTAAATTGGAGATTCCCTCAGTCTGGCGTAAAGCTGGAGAGGCCCTCAGTCGGCCATCGGCTTCTCGCACAATCCGGAGGGTAGGCAGATTGTTTCCTTGCTGGCGTAAAGGCCGAGTAGCTGAGTATTCACCTGCTTGCTTCCCCTCGCGGAGATCACAACGCTCATCTGGTTTACCGTAGAGGTCAGATGTTGTCTTGTGCGTAGAGCGTGATCTGTACCTCCGATTTAGCATTGAGGCACCATCGGAAGTTTTGTCTGTACCGCACATAGCGGGAGACTAATTTATGTACGTAAAGCGGAGTGGATACTCCTGGGTTAGCGCTGAGGCTCTGCCCGAAGTTTTGTCTGTACTGCGCGTAGCGGGAGACTGATTCCTATGCGTAGAGCATAGTGGATACTTCTGGGTCAGCGCTGAGGCTTTGCCCGAAGTTTTGTCTGTACCGCACATAGCGGGAGACTGAGTTTTATGTGCAGGGCACGGAGGGAGCAATGCTACCACCTCATTGGTCGGAGAGATCAGAGAGATCGGAGAGTCCACAGGAATGGTAGAGGATGTCTTGGGCATCTACACTTTGCGCAACTTCCTGTTGTCTTGGACGGAGAGAGAGTGAGAGCTACCCCCGGTTCGAAGTATGTCTTCATAGGCAGACTGTTCAAATTGGACGACCAGTGTCTTCTTCACGGATCCCACGGATACCGCATCGTGTTGAGCAATTGCTTCCTCATCAGAAGAGAAAGATGTCCCCAGCAGAGTCGCCATCTTGTTTGTGGTATTAAATGAAAGAATGAAAGTGTATTTCAATGACAGGGTTTATGCGAAACCCGTGCCCTTTGGTTTACAAACAAACTTGTACAATGTAATCCTATACGAGGATGTGGGAGTACAATTTATTTAATCTGGGTATAAATTGCTATAGGTGTCTGATCTGCAGTCGATCACTTTAGCCCTTGGACCACACGATGTTGAAGAAGTGCCATGGAAGACAGGTAGCAGCTTCGAAGGTTGCAGGAGAGGGTAGATGCACGATGCCAAAGTCGTCGATCCCTGCTCTTTGCCTGAGCTCCGATCTCTCTTGACCTTTTGATCTGGTATTGGTTTTCTTGACCAAGTTTCCGACCCTCCAATTTATCGACCTTGTTCGTTTTTTCGACCTTGTTCCCCATTAATAGGGGTCTCTATTTATAGAGTTTTGGCGACAGTGACCACTCCGTCGGTGTAAAAACTGAGGAGTGGGAAGTACAACACCCCTTTACACAACGGTTAAGATGACCAATGCCTGCGTATAGTTGACCTTTTGAGTGAGCATGTGACGCATGTCCAACTAAGGGGACAAAATGCGTATATTTGCTGCGAAGATCACGGCATAGAAGCCACGTAGGTAGGTATCCCTTGTGTAGAAGAGGTTGGCGTAGAAGCCAAACGACTGTCACCCTGGCGTAGAAGCTAAGTAGGCATAGAAGCCGAACAGGCGTAGAAGCCGAACAGGCGTAGAAGCCGAATAGGCATAGAAGCCGAATAGGCATAGAAGCTGAATGGTCGTAGAGGCCGAGTGGTCGTAGAGACTTAGTGGGCGTAGAAGCCACGCGAGCACAGATCCTGAATGGGCGTAGGAGCCGTTGCGTACCGTGCCAGAGTGCTGATGTGGACGTCTTAGCCAGAATTACGGCTTTTGAAGATATAATCAAATCTCTTGCAGAGACTTGCCACCATCTTATGCATTAAATGCGGAGGCGTATTTTGAAGGTCTGCAGCCCTTCTGTGCAACCATCGCAGAGACGTGCCTTGAGAGAAACTGTCACCGCTCTGTGCAATTAGACGTGGAGACGTACCTCGAGTCCCATACGAAGTGCAGCTTTTGACGTGGCAGGCGGTTTGTCTACTGCGGAACATAAAACAGCTCATGTTTGCCTGTGTAAAACAAGGCAGCGTATTCCCTTGTACGCGAAAGAGCGGTTTACGCTGAGGGGACTTTAGTAAACGACGGCTCGGTGATGTTTTAACCAAATCCTCTGCATTAAATGCAAAGATCCACCATCATACTGTGGGGCGCGTCCCGAGGGGTCTGCCATCGTTTCCAGCCGTCGTCTGGGTAGCCGTACAGTACTTTTTGTCAGGAGTCAGAGGTCAGATTCACTGCGTGACTTGACAGGTTCATTTCGGGGAAGACGAAGCGTTCCTCGTATGCTTTAACGCTGCTTTGAGAGCGGATGAGTTTTACGCCATAGAGGCGATGAAGAACCCTGTTTACGCTGGAGCGGCCTGGACGTACTGTACTTACGCGGATGGTCCTTTGAGCTTATTCTTCACGTTGTGTCTTAGCAGAAAAAGCTCTGTTGTACGCTTGATGGCTCTGAAGGCCTCTGTTTACGCTGCTCTGCATCAAGAGGCTGCGTAGATCCTCCCAGCGTATTTTTTATGCTTCTACAACCACCACTGTGAACTCCTACGACCTCACTGCTCCTGTCCACTCCTCCAGTCGCAGCCACTGCTCTGGCCACCCCGGCGTCGAGCTCCTTCCCCGGCGGCCCGCCGAGCAGCCTCCCCTCCCTACTGCACTCCGGCCAACCCCCTGTGAGACCTCTCTCCCTCTTCCCTCCTTTATACGTATATAAATACAAATACGTATTTTGGTGTGTATGTGTATACGTATGTATATAGTGTATTCTATTAGTGTATACGTATATATATATGTATATATATTCCATGTATTTTCCTATTTATATATATATTCAATATATATATATGTTAATATATACGTATATATGTATGATATATGTTAATGTTCATATTAGTATATTTATACCTGTATATAGTATACATATTATTTTGGTATATATATATATATATATATATATATATATATATATATATATATATATATATATATATATATATATATATTTTGGTATATGTTTAACAAAAACGTATTTTGGTATATATAAATAAATGTAGCATAATATATATATTTATTTTGGTATATATATATATATATATGTACATATATATAAGTATTTTTGGTATATGTATTAATTGGCACACACACACACACACACACACACACACACACACACACACATATATATATATATATTCAGTGTATATATATATTTATTCCTCGTATACGTATTAATATTGGCTGTATATATATATAAATATGGTATGTATATTTTAAAATATGTATATATATAATATATATTTCTATTTAATGTATATATACTTATACATATTTGTACGTAATTTTGGTATAACCCTATATATGTATTATATTTAATTATTAGAATTGGTGAATATTGTAGGCTACCCGAGTGTAAATACGGATACCCCATAAGTACATACGACCTTGACCCTGTGAACTGTTAGTTGACTGCCACACGTACACTGACGTACTGGCGAGCCCCGTACCATTTTGATCGTCTGTCTTGCCAAGCAATCACAGACGCGACGCCCGTACAACTTGACGCCCTTGACCCTAGTTGACTAGTGCCATACCTGGCATAGCCCTGAGCCAGTGTATTATGATTATGTTAGTGTAGCATTTGATACAAATGTTATATTTGTAATATGACTATAGGACTGTTGGTTCATCCAGGCGATACTCTGGAACATGATATTGGTATTACCAGCTAAGGACCCGAGGCAAGTACATTCTCTGATAATTTCTACTTGTTTGATAATTTTTGCAATTCCAGTATCTAGAAATATTACATCTGATCCTTGACACTGTGCTACATGGACTAGTATATAGATTAGATCTTTAGTCATGAGATATTACATTGGTTATCGTATTGACATTGTACACGACATTGATATTGACATTTATATCGACATTGATATTAGACATCGTACATGACATATTGGATATTGATCGTGTATCGTGACGTGTCATGACTGGATCAACAGTACTAGTTGGGGGCGGAGGAAATTGCTAGTGAGAGATGTGATCAAAAACCTATCGTACAAGTTTAAATTATTGGTGTTAATCATACGCCTCACGTATGATTAGCCAGGCCATATAGTCATCGTACATGTTCCCAAGCCGATCACATTTCAAAACTGCTATTTCAAACACTTAGAATAGATTACAGTTCTCTATTTTAGATCATATACTACATCACCCGTATATGATATTGTACCTTGTTCTCTTCACTTCATATATGCACTGACTATATCATATTGCCTATATTGCCTGTCTCTTTACATTGCATGTCTCTTTATTTTGCCATTACATTATTTCACTGTCTTCTCTCAGTATATAGCATCATCTGTTTATTGCTTTATAGTCCTTATCAATTAAATGGAACTGTTATTCGAGATTGTACTTTGCTTCTTCCTGACTGGAAACATTTTTCCAGACTATGCCTTAGAGGACCGGTATCCGATACTTTATGGACCATATGGTGAGTTGCTGCAGACTTGGACTTGGTAGTTCAGTTGTGATTCCGGGAGGTCTAGCCGGAATCACTAATCATCTAGTTAGTTCTTTTAGCAGACTATTTGGTACCGGATTTGTCTCCGGCATTCTTGTTGAGACTTGGATTATATTGTTGAGTTAGACTATTCTATTTTAGACTTGTGTTGCATCTTACTTGTTTCTTCGAGATCTTATCGTGCTGTAGTTGTGATTGAGTATGTTATTTATATTAAATTGTGGTATCTGTGTCTCCTCATAGAGTCGGATGCTCGTGTGAGATTGTTTAGATAGCATCAAGACCTAGACAGCGTTCTACCACCGATGCTGCGGCGTAGGCTGGACGTACCCACGCTCTCGTGCGCCTATACCGGGTGCGGGTCGTGACACTAATTTGGTCAACCTGTCCACGATGACCCAAATTGCATCTTTACCTCCTGGAGTACGTGGAAGTCCTGAAACAAAATCTATGGTCATATGCTCCCATTTCCACTCCGGAATAGGTAATTTGAAGTAATCCACCTGGCCTCTGTCTCTCCGCCTTTACCTGCTGGCAAACTAAGTATCTGGATAAGAAGCTAGCTACCTCCCACTTCATACCATACCATACCACCATACATGCTCTCTCATGTCTCTATACATCTTGTTGGCACCTGAATGCATAGAGTACTAAGATTGATGTGCCTCCTATAGAATCTCGTCGCGCAATGCTCCTCTCGGTACACACAATCTGGTACCGTACCGCAATAATCCAACATCTGCAACGATGAAGTCCTCTACCAGCCCCATTGGAACCTGTGCTCTGATGCTCCTTAGAGACTCATCCTCATACTATTCGGCTCTGACCCGGTCCATCAGCTCTGACTGTACTTAAAGTCCCCATATCTGTGCTGCGACTCCAGAAACTAATACCTCAATGCCCAAACTATCAAGATTGGCCAATAAATATCTGTCTCTCATCAAGCACATAGCCACGGGATACCTACTCAAGGCATCCGCGACTACGTTGGCCTTCCCTAGATGGTACTGCAAAGAAATATCGAAGTCTTTCATCAACTCCAACCATCGCCGCTGCCTCATGTTGAGCTCTTTTTGTGTAAACACATACTTCAAGCTCTTATAGTCTGTGAAGATCTCTACTCTCTCTCCATACAAGTAGTGTTTCCATAATTTGGGAGCAAAGATAACTGTTGCCAACTCCAAGTCATGGGTAGGATAGTTCTTCTCATGCGGGCATAATTGCCTGGAAGCATTGGCAATCACCTTCCGGTGCTGCTGCAACATACAACCCAAACCCTTACCTGATGCATCACTGTACTTGGAAAATCCTCCTGCTCCCGATAGCAATGTCAAGATTGGAGCTGTAGTCAACCTCTTATTTAGCTCCTCAAATGCTGACTGACAATCCTCAGTCCAGACGAACTTTACGTCCTTCCTGGTTAGTCTAGTCATCGGCTCTGCAAGTCTGGAAAAGTCCTGAATAAACCTTCGATAGTAGCCCGCCAATCCAAGGAAACTCCTGATCTCTGCTACTGAACTTAGGGTAGACCACGATTCAACTGCTGAAATCTTCTTCGATCCACTGAGATTCTATCTTCTGTAATAACATGCCCGAAGAATTCAACCTTATCAAAGAAGAACTCACACTTGATATCTTGCCATACAACTTCTCCTTCCTAAGGGTCTCTAGAGCTATCATCAAGTGATGCTCATGCTCCTCTGGGGTCTTCAAATATATCAAAATATCATCAATGAAGACTACAACAAACTGGTCCAGGTACTGATAAAATACCTTGTTTATCAGGTTTAAGAATACTGCCAGGGCATTGGTCAACCCAAACGGCATCACCAAGAACTCGAACTGCCCATAACGAGTCCTGAAAGCTGTCTTCGAGATGTCTTCCTTCTTCACTTTCACCTGGTGGTACCCTGATCTTTAGTCTATCTTTGAGAATACATTCGCTCCGCTCAACTGATCAAACAAATCATCAATCCGTGGCAACGGGTATTTGTTCTTGATAGTGAGGTTGTTTAATGTCCTGTAGTCGATACACATACATACTAACCCATCCTTCTTTGGTACAAAAAGTACTGGAGCACCCCATAGTGATGAACTAGAACGGATAAAGCCATCGTCTTGCAACTCATCCACCTTCTTCTTTAACTCTGCCAGTTTGCTGTTGTTTACTCTATAGACGTTCTAAGATATTGGCTCTGTACCTAGCACCAAATCTATAAAGAATTCTATATCTCTGTCCGGTGGCAACCCCGGCAACTCCTCTGGAAAGACATCCATGAACTCTGTAATCAACGGATATGGTGGCTCCTGTTCTTCTACCAAAGCTCCACAGAAATTGCCTTCGCTCTGCCCTGCTGTTTCTCGGACGAACTCGAACTCTGGTTCTTCTAGCGTCTGAAATAAAACTCTGCCCCCACGACAATCGATACTAGCGTGATGCCTACTCAACCATTCCATTCCGAGTACTATATCGTAACTCAGAAGTGGCATTACGAGTAAACATACGCTCAACTCTTGGCCTCCTAAATAAACTATCTGTCTTGCAAACATCACTGACCAGGATAAGGCCACCCTCGGTCATGATCTTGCAAGTCCTCGCCAATGGTTCAGACTCAAGACGATGCATCAAGGCAAAAGATACAGGTACAAAACTATAAGAAGCACCAGAATCGAATAAAGCATGAGCTGAAAAGGAATCGAGATAAACTGAACCTGAGATAACATCGCCAACCGGCTCCTCCTCCTCGACAATCATGGCAAAAGCTTGCCCTTGTCGCTCCGTACCTCTTTGTTGTTGGTGCTGAGCAAATTGCTGCTGCTGCGGTGGTAGAGGTCCTCTCTGCTGTCTCGCTGGTGGTCTAGCGGGTGCTCTCTGTGCCTGACCTCCATCCTAAGCTGGACGAGTTAGGACTTTAGGACAAGCCCTCAACTAATGATCTCTCGATCCACAGAATATGCAGTGACCAAGTCTTATCCAGCATGCATCCTATCCATGTCCTTGCTTCTTACAGAAAGTGCAAGGAACAGCTGCCCTTTAGATCTGATACATATGTTGTGCCGGTGCTCTAGCTAGCCCGTGATACTACTGCCTCTGATGCTGGTAGTGTCTCTGGTGCTATTGCTAAAAATGAGGCCTCTTTGCTGGACCCGTGTTGGTGCTGGATCCTTCTGTGTCCCTCAGCCTCTTAGAGCCAAGCTCTAAGTCATCCTCCGCTCGATGCGCCTGTCTGAGAATCTCCTCGAAGGTGGCGGTAGAATCTCCGTTGGTGTAAGATTTGACCTCCCAATTCAAGCCCTTCCTGAACTTCCTGGCTCTACCTCTAGGGTTCTGCCCCTCTACGAAGCGACCTAGTCGGCAATACTCTGCTGCATACTCGTCTACCGACTTACCTCCCTGAACGAGGTACTAGAACTGGCTCTCCAAAGATGTCAGAGCCACGTCCGAAAAGAACTTCTCTGTTAAAAGTGCTTTAAAAGCTTCCCAAGTGAGTTCTGGTACTGCAATCCTGGGGTCTGTCCGAAACCATGTTAAAGCAATATCGAACATCATACACCCCGCTGCCTCTATCTGCAATATCTTTGGAATTTGTGCCAGCCACAGGTTCTGCTCGATGTCCTCGATCCAATCATCCGCATAAAGGATCCCCTCTGTGTCTCTAAAGTGAAGTCTATGATGGTCTTCGGCCTCGGATGCTGAGGAATAAACTGAGGTGGCGTCGTCTATAGCTGGACTGTAGTTGCTCTCTCAACTGTTGCAAGTACGATCTGGTGAGCATTCTCTACGCTCTGTTGTAGGACCTCTGACTGGCACTGTTATGCCTCTATCATCTACTGAAAGAGCGCGAACATCTGCGTCTGATCAATTGTAGGTGGTAGGGGTGGAAGATCCTCGAAAACTGTCTGCCCTGTCCTCGGTACTGGAGGTGGAGCACCTCCGAAAGCTGCTGCTGATATCCCACCTGGACCGATGAAGCTGTCACGACCCGCACCCGGTGTAGGGATGCAAGTCGGGAACAACGTCTAGCCTACGCCGCAGCATCAGAGGTAGAACGCTGTCTTGGTCAACTATACTATCTAAAGATCTCACGATAATATAAAATCTGCCAACAATATCTCAACCCAAAACTCAATCATAATTCTAAAAGTACGATAAGATATGAAGGAAGTCTAACTATACATTCAATATATATTAACAACAATAGAAATAATATCCAAAATCTAAAATATAAGCCGAAAACAAATCTGGTACCAAAATACTAAAGAGAACTAACTATGAAATACTAGTGAATTATGCTAAATCTCCCGGCAGTCACTCCAGAACTAGTGGGTCTAGGTCTGCATTATTTATAGGTTGAAGTCCATAGTATATCGGACACCAATCTCCCGGATCCTCTGAAAAATATTTTTCAGTCAGGAATAGAGCAAAGTACATCTCTAACAGCAGTTCTAATCAATGATATAAACTATGTAGCAGTAAATAGATATGAATGTACAAGATGCCATATATATGTACAAGAGATACGCAATAAAGGACATACTAAAAATAAATACAAGAATGAGCAATATGAAATGAACAAGAAATACTAATAACTAAGTGAGTGAGTACCAGCTTTAACATGTGATCGGCTTGGGAACTTGCACAGGAATAAGGGCCTGGTTAGTCATACGTGCGGTGTATGACCAACACTCACAGGAAACAAGACATGCACAAAAATGGTATGATCACATATCTACAATACATACTCCCCGTCACGACTGATATAGTAGATCCAACCATGGTACGTCATGACAAAGGTTTCCACAAGAAGGGCGCTACTCTTTTCATGAACCAATGTCTGTACATGCACAAGAAGAACAATGAACAATGCT
The DNA here is from genome assembly GCA_036927795.1 of Iris macrosiphon. Lineage (NCBI taxonomy): Eukaryota > Viridiplantae > Streptophyta > Magnoliopsida > Asparagales > Iridaceae > Iris > Iris macrosiphon. The sequence goes on along the minus strand of JAYESA010000001.1, from coordinate 33,654,309 downwards.
TGCACAAGATACACCATATATACCAAGGAATAACATCTCATGACGAGATCCGGATATACCAATCCATGTAACCATCATGTCAATAAATCAAGGATATCTACTAGATACAATGAATATAGAGGATATCATAAATGAGAAACTATCAAAGAATGTACTCGCCTGTGGTCCAGAGCAATAAATGTCAAACTGGGTCCGAACTAGTGTCACACAGACCTATATATGGAATATTGCATTAATACATGGTTCTGGAATAAAAATAAGTTGAAAGAATTTATTAGATATAAAAATATTATAATATATATATACAAACAACAATATATAATACTCCTAACTAAACTAATGCTAAGTGGATACCTTGGCTTTGAACCAAAAGTGGTATCACACCACCTACACACCCATCTTGATATACAAACCCAATACCTTGAGTATAAACCAATACCATGACATTACCTTGGTATCACAAGGTAATTCAATATCTAACATATAACTAACTACCCATACACCTCACTATACACTAATATGTATTTAAACTTATAATAATACTATAGTAACTAACATACTAATATACCTAATGATATTTAATACCCGTACCCAAGATACCTCACTCTCATTACCTTGATGTAATCTTCAAGGTAATCTAGAAATAATACTAACCAATGCTAACTAGTGCTTATATATATATATATATATATATATATATATATATATATATATATATATATATATATATATATATATATATATATATATAACTTACTAATATATACATAATTTCTAACTTATCAAAATATATAACTAACTTATCAATATATACAACTAACTTATCAATATATACACTAACTTATCAATATATACAACTAACTTATCAATATATACACTAACTTATCAATATATACACTAACTTATCAATATATATACTAACTTATTAATATATACACTAACTTATTGTTATATATAACTAACTTATCAATATATACACTAACTTATCAATATGTATACTAACTTATCAATATATATAACATTAATCATAGCTTACTGCAGCTTACTGTAGCTCACTGCAGCTTACTACAGCTTACTGTAGCTCACTGCAGCTTACTGTTGCTTCTGCTTCTGCTTTCTGCTGCTTCTCGGCTTACTGCTTACTGCTGCTTTTCAGTTGCTTTTCTCACCTTTTCTTTCACTGCTTATCATTGCTTTTCTTCACTGTTTTCATTGTTTTCTCTCTGTTTTTCTATTGTTTCTTCTTCCCTCAAGCTCACACACATAAATACACACCTCACATATATATATATATATATATATATATACATCTACACATCATATATATATATATAGCTATATTAGAGAAGCACATGAAGTTCCTAGTCTTCAATGACCACCAACACATCACAAAGAAATATAGAACATACACATAATTTTATATATACATATAACTCACATAATAATTATATTTATAATATTATAATAGTTATAACCAAGGTAAATTAAATTAGAATGCAAAGAACAAACACGTGGAGTGCACCGCACCCGTATCATACTAGATCTATGATACGCTTGCAATACGGCCCCACCACACAACCAAATGTATCCTAACGGACACGAACAAGTTAAAAATAATAATTATGAATAATACGAAGAGCTAACTACTCATCTACGTGTCCATGTCAAAATATGACATGCACAAAGCCCCATATTGGAGGGAAAATTCCTAAATCAACACGTATCACCAATTTGTTGGGATACTACCTACATGTACCCAATTGTGGACACGATATTATCCACAAACACATAAACATATATCAATTTGATCTAATGACCAATTGACAAACACAACAAGTGTCAATCTCGGAATTCTCCCAAAATTGACACAAAAAGCATCATAACTTTCTATAGGCCTCCTATGAACCTAATTCCAATTCCTATGGGTAGCATATGCATATGGGGTAGTTCCTTATGGTTAATTCATAGATTTAGAACCTATTTAAAGGGTAAAAACTAAATTGTATCTATTGGGAGATGGATTCCCAATGCAACCTCCAAAAATGATGAAATAAGCCTTCAACTTGTAGATCCTTGCTCCTATTTGTAGATCCATGCTTCCTCCTTGTAGATCCATTCTCTAATAGCCTCCAATGATGATTTGGAAAGAAATTAGGTAGAATTTAGTAGGATTTGATGGAATTTAGTTGAGGAAAATTCTAGATCTAGATTTAGAATAAAAAATAAAGAGAGAGAAAGTTTTTATCCCCATTATATAGACCTCTCGTGTCCCCTCCCTCAAGCTACTATGTAAAGTCTAAAATATCCCTTGGGGCCTCTTATTAAGAAATTAAATAAGGAGGGAAGGTTCTAGTCTAATGGATTTAACTTAATTAACTTATCCTTCTGATGAATGGGCTTACTATTGGGCTCAAATCTAACTAGAATTAAATGTTAGTCCATGGATCTAAACTAACTAGTTAGGTCCACTAACACAAGTCCAAAAATAAATCTAACATGCTAAAAATAAATAAATAAATAAGAAAATAAATTAATATTCAACACGCGCAATATTTAATTAATTAGCAGAAGACTAAAATACCCTTTCCTAGAAAATGTGGTAGTGACAAGTCTACACCCCTTAGAAGAATTTCGTCCTTGAAATTAAAATTCTCACCCTCTCTCTTGGGCCAGTCACAAACTATTTATACAAATTTTACTATGGTCAACCCTCCATCTATCACAGTCTAAAATAGTCCTATCATATAACATACAATCCTACCATGCTACTGAAAGAGAAATCATACTTGAATGTAGTCTCTAACTATCATAAATTTCAGTCTCTTTCCTGCTGAGTGTCTCCCTCTATTGGTGCAGGGTAATTTGCTATGCCACCTATGGCATATTCCATCACATACTAAGCATTCATTAATCATCAACCTAGTCAAGATATTTTTAATACCGAGGATTACCAAATACTCATGATATACTATAGTTTTTGGTCATGGACATATTTAACTCACTGGCACTCGTTACCTAGGATACTATATAAAATACTGCTAAGGCACTGCCTCCTTTATCTGTTTCAATTCTTATAATCACCAAAAAATTTCAACCATTTTTTTGCATGGAACACTTGTATACTTTTTCAATCATGTGTTTTATTAGCACACATTTGTCCAACTTGAATACTCCTAATAGGATGCCTTACTCAAATCTTGTTACTGTCTACACAAGGCACCAGCTCTCATATGCATTTTTAGATGATATCCTCATATCAAGTTACTCAAGGCTCACCTTTATATTATACTAAAATGCTTGTGCCTAAACTTTCATAATACTTGAGGTACTCTGGCTCTTGTTACTAGGGTATCTCTTTCTATCTGATACTTGGTGCAACTCATCCTCTAACTTTTGTTAATCATCCTAAGGTTCTCATCTGTACATTAGTATAATAATACATACACAATTACCTTCTAGCCATTACAACACCATGATATCTCACTGGTATCCTTATACTCCTCGTACTATTCTCTGCTACATACGAACTCTATTCGCAAGGTACTATACCTACTAAACTTACTTCTATATATATATATATTATCTTTCTCCTCTACTGCTTGGATCATTTGTATTATTACTTCCAAATGATTCTCTATCCATATAACTGATACACCAATTTATCACACAAGGTACTTACTGTTACTAGCACATTACTCAACTAATCCCTGATATAGAAACAGTAACACTCTTGATATAGTAACACTAGCTTCCTAACTACACAACATTTGTCCTAAAGGTTCTAGGACACTAGATTCATCATTAGATCACCTCATTATACTCACTAGAACTCATAATCACTTGCATCCAATGCTCTAGTTATTAATTTCTATAATACACATGTTTTACTTCACTCTCAAGGGCAGGCACATGGTTCCATATCTCTATTGATGTATACGTATCTCTCCTTAAACCCTTTACAGACTGATACACTAATCAGTGATATACTACATATCTTCCATGATAATTCTTGATATTTCTCAACCCATGACATACTATTAACACTCAAGCTTCCACTTTCTGATACTCATAAGCTTCCACACTGACACTTATCACCCACTGTGCATCCTGCACATAATTTTTAGACACTCTTCCACCCATTGCTTTTAACACATCACTAGCCTCAATATCAGGTGATATACCCATCACTAGTCATATACTGGTACACTCCTATCTACTCACATCAACCTGTAACACAAGTCTTACTACTTTAGCACAATATATTCTTATTCCCACACACTCTCTCTATACCTATTAGTACCACTCTACTATGGCACACTCAAGCGTCAATCACCCAATAGAGTGCTATGCTCCATTAATATCCAACACAATCCCATGATACTTAATTGTTACATGGCTCACCCAACTACCTGAATTCATGACTATCCAGAACTGACATGCTGATACTGATACTAACACATGGAACCACCACTGATACTCTCTACTCCCCCTTCTACCTATAGTACCAATACTAATTATAATGACACCTATCATAAAACTTTTGCTATAAGGTACTACGCTATGGATTATCTCTAGATTGATGCCTATTGCTCTCATGCCCAACCAAGAACCACTAACAAACTCACAAGCCACACTCCCAACAGTCAATACTGATACTCAAGACACAGACCTAATTGCAATTCACCAATTATCACACTAACAAGGACTCTAATAGAATGAAGCTCTATAAGGAATTGGACTAAAGAACTGAAAGTATCTCTACTGCTAAGCTAAAGAATGATGGAACAAAGTCCTATAATAACAAGAGTAAAAAAATATTGAGATGATACTTTAAGAACCAATTTAAGATACAACTTGATAATCATACACGTTTGTCCGAAATAATGACACTCATAATCCTCATCACGCCAGTAATCATAGCTGCGATAAATGATAGATTCCATAACTAGGTTATGTAACTCTATAATCATGTCATCTAGAATCCTTACCTCGCCAACCGGTATGGCTGCGAGAAACTCTAAATTTTATAACTGAGATATGTACATCCGAAGTCAGGTCCCTACGTTTCTGCCATACCAGCTAATATGACTGCAATAAACTAAATGCTTCATAACCAAAGCAGACGTTTCATCTTTCTCACTGTCCTCATCAACATATGTCATCAGATGATACCATAATTTAGTTCGTAAAATTTATCTCGATATGAAATCAAACTCAACAATGACACCAAGAATTAAATTCAATAACAACGAGTGAGAGAGGACGAAAATAAGGAGGAAGTTTTGTATTAGAAATTTATAATAAGATTCTCAAGGGTCGTCCCAGGAATCTCTTAAAAAATTTGTGATTGAGTATCCTCTCTCATCCTATGTCTTTATATCCTATCGCAGGCTCGCAGAAGTATAACTAAGTCATCGCACTACCACGATATTGCATAACTTGCGAAGCCTGACCTGCATGGGCCATAACTAAAAATGTGTCATGACCCGCACCCGGTGTAGGGATGCAAGTTGGGAACAACGTCCAGCCTACGCCGCAGCATCGACGGTAGAACACTGTCTTAGTTAACTATACTATCTAAACATCTCACAATAATATAAAATCTGCCAACAATATCTCAACACAAAATTCAATCACAATTCGAAAAGCACGATAAGATATGAAGGAAGTCTAACTATATATTCAATACATATTAACAATAATAAAAACAATATCTAAAATCTCAAATGTAAGCCGAAAATAAATTCGGTACCAAAATGCTAAAGAGAACTAACTATGAAAGACTAGTGAATCCTGCTAAATCTCTCGGCAGTCACTCCAGAACTAGTAGGTCCAGGTCTACATCATTTATAGGTCAAAGTCCATTGTATGTCGGACACCAATCTTCCGGATCCTCTGAAAAATATTTTTCAGTCAGGAATGGAGCAAAGTACATCTCTAACAGCAGTTCTAATCAATGATATAAACTATGTAGCAGTAAATAGATGTGAATGTATAAGATGCCATATATATGTACAAGAGATACACAATAAAGGAAATACTGGAAATAAATACAAGAATGAGCAATATGGAATGAACAAGAAATACTAATGACTAAGTGGGTGAGTATCAGCTTTAACATATGATCGACTTGGGAACTTGCACAAGAAATATGTACAGGAATAAGGGCCTGGTTAGTCATATGTGCGGTATATGACTAGCACTCATAGGAAATAAGATATGCACAAGAAGGGTATGATCACATATCTACACTACATACTCTCCGCCCCCGACTGGTATAGTAGATCCAACCATGGTACATTATGACATAGGTTTCCACAAGAAAGGCGCTACTCTTCTTATGAACCAATATCTACACATGCACAAGAAGAACAATAAACAAGGCTTTCACAAGATACACCATATATACCAAGGAATAACGTCTCATGACGAGATCTAGATATACCAATCCGTATAACCATCATGTCAAAAAATTAAGGATATCAACACTAGATACAATGAACATAGAGGATATCATAAATAAGAAACTATCAAAGAATGTACTCACCTATGGTCCAGAGCAATGAATGTCAAACTGGGTTCGAACTCGTGTTACACAGACCTATATATGGAATATTATATTAATACAAGGTTCTGGAATGAAAATAAGTTAAACCAGTCAACTTCTAGGTCATAAAGCCATTTCTAAGTCAAAACAGTGAAACTAGGTGAACTCTAAGTCAAACTTGGTCAAACTAGGTCAAACTAGCTATTTTTAGTTTGTATGAGTCTATCTCTAGGATATTAGGTCCATACACTATTTAACTAGGCCATATTAGCTATACTAGGATACTAGAAAACCAACAAGAAACCGTATCATAAGATACATAATTTATTAGATATGAAAATATTATAATATATATACAAACAATAATATATAATACTCCTAACTAAACTAATGTTAAGTGGATACCTTGGCTTTGAACCAAAAGCGGTATCACACCACAAACACACCCATCTTGATTTACAAACTCAATACCTTGAGTATAAACTAATACCTTGACATTACCTTGGTATCACAAGGTAATTCAATATCTAACATATACTAACTACCCATACACCTCACTATACACTAATATATATTTAAACTTATAATAATACTATACTAACTAACATACTAATATACCTCATGATATTTAATACCCGTACCCAAGATACCTCACTCTCATTACCTTAATGTAATCTTCAAGGTAATCTAGAAATAATACTAACCAATGCTAACTAGTGCTTATGTATATATATATATATATATATATATATATATATATATATATATATATATATATATATATATATAAACTTATTAATAAATACATAACTTACTAAAAAGATACCTCACTCTCATTACCTTGATGTAATCTTCAAGGTAATCTAGAAATAATACTAGCCAATGCTAACTAGTGCTTATGTATATATATATCTCATATATATATATATATATATATATATATATATATATATATATATATATATATATATATATATATATATATACACACTAACTTACTAATATATACATAACTTACTAACTTATCAATATATACAACTAACTTATCAATATATACACTAACTTATCAATATATACAACTAACTTATCAATATATACACTAACTTATCAATATATACAACTAACTTACCAATATATACACTAACTTATCAATATATACAATAATTTATCAATATATACAACTAACTTATCAATATATACACTAACTTAATATATACACTAACTTATCAATATATAAAACTAACTTATCAATATATATACTAACTTATCAATATATATAACATTAAGCATAGCTTACTGCAGCTTAATGTTGCTCACTACAGCTTACTGCAGCTTACTACAGCTTGTCGCTGCTTACTGTTGCTTTTGCTTCTGCTGCTGCTTATGCTGCTGCTTTTTGCTACTTCTCGGCTTATTGCTGCTTTTTAGCTGCTTCTCTCATCTTTTCTTCCACTGCTTATCATTACTTTTCTTCACTATTTTTATTGGTTTCTCACGGTTTTTCCATTGTTTCTTCTCCCCTCAAGCTCATACACATAAATACACACCTCACATATATATAACAATATATATATATATATATTGTTATATATATATATATATTGTTATATATATATTGTTATATATATATATATATATATATATATATATATATATATATATATATATATATATATAACAATATATATATATATATATATATATATATATATATATATATATATTAGAGAAGCACATGAAGTTTCTACTCTCCAATGACCACCAACACATCACAAAGAAATATAGAACATATATATAATTGTATATATACATATATCTCACATAGTAATTATATTTACAATATTATAATAGTTATAACCAAGGTAAATTAAATTAGAATGCAAAGAACAAACACGTGGAGTGCACTGCATCCATATCACACTAGATATATGATACGCTTGCGATACGACCCCACCACACAACCAAATGTATCACAATGGACATGAGCAAGTTTAAAATAATAATTATGAACACTACGAAGAGCTAACTACTCATCTACGGGTCCGTGTCAAAATATGACATGCACAAAGTCCCGTGTCGGAGGGAAAATTCCTAAATCAATACATATCATCAATTTGTTGGGATACGACCTACACGTACCCAATTTTGGACAAGACACTAACCACAAAAACATAAATATATGTTAATTTGATCTATATGATCAATTGACAAACACAACAAGTGTCAATCTCGGAATTCTCCCAAAATTAACACAAAAAGTACCATAACTTTCTCCATAGGCCTCCTATGAACCTAATTCCAATTCCTATGAGTAGCCTATGCATATGGATAGTTTCTTATGGTTAATTCATAGATTTAGAACCTATTTAAAGGGTAAATATTACTACCATATTTTCTAGGAAAGAGTATTTTAGTAATTTTTAATTTATTTAAATATTGTGCATGATAAATAATTAATTATTGTATAATTTAGTTATTGTTAGATGTTGGTTATTTATTTTACACTTGTGTTAGTGGGCCTAACTAGTTTAGTTTAGACTTATGGACTAACATGTATTAATTGATATAATTGAGCCCAATTAGAAAGCCCATTGATTAGGAGGATAATTAATTTAATTAAACCATTAGACTAGAAGCTTCCCTCCTTAATTATTTCTTCATGAGATGCCCCAAGGGGCATAATGGATATTACTTAGTGACTTGAGAAAGGGGTAAAGGGGAGGCCGGCCTATTAAAGAGGGGGTAAATAGTTTCTCTTTCCTTTTTTCATTTGAAAACTAGATCTAGAATTTCTCTCAACCAAATTCCTTCATTCCTATATCATTTTCTTACAAAATTTTATCCTAATTCCTTCCCAAATCATCATTGGAGACTAGTGGAGCAAAGATCTAGAAGGAGAAAGTAGGATCTACAAAGAGGAGCAAGGATCTACAAGTTAGAGGCCAATTTTACCATATTTGGAGGTTACATTGGTAATCCATCTTCCAATAGGTATAATTCAGTTTCCCCCCTTAATTTAGGTTCTAAATATGAGATTTAACTATGATAAATCAACCCATATGCATAGGCTACCAATAGGATTTGGTTTTGTGTTCATAGGAGGCCTATTGTGAAAGTTATAGTACTTTTTGTGTCAATTTTAGGGGAATTTTGATATTGGCATTTGTTGTGTGTGTCAATTGGTCCTATAGATCAATTTGGCATGTGCTTTTGTGTTTGGGGCTAGTATCGTGTCCACAATTGGGTACGTGTAGGTTGTATCCCAATAATTTGGTGATACATGTTGATTTAGGGGGTTTTCCTCTGACACGGAACTTTATGCATGTCATATTTTGACACAGACACGTATATTTGTGTTTAACTCTTCGTATTGTTCATAAATAATATATTAGATTTGTTCGTGTCCTTTAGGGTATGTTTGGATGTGTGGTGGACTCGTATCGCAAGCGTATCCTAGATCTAGTGGGATACGGGTGTATATGTTATGTGTATATATATTGTAGTATATATATAGTGTATATGTTATGTGTAAATATATATATATGATGCACGTTTTTAGTGGTAGCCTATGCAGGTCTCTTCGAGGTCGCAATTAGTGCAATTCGTAGTGGTGCTCTTATTTGAGTGCTATTACGAGCCTGTTTTAGGATATATGATATAGGCTATAGGCTGAGAATACTCAATCATATCTAGGAAAATTTCTTTTGATTCATTCAACTATTCTCCTTTGATATTGATACTTGATCTCTTAAACAGTCCTTTCCTAGCGAGTCTTAAATCATGTGCCATATTGATTCTTTCTTTTCCTTTGTCTCAGGATGCCGCCTAAGACTAGATCGCAGCAGGGGAGAGCAGTTTCTGAGAGGTCTGCGATGTCCTGAGGGCCTACACCATTCACTTCTCCGGTGATTGGAGTGTCAGCTGCTTTCGGAGGTCTACCACCTACTCAGAGGACTGTGCCAGCTGTATCTGAGGGGCTTCCACCTCCACCTCCCATGCCAGCAGAGGCGACACAGATGTTTATACTATTTTATGAGATGCTCGAGGCACAAAGGGCTCAGTCAGAGGCACATCAGAGTCAGACTGACATTTTATGGCAAGGTATCGAGAGTGCTCATCAGCTTGCTCATGCCGTAGTAGAGAGAGGAGTTCCGGTCCAGCAGTAGGTTGCACCTTAGGTTGCTCAACTTCGGCCAGGCAACATTCAAGACTTTAAAAAGCTGGAGCCTAGGGTCTTCAAGGGGACGGAGGGCACCGTCTATGCTGATGATTGGCTCGAGGATATTGAGTGTCTTATGAGGGTGTCCCATCTTTCTGAGGATCTGAAGGTTTAGGCGGTAGGACTTTAATTGTTCAACGTCACCCGAACTTGTTTCAGAAATGAGCCGGTTCTTGTTGATGCGGGGCAGTCTTGAGAGGTATTCAAGGACCTCTTCAAGAAGAAGTTCTTCGCTCGGGCAGACAGGCTAGACTTGGGGAGGCAGTTTGAGAGCCTCATTCAGGGGAGCATGTCTGTGGAGGAGTACGATGCAGAGTTTGGCAGGTTGAGCCGATTTGCAGAGTATTTGGTGAGAGAGCCGGAGGTTCAGGCTATTCATTTTCGTGAGGGTCTAAACTTGGAAGTAAAGATCCTTATTCCATCTTTTTATGAGACATACTCGGAGATACTTGCGGAGGCACGCAAGGTTGAGCGAGAGTTGGGTTTGAAGCCCAAGAGAGACCGTAATTCTTTTTTGGGGGCAAACAGTAGTACAGTTTCTGCCAAGCGTCCTTATTTCTAGTCCAGGCCTTTCCAACAGCCTCAGCAGCATTAGACTCCAGTTAGGGTGCCATTTCACCATGCACCACAGCAGCAGAGACAATTACAGCAATCTTTCTACCACTTCTGCAAGAAGCCCGGCCATATCTGGGAAGTTTGCAGAAGAGGTTCAGAGTTTGTTTGTATTGTGGTACTAAAGGGCATCAGCTGAGGGAGTGTCCTTCTAATCTTCGTCATGCAGTTCAGGGAGCAGCTTCAGCTCTGAGGACACAAACGAGACCACATGGAGTACAGTCGAGGCGATCGCTTCCGACACAGCAGCAGCGTTATGTCCAGCATCAGCAGCAGGAAGGTGCACGTCAGGGACGGGCGTTTGATATGACCGTCGAGGAGGATGAACCCACCAGAGATGTCATTGCAGGTTCTATTCTTCTTGATTCCATTCCAGCTTTAGCTTTGTTTGATAGTGGTGCTTCCCAAAGTTTTGTATCTATTTTTTTTTGCTCTGAAGCATGGTTTGGTAGCTGAGTCTTTGCTTAGGACTTGTAAGATCATGACCGGGGGAGGCATTATCCTGGTTAATGACATTTGCAAGGATTGGAGAGTTACTCTAGGAGGCCGGGAGTTGAGTGTGTGTCTACTTGTAATGCCACTTTCGAGCTACGATATTGTACTCGGGATAGATTGGTTGATGTTGGCACCGTGCTAGCATAGGTTGTAGAGGAGGTAGAGTTTTATTTGGTCCGCTAGGAGAGCTAGAGTTCGAGTTTGCAAGAGAAGCTATAGAGCAGGGAGAAGGCATTATTTGTGGAGCTATGGTGGAAGACAAGGAGTTGCCACATCCGTTGATAGCAAAGTTCTTGGATGTGTTTCCTGAGGAATTGCCAGGGTTGCCGCCAGATCGAGATGTTGAATTCTCTATAGACTTGGTGCTAGGTGCAGAACCAATTTTGTAACATGTCTATAGAGTAAACAACAACAAGCTGGTCGAGCTGAAGAAGCAGGTAGATGAATTACAGGATAATGGGTTTATCAGATCGAGTTCTTCACCGTGGGGAGCCCCAGTATTGTTTGTACCGAAGAAGATGGATCGTTGCACATGTGCATTGATTACATGGCTTTGAATAATCGCACTATCAAGAATAAGTATCCTTTGCTACGGATTGATGATCTGTTCGATCAGTTGAGTGGTGCCAAGATGTTTTCTAAGATAGACTTGATATCGGGTTACCACAAGGTGAAGGTAAAGCCGGAGGACACACCGAAGACTGCTTTTAGAACTCGGTATGGTCAGTACGAGTTTATGGTGATGCCGTTTGGTTTGACTAATGCACCGGCTGTATTTATGATGATACCGGAGATTAACGAGGAGTATTTGTGTCCGTAACTTGACAAGCTTGTGGTGGTGTTCATCGACGACATACTTATATACTCGAAGATACCGGAGGAGCACGAGGAGCATTTACGGATTGTGCTGGATGTGCTGAGGAAGGAGAAGCTATATGGGAAGTTGTCCAAGTATGAGTTCTTCCTGGATAAGGTGGAGTTCTTGGGGCATGTTGTGACTGGTGATAGTATTTCAGTGGATCCGAAGAAGATCGCAGTAGTGGAATCTTGGAATACCCCGAGTTCGGTAACAGAGATCAGGAGTTTCTTGGGATTGGCAGGCTACTACAGGAAGTTTGTGCAAGATTTTTCAAGGATGACCGAGCCGATGACCAGACTCACCAGGAAGGATGTAGAGTTTGTTTGGACGGAGGATTGCCAGATTGCTTTTGAGGAATTGAAGAAGAGGTTGACGTCTGCTCCTATTTTGATATTGCCATCAGGGTCTGGAGTTTTCACTATTTGTAGTGATGCATCGAGAACAAGTTTGGGTTGTCTTCTTCAGCAGAATGGGAAAGTGATTGCCTATGCATCCTGTCATGACCCACACATGATATAGGGATGCAAGTCGAGAAAAACGTCCAGCCTATGCCACAAAATCGGTGGTAGAACGTTGTTTGGATAATCTATCTAGCAATAAAATGAACCACCAATAATAACAATATACTCAATCACAGATCTAAGATGGAACGAGCACAAAAATAATAAAGAATAGAATAGTCACATACAACTCATGAGTCTAAAATAATAACTTCAATGAGTCAGAAAGAATACTAACAAAATAAGCTAGAGACAAATCCAGTACAAGAATACTAAGAAGCTACAAGTCCCAGGTCATCTGTCTCAGTTGGGATAAGTCCCTCCTGAGCCAGGGTCTCTGACTCTAAACTGACAACATCCTGTAGTCCATAATGTGTAGGGTACCACTCCTAAGTGTCATCTGGGAAAAATATATCCAGTCAGGAAAGGAGCAGAGTACATCTCTAACAGCAGTTCTAATCAATGATAAAAACTATGTAACAGTAAATTAATGTAAATATATAAGATGCATAATAGATACAAGAGATACAAAATAAGGAAATACTAGAATAAATATAATAATGAACAATATGACAATGAACAAGAAAACTAATATCTAAGTGTGTGAGTACTAGCTTAACATGTGATCAGCTTGGGAACTTGCACAAGTGTATATTGGCCTGGTTGATCATACGTGCGGTGTATGATCAACACTCACAAGGAACAAGACATGGAAAAGGAGGGTATGATCATATATATACACTAAAATACTCCCCACCCCCGACTGGTTAATAGATCCAACCATGGTATGCTATGGCACGGGATTCTCTAGGAATGTAGCAAATCTCCCCAAAAATTAGTGTCTGTACATGCACAAGATAATCAATAAAATAAGACTTGCACAAGATACACATATGCAAGGAATAACATCTCATGACGAGATCCGGATATAATAATCCGTGTAACCATCGTGTCAAGAAACATGGATATCTACACTAAATACAATGAACATAGAGGATATCATAAATGAGAAACTATCAGAGAATGTACTCGCCTGAAGTCCAATGAATAGTCTCACAGATGTCAGATACGGTGCCTCGAAGTGCTAGATATAGAAGATAACATCAATACAAGATTTCTGAAAGAAATAAGTTAAACTAGTCAACTTCTAGGTCAACAAGCCAATTATAAGTCAAAAGTCAAACTAGGTCAACTCTAAGTCAAACCGGTCAAACTATGGTCAATTATGTCAAACTACCTATTTCTAGGTTGCATGAGTCTATCTCAATAATATTGGGTTCAAACACTAGAGTCTAGGTCATACTAGCTACATCTTAGGATACTAGGATACCGTATCTCAAGATACGTAAAAATAGTGAGATAAAATATCATATATACATATATCAAACAATATTAAATATGTAAAATCCTAATTAAAAATATTAAATGGATACCTTGGTTTCGAACCAACTTGGTATCACAACACTAAACCTCAAACTTGATACACAACCTAATATCTTGGGTATCCCCAAATACCTTGATCCTTACCTTGGTATCTCAAGGTAATATCCAATACCTTACTTATACTAACTACCCATAAATATTATATGCTAACAACTAAATATTATACATATAGTATACTAAACCACAATTAGCAATTAGGAACATATATACGTATACATTAATATCATATATATATACATATATATATATATATATATATAATTAAATACATAATACTATTATAACCGCAGAAGTATCGCTGAAGCCACTCGCTACCGTCGCTAAACCTGCTGTGCTATGGCGGGAACTGCTGCTACCGCGACGGATGCCCGCTGCTGTCACCAAAACCGCCGTTGTTGTGTCACTGTTGCTGCTGCTGCCGTCGCTACTGTTGTTGCTATTAAATACTGATGTTGTCGCTATAAACTGTCGCTATTGCCCCCTGTTCTCCCCCTCTTATATATATATATATATATATATATATATATATATATATATATATATATATATATATATATATATATATATAATATATAATATATAATATATAACACAAAATCTAATTACATATATATAGCTTACAACTATATAAAAATATATATATACACAATAATACATATAACAATATAGTATCATATATATATATATATAATTACAACTATATAGGATATATGTACATAATAAATACATATAACAATAACATATATATATATATATATATATATATATATATATATATATATATATATATATATATATATATATAGTAACATATATATATATAGCATCATATATATATATTTACACATAATATATACACTATGTATATACTACAATATATATACATACACTACAATATTAAATAGCTCTCACATATGTAGAATAATAGCTACATACAATATACATAAATTGATACATAGATCTAAGACACAAAAATATATAAATATAAATACACCACAATATACATTTATACATATTTATAATTACACATTACAAAAACTAAGAACAATAGAGAAATAATCTAGAAATTAAATTGCACAAATACATGGAGCGTATCACACCCGTATCCCACTAGATCTAGGATACGCTTGCGACACGAGTCCACCACACATCCAAACGTACCCCGAAGGACACGAACAAGTCTAATATATTATTTATGAATAATACGAAGAGTCAAACATAAATCTACATGTCCGTATCAAAATATGATATGCCCAGAGTCCCGTGTCGGAGAAAAAACTCTCAAATCAACATGTATCACCAAATTATTGGGATACGACCTACACGTACCTAATTGTGGACACGACACTAGCCCTAAATACACAAGCACATGCCAAATTGATCTATAGGACCAATTGACACACACAACAATTGTCAATCTCGAAATTCCCCCAAAGTTGACACAAAAAGTACCATAACTTTCTCAATAGGCCTCCTATGAACACAAAACTAAATCCTATTGGTAGCCTATGCATATGGGTTGATTTCTCATGGTTAAATCTCAGATTTAGAATCTAAATTAAGAGAAAAAAAACTAAATTGTACCTATTGGGAGATGGATTCCCAATGAAACCTCCAAATGTGATAAAATTGGCCTCCAACTTGTAGATCCTTGCTCCTCTTTGTAGATCCTTGCTTTCTCCTTCTAGATCTTTGCTGCAATAGTTATTTGAGAGGAATTTGGGTAAAATTTGGTAGGAAAATGAAGTAAGAATGAAGGAATTTGGTTGAGGAAAATTCTAGATCTAGTTTTCAAATAAAAATAGGAGAGAAACTTTTCTCCTCTTCTTTAATAGGCCGGCCCCCTCCTTACCCCTTCCTCAAGTCACTATGTAATGTCTATTATACCCCTTGGGGCCTCCTATGAAGAAATAATTAAGGAGGAAAGCTTCTAGTCTAATAGTTTAATTAAATTAATCATCCTCCTAATCAATATGCTTTTAAATGGGATAAAATCTAACAATTAATATATGTTTGTCCATGAGTCTAAACTAAACTAGTTAGGTCCACTAAAATAGGTCCAAAATAAATAACTAACATCTAACAACAATTAAATAATATAATAAATAATTACTTATCATGCACAATATTTAATTAAATATGAGATTACTAAGATACCCTTTCCTAGAAAATGTGGTAGTGATAAGTCTACCCTCCTTAAAATAATTTTGTCCTCGAAATTCAAAGACAAAAACTATCCCCAAGAAATAATAGAACATAACAATGAACTGAACTAAGAACAAAACTAATTATGAAAGAATATACCTCAAGGCACAAACAAATATGGATAACGCTCTCGCATTTCATCCTCTCTCTCCCAAGTAGACACCCTTGGAGAGTGATGCCTCCATGCGACGCGTACCAAAGGAATATTCTGGTTCCTGAGTACCTTCTCTCTCCGATCCAGAATCTTAAATGGCTGCTCTGAATAGCTAAGAGTAGGGCCCACCTCTATCTCTGAGTGATCCAATACATGACTAGGATCTGCCACGTACCATCTCAACTGCGATACGTAAAACACGTTGTGCACTCCCTCCAATGCAAGTGGTAAATCTAGTCTATACGCAACTTCATCGACCCTCTCTAGAATAGTGAAAAGTCCGATGAATCGCGGACTAAGCTTTTTGCCTCCACCGAAGCGAATCGTGCCTCATGTCGGAGAAATCCTCAGAAACACCGAACCACCCACCTAGAAAAAAATACGACCTTAAGAACTTAATCTATAACAAACAACCAATGATAAGCATAAAACAAAAATCTAAAACTATACCTCGAACTCCAAAGGTCTTCGGTGGCTATCGGCCCAATGCCGTTGTCTGTCCTGCGCCACTCGTAGTCTGTCTCTGATCAATTGAACCTTCTCCACTGCATCCACAACCATCTCTGGCCCAAGCAAAACTTTCTCTCCAATATCATCCCATGACAAGGGAGTATGACACCACCGACCGTACAGAGCTTCAAAAGGTGACATCTCTATACTAGCCTGGTAGCTGTTGTTATAAGAAAACTCTACCAAATGGAGATGGTCCTCCCAAGAACCCCCGAAATCTAGTACACATGTGCGCAACATATCCTCGAGAGTCTGAATAGTCCTCTCTGACTGCCCATCTGTCTGGGGATGATATGCAGTACTGAACTTGAGCTGAGTGCCCAAACTCGCCTGCAAACTCCTCCAGAAATGAGAAGTAAAACGACTATCCCGATCCGAGACTATGCTGATGGGAACTCCATGTATCCTGACGATCTGCCTCACATACATCTCTACCAAGTTCTCCGTAGACAAACCCACCTTGAAAGGCAAAAATTGGGCCGACTTGGTCAACCTATCAACGATGACCCAAATCGTGTCTTTCCCTCCTGGAGATCGTGGAAGTCCGGATACAAAATCTATAGTAATATGCTCCCACTTCTACTCTAGAATGGGTAATGGCTGAAGTAAACCTCCTGGCCTCTGCCTCTCGGCTTTCACCTACTGGCACACTAAGCATCTGGATACAAACTGTGCCACTTTCCTCTTCATGCCATACCACCACACAGTCTCTCGCATATCCCGATACATCTTGTTGGCACCTGGATGCATGGAATACTGAGAGCGATGCACTTCCTGCAATACCTCCTCACGCAGCTCCCCACTAGGCACACACAATCTAACTCCATGCCGCAAAGAACCATCCTCGGCAATGGTGAACTCATCCTCCAATCCTGCTCTCACCTGAGCTCTGATGCTTCTCAGAGATACATTCTCATACTGTGCTGCCTTAATCCTGTCCATCAACTTTGAATGTATCTGCAATCCTCACATCTGTATAGCCAAACCAGGAACTATTACCTCAATGGCCAAGCTCTCCAAGTCCTCCAATAAATATCGATCCTGCATCAAGAACATAGTTACTGGATACCCACTCAAAGCATCGATAACTACATTAATTTTCCCAAGATGATACTGTAAAGATATATCAAAATCCTTCATCAGTTCCAACCACCGACGCTGCCTCATGTTCAACTCCTTCTGCGTGAAAACATACTTCAAGCTCTTGTGGTCTGTGAAGATCTTCACACGCTCTCCGTACAAATAATG
The DNA here is from genome assembly GCA_036927795.1 of Iris macrosiphon. Lineage (NCBI taxonomy): Eukaryota > Viridiplantae > Streptophyta > Magnoliopsida > Asparagales > Iridaceae > Iris > Iris macrosiphon. Next base: position 33,635,517 of record JAYESA010000001.1, on the reverse strand, counting down.
TTTTCATAACTTCAGGACGAAGATGACTGCTGCCAACTCCAAATTATGGGTAGGATAGTTCTTTTCATGAGGATGCAATTGCCTGGATGCATAGGTAATAACTTTTCTATTCTGTTGAAGAACACAACCCAAACCTTTCCCCGGTGCATTACTATAAATAGTGAAACCTTCAAACCCTGATGGCAACGTCAAAATAGGACCAGATATTAATCTCTTCTTCAATTCCTCAAAAGCAAGCTGGCAATCCTCCGTCCAAAAAAACTCTATATCCTTCCTAGTGAGTCTGGTCATCGGCTCGGCAATCCTCGAAAAATTTTGCACAAACTTTCTGTAGTAGCCTGCCAATCCCAAGAAACTCCTGATCTCTGCTACCGAAACTAGGGGTCTTCCAAGATTCCACTGTTGCGATCTTCTTCGGATCCACTAAAATACCATCACCAGTCACAACATGCCCCAAGAATTCTACCTTGTCCAAGAAGAACTCACACTTAGACAACTTTCCATACAGCTTCTCCTTCCTCATCACATCCAACACCATCCGCAAATGCCCTTCGTGCTCCTCCGGTGTCTTCGAGTATATGAGTATATCGTCGATAAACACCACCACAAACTTGTCAAGGTACTGATGGAATACCTTGTTCATCAAGTTAATAAATACCGCCGGTGCATTAGTCAACCCAAACGGCATCACCATAAACTCATACTGACCATACCAAGTTCTAAAAGCAGTCTTCGGTATATCCTTCGGCTTCACCTTCACCTGGTGGTAATCTGATCTCAAATCTATCTTAGAAAATACCTTGGCACCACTCAACTGATCGAACAGATCATCAATCCGTGGTAAAGGGTACTTATTCTTGATAGTGAGATTATTCAAAGCCCTGTAATCAATGCACATGTGCACCGATCCATCCTTCTTTGGTACAAATAATACCGGGGCTCCCCACGCAGAATAACTCGATTTGATAAACCCCTTATCCTGCAATTCGTCCACCTGCTTCTTCAGCTCGACCAGCTCATTGTTGTTTACTATATAGACATGTTACAAAATTGGCTCTGCACTTGGCACCAAGTCTATAGAGAATTCAACATCTCAATCTGGTGGTAATCCTGACAATTCCTTAGGAAATACATCCAAGAACTCTGCTATCAATGGATTCGATAATAACTTGTCCTCCATCATAGCCCCACAAATAATGCCTTCTTTCTGCTCTGCAGCTCCTCTAACAAACTAGAACTATGGCTCTCCCGGCGGACCAAACAAAACTCTACCTCCTCTATAATCTATACTAGCACGGTGCCTACTCAACCAATCCATCCCGAGTACAATGTCGTAGCTCAAAAATGGCATTACAAGTAGACACGCACTCAACTCCCGGCCTCCTAGAGTAACTCTCCAATCCTTACAAATATTATTAACCATGATAATGCCTCCCCGGTCATGATCTTGCAAGTCCTAAGCAAAGACTCAGCTATCAAACCATGCTTCAGAGCAAAAGAAACAGATACAAAACTATAAGAAAAACCACTATCAAACAAAGCTAAAGCTGGAATAGAATCAAGAAAAATAGAACATGTGATGATATCTCTGGTGGGTTCGTCCTCCTCGACGGTCATAGCAAACGTTCGTCCCTGACGTGTACCTCCCTGCTGCTGATGCTGGACATAATGTTGTTGCTGTGTCAGAAGCGGTCCCCTCGGCTGTACTGTAGGTGGTCTCACCTGTGCCCTCGGAGCTGAAGCTGCTCCCTGAACTACACGACGAGGATTGGAAGGACACTCCTTCAGCTGATGCCCTTCAGTACCATAAAACAAATAAACTCCCAACCTCTCCCAACAAACTTTCCAGATGTGGTCGGACTTCTTGCAGAAGTGGCAGATAGATTGCTGTAACTATATCTGCTGCTATGGAGCCTGGTAAAATGGTGCCCTAGCTGGAGTCTGGTGCTGCTGAGGCTGCTGGAAAGGTCTGGACTGGAAATAAGGACATTTGGCAGATACTGCACTGCTGTTGGCCCCCAGAAAAGAATTATGGTCTCTCTTGGGCTTCAAACCCAACTCTCGCTTAACCTTGCATGCCTCTGCAAGTATCTCCGAGTATGTCTCATAAAAAGACGGAATAAGGATCTTCACTTCCCAGTTTAGACCCTCACAGAAACGAATAGCCCAAACCTCCGGCTCTCTCACCAAATACTCTATAAATTGGCTCAACTTGCAGAACTCCGCAGCGTACTCCTCCACAGACATGCTCCCTTGAATGAGACTCACAAACTTCCTTCCCAAGTCTAGCCTGTCTGCCCGAGCGAAGAACTTCTTCTTGAAGAGGTCCTTGAATACCTCCCAAGACTGTCCCGCGTCAATTAGAATCGGCTCATTCCTGAACCAAGTAAGGGCGACATCGAACAATTGAAGTCCTACCACCTCAACCTTCAGATCCTCAAAAAGACAGAACACCCTCATAAGACGCTCAATGTCCTCGAACCAATCATCAGCATAGACGATACCCTCCGTCCCCTTGAAGACCCTAGCATCCAGCTTCTTGAAGTCCTGAATGTTACCTGGCCAAAGCTGAGCAACCTGAGGAGCAACCTGCTGATGGACCGGAACTCCTCTCTCTACTATGGCACGAGCAAGTTGATGAGCACTCTCGATGCCCTGCCGTAAAACGTCGGTCTGCCTCTGATGTGCCTCAGACTGAGCCCTCTGTGCCTCGAGCATCTTATAAAACAGTATAAACATTTGTGTCTTCTCTGCTGGTATGGAAGGTGGAGGTGGAAGCCCCTCAGATACAGCTAGCACAGTCCTCTGAGTAGGTGGTGGACCTCTAAAAACAACTGACACTCCAATCACCGGAGAAGTGACTGGTGCAGGCCCTTGGGACGTTGCAGACCTCTTAGAAGCTGCTCTCTTCTGCTATGATCTAGTCTTAGGCGGCATCCTGAGACAAAGCGAAAGAAAGAATCAATATGGCACATGATGTAAGACACTCAAGGAAATGACAGTTTAAAGATCAAGTATCAATGTCAAAGGAGAATAGTTGAATGAATCAAAAAAAAATTCCTAGATGTGATTGAGTATTCTCAGCCTATAGCCTATATCGTGAAACAGGCTTGCAGTAGTACAACTAAGTCATCGCACTACCATGACATCGTACAACTTGCGAAGTCTGACCTGCATGTAGGGATACAAGTCGAGAACAACGCCCAGCCTACGCCACAGAATCGATGGTAGAACATTGTCTGGGTAATCTATCTAGCAATAAATAAACCACCAACAATAACAATATACTTAATCACAAATCTAAGATGGAACGAGTACAAAAATGATAAAGAATAGAATAGTCACAAATAACTCATGAGTCTAAAATAATAACATCAATGAGTCAAAAATAATACTAACAAAATAAGCTGGAGACAAATCCAGTACATGAATACTAAGAAGCTACAAGTTCTGGGTCATCTGTCTCAGTTGGGATAAGTCCTTCCTGAGCCAAGTTCTCTGACTCTAAACCCATAATATCCTGAGGTCCATAATGTATAGGGTACCACTCCTAAGTGTCATCTTGGAAAAATATATCCAGTCAGGAAAGGAGCAGGGTACATCTCTTGTCACGACCCACACCCGGAAAATCGGGCATGAGTCGTGGGTACGTCCAGCCTACGCCGCAGCATCGGCGGTAGAACGCTGTCTAGGTCAACTATCTAGATAATAATCTCACACAAAAATCGGCCATGACCTCTCCAAAAGGAGGGCAACCACACAATCAATATATAAACCTGTCAAGATCTCAACTCCAAACGGAGGAGCAATATCATAATGATAAATCTCAAGTACTCAATCACGAATCTAAGCACGATAAGATGACAAAGAAGTCTAACAACTATAAAGTCTAACCAACAACAACTACTACAACAACCACAACATCAATAATAATAATACATCATCCAAAATAATATACAAACAAGGTCTCAATCCAAAACCGGAGACAAATTCGGTGCTAAAGCCAATAAAAACAACAACAAGGTCCTAGTGATCCCGGCTACCAACCCGAAAATCACTCCTAAACTAGAGGGTCCCTGTCTGCACCATCGACAGGCTCAGGTCCATAAAACATAGGATACCAATCCTCCGGATACTCTGAAAAAATATGTCCAGTCAGGACTGGAGTAAGTACATCTCTAACAGCAGTTCCATTTAAATGATAAAAACTATAAAACAGTTATAGCAAGTAACAAGAAGAATGAAGCAAGTATGAAACAAAAAATATATATATAAATTACTGGTGCATAATGGTAAAGATGCATGGATATCAGAGCAAGATAGTAATGACTGCAAGATACAGGAAATCTAAGCTAAGATCAAGTCTGTGCACAAGAACGTGTAGTGAGTCCAACATGAAAAATATATAGTGAGTCAAGTCCAGAAACATGTAAGTGAGACAAGTCAAGAAATGCAAGAGAGTCCAGACTATAAAGAATGAACTCGGTGTCTTTGAAATACTTGTTTCGACATGTAAACGGCTAGGGGTAAGTACGGCTCACCGCGCACTGGGTGCGCGGCTGCTATCATTCCAGATTAGACCAGAGGGAGTGATGCCTGATGATTCCAGATAAGAATGTTTACATGTCTACTCGAGTATTTTTTTGCCCCGACTAATACAAGTGGATCCAAGACCCGACACGCAAATCAAGATGAGTCCAGCCTGAACATGAATGATGCCTGTAGTGATGCCTGTAGGTGATGCCAGTAGTGATTCCAGAATAGAGGCCAGAAACATAAAATGTACGTATCGCAAGTAAATGAATCCAGAAATACCAGTCAGTATCCTGTGTTGTGCCAGAATAATCAGATGATACTATACTAGAAGCTGAATCATAATAATCATCAGATAATGAAAACTATCAGAGAATGTACTCGCCTGACGTCCTGAGCAACTGGCGATCCGAACCGGTATCGCAAGGACCTAATACGAAAAGCAAGGTTAAACAGGGTTCTAATGAGTTAAACAGATATAAAATAACTAAAAATAGGCTTCTAGGGTCGTTCTAGGTCGAACGGATCAAACCGGTAAAATCTGGGTCAAAAAGTCAACTCTGGGTCCAAAAAGTCAACTCTGGGTCAAAACTAGGTCAAAAGTTGACTTTGGCGGTCAACCGAGTCAATTACGGTCAAGTCTGGGTCAAATTAGGGTGCTCCTAAAATTCTAGGTCAAACCGAGGTCATTAAGCTAGAAAACTCACAAACTCGCCTCCTTGAGATACCGGGATACCCTCGGTATCCGATACCTCAACCTACGCTATATACCCCGCCTAAACCCGCTAAAACCTATGCTAGCACGCGTAAATATATACACATAAGCATATAAAAATCACTCAAATATGATTCCTAGGCTATTGCTCAAAAACCCCGCTCGAAACCCAATACCTTGAATATCTTAAGGTATTGAGATACTTCGGTATCTCAAGGTATTGAGATACCGCCCTAAACTCAACCCGACTACCCCTCTAGCTAGCTAACTATGCATAAACATATATATCTAGCTATAATCTAGGCTAAAATATATATCTAATACATATAGGCATATACCTATATATATACCCAACATATATACCTTACCTTACACATACCTTACATATATATATCTATACCTAGATATCTAACTATCTATCTAGCTATGTATATATCTATATATATATAGATCTATATATCTAGCTATCCCTCTACCTATCCATCTACCTATCTAGTATCAACCTATCTAGTTATCTATCTAACTATCTAACTAGTATCTAGCTATCAATCAATCTATTTATCTAACTATCCAATACCTATCTATCTATTTAAATAACTATCTAACTATCTATCAATCTATTCTATCTATCTAAACATTTACCTATCTATGTATATGTCTATCTATCAATCTAAGTATCTAACTATCAATCCATCTAATTATCTATCTATGTATCTATTTATCTATTTACCTTGTTATCTATCTATCTAAATATCTATATATCTATCTATCAACTATCTATCTATTTATCTATCTATCATATACGTATCTATCTAGCTACCTATTATCCCTCTATCTATCATTCTATCTAACTATCTAACTATCATCTATCTACCTAACTATCTAGATATATGTATCTATATATATACTTATCTATTACCTATCCATCTAAGCATTAAACCAACTATCTACTAATCTATCTATCTATATATATATGTATACCTCTCTCTCCCTCGCATTGCTGCTCTTGCTCTTCACATTGCTGCTGCTGCTGCTCCTTGTGCTGCCTAGCTGCTGCTGCTGCAGCATATTGCTGCTGAAGCTGCTGCTTTCTGCTGCTGTGGCTGCTGCCCACAGCAGCATGCTGCTGCTGCTGCTGCTCCCAGATTCAATCCAGCCCCCCCCCCCTCTTCTCTCATACACACACACACACACTCCTATATATATATAAATCACTATATATATACACACATATATATATACATATATATAACTCTATAGATATATATACACACTAACTTATATACATTCTAACACACACACTCAAACACAAATCAACACACATACACACATAATTATATACATATATCTATATATATATATAAACACCCATATATCTATATATATATACACACATATATATCTATATATATATCTATACATATACACACTCACACACTCAAACATATATATATATATATATATATATATATATATATCCTCACTCTCACACACCCTCACACACACATTCTCACACACACTAGCACACACTCTCACAAACACACAACCACACACATAAACACTCATACATATATATATAAATATATATACATATATATACACACAAACTCAAACTCATATGCATATATATCTATATCTAAACACTCACTCCCACTCACACACACACTCACCTACACACATACATTAGCACCAACCCACACTCACACACACTCACTAACACACTCACACAAGCACTCACTAACACATATCTATAAATATATATATATAGGGACACACATACATATAAATATATATATATAGAGACATATATACACAAACACAACACTACAAACAACAATGCATACAACGCTCACCAACGCACGCCCAACGGCCCCGACACGCACAAACACCCATAAATATATAAAATATAGTCCAAGAATTCTAGCACATACTCTCCGATACTAACCCAACGCGCGCACAAGCCCGAAACGAGGAAACCAAGTCGAAATGGTCGTTCGGTTATTTCGACGAACACGTGGTGCGCGGCTCAGAAAACCTCCTGAAACGCACACCAAACGAACTCGGAATCGGCCCAAAATTTACCCACGTGCTCTAAACGATGCCTAGATCCTAGAAAAAGTGCTCCCGCGTCGCTTCTAGGTCCGTGGCGAAAACGCGCACGCAGTTAGAATCGGCGACGACGAAAAGCCCCAAATTTGCCCGAAATGCCCGTTTCTCCGTGACGCGGCTTCCCGTGTCCGAACGGAGACACGCACTCACCCTCTAGACATCCGACAATGTCTACCTAGGTCCATCTAACCTAGGATATCACCCAAAATTGGGCCAAATTTGGATTTCACCCGAAATTGACACAAAACCTAGTGTTAAAGTCTCCAAACACTACCCAACTAGTTCCAACTTCCTCCCACGGGTAGCCTAAGGGTCTAGGAAGGTTCTAAACTATTAAATACACTATATAAGAGTAATTACAAGGGGAAAATTAGGGTTTACCTCTTGGGAGTTGGAATCCCAAGCCAAAATCTCCAAAATGCTCTAAATCCTCCAAACCAAGCTTCCAAGCTCCCAAATCTAGCTCCAACTCCAAATCTAAGCTCTACCCACCTAGGTTGGGGAAGAATGTAGGGTTAGGGTTCAATTAGGAAGAAGAAATAGAAGAAAGAAGGAAGAAAAGTGAAGAAGAACTTACTTTGGAGAAGAAAGAAGAAGAAAGAAGAAGTGGAGAAGAAGAGGAATGAAGAAGAAGAAGTAAACAAAGGGGGCTGATGGTTTCCAGGTTCTCACGGGTGGGGGGCTGCTGTTGGGGCCGGCCAAGAGAATAAATGGGGTTTACATAAGTCACCAAATTCCTAAAATGCCCCTACTCACTTGGTTTCGGGTTCCAAAAGCACTCAAACTAGCTCCAAATCTCTCCCACTAACCTTCTAAAAATAAAATAAATATTTCTAAGCCCCAAAATAATTCTCACAAGGGTGTGGGCTCGGTCGGACATGGGTCCACTAGGGTCTGACATTGGTCCAGGCTAGCCAAAATCCTAAAACAATTAATAAAAATATAATACAATCATTAATTAAATATAAATACAATTAATTATAAATAATACACAATTAACTAAACTAAAATAAAAAAAATATCCGGCTCTGGAAATGGGGTGGTGACAAGCCTATCCTCCTTAGAAAATTTTGTCCTCGAAATTTAAAGTCAATCACACTCTCTCTAGGTCAAACCCCCAACAATCACAGTCAAGAAATTCTACCTATACAACAAACAAGATTAGGGTCCTATTGGTCGTGTTATTACAGTCTCAATCGGGGTCACTACACTATCTACCACAGCACATAAAAAATCTAACAGGTACTAATGAAGCACACCACAAGGAATGGAAAAGGACAGGAAGAAGAACAAAGAGACAGACCTGCTAACCCGACACCCGTAGCATCGGCCTCCTCGACCGTCAACGCATAAGCCCTGCCCTGCTGGGGTGTATCCCTCTGCTGGTGCGGGGTATGATGCTGTGCCACAGGTGGCCTAGCTCCAACTCTCTGATCCTGTGCTCCACCCAATGGAGGTGCAGTAGGGCAATCTCGCATCTGGTGAGCAGCAGATCCACAGAACAAACACACCTTCAGCCTCCTCCTACAAACATCCCAAGTGTGTCCTGCCTTCCTGCAGTAGGCACAAGTGGGCACCCTCTGATCCTGACCATGCTGCGCTGCCTTCTGCACATAGGGACGCTTAGCCGGTCCCGCACTACCACTGGCACTGCCTGAATCATCCCTGCCTCTCTTGGACTTGAGCTCCAAGTCATTCTCTGCTCTCTGAGCATCTCCTACTATATGCTCAAAAGTCGCCTCGCGGTCGCTCCTGGTCAAAGACTTGACCGCCATAACCAAGCCCTTGCGAAACTTCCTCGCCTTTGCTGCCTCACTCAAGCCCTCTACAAATCTGCCCAGACGGCAGAACTCCGCTGCGTACTCGTCCACTGTCATGCTCCCTTGGACGAGTGCCTCAAACTGGCTCTCCAAAGCACTGAGTGCCACATCTGGGAAAAACTTCTCCTTAAAAAGCCTCTTGAAAGTCTTCCAAGTAAGCCCTGGCACCGCGATCCTCGTATCAGTGCGATACCACGTCAAAGCGAGGTCGAACATCTGACTGCCCGCTGCCTCTATCTGTATGCTGTCTGGAATCTGTGCCAGCCTGAAGATCCCCTCGATCTGCTCTATCCAGTCATCCGCGTACAGGATCCCTTCTGTACCACGGAACTCCTTGGGCCGCATCCTCTGGAAGTCAATGATACTGCCCGACCTCGAATGCTGAATCTGATCTGACTGTGGCTGAATCTGTGCCACCCTATCTACTGCCATCATGGCCACCTGGTGGGCGTTCTCAATGCCCAGCCTCATCACATCCACCTGACGGTGCTGCGCGTCCATCATCTTACTGAAGAACGCAAACAACTGTGCGGCATCTACTGGAGCAGGAAGTGGTGGAGGAACCACCGGAACGACTGGGGTAGTCCTCGGATCGATAGGTGAAGGAGGATCCCCGAGAGAAGCAGATGCTCCCTCAACCGCAAGAGTGGTGAGTGGAGCGGTAGCAGCTGCCTGAATACGAGCAGGACGAGAGGTAGCGGACCTCTCAGTAGCAACTGCTGGAACGGTACGATGGGATCGTGTCTTCGGAGGCATCCTGAACACAGATCAAAAGAAGTCAATACGACGCAAGATACGATATCATCAAAGAAGGACAGTAATATTTCAAAAGAAAACAATTTCAGAATCATTAGATTGGAATTGTTCCTAGTCGTGATTGAGTACACTCTCATCCTAAATCCTAGATCCTATAGCAGGCTCGCAGCAGTATAACTAAGTTATTGTACCACCACGACATCGCACTAATTGTGAATCGAGACCTGCATGGGCCACTACCAAAAATGTGTCACGACCAGCACCGGAAAATCGGGCATGAGTCGTGGGTACGTCCAGCCTACGCCGCAGCATCGGCGGTAGAACGCTGTCTAGGTCAACTATCTAGATAATAATCTCACACAAAAATTGGCCATGACCTCTCCAAAAGGAGGGCAACCACACAATCAATATATAAACCTGTCAAGATCTCAACTCCAAACGGAGGAGCAATATCATAATGATAAATCTCAAGTACTCAATCACGAATCTAAGCACGATAAGATGACAAAGAAGTCTAACAACTATAAAGTCTAACCAACAACAACTACTACAACAACCACAACATCAATAATAATAATACATCATCCAAAATAATATACAAACAAGGTCTCAATCCAAAACCGGAGACAAATCCGGTGCTAAAGCTAATAAAACCAATAACAAGGTCCTAGTGATCCCGGCTACCAACCCGGAAATCACTCCTAAACTAGAGGGTCCCTGTCTGCACCATCGACAGGCTCAGGTCCATAAAACATAGGATACCAATCCTCCGGATACTCTGAAAAAATATGTCCAGTCAGGACTGGAGTAAGTACATCTCTAACAGCAGTTCCATTTAAATGATAAAAACTATAAAACAGTTATAGCAAGTAACAAGAAGAATGAAGCAAGTATGAAACAAAAAATATATATATAAATTACTGGTGCATAATGGTAAAGATGCATGGATATCAGAGCAAGATAGTAATGACTGCAAGATACAGGAAATCTAAGCTAAGATCAAGTCTGTGCACAAGAACGTGTAGTGAGTCCAACATGAAAAATATATAGTGAGTCAAGTCCAGAAACATGTAAGTGAGACAAGTCAAGAAATGCAAGAGAGTCCAGACTATAAAGAATGAACTCGGTGTCTTTGAAATACTTGTTTCGACATGTAAACGGCTAGGGGTAAGTACGGCTCACCGCGCACTGGGTGCGCGGCTGCTATCATTCCAGATTAGACCAGAGGGAGTGATGCCTGATGATTCCAGATAAGAATGTTTACATGTCTACTCGAGTATTTTTTTGCCCCGACTAATACAAGTGGATCCAAGACCCGACACGCAAATCAAGATGAGTCCAGCCTGAACATGAATGATGCCTGTAGTGATGCCTGTAGGTGATGCCAGTAGTGATTCCAGAATAGAGGCCAGAAACATAAAATGTACGTGTCGTAAGTAAATGAATCCAGAAATACCAGTCAGTGTCCCATGTTGTGCCAGAATAATCAGATGATACTATACTAGAAGCTGAATCATAATAATCATCAGATAATAAAAACTATCAGAGAATGTACTCGCCTGACATCCTGAGCAACTGCCATCTGAACCGGTGTCGCAAGGACCTAATACAAAAAACAAGGTTAAACAGAGTTCTAATGAGTTAAACTGATATAAAATAACTAAAAATAGGCTTTTAGGGTCGTTCTTGGTCGAACGGGTCAAACCGGTGAAATCTGGGTCAAAAAGTCAACTCTGGGTCTAAAAAGTCAACTCTGGGTCAAAACTAGGTCAAAAGTTGACTTCGGCGGTCAACCGAGTCAACTACGGTCAAGTCTGGGTCAAATTAGGGTGCCCCTAAAATTCTAGGTCAAACCGAGGTCATTAAGCTAGAAAACTCACAAACTCGCCTCCTTGAGATACCGGGATACCCTCGGTATCCGATACCTCAACCTACGCTATATACTCCGCCTAAACCCGCTAAAACCTATGCTAGCACGCGTAAATATATACACATAAGCATATAAAAATCACTCAAATACAATTCCTAGGCTATTGCTCAAAAACCCCGCTCGAAACCCAATACCTTGAATATCTTAAGGTATTGAGATACTTCGGTATCTCAAGGTATTGAGATACCGTCCTAAACTCAACCCGACTACCCCTCTAGCTAACTAACTATGCATAAACATATATATCTAGCTATAATCTAGGCTAAAATATATAAATCTAATACATATAGGCATATACCTATATATATACCCAACATATATACCTTACCTTACACATACCTTACATATATATATCTATACCTAGATATCTAACTATCTATCTAGCTATGTATATATCTATATATATATATATATCTATATATCTAGCTATCCCTCTACCTATCCATCTACCTATCTAGTATCAACCTATCTAGTTATCTATCTAACTATCTAACTAATATCTAGCTATCAATCAATCTATTTATCTAACTATCCAATACCTATCTATCTATTTAAATAACTATCTAACTAACTATCAATCTATTCTATCTATCTAAACATTTACCTATCTATATATATGTCTATCTATCAATCTAAGTATCTAACTATCAATCCATCTAATTATCTATCTATGTATCTATTTATCTATTTACCTTGTTATCTATCTATCTAAATATCTATATATCTATCTATCAACTATCTATCTATTTATCTATCTATCATATACGTATCTATCTAACTACCTATTATCCCTCTATCTATCATTCTATCTAACTATCTAACTATCATCTATCTACCTAACTATCTAGATATATGTATCTATATATATACTTATCTATTACCTATCCATCTAAGTATTAAACCAACTATCTACTAATCTATCTATCTATATATATATGTATACCTCTCTCTCTCCCTCGCATTGCTGCTCTTGCTCTTCACCTTGCTGCTGCTGCTGCTCCTTGTGCTGCCTAGCTGCTGCTGCTGCAGCATATTGCTGCTGAAGCTGCTGCTTTCTGCTGCTGTGGCTGCTGCCCACAGCAGCATGCTGCTGCTGCTGCTCCCAGATTCAGTCCAGCCCCCCCCCCTCTTCTCTCATACATACACACACACTCCTATATATATATAAATCACTTTATATATACACACATATATATACATATATATAACTCTATAGATATATATACACACTAACTTATATACATTCTAACACACACACTCAAACACAAATCAACACACACACACACATAATTATATACATATATCTATATATATATATATAAACACCCATATATCTATATATATATACACACATATATATCTATATATATATCTATACATATACACACTCACACACTCAAACATATATATATACATATCTATCCTCACTCACACACACTCACTCTCACACACCCTCACACACACATTCTCACACACACTAGCACACACTCTCACAAACACACAACCACACACATAAACACTCATACATATATATATATAAATATATATACATATATATACACACAAACTCAAACTCATATGCATATATATCTATATCTAAACACTCACTCCCACTCACACTCACTACTCACCTACACACATACACTAGCACCAACCCACACTCACACACACTCACTAACACACTCACACAAGCACTCACTAACACATATCTATAAATATATATATATAGGGACACACATACATATAAATATATATATAGAGAGAGAGACATATATACACAAACACAACACTACAAACAACAATGCACACAACGCTCACCAACGCACGCCCAACGGCCCCGACACGCACAAACACCCATAAATATATAAAATATAGCCCGAGAATTCTAGCACACACTCCCCGATACTAACCCAACGTGCGCACAAGCCCGAAACGAGAAAACCAAGTCGAAATGGCTGTTCGGTCATTTTGACGAACACGTGGTGCGCGGCTCGGAAAACCTCCTGAAACGTACACCAAACGAACTCGGAATCGGTCCAAAATTTACCCACGCACTCTAAATGATGCCTAGATCCTAGAAAAAGTGGTCCCGTATCGATTCTAGGTCCGTGGCGGAAATGCGCACGCACTTAGAATAGGCGACGACGAAAAGCCCCAAATTCGCCCGAAATGTCCGTTTCTCCGCGACGTGGCTTCCCGTGTCCGAACGGAGACACGTACTCACCCTCTAGACACCCGATAACGTCTACCTAGGTCCATCTAACCTAGGGCATCACCCAAAATTGGGCCAAATTCGGATTTCACCCAAAATTGACACAAAACCTAGTGTTAAAGTCTCCAAACACTACCCAACAAGTTCCAACTTCCTCCCACGGGTAGCCTAAGGGTCTAGGAAGGTTCTAAACTATTAATTACACTATATAAGAGTAATTACAAGAGGAAAATTAGGGTTTATCTCTTGGGAGTTGGAATCCCAAGCCAAAATCTCTAAAATGCTCCAAATCCTCCAAACCAAGCTTCCAAGCTCCCAAATCTAGCTCCAACTCCAAATCTAAGCTCTATCCACCTAGGTTTGGGAAGAATGTAGGGTTAGGGTTCAATTAGGAAGAAGAAATGGAAGAAAGAAGGAAGAAAAGTGAAGAAAAACTTACTTTGGAGAAGAAAGAAGAAGAAAGAAGAAGTGGAGAAGAACAGGAATGAAGAAGAAGAAGAAGTAAACAAAGGGGGCTGCTGGTTTCCAGGTTCTCACGGGTGGGGGGCTGCTGTTGGGGCCGGCCAAGAGAATAAATGGGGTTTACATAAGTCACCAAATTCCCAAAATGCCCCTACTCACTTGGTTTCGGGTTCCGGGTTCCAAAAGCACTCAAACTAGCTCCAAATCTCTCCCACTAACCTTCTAAAAATAAAATAAATATTTCTAAGCCCCAAAATAATTCTCACAAGGGTGTGGGCTGGGTCGGACATGGGTCCACTAGGGTCTGACATGGGTCCAGGCTAGCCAAAATCCTAAAATAATTAATAAAAATATAATACAATCATTAATTAAATATAAATACAATTAATTATAAATAATACACAATTAACTAAACTAAAATAAAAAAAATACCCGGCTCTGGAAATGGGATGGTGATAAGCCTATCCTCCTTAGAAAATTTTGTCCTCAAAATTTAAAGTCAATCACACTCTCTCTAGGTCAAACCCCCAACAATCACAGTCAAGAAATTCTACCTATACAACATACAAGATCAGGATCCTACTGGTCGTGTTATTACAGTCTCAATCGGGGTCACTACACTATCTACCACAGCACATAGAAAATCTAACAGGTACTAATGAAGCACACCACAAGGAATGGAAAAGGACAGGAAGAAGAACAAAGAGACAGACCCTCTAAACCGACATCCGTAGCATCGGCCTCCTCGACCGTCAATGCGTAGCATATGGATATCTACACTAGATACAATAAACATAGAGAATATCATAAATAAGAAACTATCAGAGAATGTACTCGCCTGAAGTCCAATGAATAGTCTCACAGATGTCTGATACGGTGCCTCAAAGACCTATATATGGAATATAACATCAATACAAGGTTTCAAAAAAAAATAAGTTAAACTAGTCAACTTCTATGTCAACAAGCAAATTCTAAGTCAAAAGTCAAACTAGGTCAACTCTAAGTCAAATTGGTCAACTATGGTCAAACTATGGTCAATTAAGTCAAACTACCTATTTCTAGGTTGCATGAGTCTATCTCAAGAATATTGGATTCAAACACTAGAGTCTAGGTCATACTAGCTACATCTTAGGCTACTAGGATACCGTATCTCAGGATACGTAAAAATAGGGAGATAAAATATCACACATACATATATCAAACAATATTAAATATGTAAAATCCTAATTACAAACATTAAATGGATACCTTGGTTTCGAACCAACTTGGTATCACAACACTAAACCTCAAACTTGATACCCAACCCAATACCTTGGGTATCCCCAAATACCTTGATACTTACCTTGGTATTCAAGATAATTTCCAATACCTTACTTATACTAACTACCCATAAATATTATATGCTAACAACTAAATATTATACATATAGTATACTAAAACACAATTAGTAATTAGGAACATATATACGTATACATTAATATCTTATATATATACACATATATATATATATATAATTAAATATATAATACTATTATAACCGCAGAAGTGTCACTGGAGCCCCTCGCTGCCATCGCTAAAGCTGTTGTGCTATGGCGGGAACTGCCACTACCGCGACGGATGCCCGCTGCTGTCGCCAAAACTGTCGCTGCTGTGTCACTGTTGCTGTTGCAATCGTCGTTATTGCTGTTGTTGTTGTTATTGCTGCTGCGGCTGCTGTTGCTAATAACTGCTGCTGCCGTTACTGTTGCTATTAAATGATGCTGCTGTCACTATAAACTGTCGCTATTGCCCCCTGTTCTCCCCCTCTTATATATATAATATATAACATAATGTATAATATATATAAAACACAAAATCTAATTACATATATATAGCTTACAACTATATAAAAATATATATACACAATAATACATCTAACAATATAGTATCATATATATACATAATTATAACTATATTGGATATATGTACATAATAAATACATATAAAAAATAACATATATATATAGTAACATATATATATATATATATATAGCATCATATATATATATTTACACATAACATATATACTATATATATACTACAATATATATACATACACTACAATATTAAATAGCTCTCACATATGTAGAATAATATCTACATACAATATACATAAATAGATACATAGATCTAAGACAAAAAATACATAAATATAAATACACCACAATATACATATATATATATATATATATTTATATATTTATATATATATATTTATAATTAAATATTACCAAAACTAGGAACAAAAGAGAAATAGATCTAGAAATTAAATTGCACAAACACATGGAGCGTATCACACCCGTATCCCACTAGATCTAGGATACGCTTGCGACACGAGTTGGCCCACTTTTTGCCTTTCAAGGTGGGTTTGTCTACGGAGAAGCTGGCAGAGATGTATGTGAGGCAGATCGTCAGGATACATGGAGTTGCCATCAGCATAGTCTCGGATCGGGATAGTCGTTTCACTTCTCATTTCTGGAGGAGTTTACAGGCGAGTTTGGGCACTCATCTCAAGTTCAGTACTGCATATCATCCCCAGACAGATGGACAGTCATAGAGGACTATTCAGACTCTCGAGGATATATTGCGTACTTGTGTACTAGATTTTAGGGGTTCTTGGGAGGACCATCTCCATTTGGTAGAGTTTGCTTATAACAAAAGCTACCAGGCTAGTATAGAGATGTCATATTTTGAAGCTCTGTACGGTCGGAGGTGTCGTACTCCCTTGTCATGGGACGATGTTGGAGAGAGTTTTGCTTGGGCCAGAGATGATTGTGGATGCAATATAGAAGGTTTAGTTGATCAGAGACAGACATCGAGTAGCGCAGGATAGACAGCGGCATTGGGTCGATAGCCACCGGAGACCTTTGGAGTTCGAGTTATAGTTTTAATTTTTATTTTGTGCTTGTTATTGGTTGTTTTTTATAGATTAAGTTCTTTAGGGGGTATTTTGTTCTAGGTGGGTGGTTTGGTATTTTTGAGGATTTCTCCGACACGAGGCATGATTCGCTTTGGTGGAGGTGGAAAGCTTAGTCCACGATTCATCGGACCTTTCACTATTCTAGAGAGGGTCGGTGCAGTTACGTATAGACTAAACTTGCCACTTGCATTGGAGGGAGTGCACAACGTGTTTCACGTGTCGCAGTTGAGACGGTATATGGCAGATCCTAGTCATGTATTGGATCACTCAGAGATAGAGGTGGGCCCTACTCTTAGTTATCCAGAGCATCCAGTTGAGATTCTGGATCAGAGAGAGAAGGTGCTGAGAAACCAGACTATTCCTTTGGTACACGTCGCATGGTGGCATCACTCCCTGGGGGAGTCTACCTGGGAGAGAGAGGATAAAATGCGAGAGAGTTATCCATACTTGTTTGTGCCTTGAGGTATGTTCTTCCATAGTTAGTTTTGTTCTTAGTTCTGTTCTTTTGTTATGTTCTGTTATTTTCTGGGGGTAGTTTTCGTCTTTGAATTTCGAGGACGAAATTATTTTAAGGAGGGTAGACTTATCACTACCACATTTTCTAGGAAAGGGTATTTTAGTAATTTTTTAATGTATTTAAATATTATGCATGATAAATAATTAATTATTGTATTATTTAATTGTTGTTAGATGTTGGGGAAATTCCGAGATTGATATTTGTTGTGTGTGTCAATTGGTCCTATAGATCAATTTGGCATGTGCTTGTGTGTTTGGGGCTAGTGTCATATCCATAATTGGGTACGTGTAGGTTGTATTCCAACAATTTGGTGATACGTGTTGATTTGGGAGTTTTTTCTCCGACACAGGACTTTGTGTGTGTCACATTTTGACATAGACAAGTAGATTTATGTTTGACTCTTTGTATTGTTCATAAATAATATATTAGACTTGTTCGTGTCCTTCGGGGTACGTTTAGATGTGTGTTGGATTCGTGTTGTAAGCGTATCCTAGATCTAGTGGGATACGGGTGTGATACGCTCCATGTGTTTGTGCAATTTAATTTCTAGATCTATTTCTCTTTTGTTCTTAGTTTTGGTAATGTGTAATTATAAATATGTATATTATGGTGTATTTATATTTATGTATTTTTGTGTCTTAGATCTATGTATCTATTTATGTAGATTGTATGTAGCTAATATTCTACATATGTAAGAGCTATTTAATATTGTAGTGTATGTATATATATTGTAGTACATATATAGTGTATATGTTATGTGTAAATATATATATATGATGCTATATATATATGTTACTATATATATGTATATTATTGTTAAATGTATTTATTATGTACATATATCCTATATAGTTGTAATTATGTATATATATATGATACTATATTGTTATATGTATTATTGTGTATATATATATTTTTATATAGTTGTAAGCTATATATATGCAATTAGATTTTGTGTTATATATATATTATATATTGTGTTATATATATTATATATATATTATATATATATATATATATATAAGAGGGGGAGAACAGGGGGCAATAGCAACAGTTTATAGCGACAGCAGCAGCATTTAATAGCAACAGTAGCGGCATCAGCAGTTATGAGCAACAGCAGCCGCAGCAGCAATAGCAACAGCAGCAACAGTAGCGATGGCTGCAGCAGCAACAGTGACACAGCAGTGGCAGTTTTGGCGACAGTAGCGGGCATCCGTCGGGTAGAGGCAGTTTCCGCCATAGCACAACAGCTTTAGCGACGGCCTTGAGGGGCTTCAGCAATACTTCTGCGGTTATAATAGTATTATGTATTTAATTATATAGATATATATATGTGTGTATATATATATGATATTAATGTATACGTATATATGTTCCTAATTGCTAATTGTGTTTTTGTATACTATATGTATAATATTTAGTTGTTAGCAAATTATATTTATGGATAGTTAGTATAAGTAAGATATTGGATATTACCTTGAGATACCAAGGTAAGTATCAAGGTATTTGGGGATACCCAAGGTATTGGGTTGGGTATCAAGTTTAAGGTTTAGTGTTGTGATACCAAGTTGGTTCGAAACCAAGGTATCCATTAAATATTTGTAATTAGAATTATACATATTTAATATTGTTTGATATATGTATGTGTGTGATATTTTATCTCCTTATTTTTACGTATCCTGAGATACGGTATCCTAGTATCCTAAGATGTAGCTAGTATGACCTAGACTCTAGTGTTTGAACCCAATATTCTTGAGATAGACTCATGCAACCTAAAAATAGGTAGTTTGACATAATTGACCATAGTTTGACCATAGTTTGACAGGTTTGACTTAGAGTTGACCTAGTTTGACTTTTTACTTAGAATTGACTTGTTGACCTATAAGTTGACTAGTTTAACTTATTTTTTTCGAAACCTTGTATTGATGTTATATTCCATATCTACGTCTTCGAGACACCGTATCAGACATCTGTGAGACTATTTATTGGACTTCAGGCGAGTACATTCTCTGATAGTTTCTCATTTATGATATCCTCTATGTTCATTATATTTAGTGTAGATATCCATGTTTCTTGACACGATGGTTACACGGATTGGTATATCCGGATCTCGTCATGAGATGTTATTCCTTGTATATTATGTATCTTATGCAAGTCTTGTTTCATTGATTATCTTGTGCATGTACAGACACTGATTCTCGGGGAGATTTGCTACCTTCCTAGAGAATCCCGTGTCATAGCATACCATAGATGGATTTATTATACCAGTCGAGGGTGGGAAGTATTTTAGTGTAGATATGTGATCATACCCTCCTTGTGCATGTCTCATTCCTTGTGAGTATTGATCATACACCACACGTATGATCAACCAGGCCATTATACTCTTGTGCAAGTTCCCAAGTCGATCATATGTTAAGCTAGTACTCACACACTTAGATACTAGTATTCTTGCTCATTGCTATATTATTTATTATTGTATTTATTCCAATATTTCCTTATTTTGTATCTCTTGTACCTATTATGCATCTTGTATATTTATATCTAGTTACTGTTACATAGTTTTTATCATTGATTAGAACTAATTTTAGAGATGTACTCTGCTTCTTTCCTGACTGGATATATTTTTCCCAGATGACACTAAGGTGTGGTATCCTACACATTATGGACCTCAGGATGTTGTGGGTTTTGAGTCAGAGATCCTGGCTCAGGAAGGACTTATCCCAACAGAGACAGATGACCCGAGTTTAGTAGTTTCTTAGTATTCTTGTACTGGATTTGTCTCTAGCTTATTTTGTTAGTATTCTTTCTGACTCATTGATGTTATTATTTTAGACTCATGAGTTGTATGTGACTATTCTATTATTTATCATATTCATGCTCGTTCCATCTTAGACAGGTGGTTCATTTTATTGCTAGATAGATTACCCATACAGCGTTCTACCGCTGATTCTGCGGCGTAGGCTGGACGTTGTTCCCGACTAGCATCCCTACATCGGGTGCGGGTCGTGATAGTAAAAACTGAATTGTACCTATTGGGAGATGGATTCGCAATATAACCTCCAAAAATAGTGAAATGAGCCTTCAACTTATAGATCCTTGCTCCTACTTGTAGATCCATGCTTTTTTCTTATAGATCCATACTCTAATAGCATCCAATGATGATTTGGAAAGAAATTAGGTGAAATTTGTTAGGAATTTGATAGAATTTGGTTGAGGGAAATTCTAGATCTAGATTTGGAATAAAAATGAAGAGAGAAAAAGTTTTCATCCCCTTTATATAGGCCTCTCTTGCCCCCTCCCTCAAGCTACTATGTAAAGTCTAAAATATCCCTTGGGGCCTCTCATAAAGAAATTAATTAAGGAGGAAAGGTTCTAGTCTAATTGGTTTAACTTAATTAATTCATCCTCCTAATGAATGGGCTTACTATTGGGCTCAAATCTAACTAGAATTAAATGTTGGTCCATGGATCTAAACTAACTAGTTAGGTCCACTAACACAAGTCCAAAAATAAATCTAACATGCTAACAATAAATAAATAATAAATTAAATAAATATTCAACATACATAATATTTAATTAATTACCAGAAGACTAGAATATTCTTTCCTAGAAATGTGATAGTGACAGAAGCTGACCTCCTAAAGCTAGGCGCTGGACCATTGTCTGAGGGTACTGCCCTCAAGGGTGATGAAGTGACTGATCGTGCTGTTATGGCACCTGAGCGCTGGGAACGCGTCTTCGGCGGCATCCTAAAGATAGATTAAAATAAGGAATCAATATTGAATATAATACGATATCATCAAAGAAGGACAGAACTTTATTCAAAGTAAAAGACAATATTCAATAGATAAGGATCTGTTAACAGATATTGGAATTGTTTTATAGTTGTGATTGAGTAAACTCTCAGCCTAAATCATATTTCCTAAAGCAGGCTTGTAGTAGTACTCTAGACGAGCACCACTACGAATCGTACTACTTACGAATCTAGACCTACAAGGGCCACCACTAAAAATGTGTCATGATCTGCACCCGGATATTCAGGCACGAGTATATGGTTACGCCCAGCCTACGCCACAACATCGGCGGTAGAACGCTGTCTGGGTCAATTCTAACTATCTAACATCTCAACAATATAATATGGTACCTCTCAATCATCTCAACTCCAAATGGAAGAATAATATGGTATCTCACAAGTATAACTAATCTCAATCATAAAACAAACTAAGGAAGATAAAGCACAAATGGAACAGCGAAGGAAAGAATTAGATACAATCTATAATCTAAAATAATAATACAAACTGTGAATCTCAATAATATAATAATCTAATACAAGCCAACACAAATAACTAGACCTCCTCGGGCTCTACAACTAAGTCCTCCTAGTCTATAGGAGTATCCTCTATAGGTACACCGTCTTGCAGCCCATAGAATATGGGACACTGCTCTATAAGCCAGTTATCTGGAAAAAAATATCCAGTCAGGATTGGAGCAAAGTACATACCTCTGAAAGCAGTTTCAATAACATAATCGAGCATATAAAACAGATAATAGAAATAAAATACAAGATCACTAAACATATGAATAAATGAATAATAGGTATACATGTAATGTACGAGAATATAGAACAATAATATGAATATCTATAATATGATAAAGTAACTGCAATCTAACTAATGTGCCTCAGAATATAAGTTCATTATGTGATCCGTTTGGGTGAACATGATCAATAAGTTAAGACGATTACAAGTGAGGTATATAATCAGAATGTACACGATGAACAATGGGGCTTTGATCACATAATCAACTCCTACTCTCCCATCCCCAACTAATACCAATGGATCCAATCATGACACACTACGAACATGAATATAACTACTGAACACGAGCAGAGGGTATACACGAATATAATAAGCACTGAACACGAGCAGTGGGTGTACACGAATAAGCACACTGAACACGAGCAATATGTGAACACGAAATATAAATCAATAGCCAATATACACGATAAAATACATGTACACGAGTACCCGCTGAACACGGTAGGGGATAACATCTCCTGACGGGATCCATGTAGTACAAGTTCGTGAAATTACTGTGTCAGAATCAAGTATATAATTCTAGAACATGCATATATATACTATTATGAATTAAAAACTATCAAAGAAATGTACTCGCCTGAAGTCCTAAGAAAGATGTGTCTCTCGATGCACAAGCTAGTGTCACACAGACCTATATATGGTACGTTGCATCAATATAAGGTTCTGGAATGAAAATAAGTTAAATGGATGCAATTCTAGGTCATAAAGCCATTTCTAGGTCAAACCGATTAATTCTAGGTTGCAAGAGTCTAACACTAAGATGCTAGGTCGATACACTATGAAACTAAGCTACACTAGCTAATCTATGATACTAAGAGACACTCAAAAAGTTGTATCCTAATATACGCAAGTTTCAATATATGAACATAATAGTTTAGATATATATACAAGTCAATATACATAATACTTAACTAATCAAATAAAAATATGATACCTTGGCCTTGCACCAATGCATATCACGCTACCTCACACCTATCCCAATACTCAAACCCAATACCTTGAGTATCGACCCAAATACCTTGATATTACCTTGGTATCCCGAGGTAATTCAAAACGTCTAACATATAGCTAATACACACACACATATATATATATATATATATATATATATATATATATATATATATATATATATAAAACCCCAAAACTAATATACTAACTATAACAATATATACTAAGTATTATAATAGATATTAATATAATACATACATATTAATTTACAATACAATATCAACTTACCAATACACATATCTATCCAACTATATATAAATACTACATACTAGAATACATATCTAACTAATTACATAATCAAGTATACATATAAACAACAAACTACTTATACTATCTATTACTAACTAGCTAATATAGTAATCAACTAGACTAACCTAATACCCAAACTCAAGTACCCAATACCTTACCTGATACATGAACTGAACTGACACAGTGCTGACCTATCTGTTGCACTAATACCTGATACTTGGTACTGCACAGTGAATTTCAACTATCTGCTGAACTCTGTGTTTGCTGATACTGCACACTTACCTGTATCCTTGCTGACTGCACCCTCTCATGCTGATACTGTGCTATAGTGTGGACTTGCCAATGCTCCTACTGTGCATACAGTGCCTTTTATTGTTGTCACTGCCTTGTGCACACTACTGTAGGCTCGTGCTGCACCTGAAGGCTCTGTGTAGCAACCACTGTACACAAGCTGATACATATTATTGTGCATTAAGGAAATCTGCACTGAACTGACTGCCACTTCTCTGTGCACGAGCTGTACGATGCCTCGAGGCTGCATATGCTGTGCAGTTCCACTGCATAGTTGCTGAAGGCCCGATCCCTACTGTGCATTGCTGCTGGTAGATGCACTGTAACTTGGTGTTGGTGATGCAACACTGGTACAGAGCTGATACTGAACTGCTCAGTTGGAAACTATTGATATTTGCCTGTGCACGAGCCCTCTTGTGCACTGCAGCTCGAGCAACTCAAGGTTACTGCCACTGTGCCTGTTATGCTCGAGCACTCCTCATCACACACACACAAACACATATACATAGCACACTCTCACACAAACATATATATATATATATATATATATATATATATATATATACATATATATATATATATACATATATATATATATATATACATATATATATATATATACATATATAACATACACAATATACATATATGTATTCACATATACACATTCACACATACAAGCATATAGATATATACATATCTATGTACACTTAGCTAGCACCTATATACAAAATCATAAATATACTTATATATATATATATATATACAAGCACAAATAGGAAAGAGGACCAAAAACCAAACACGTGGAGTGCACCGCACCCGTATCACACTAATTCTATGATACGCTTGCGATACGGCTCCAACACACAATCAAACATATCCCGAAGGACACGAGCAAGTCTAATACACTAAATATGAACAATATGTATAGTAATTAGATCAACTACGTGTCTGTGTCAAGATGTGATATGCACAAGTCCACGTGTTGGAGAAAAACCCCCCAAAATCAACCCGTATCGCCAAATTGACGAGATACGGCCTACACGTACCAAATTATGGATACGACACTAGTCACAACAAACAATTATATATCATATTTATCTATTTTACAAAATAACCAAATGACCAAATTGACGAGACTTTGGCTTCTTGGTCGGCACCGCATAATGCTTGTCTCTTCGACTCCACCAGTCTTCTGCTTTGAGACGCATCTGCACAACCGCACAATCCACTCTTTTGGTGCCTTGTACATCTAACATACGGAAGATGCCCTCTAAAGTCTTTAGGAAGCCCATTACTTCCTTTGGTTCTGCCCTGTTATTAAACTCGGGTGGATTGTAGCTTTTGAATTCAGAAAACTTGAATATCGGTCACCTTTTTGGACATTATTCAGTTTTCTCTGTATCTACTACCACTGTCTCTTTAACAGCAACCACTATATTCTTATTGTTATTATCAGTTAATGTATCAACCAGTTGAGACAAGTTATCCACTTGTTGTTGTTGCGCGTCAAACCGCGCTTGAAACTGGTTTGTTAGCTGCGCTTGAAGCTCACGATGTTGTGCCTTAATCATCTTGTGATGTGCATCACTCTGCTTCTTTTGCGCCTTTAACATTTTTATAACTTTCTCCATTGGGTCAGACAACGATGTCGCCTTGGAGCTATCATCCTTAGTCATCTATAAAAGAAATAATTTCCATTAGCACTCATAAAATAATTATGGACTTATTGTATGGAACATTATTTTATGCAGCACT
Source organism: Iris macrosiphon (assembly GCA_036927795.1). Lineage (NCBI taxonomy): Eukaryota > Viridiplantae > Streptophyta > Magnoliopsida > Asparagales > Iridaceae > Iris > Iris macrosiphon. Next base: position 33,609,598 of record JAYESA010000001.1, on the reverse strand, counting down.
ATCGAAAAGAAAATTATTTGAGAAAATCATTATTGTTTGAAAACTTTCACTTTAAAACCAATTTTTGAAATCCAAGAAACTTTAAACCGTGCTCTGATACCAACTTGTCATGCCCCAGTTCCGCATAACCGTTCGTCCTCACTAGACGTGATGTCGTACAAGTCTGGGGTTGCACTTATACAAGACAAAAAAGTACACATGTGTCAAAAATCTTTTGTAAACAGTTCCACAACATAACAGCAGATTATAGAGCCCACATTTGTATATGAAGGAAAAATAATTCTTTTATTGATTCATTACAACGAAGTACAAGTTTTTCAGCTCCGAAATGGAAATATCGGAACGACTTATATAGATTCTGTATAAAAGAAAAGACTGATAGGATGACATGAAATAATATTCTTTTTCGATACATTATGCCCCTTTATTACATTCTTGGAACTTGGAAATAGCAACTAGAAATCTTTGAAATACTTTAAAATAGGAAGAAGCTTGAAAAGACTGCAATAAAAGCTTTATCTCCCTTGAGCGCCAACGGTATCTCGGTCACCTGGTTTGCTCACAGAGACGTGGGTCAGTACTCAACTTGTACTAGTGGACAGAATTGGCCCACTCACCTAAACTAACACTTCTTAATTACAGTAACAGTTTATATAGGCAACTGTTTATGCAGTAAAATATATAATCTTTGCACATATGGAATTCTTATCCCGACCAATTGTCATTTCTGTATTATCTACAGGATTTTTCTTACCTCCCTTGCATAAGACATTACTAGTATGCAACTCATTTCCACTGGGTCATTTGGGTGTAGTACCACGATGGACATGCCATATAGGACTTTGATGGGCGTGCGATACGCCATTCACAATATGTAGCAAGCCTCAATGAATGTTCCGCTTATACCCGGTGCTACCAAAGCGCTACTATTTCCCCCGGGCCGAACGGTCTCCAGTGGAAATTTACTATCTTGTGCACAAGTTACTATCTTGTGCACAAGTTATCCATAACCATATAATGCATCTATGACTATATGATAAGCATAAATAAAAGTGTAAGATGTTAAAGCATTTAGAGCAGAATTGCACATTTAACCATTCTTATTTCAGCATACTTATTCATTATTTCGATTGGTAGTCCGTAGACTCCAATTTACCGCTAAGGCATGGCACCAAACCACGACATAATGATCATATCCTTCCCTGTGTTATGAAATTAAATTTCCTTCGTATCAATAAAATTTATTAATTTATATTAGTAGTATTAAACTTTTGGCATTAGTGGCTTTATCGATCATTAAACTTAGCAAGGTAACAAGAGAACATTATTGATTATTGGCATGAAGGAGTAGAGAAGAAGGGATATAACCACTCATCAAATAGAGAATGTCGAGAGAAAAGGATGCTTGCTTGCACAGGCTCCGATCATGCGTTTATCTGCATTGGCACCAATATTTGGTTAGACTACTATATTTATTTCTCTCAGAGTTCTCTAGAATGAATACATACAATCAATAAAAATTGGTTATACAATTAAGCATCAAAAATCAATCACGAATATATATTCATCAAAACCAAGCAGCAAAATTCCAAAAAAGCCAACCAAAAACCCAACAAAAACTATTGGTCTCATTCCAACAAAAGCCAATCCATCAATAAGAAAGGTTTATTACATTGTTTATGATCGATTCTGTCATAAAGTTTCTCCATGCTCAATTTTAACTGAGTCAATTGAGCCACTAACCTTATATAGTGCACCACTAGGAGCGGAACACTACATTTGTGACACTGTGTCATAGTGTATAGGATCGGGTGGGACTTGCTTTGGACTGATTTTGTGTGAGTATTTGTGCATATACAAATAAGTGTGGGTAGATGCACTTGGGGGTGAGCACTGTAGTTGGCATTAGGTTATACTCAATGCAAATCATTGGAGAGGGCATATCATTTTACAATCATGCACACATGTGTAGAGGTATATCAGTTAAGGGAAATGATGATGTTGGTGTATCTACTGCTCATTTAACAGCAGTGCGCTATGGTGTGTTATAATTTTTAGATGTACATCAGTGAAGCAGAGTAATGGAGGACCTGGGAAGTATGGAGGCTCGAGTGAAATCCTATTGAGAATGTTCCCCAATTCAGTTAAGGTATGAGTGAGTTGAGGATAGGGAAATATGACTTTAGAAGTGGGGCTCGAGTGATGGTTCCACTATATCAGTGAAGACTGATATACTGATTTGTGTGTGTGGTGTCTAAAGGTGCATATATGAGCAAGACGTAGATTTAATGAGAAGGCTTGTATCTGCTTTAGAGTATCAGAGAAGAGGGTTGTTTAAGTCTGTATATGGTGTATCAGTGTGAGTGTTGAGATGAGGTGAGTATCAGTTATTTGGGTTAAGGTGTAGTAAGTTTAATGAGTTGTGTATCATGGTAGATTTGTGTATCAAGATTGTTTGTGTGAAGATTAAGTTAGATATTAAGATAGGTTGGTAAGGTAATAATTGATATACGAGATGATAAGTTAGGATGTTAGCTATGTAATAAAATATCATATAATTACATATATAAAATATTACTTGTAAATATATATATATATATATATATATATATATATATATATATATATATATATATATATATATATATACATATAGTATCATATTATCTAGTATATGGGGATATATTAGTGCTAATAGTCATTATAGCTAATAATGACTAGTGTTAGTTGGATATTGACTAATATAGACAATGATGACCTAAAATTGACTAGTTTAACCTAAAAATAATTTAGAGACCTAGTATCAGCTAGTATATTATATTTATAATTTAAAAAATACTATTTTGACATGGAATTCATATATAGGTCTTCGAGATATCATTTCAGACACTGTTGATTTTTAGCACCGAATTTCAGGCGAGTACATTCTCTGACAATTTTTGTTATTTTTGATGATTATTAAGATTCTAGTTTGTAGTGTTATACTTGATTCCTGACACAGTAGACACACGAGCTAATATCATAGATACCTATCATGAGGAGTCATGATTGGATCCATCGTACTAGCCAGGGACGAAAAAATATTAGCAAGTTATATGATCATACCCCACCTTACATGCATCATAGCTCACCCCACATATCAAGTAGGGTGTAGCATGACCATATTACATGTCTTATAGCCTATTATATATGATTATCCTGACTCTTGCTCGCATATGTTTGCCATTAAATATGTAAGTTTGAAAAAAAACTTGATTTAATTAAACAAACTAAAGAGAGTACAGAGAGGAGTCCTAAACAGACAATCTAAGTACAAATTTTATGTTCTGGGGGATGACAATGGAGGGTTAGGAGTGTAGCAACTCTTTTTACTCTGTGGACAATTTGATGCGGAAGCTCTTCTCTCTTGTTCGAGTGTAGATTCGCAGATAGCCAGCCAACTTTTTGTTCGGGTGTTGTACCCTACTATTTATAACCATACTTGTGGCCGCATAGATTTTGGGCCGCATGGATGGTGGGGGTTTGCCATATTTTTCCCTCTTAATGGAAGGGAGCTACAACTATACACCCGAATCCGGGCTCCGCTGCCATATGAACATTAGTTAGGATTTTATTGTTTGCTGAGTATCTTGACTGTTCTCAACTGTTATAGATGCGACATGGTCAAATGGACGCATGACCGCTGTTTGGTTGGAGAGAATCACATCAGTTATAACAACAGGATTTGGTTTGCACGGCGTTTGGGACATATTGAGTTTAGGACGCATACGGCCAAAAATGCATGGGATGCATGGAATCTGGGATGCATGGACTGCACGGCGGCCAGAGATACATGTGATGCATGGAGTCTGGAACGCATGGGCGAGAGACGCATGAAACTCCTGGAGTCAGGGACACACATGGCCAGAGATGCATGGGACGCATGGAATCTGTGACACATTGACTGCATAGCGACCAGAGAAGCATGGGATACATAGAGTCTAGAACATATAGTCCAGAGCTGTATGGAATCTTTTATCGTGTTGTACATGTGGTGTTGCATACTCTTTGAGACTTCTGTCTTTTAGTGAGATTTTATCTTTTGATGCATTCGGAGAATTCTTCCTGTCAGAATTCTATGTCAGACTTTATCTGGCCGTCAGGACATTATGTCAGGTCCATCTGCGACCAAGGTTTGCTTTGGCTGTTTAGACCGCATGAATGTAGCTTTTTTGAGCCGCATGGTGACTATGCGGTCCAATTTCTGTTGTGCTTTATCATGGAGTGCATGGTTGTTGGCTGTATGGATCCGTATTTTTCATGCTTATATAAGACCCCCTTCAAAGTTTTTAAACTGATAAGTTTGAAATACTTTGAATAAGAAGCATGGACGGGGTACATTTGGGCCGCATGGACATTTAGGTCGCATGGTCGTTGTACCGCATGGGCGTATGCCGCCAGGATGTCAAGTCATTCATTGCCAGATTTGCTCTGACCCTTGAGGGAATTCTGTTCAGATTCCAAGATTCCTCTTCACGCGGATCCCAAGCTAACGGCTGTAAAGGATAAGACCGCCCCAAATATTCAACCGTTAGCCGCTGTCATTTGATAACAGTAGAGCATGGTAATTTTGAGGAGTTAATCTTGACTTTTAGTGGCCTATAAATAGGGGTCTGGAGGAGGAGAGAGAACTTTCAGTTTTTATTGAGATTTGCTGTCCCCTTCGTCTCTGCCACTTCCTCTGTTTTCAATCATCTTCTCTGACTACTCGTCATGGCCCCTAAAGTTTCGTCTTCCTCGTCAAAGGCTAAGAAGGCTGTTGTCACTACCACTTTTTCGAAGAGGAATATTTTTATCTTTTTTATTATTGGTAATATTATAATATTGGTATTTCAATATTTATTATATTAAATTATATTTTATAATTATTTAGTTATGGTGCATGTTATATATTATTTATTGTAGTATTTAAAATATTGTTAGCATGTTACATTATATTTTGGACTTGTGTTAGTAGACCTAACTAGACTTGACTTGACTCTTGAACCAATAATTTATTAGTTTAGACTTAAGCCCAATTATTTAGCCATATCATTAAGTTAAGAGATTTAATTAGCCAAACCATTAGGAATAGAAGCTTCCTTACTTAATCCTTTTCTTTATGACAAGCACATAGGGGTAAAATAGATATAATACCTTGCTTGGAGGCCAAGTAGGGGCTGGCCACTATTAGAGGGGAGGTTTCTCTCTCATCTCCTCTCATTTTATTCCATTTAGATCTAGAATTTGTTCATCCCCAAATTTTCTCTTCCCTCCACCAAACCTATACCAAATCTCTACTAATCCTCTCTCAAATTCACCCCTACTTCACCATTGGAGACTCTAGGAGCAAGAAAAGGCAAGGATCTATAATTTGAAGGAGTTTGCATAAGTTGAGGCTACTTGGTGTCCATTGAAGACTTTCACTGGGAATCCATCTTCGAATAGGTATAATTCAGTTTTTTCTTTCTAATTAGACTCTAAATCTATAGTTTAATCATTAAGAATCCATCTATGGACTAGGACTACCGATAGGAAGAAGATTTGACTACTTGTGACCCCTATTTTGGAAGTTATGGTGTGTTTTGTGTCCATTTTGGAGAAAATCCGAGTTTGGCAGACCAAGTGTTTGTCAATAGGTTAGGTTGTTGTTTTGTTGTTTGTTTTAGTATTGTGAGTCTAGTGTCGTATCTATAATTGGATACGTGTAGGCCGTGTCATGGAAGTTTGATGACACAGATTGATTTTGGGGATTTTTTCTTCGACAAGGGGTCTATACATGCCATATTTTAACACAAATACGTAGTTAAGTAGCTAGTACTTCGTGTTGCTTCTAAATATGATTTTAGACTTGCTCATATCATTGGTGATATATTTTGTGTTATGTTGGGGCCGTATCACAATCATATCATAGAATGAGTATGATACGGGTGCGATGCACTCCACGTATTTGATAAAATGTTTAATACTCTAATTAGTGATGTTTATATCTTTTTTTAGTATTGATATGATATATATATATATATATGTATGTGTGTGTGTGTGTGTGTGTGTGTGTGTGTGTGTGTGTGATATGAGTTTTATCTATTTGGTCATGTTTCTACTAGGTAATTAAGTATCTATACTATATAATTATAGATTGGGGTATGTGTGAACTGATTTAAGATTTGTACACTGTGTGTAAACTATTTTGGAGTTGTTTTCACTGTTGGGGGTTTACCTAACTGATGTTGGACTGTTTGGGGTTATTTTGTGTTAGTTAATGACTGATTTGGAGAGTTATTGGTGAGACGGATGGCTGTGCACTCTTGTGCACAGCAAGATAGATGCAACAGCAGCAGGTAGGGGTCTAGTATGTATCAGTTGTTATATATACAACAATTTTTATGAGGAGAAGGGGAGATGGAGGTTGTAATGGATGTGCAGAAGCATAGTCAGGTTTGGAGTGTATTGGCAATATCCAATGAAGGGTCGGGTCTGTGTATCGGTAACAACTGCCTTTGAGTTGCCAAAGCAACTCAAAGAGGGGGGAGCAACCACGAGATGAGGGTCTGTGGTGGAGTGTTCAGTTAGATGTAGAGCTTAGTAGTAGTAGATTAGTGTGGAGGGCTCCGATACCCTAGTGCACAGTGAGAAGAAGATCACAACCGTGTGCACACAGGTAGGGGATCGGGTAGGAGACTGTTAACAACAGTTAGCAGCAGATGGGGGTTGTCTATTTGTGTGCATTGATGTTAGTTTGGATTTGTTGTTTAGAGTACAGATCTATTATTAGTGTTAGACTTAGCTATGTTAACTGATGGTTAGTTACTGATTAGATGAAGATGTTAGTTAATTGTTAGTTTAGTATGAATTAATGTTAGTATATTGTTAATGTTAGTTGATAAGTTAAGGTATTTGTTGTGTTAACTGCTAGTTACTTGGGTAGATGTTAGGTTAGTATTATGTCTGTTATGACAGTTAATATGGTGTACTGTGATGTTAGTAGTTATATTTAGATATAAATATTGGAAGTAGAGATAGGTAGTGCATTGTTGGTCTGTGTGTGGTAGTGCACAACAAATGGAAGTGATGGTGTGTGCATGTATGAAAAGAGTGTTAGAGTTTTATTGTGTGCTTATGTGGTGTTAGAAGTATGTGTGAGAAGTAGCTTTAGGTAGTGATTGTGACTGGAGTATCATGGGAGAAGGGGGTTGGATATGGTTCATGAGGGAGTATCAATGGTTAGGTATACTGCACTGTGAAGTATCAACAGAGGAAGTTGTACATTGGTGCAGTCAACAACAAATGAGTATCGTGTTTTAGTGTGTTGCATGTTCATAGTAGTGAGGAGGAAGGCACAACTGCAACATGTGGTTCATAGTAGTGAGGAGGAAGGCACAACTGCAACATGTGGGTATGCAGTCCAAGCACGGACTTGAGGGTATTTGTGTATATATATATATATTAGTTAGTTGGTTGATGGGTCAGTTAGTTGGTATTAGATAAGGGTGAGATATTCATAGGCTAGATATTAGTTTACCTTGAGTAACACCAAGGTAATAAGTGAGGGTGTGGTATCAAGGGATATTGATATAGAATACCAAGAGGGTGTTAGATAGTGTGATACCAAGATTGGCTTAAAGCCAAGGTATCCATAGTACTAGTTTAGCTAGGAATACTAGTATATATTATATTGTGTATCTTATCTAGTATTTTTATATATTAGATATTACGTATCTTAAGATACGGTATAGTACTAGTATCATAATATAGCTAGTGTAGCCTGGATACATAGTGTATGAGCCTAATATCCTAGAGATGGACTCATACAACCTAGAAATAGCTAATTTGATCTAGAGTTGACATAGTTTGACTATTTTGACTTAGATATGGCCTAATGACCTAGAAATTGACTAGTTAACTTATTTTATCATTCCAAAACCATATGCTGATGTAATATTCCATATTTAGGTCTTCGATGTATTGTTCCGATATGGGTTGATACTTTATCTCGGATTTCAGACGAGTACATCTCTCTATTAGTTTTTATTTTATGATAGTGTATATATATCACTTGTTCTAGAACTGTTTACTTGATTCTGACACAGTGGATAAACGGACTGGTACTAAATAGATTCTGTCATAGGTTGTTATCCCCTATCGTGTTCAACGGGTACTCTTTCACATATATTTTATCGTGTATATCAGGTATTTATTATCGTGTACTTCATGTTCACATACTGCTCGTGTTTAGTGTGCTCATATTCGTGTACACACACTGCTCGTGTTCAGTGTAGTTATATTCGTGTTCGTAACGTGTCGTGATTGGATCCATAGGTATTGATTGGGGATAGGGGAATAGGAGTTGGTTATATGATCAAGTCCAAGTATATTCGGGTACATGTCAATTATATATCACACATGTAATCAAGTTACCATATTGTATTCGTATTCAACCTAAATCGATTACATAATAAACTTGTATTTCATGGCACATTGGCTAGTTTTATCTATTTTCTTTTATTTTTATTGCTTGTTCTTCATTCTAGTACATTACCTGTTCACTCTAGTTCATTCTATTTTTTATGATTAGTTTTCCAGTATTCTTTTCTATTATCTATTATATGTGCTCTATTATGTTTCTGGAACTGCTTTAAGATATATGTACTTCGCTCCTTTCCTGATTGGATAATATTTTTTAGCGATTGTTGTGCTCTCCATTTCAGGATTTCAGAGTGATGTTATAGACAGGACTACTCTTACCCTATAGACTTGAGGTGACTATTGTAGAGATTAGTTAGTGTTCATTTTTTATACATTGTCTAGTTCCCTTCTTGCATAATATTATTGATTATCTTTCTTGTTGTTATTCTTTTAGATTATTGTGATTGAGTACATGGTAGTACTGGTTGTACTAGTATAATTGATAGATAGATAATGATAACCTAGACAACGTGTGCGGGTACATAGTAGTACTGGTTGTACTATCGTCAATGTTGCAGCATAGGCTTGACGTACCCACATACTCGTGCCCCGATCATGCGGGTACGGGTCGTGACACATTTTTATGGTGGCCCATGCTGGTCAGGCTTCGCAAGTTGTGCGATATTGTGGAAGTGCGATGACTTAGTTGTAGTGATGCGAGCCTGCGATAGGATATACGATATAGGATATTAGGATGAGAATACTCAATCACAAATTAGGACTTCTTGAGAGATTCCTGGGATGACCCTTGAGAATCTTATTTTGAACTCCAATTTAAAATTTGTTTCCCTTATTTTTCATTCACTCCCATTTGTTATTTTATTGAATTTGATCCTTGATGATCGGTTGTTGAATTTAATTCTTGGTGTTCGTTGTTGTTTTTGGTTTTCATATCGAGATAAATTTTACGGACTAAATTATGGTATCTTCTGATGACATATGTTGATGAGGATAGTGAGAAAGGTAAAACGTTTGCTTTGGTTATAGAGCTTAGAGTTTATCGCAGCCATATTAGCTGGTGTGGCAAAAATGTAGGGACCTGACTTCTGATGTACATATCTTAGTTATAAAATTTAGTGTTTCTTCCAGCCATACCGGTTGGCGTGGTGAGGATTCTAGATGACATGATTATAGGGTTGCATACCTTAGTTATGGAATCTATCGTTTATCACAGCTATGCTTACTTGCGTGGCGATGATTCTGAGTATCATAATTTTGGACAGACGCGTATAATTATCATATTGTATCTTAAACTGGTTTTTAATGTATCATCTCTATCATTCCACTTCTGTTATTATAGGATTCTGCTCCATCACCACTATTAGCTCAGGAATAGAGATACCTTCAGTTCCTTTAGCCCAGTTCCCTATGGAACATCATTTCATTAGGGTTCTTTGATATTATAATATTTGGTAATTTATAATTAGTTCTGAGTCTTGAGTATCAATTTTGGCTGTTGAGAATGTAGCTTGTGAGTTTGTAAGTGGTTCTTGGTTGATCATGTGAGCTATATGCATAAGTCTAGAGGTAACTCATAGTACAGTACCTTGTAGTAATAGTTCTATGATAGGTGTCAGTATAGTTAGTATTGGTACTATAGGTAGAAGGGGGAGTAGAGAGTATCAGTGGTGATTCCAGGAGTTGGTATCAGTGTCAACATGCATGTTCTAGAAAGTCAAAAATTCCTATAATTGAGTGACCCATGTAACAATTAAGTATCAGAAAATTATGTTGGAAATCAATGGAGCATAATATTCTAGAGAGTGGTCGATACTTGAGTGTATCAAGAGTAGAGGAATGTATATCCAGGAGAAGTGCTGATGAGTGTGCCATAATAAATGGTACCCATAAGTGTATAGGTGAGTATAACAGTATAAGAATGTATTATGCTAAAGTAGTAGGACTTGTGTTACATGTGAAAGTAGAGCGTTTATGTGAATAGCTAGGAGTACATAGATATATGACTAGTGATGAGTATATCACTTAATTTTAAGGCGTTGATGTGTTAGGTAGTAAGGTATGGTGGAAGAATGAAGTGTAGTATCCAGAATGATAGTAGTATTAGGATGAGCTGTTATAAGTTATAAGACTTGTGCTATGTGTCGAGTGTTGGGCATTTGTAGAGTAGATGTGGGTATGTGTCTAGTGTTGGGGTATCATCTAGTATTTGGGAGTGTTGAAGAGTTAGTAGAAATGTGTGAGGAAAGTAAGAGTGGTAAAGTAGTACCAGTTTTACGAGTATTATGAAGTAGGGGTTTAGTATCAGAGGTACCAATGGTGTGCCAGTAGGGCAAGTTGGTGTTAAGCAGGTAGCAAAGAATTTTAAGTACATGAGTCAAGGAACAGTTATGGAGTTAGTAAGGGTGATAGGGTGATCTAGTGAGTAAGCTAGTGTCAGGAGTGGCAGTAGTGTATGTGATGAACTGTTGTGAGTGCTAAGAAGTTAGTGTCCTAGAACATTAAGTACATATACTGTGTATAGTTAGGAAGCTAGTATTTTTATATCAAGAGTGCCTAGGGAATAATAGTATCTAGGGTATATCAAGGATTTATTGAATAATGTGCTAGTATTAGTAAATATCTTGTGTGATAAAATTAGATGGGTGTATCAGTTAAAATGGATGAAGGAGTATTTAAAAGAAAGAGTACAAGTGATCCAGACAGTAAAGAAGAGGGGCAATCTATATAGAGTATGTAGGTATAATACCTTGCTAAAAGTCGTATGTATCAGGAAATAGTATAACTGATATAAGGATACCAATGAGATATCATGGTGTCGTAATGGCTAGAAGGTATTTGTGTATGTGTTGTGATACTAATGTTTAGATGAGAACCCTAGAGCGATTAATCGGTGTTAGAGTATGAGTTTGCACCAAGTATCAGTATAGGAGGAGTACCCTAGTAACAAGAGCCAGAGTATCTCAAGTATTATGAAAGTTTAAGCACAAACATTTTAGTGACTAGTATATTAAGTATAGAGGGGAGGCGAGAGTAACCTGGTATGAAGATGTTATCTAAAGAGCCATATAAGAGTTAGTGCCTTGTATAGACAATATTAAGATATGAGTAGGTATCCTATTGAGGATATTCAAGAAGGACAAGAAAGTATCAATAGAGCGCATGATTGAGGTCGTATACAAGTGTTCCTTGCAAGAGAATGATTAAGAAATTTGGGTGATTTCAAGAACTAAAAAAGATAAAGGAGGTAGTGCCATTAAGTTGAGTATGTCCATGATATAGAACTATAATATACCACCAGTATTTGGCAACCCTCGATATTAAAATATCTTGACTATGTGATGGTTAGTAAATGCTTGATGTGAGAGGAACTAGGCCACCGGTGGCATGACAGATTACCCTACACCGGCAAATGGAGACACCCCAGCGGGACATAATTTTTTGCAATGAGGGTCGAGGAGACCGATGCTACAGGTTTTAGGTTAGCAAGTTCTGTTGATCTAGGTGATACCTAGTACATCATAGGTTGCCTTAGTAATTTATGGTATGGTTAGTGGAAACTTTGATAGAGACTGAAATTCATGACAGCTAGAGACTGTATCCATACTTGGTTGTTCCTTCAGTAGAATTGCAGGATTTTATGTTATAGAATAAGACTGTCTTGGACTGTGATTGTTGGGGGTTGGACTGTAGTTTTGTATGAATAGGTTATGATTGGCCCAGGAGAGAGGGGTGAGGGTTTAATTTTGGGGAAGAAATTCTGCTAAGGGGGGTAGAGTTATCACTACCGCTTTTTCGGAGAGGGGTATTTTTATATTTTCCTATTATTGGTGATATTATAACTTTGTTATTTCAAAATTTATTATATTAAATTATATTTCATAATTATTTAGTTATGGTGCATGTTATATATTATTTATTGTAGTATTTAAAATATTTTTAGTATGTTATATTATATTTTGGACTTGTGTTAGTGGAACTAACTAGACTAGACTTGACTCTTGAACCAACAATTTATTAGTTTAGACTTGAGACCAATTATTTAGCCATATCATTAAGTTAAGAGATTTAATTAGCTAAACCATTAGGAATAGAAGCTTCCTTCCTTAATCCTTTTCTTCATGACAAGCCCATAGGGGTAAAATAGACACAATACCTTGCTTGGAGGCCAACTACGGGCCGACCACTATTAGAGGGGAGGTTTCTTTCTTCTCTCCTCTCATTTCATTCCATTTAGATCTAAAATTTATTCATCCCCAAATAATCTCTTCTCTCCACCAAATATCTACCAATTCTCTCTCAAATTCACCCCTACTTTACCATTGTATACTTTAGGAGCAAGGAGAAGGCAAGGATCTACAATTTGAAAGAATTTGCACAAGTTGAGGCTACTTGGTGTCCATTGGAGACTTTTATTGGGAATCCATCTCCCAATAAGTATAATTTAGTTTTTCCTTTCTAATTAGACTCTAAATATGTAGTTTAATCATTAGGAACCCATCTATGGACTAGGGCTACCTATAGGAAGAAGATTTGACTACTAGAGACCCCTATTTTGGAAGTTGTGGTATATTTTGTATCCATTTTGGGGGGAATCCGAGTTTGGCACACAAAGTATTTGTCAATAGGTTAGGTTATTGTTTTGTTGTTTGTTTTAGTATTGTGAGTCTAGTGTTGTGTCTATAATTGGATACGTGTAGGCCGTGTCATGGCAATTTGATGACACAGGTTGATTTTGGAGTTTTTCCTTCGACATGGGGGGTCTTCACATGCCATATTTTGACACAGACACGTAGTTGAGTAGATAGTACTTCGTGTTACTTCTAAAAATGATTCTAGACTTGCTCATATTATTGGTGATGCATTTTGTGTTGTGTTGGGGCCGTATAGCAAGTATATCATAGAATGAGTGTGATATGGGTGCCATGCACTCCACGTGTTTGATAAAATATTTAATACTCTAATTTGTGATATTTATATCTATTTTAGTACATATATATATATATATATATGATATGATATGAGTTTTATCCATTTGGTCATGTTTCTACTAGGTAATTAAGTATATATACTATGTAATTTTAGATAGGGGTATGTGTGAACTGATTTAAAGTTTGTACATAGTGTGTACACTATTTTGGAGTTGTTTGCATTATTGGGGGTTTACCCAACTGATGTTGGACTGTTTGGGGTTATTGTGTGTCAGTTAATGACCGATTTAGGAAGTTTTTTGTGAGATAGAGGGCTGTGCACTCTTGTGCACAGCAAGATAGATGCAACTGCAGCAGGTAGGGGTCTACTGTGTATCAGTTGCTATATATACAGTAGGTGTTAAGAGAAGATGGGGAGATGGAGGTTGTGATGGATGTGCAGAAGCACAGTCGGGTTTAGATTGTATTGGCAATAGCCAATGAAGGGTCGGGTCTGTGTATTGGCAATAATTGCCTTTGAGTTGCCACAACAACTCGAAGAGGGGGGAGCAACCAGGAGATGAGGGTCTGTGGTGGAGTGTTTAGTGAGATGTAGAGCTTAGCAGCAGTAGGTAAGTGTGGAGGGGTCCCATCACCCTCACTTTTCCAGCTAGGGATAGTTTAGTAATTTGGCATACATATTTGTTTTTAGGAATAAATATTCTGTGATGAATGTATTAATCATTTAATTATGTTGAGCTATGATTATTTATGACTAGTATTAATTAGCCATTAAAGACTTGTGTTAATTAGTTAGTTAGAGAGACTAGATAATATTTAGACTTGTCATATATGGATAATTAGTGAGCTCAACGTGGACCCAAACCCATTAGTCATTCCACTAATTAAATTAAGGAGAATTAGTTTAATTATAATTAGTTAGAGACTTCCAAAAATATCCATCCTTAATTATTTCTCATAATACATCATGTAGGGATATTTGGGACCTTAGCATGTAGCTTGGGGAAGGAGTAAGGGGCCGGCCACTTGAAGAGGGGCTCTCCTTCTCTCTCCTCTTTATTTGTATTTCTTTTTTGATCTAAATTCTAGATCCCCAATTTCCAATTCTCCCTCCATTGATTTTCTACACAATTCACTACAAATTCCTTCTCAAATTCATCACTCTTGGATCATTGGAGCTTGGAGTAGCAAGGAGCACAAGGAGGAGAAACTTTGGAGATAGAGGTCGTGTCTGGATCGTGTCTAATTACATTTTCATTAGGAATCCATCTTCCAATTGGTAATTTCTGAATTTTTCTCTCATTATAGCTTCTTAATCATGTATTTGACCATTAGGAAAGACCCCATGGCATGGCTACCTATAGGAACAAGTTATAGGCTATTTGGTTATGTAATATAAGTTCTATGTGGAGTTTTGTGTGCATGTTGGGGGAATTACGAATTTGACACATCAATTGTGTGTCATGAGACCAATTAGATCTAATTAGACTTAGATTGGAGTTATGGGACTAGGTACGTGTCCACAAATGGATACGTGTAGGCCGTATCACGGTATTTTGCGATACAATGTGATACGGGGCCCAATTTTGGGTATTTTGCATAATTCTTTTCAATTTCTTTTGTTGCAAGCTACGTTGGTTATATATGTGTAGGATAGATTAATTATGGAGAATTTCGGTTTTAGCCTTTCACTTAGACACGTATCTTGAATGTCACAAATATACACTCTAAGTGTTTGATCAATTGACACTAGATTATATGTATATAGGTATATAATGTATACGTGTGATGTATATATATATATATATATATATATATATATATATATATATATATATATATATATATGCTAGTCTATACTAGACTTAGATATCTATATCCCTTGTGTGTTATTTTGGGTATTGGAGATGAGAGAGCAGTGGCAGCAGCAACAAGTCGAGCAGTGGAAGCAGCAACAAGTTGAACTATAGCAGCAGCATGCTCAAGCAGTAGGAGCTCACAGCAAGGGGAGGTTCCAGGTTTAAGTGTAATATCCAAGTGTACGTGGGTGAGTGAAGGTTAATATATGTATACAATTTAAAGGGTGTGCATTAAGAATTGAGGAGAGTGTCAAGTGTGCTTTAGTGAGAGAGTATCATAGAGGGTATGCATAATTAAGGAGGAGCAGGTGATATTGGTATTGATGTTGGTTTTAGGTTTCAGTTTTGGTTTGAGGAGAGGTCACAGTTGGGTGATGGTGTTGGTAATATACATAACTGAGATACGAGCATTGTCACGCCCCGATCCCACAAGGGTCAATCGTCCTTACTTAGATCCTTTGCAGAACTGATCATCCTCTCTAGGGCGTGATGCCATACGAGCCTGGAGTTGCGCTCGCACAAGGCAAGAATGTGCAGTGATAGGAACCCATTTGAAACATAAGTTAGAAAACACATTCATAGATAGTTGAACACAAGTATAGGAAGAAAACAAGCTTTTCATTGATAATCCAGAGTAATTTACATAGAGTTTATATTTGATGCGCCTCTCGGCTACTTGGTTTATATTATAAAAGAAAAACTCAAAAGGGTAGGGCGCACTCCATCAGATAGGCCTTGTCGTCCGTACATTATGCCCTTGTATAGATTGAAAGTTCACGCCTCCAAAATAAACTGGCTTCAACTATACTTCAAAATAAAAGAGCTTCTAATGCCTTCTCGTCTATCTACTACCGTTGTACCATTTGAGTGCCTGAAGTAATTGCCCGTAACGTAGGTCAGTACTCAGCTGTACTGGTGAGCATGCATTAAAATGATCTTGCTATTGAGAACTAAGTGAATTTAGTTCATATCAGTTGCATGGTTTTAAAGGAAACAAAAATAACGTTGAACCCATAAAGTACATCGGTTGCTTACTCAACCGATGCACGCCTTCCCAAACACAAGTTTACTTACCATCTACATAAGATAATAAATTAGCATATGATATATCTATATGCGATCATTGGTGTGATCGACACCATGGGGGATCATCCAAGGCATTACAGCATGCCCTGTCAGCCCGGGTAGCATGCCCTGCTGAAGGTCCCGCAATGCATCGCGACTAGCACGATCAAATATTTCCCTCCAGGTCGATACGGTTCCAGTGTCCTGGAATACTATTTTGAGAAAATGCCAAACCTTGTGCACAAGTTGTCCTAGACCATGCAAATGCGTGAACAGTTCAATTATTAAACAATGCATGAGATAAAATAGAAGAAGTAAAGCAGTAACATATATATTTATGCAACAGTTCATATTTTCTCAAAGTCGTGTTCCGATTTTAGTATCTCGTGGGTCCAAACCCTCCGAGGCACCACGTCAGAACCAATAACCCAATTTCCTTTATATATTGGAGCTCGTGTTTATAACGTGTTCATGAATATATATGTTAGTCTACAATTTTCATGTTCCTTTCTTAGTGGCTGACATGTATTGTGGCTAAGGATTTCCTTGGCGTTCAGCCGTGCATCATCGATTGAACGTTTGAAATATTAGAGATATGGACATGAAGAAGTAGGAAATAAGGGTCCGAATCACTCATTGATTAAAGAGACTGCTGAAAGAACGAGTCCCGTCTAGCGACGATCAAACGTCTGTTACGCGGACCTGCAATAGCATGAGCACCGGGTTAGAATCCTTTTCCTATCCTTTCTCCAATTCTCCAAGAATTAAAACTCCAAATGAGAAATCCAACAGCGAAAACCAAGCAAATCGAAAGCAACACCAAAACAAAATCCCAAAGCGATATCAAGAAAACCAAGCAACAAAGCACGAAAACTATTGGACTTGTTTCAATAGAGGCCTATCCATGAGTTGGAAATGATCATCACATTTTGTCCGTGACAAGACATCAAACTATAACTCAGACATACTAGCTACAAGCCCAAATTATATAGTGCGCATCCCGGCCGGATCAGGATTTGAGGTACTACATAATATACTACTAAGAAAAAGTTTCGTCCCGAAACTTAAGAACAAGGTCTTACCTCCGACTGAACGAACAATGAAGGATACTTCTCCTTCATCTCCAACTCTATCTCCCATGTCGATTCCTCCACCGAATGGTTCTGCCATAACACGCAAACCAAGGACATTTTACGGTTCCACAGCACCTTCTCTTTGCGATCCAAAATCTACTCAGGCTCCTCTGAGTACGATAAGTCCGTGTGCAGTTCCAATTGCTCGAAGCTAACCACATGACTCGGATCATGCACATACTTTCGAAGTTGAGAGACATGGAAGACATCGTACACTTCAGCCATGGGGGGTAGTGCAATCCGATAGGCCATAGTTGTCACTCGCTCAAGTATTTTAAAAGGGGCAACAAATCTGGGACTCAATTTGCCTTTAATACCAAAGTGCATCACTCCACGCATTGGTGTAACTTTCAAGAAGACATGATCCCTGACCATAAACTCCAAGGGTCTATGATGAATCGATATAGCTCTTCTGTCGGCCCTGCGCAGTGCGGAGTCTTTCTCGAATCAAGCAAACTTTCCCAACGGCCTACTCCACCAACTCTGGTCCGAGTACTTGTCGCTTGCCGACTTTATCCTAATAGATTGGAGATCGATACTTCTGCCCAAAGAGTGCTTCGTACGGTGCCATCTGGATGCTCGATTGGTAACTATTGTTGTACGCAAACTTTGCCAACGGAAGGTGCGTGTCCCAACTAGTCTTTAGATCGATCGCACACAGGCGCAACATATCCTTAAGTATCTGATTCGTTCTTTCTGTCTGGCCATCAGTCTGGGGGTGACATGCGGTACTAAACTTTAGCTTGGTGCCCAAAGTAGACTGTAGGCTAGTCCAAAATAAGATAAGAAACATCCATTGTGGTCCGAGATGATTGAGGCAGGTACTCTGTGTAGTCGGACAATCTCGTCAATGTAAATCTGTGCTAACCGATCGACGCTTCCTATAACTTTGATAAGGAGGAAGTAGGCATATTTGGTCAAACGATCAACTATGACCCAAATCGCATCATGCCCCCGTGGCGTCTTTGGAAAGCCCATGATAAAATCCATAGCAATGTTGTCCCATTTCCACTCGGGAATAGCGAGGTTCTGCAGCTCCCCGCTGGACCTTTGATGTTCAGCTTTTATCTGTTGACAGGCCATACATTGTGACACAAAGGTCGCCACATCCCGCTTCATATCGTGCCACCAGAAGGTCTTGTGCAAGTCCATGTACATCTTTGTACTCCCCGGATGTAAGGAATACTTCGCATAGTATGCCTCTGTCATAATTTCCTTTCAGAGTACTGGATTGCTAGGAACGCATAATCTTCCTTTCATCTGTAAGGTCCCATCTTTGCCTTCTACGAAGTTGGACGTCTTCCCTGTAGAGATTAGCCCATGTACCTTCGTTAGAAAATGATAGACCCTCTGAGCAGATTTGATTCTATCATGCAAACTTGGCTCAAGATAGGGTAGTGCCAGCTGCATTCCTCTATGCCAAACTTGAAACACGATGCCCATCGCCTCTAGATCCTGAAGCAAACGGATGTTTATGGATAGCGAGCCTATGTGCTTTCAACTCAGAGCATCAGTAACGACGTTTTCCTTGCCCGGTGTATATGCGATTGTCAGGTCGTAGTCCTTTATCAGATCTAGCCAGCGCCGCTGCCGGAGGTTCAATTCTCGTTGGGTGAATAAGTGCTTGAGGCTCTTGTTGTCTATATAGATTTTACAAGCAAGACCATAAAGATAATGCCGCCACCACTTCAGTGCAAACACAATTTCCACCAGTCCAAGTGATGTATTGTGTAGTTTTTTCTCGTGCGACTTCAATTATCTGGAGGCGTACGATATTACCTTATCCTTCTGCGTTAGAACACACCCAAAGCCGAGTCCCGAAGCATCGCTGTATATCTGAAACTCATCTACTCCATCTGGAAGTGCAAGTATTGGAGCTGAAATGAGCCATTGCTTTAGCTCTTGGAAGCTAGCTTTGCAGTCATCACTCCACTTAAATGCAATCCTTTTCTGAGTAAGGCGAGTCAAAGGCAAGGCCAATTTAGAAAAATCTTTCACGAACCTACGGTAGTATCCCGCAAGGCCCAGAAAGATACGAACTTCCCTGGCTGACGTAGGTTACTTCCAATCCACCGCCGCTTCTATCTTCTTTGAGTCTACGGTGATGCCTTCTGCCGAGATGATATGTCCAAGGAATGCCACGATGTTCAATCAAAACTCATACTTGCTGAGCTTTGTGAACAACCGATGCTCTCGTAACATTTGCAACACGATCTTCAGGTGTTCCTTGTGTTCCTTCTTATTCTTGGAATATATTAGTATATCGTCAATAAATACGACCACAAACTTGTCCACAAACAGCCGAAATATGCGGTTCATCAGATCCATAAAAGTTGTTGGGGCGTTCGTCAAGCCGAACGACATTACAATAAATTTATAGTGCCCATATCGAGTTCGGAACACTGACTTGGGGACGTCATCAGATTTGATTTTCAACTGGTGATAGCCCGACCTGAGATCAATTTTAGAGAATACTGTTGCACCTTGTAGTTGATCAAACAGGTCGTCTATCCTTGTTAACGGGTACTTGTTCCACACGGTAGCCTTAGTCAGTTCTTTATAGTTTATGCACAGCCACATGGATCCGTCCTTCTTCTTTACGAACAACATCGGAGCTCCCTATGTAGAAATACTTGGGCGAATGTATCCTCGGTCCAATCGATCTTACAACTACACCTTCAGTTCCTTTAGCTCTGCTAGGGCTATTAGGTAGGTTGCCTTCGATATCGGTCACGTATCCGGAAAGGTGTCAATGGAGAATTTGATCTCTCGATAAGGAGGCATTTCAGGCAGCTCATGTGGGAATACGTCGAAAAAATCTGCTATGATATCATCTTGAGCTGTATCCGCACCTTCTTGTCGGGTGTCTCGAACAGAGGCTAAGTACCCTTCACAACCAAAATAAAATATGCGCCTAGCCAAAATTGCTGATATCACTATTGCCATCTTTGGTGCAGTGCTACACGAATAGTAGAAGTTTGCCTCGCCGGGTAGATAAAATATGACTCGCTTCTCCGCGCACTCAATTATTGCATGGCAAGCCCCCAACCAGTCCATTCTGAGAATAATGTCGTATTCCTTAATGTCTAGAATAATAACATCTAAGGAAAGCTTTCTGCCTCCGATGTAAATATAGCCGTCCCTACAGATCGCATTGGCGGACATGTCGACTCCCGAAGGGGTACTCATACAAAGGTACATATTTAATGGAGTAGAAGCTAATTATTCTCACTAATAAAATTAGCAGATATGAAACTATGTGTAGCACCTGAATCGAATAAGACTCTAGTGGGCAAATCTTGGAAAAGTAAGGTACCTGTCATAACAGTGTTGGAGGCAGATGCCTCATCCCGAGTCAATGCATAGACTCGGTCTTGGGCACCCTGGCATTGTGGGTTAACTGGTACATCATTGGCGCCATGTGCTGGAAGTCCCTTGTTCTGGTTAGACTATGGTCTGGCAATCGGCCTGGGGTCTCGATAGTTAAATGCTTTATGGTCCAAACGGCCACATTTAAAGCATCCTACGACTTGGCACTCATTCATCCAATGCCCCATCTTGCCGCACCTATGGCAATACGGTCCCTGAGGCAGACCCCTGTGCTCAGACGTGTGCGAACGCTTTGGCGCTCCAGACCCTCCCATTTTATGAGGTTGCTTGTTAAAATTGGTACGGGAAGTTTGCACATTAGTCTTTTGTGAATTATGCCCAAAGATCCGTTTGCTATTAATGGTAGCTTCATAACATTCCCGGTAGGTCTGGCACTTTTGATTTATGATATCCCTACGCAGGTCGTCATTCAAATCTTTCTAAAAATAATAGCACCATGCTTGTTGGTTAGGCAAGAAGTATCCGACAAACTTTGTGAGTCTTGCGAACACTGAATCACAGTCATCAACAGACATACTTCCTTGTACCAGATTGCTGAAGTCATTTTCCTTTTGTTTTCGCACGGCCCTTAGGATGTTTTATTCAATGAAGGCAGATTTGAACATCTCCCAAGTGATCTTGCAGTTGGGATTGGCATCATAAATCCCTTATTGGTGGCTTCCCACCAATCATGTACCCATAGTTCCAGTTGCACCGATGCACAAGCCACTTGTTTGGACCCTTTTATGCCAACCAGGTTAAAAAATCCTTCAAGATTTGTATTCCATCCCATCACTACATCCGGTTCTGCTCGCCCGTTGAATATTGGGGGTGCATCTTAGTGAACTCAGCCACTCTGCAGGTATTCTTAGCGGGAAGCTGCGTTTTCTCAGATTCGTCCTCTACTGCCATAGTTGGCGGTGTGACAGGCGTCACCGTGGCTCCACGGTTGTTGGGCACCAAAGATATGATCAATTGCATCATGGTATCCATCTGCTTCTGTTGAGCAGTGAACTGTGCCTGAATCTGTGCCTGTTGTGTAGCAGCTTGCTATTGCTGTACCTCCATTAGGTGCATGATTCGCTCAGTCATATCGATTGAACCCGCCCCTCTGGATTCTCCAGAACATACCGGGTCGCTCTAGACAGGCTGAGCACTGCTTACAGCGGCAGTATTTTTCTTTGTCATTGCTACAAAAGAGAATAGCTTGTCAATACTCCAAAAATGATAAATCCTTATATATGGGATCATTGTATAGGGTGATTCATCTCATGCAGTGGACGTCGAATGCAACTCAATTGAGATACGCATCAAACTCCTATAATATTTTTTTAAATCCAAGAAAGTGAAGCCATGCTCTGATACCAATATGTCACTCCCCGATCCCGCAAGGGTCAATTGTCCTCGCTTAGATCCTTTGTGGAATCGATCCTCCTCGCTAGGGCGTGATGCCGTGCGAGCCTGGAGTTGCGCTCGCACAAGACCAGAACATACAGAGATAGGAACCCATTTGAAACACAAGTTAAAAAATACATTCACAGACCCCACCATCCATGCGGTCCAACATCTATGCTGCCACAAATATGACTATAAATAGTAGGGTACCAGACCCGGACAAAGGGCTGGCGGGATATCTGCGAATCAACACTCAAGGAAGAGAGAAGAGCTTCTGCATTAGATCGTCCATGGAGTAAAGAGAGTTGTTATACTCCTAACCCTCCATCGTCACCCTCAAGAAAACAAATTTGTACTTAGATTACCTCCTAGGACTCTTCTTTGTACTCTCTTAGTTTGTTCATCAAATCTAGTTCTTGTTTTGATATTAAATGGTAAATACGGTGGTGACTCTACTGGGGACTTTCTTCTCCTCTGTAGAGAAATTGGTAACACAGTCCGATGCGGCCAAGCTTGGCTCGATATAAAAGATGCTGGTGGTCTGCTTCGACCAGCAAGTGTTCAAGGACATGCTCTCCGGGGACAGCTCGGGTCCTTCTCCAAGGCAAGCAAAGCCCAAGAAGACCCGCAGGACGTGGGTGGCAAAGGCCTCTGAGCCTCACCCAACTACCAAGCATGAGCTCCCCGTCTCTCTCCATATGGCAGGGACCATACATCATGCTGCCATTATCTATGCGGTAGTCTCTTCCAGCCAAAAGGGTGCTCCCCACTGAAAGACCCATAGAACGTGGGTGGCCAAGGCCGCTGCGCCCTACCCAGCTTGCGATAGCGCCGATCAGACTCTGGAAGAGGAAAATACTACGATGCCAGACGTCTTGGTGTTGAGGCAGCTTCTATGCGGCCAAGGGAGAGGCAACATAAGACTGCCCATGCAGTATCAACTCACAACCGCAGACGGCAGGCCGCATCCGGCCCCAATAGCAACAGAACCTCTATTTTCGACCGTATCTCATGTGGCGCAGATCCTCTATGACTCACTGAGAATGGTGAAAACCTAAAACTGGACTCTTCATACTATGCGCCTATGGTAGCTAAGATAAAGAAATCCAGGGTAGTGCGAGCACGTCAAATTCAAGCAACTGTTCATATGACCGACCGCGATCGACCGCCAACAGGCATCACTAATTATTACGCGAGCCTCTGATAGAAAGTTGTACAGGACTGACCCATGCATCCAACCCACAAGGACCAATGGACAAGGTCAGTCTCAAAAGTCTTCTACGGTTTCCACAGGGCAAGTTCGTGTACGAACCCCAGCCTAGGGAGCAAACATAGCACCTGCGCATTCGTGTGCCCGGGATACCCGGACTCACAAAGAGGATGCAAGGTAAAACATCCTTCGCATGATTTGTATGACGTGATTACTCACAAACATAAAGCAAGGGAAACAACTGTGGCATGCAACGTGCCATTTCCGAGGCACAGCTGCGCCAACATCATTATCAACTGCTGTTGTAATAAAGCAGTAGTACTCATAGACAGGCAGTCGACCTTCCAGCGACTGTACCAAAAAGCACCTACTCGGCAGCAACCAGGAGAACAGGTGCAAATATTAGAGGAGGTGGAGTTACCCTTCGCCTCATGCTACTCAACTGGAAAGTTTCCCGACGCCAAGGGAAGGAAGCAGTCAAACACCTCCAGTCCGGCGCTCTCTACCACTGCATCATGAAGGAGATTACTGGGAGGGCTGACAATAGCAATTCCGGAAGGCGTCTTCCAAAGCACCCACTCAAGGAAGAAGCTGTCAGCCCCTGGGGGTAGTTCTTCCTCCGAACCTCTGGGGGTGGCCCAAGCTGGGGGTAGTGTCCCCCTGGACGTACGCAATAACCCGGCATTCCTAGGAGAGAACAATTCTCAAGGAATGGACTCCGAGATCCCGGAGGATAGCTACTCCCACCAAGATGACACAGTCTTCTATACTGGGGGTATTATTTCCTCCAAATTCGAGGAATACACAACGACTCTCGCCCTCCTTGAAAACTACTCACTACAAGGCTACGAGACAGGGAGCACGGCATACACTGCCCCCTCCATTTCTTCCCGTGTGAGGACGGTGTATATGGCCGGAGACGACCATGAAGGGCCCGATAACCTACAGTACCTCGAGATGCTCGAAGCCTTGATGCATACAATAAGTGCATCAATGAAAGATTTGACCCAAACAATGCTATAGATCAAGGCAAACATGGCCTCCCAACCGGCAAGAGCCTCCGGGCAAGCAAACCTGGACCACGGGACCTATGGGGATTCAAATACGACTGCTCCACCCGCGGGCGGCGATCCTCTTCTACCTGGCTCGTCGGTGCCATCTACAGGAGATGAAGCTAAAGAAGAAATGAGGGAGGTCCAAGAACTTTGGGCTTGCCTGGACTCTATGAGCAACCGGGACTCACTACGTGATCTCGGGGTACGACAAGCATACCCCATAGAGTGGAGGGATGTACTGTATCCATCCAAGTATAAATACTTCAACATTAACATGTTTGATGGGAAGTCCTTCCCTCACTGCTTCATGAGCTACTTTGAGATCACCACGGCACACTTACCACGCAGCGATGCTATCCTTATCAGGCTCTTCGTTGGGTCATTGGCGGGGGTAGCTTTTGATTGGATATGTAGTCTCAAAGATAATTTTATCTCATCATTCGATGACCTCATGGGTCTGTTCCTTAACAGATTCTATGAGATAAGAAATGATATGACGATGTCTTCTCTGGTCGACGTTGCCCAGGGGAAAGGAACTGACACAAAACTACATCAAATGATTCTGATAGGCCGCACTAAGGTTACCTTATGGCAATCCTAAGGCCATACTAAGGGAGATGTGTCAAAAGAACATGCTCCTGGCAGTCATCCTCTGGATGGGCGAGAGCCAGTTCAAAGACTGGACAACTTTCATTGTCAGTGCTATCAATAATGAGAAAAAGCTCAAGGATGCTCGGCACTTGGGGATCCATATCCCTACTGCTGAATAAAAGGGCAAGCGTCCCAACAACAACGACAACAACAATAGCGGCAATAGCAGCCGCGACAGAAAGGGAAAATAGGCTATGGTCGCTACCTTGACCAAGAAGCCCGAGCAAAAGCCGACGGAGCCTCCAAAATAGAAGGAGACTTACTCTTTCGAAGATGCTGATGTCAAACCCATCTTTGACATGCTGATGCAGGGAGGCAAAATCTAGCTCCCCGACATCAGACATCAGCCTGATGCGGCAGAGATTGCCAACCCAAAGTACTGTCACTTCCACCGCTACGTCCATCACCCGACACAGGAGTGTTATACCCTGAAGCGGTACATCCAACGTATGATAGATACCAAGGCTCTTTCCCTGGACTTTAATGACGTGATGGTCACCGACAACATGGTATCCCTCCAATTTGGCAACTTTCTATCTACGGAAGCCCAAAACGGAGTAGTCCCGGTCCCTAAGGTGACTATGGAAGTGGTCAACCTTCTACCAGCTCGAGACCAGACGGCCAGGCTAATACCTCTTGCTACACCATATGGGGAGGTCATGTGGGTCCATCATGACCTCGTGCCAGACTTGACGCAGCCGGCGGCATCCTCCACCGCCAAATCCAAAGGTAGAAAATCTAAGACATGTTATACAGTTTCCTCCTCGGCTGAAGAGCTGAAAGTAGGTACAATAAGGTCAGGCGCAATATATCAACCGATGCACAGCGATATACCCTAGGTTGTCGCACCTATCACTACTAGTTCTGGACCATATCATCTCCTACCGGTGGACAAGTCCAAACAGAAAGAGACATGCTTCGATAAGCCATTGCACAAGGATGCACCACAAGGGCTGGAGAGGCCCTATAATTTTGACATCTTAGCATAATTAGCCCACACTCTGACAAAATTGTCACTAATTGAGCTTTTGCGGCTCTCTAAAGACACTGGGCTGACCTGAGTGAGGTACTACAGAATGTCGATGTCTACCTGGCGTAAGTCAAGCCGCCAACCGAAGATCCTGCTGCTTGTCCATATTGCAACAACTCCATGGATGCGATACCCAAATATCACTTTCTCGTAACAGGACATGTTGCCCAAGAACAATAGGCACGATCACTACACAAGATATATTGGCGATATCAAGGTAGACCGAATGCATATTAATCCAGGATCGTCGATTCTCATCATCCCAAGAAGTTTGCTTTAGACCCTGAGGATCCTGAAATATCGTCTGGCGGCCAACAATACTGTCATCAGTGGCTTTAAAAAGGGGAGGAGCTACCCTCTGGGAAAAATCTGCCTAAAATGCTAGATCGGTGACTTAGAAACAAAAGTTACCTGCTACGTCGACGTAGATACGTCCTATAACTTCTTGTTGGGACATTCGTGGATACATGAATACAGGATCGTACCATCTACCCTCCACCAGTGCCTAAAATATGTAGACGAATACGGTTTTGTCAAAACAGAGTTCGCTAACGTCGATCCATTTAAGGGTATCGAGATCTACTACTACTATGACTCGATCCTCTACAAGAAAGTCTGTCAAGATAAAGGTGGCCACGATGCCGATTATGAAGCCGAGGCCACAACAGTACCCGAGGAGCCTATGAGAATCTGCCTCAAGGCTCGCACTCCCGATGCGGTCGTACCCCTCATCGTCAAAATACGTGAGAAGGAGCCTGAATCTCCGGTACCTTCAGCGTCGCCAGAACCATTGATCGTCTGCCTTCGCAGGCTAAATTGACCATCGGAAGAAGATTTTGCCCTATCCACACCCGTAGAACCAATGGCTGTTTGCCTTCACAGGCCGAGTCGACCACCAAAAGAAGACTCGACCGAGGATGCAACTTTCGGACCTTTGGTGGTAAAATTATGCAGAAAACTACCAAAGCCTTCGCTTACGTAGGGGGTATCCATGGAGAAGGATAAGATGGAGGAATATATATCCACCAGTGTCAACATCCCTTCCCCTGATGATGTAATCCCGCCGGAAGAGATACCTTTTTTTCTCAATAAAGGACTATCTTTGAACTACTCTGAGCGTATGCATATAAGTACACTTTATTCCCTGGAGTACAGTCTGGGCCTTCATCTGCACATACAAGTGACCATTACCTGCACCGTGTACCGGCTTCGTTCTAGTCAGGATTCTTATTTCTTAGTCCCACCCAGGAAGAAGGGAGATAAGATCATCATCTTCAGCAGAGTAGATCGCCCCCGATCCAATATCCCGAAGAAAGTAGAACTAGATTTTGAGGTAGGCAGAATGCCACTCTACCGGTACAGCTTACAATCCCTACATCTTATCCAAAAGATAGGATACAACCTGGAGGTCACTGAAGGATTAAACTACGGCAAAGGCCGAAGGTCGCCTTTACGACTTTCCTCCCCCGCGGACAAGCCCGAGGATTACTATCATAAGACTAAGCATGGCTTAGGATATTGAATGCCTCCTACAACCCCCGAGGTCTCGAATAAAGAAGATGAGGAGCGCTCGCACTCTTCAGAATCGTCAGCCTGTGACTCGAACGTCAGCATCGGGAACATGCTCAGACAAATACTGTCCTCATGGTGTCTATCGAACTTGAGGAAGACAACGAGGATCCAACCGAGGTCTTTGAGATGGAACCTTGGACCCAACACCTAGGTTCACAATGGGATATGCGATTTGAGCAGCGAGAACCTCCTACCGAGGATGAATTTGTTCAAGTCGATCTAGGTGACGAGACCTCCCCAAAGCCTATCTTCATCAACAAAAGTCTGCCCGACGAAGATCGGGAATCCCTATTACAACTCTTCAGGGAATACATCGATGTATTTGCCTGGAGTTACGAAGACATGCCAGGACTGGACCCCTAAATTGTGATCCACAAACTCAACATTCGGCCAGACGTCAAACTACTCAAGCAACAACAGCGACGGTTCCAGCCAGACGTGATGGATTCCATCAAAGATGAAGTCAACAAGCTGATAGCTAGTGTCTTCATTCGTGAATAACAATACCCCAACTGGGTAGCCAACATCGTACCCGTCATAAAGAAGAATGGAAAGATCCGAATCTATATCGACTTCCGTGATCTAAAAGTGGCATGTCCCAAAGATGAATTCCCTCTTCCAATTATCGACATAATGATCGACAATACTTGTGGCTTTGAGCGCATGTCCTTCATATATGGCTTCTTAAACTATAACCAAATTAAGATATTTTTAAACGATGAGAAACATACGTTATTCTGGACCCTGATAGGCGTATACTGCTATACGGTCATGCCTTTTGGCCTGATGAACGCATGTGCTACATATCAGCGAGCCATGAGCAATATTTTCTGGGAGCATCTGCACAAGATGATGGAATGCTACGTCGACGACATCACCATCATGAGTCACTCCGAAGATGATCAACTCCAAGATCTGAGGACTATGTTTGAATTAATACGCGCGCACTGCCTCAAAATGAACCCTACCAAGTCCTACCTAGGAGTCTACAGCGGCAAATTCCTGGGTTTTGTCATCACTTTTTGGGGTATTCACATAGACCCCGACAAGACCAAGGCCATCATGGAGATGAATCCGCCAAGAAACCTCCGGGAACTTCTCGGCCTCTAAGGTAGGTTGGCATACATCAGGAGGTTCATATCAAACCTCTCTGGACGTTACCAGCCATTCACACAGCTCATGAAGAAAGGTGTCTCCTTTGTTTGGAATGAAGAGTGCCAACGAGCGTTCGACAACATCAAAGAATACCTATCAAACCCTCCTATGTTGGTAGTCCCGGTCATGGGAAAGTCATTCCTGCTCTATGTACGTACGATGGATCACTCTCTCGGTGCCCTGTTAGCCCAGAATAGTGATTCAGGTCATGAGCAAGCCAATACTACCTCAGCCGGATGATGGTCGGCCCAGAGCATAGATATACCACTGTCACTACCACCTTCCAGTTTAGGGCATTAGTGTAATTTCCCCTGTTTTTAAAGTTATGAAAATATTTTAATATGATGAGTTTATTAAATAATTAGGTGATGTTCTAAAAGTTAGGTTTAGGTTAAACCCTAAAATTCCAATAGGATCAACCCTAGTGACAAAACCCTAGTTGGCATTCTAGTTTTAGTGAAACCCTAAATCTATATTTTAGTTTTAGAATTTAAAAACCCTAGAAATGGAAAAAAACCCTAATTAAATTAGCTCTACATGACTAAACATGAAGGGTTAGCTAATCCCTTGCATTTAAACCCTAACCCTAACCCTATATAATGAAGGGGAGCCTCCCTCAACCATTTCCTTCATGAAGAAACTTAAACCTAGCCTCCATTAGAGAAAAACCATTCCCTCCCCCAAATTTTAGAATCTCAAACCCTAGGAATTCACTTTTTCCTCCATCAAAGGGAATCAAGGAGCTTGGGCCAAGAAGACTTGGAGAAAAGGAACCTACATTGGGAAACCATCTCCCAATAGGTAAGAATCTGATTTTAACCCATTTAAATTCTATTTTTTCTGTTGTGTTTGGCCATTAGGAACCCACCAAATTGTTTGGATTTCGTTTTTGGAGTTTCTACGTGAAGACCTAGGAGAAATTAGGGCTTGGTGTACATTCGGGTGTTTCCCCCCAATTTCAGGAACCCTAACCCTAGGGGTTTGATTGTAGACTGATTTCACCTCCAACGTGAAGGTTTATATCTCGTTTTAGGGTTTCATTTTGGGTTTTTCAGGAAGTTCTTAGTATGGATTCGTTTCTGCACTTCTTGTGCTTGATGATATATTTAGTAGGGTGTTTAGCTTTTGGATCTATTCTAACCTTACATTTTTTTTAAGAATACATATATATATATATATTTACGTTGTGCTGTGTGTTGGGTTTTCTGATCAGTCGATACATTGGGAAGCTGTGCACAGTCGGGTTGGCACTGTGCAGCGAGTTTGGGGTTTTCCTGTGCAATCGGGTGGAGTTTTGTACAGTTCTGTGTAGTGAAACTGTGTCCATGTGTCAGTGAACAGTGAGTATAGGTAGACCAATACCTGAGTGTAGACCTATGAGAATTATGTGTGTTAGAATGCTGGGTGTGTAGCAGTGAGTGTATGTGAGTGAGGTGCAGATTGGTATCAGAGTATCAGGTATTTTAGGGTGCAATGGGCATTGGGTTCAGCAGTTCGGGTTGTGGTTGGTGTCTGAGAAATTCTCAGTGAGAGTGTCTAGATTTCGAGTGTCTCGATGACACTGTGGTTCAGTATCTAGGTGATAGTTTAAGGAGGTGGGGCACTGGTATCAGTGAATAGAGTATTATGTATCAGAGAGTTCTGTGTAGATGTGTTAGGGGTGTTCTTGGGTGGAAATTGGTGTATCAGTATTCAGTATTAGCTGAGTTTGTGTAGATGTGTTCAGTGTATCTAAATGTGTAGTATTCTGTGTAGAGTAGGGTTATGTTTTCAGCATTGTGTGTATCAGTTAGGAATTCCCAGGTATGTGACTGTGTGTGTAAATGCCTGTGAGATACATGAGTGATACCTGTGTGTGTGTGAGAGTGAGTGCAGTGAGGTAGCAGTATGCAGGGGGGGTTAGTCACAGCAACAAGTAGGACTTAAGGTCTCCAGTTGAGTGCTCGAGCAAGTGGGTTAGTAGCAATTCTAATTTCAGTTAAGTAAGTAGGAACTTGGATGTTCAGGTGTACCTTCAGCAAGGGAAGTCGATTTGGGGTCTGAAATAGAGTATTAGTAGTGCTGTGTTGCAGCACATATGGACTCTTAGAGGCTTAGGTGTTCAACTGCAGTGCATATATGCACTTGCCAGATGCTCGAGCAAGGGTGCATTAAAGCACCAGAGTTGGGGTTCTAACTGGTAAGTTGTGTAGTACTTCTGAGGACATTTGGAGCCAATTCAAGTGGCAATTGATGTTGATGATCAGGTCAAGATCTGGTAGAGCTATTAGCATATCAGGTGTACGGTAAATTAGAGGAGTGACTGATACCTTAGGGAACCAGTTAAGTTGAGTGATAAGGTAAGTATAAGTCTAAGGTAAGTTGTGTCTGAAAGGTTATGAGTTCATATATAAATAATTAGAATTATAAAGAGATAACAGTGATACCTGAGTATTGATATCTGATACATGTATTAGTGAATGTCTCTATGTTGACTGCAGGCTTAAGTATCAGCAGTAGGTGGCTCAGGTAGAGTATCAAGGTCCTGTGTGTGAGTATTTAAAGTATTGGGTAGTTAAGGTAGAAACTTAGTACCCTAGTTAATGAACAAGTTAAGTCTAGATATTAGCGAGGTACTATAATATAGGAGTTATAGTTAAGATAGGTAGTGATACCTAATTAATACCAAAGGAGTTAATGGATAAAATATGAATATATTATAATAATAAGTTAGTATGAGGTAAGATATCAGTTAATTATTTCACTAAGGTAATTTATCTATGATACTAATTATATAGAGTCTATAAATAATATGATAAATAGTATAAGATAGTATCTAGTATAATAAATATTAGCCAGTATCAGTAGTATTGGTCCTTATAGTCTAATATTAGTTAGTGTAGAACTATTAATGACTTGATTGACCTATTTAACCTAGTAAAGACCTAGAAGTGGCCTGAAAACATCACAACAAGCTAGTTAACCATGTATATCATCTCATATCACTCATTGACATTATTATTCTATATTTAGGTTATTATTACTTCATTTTGGGCATCGATCCTCACACATTGCTCAGGACCACAGGCAAGTACATTCTCTGATAATTTCCAATTCTTGATAATTGCTATAAATTCAATGATCTTGAAATGTTACAACTGAATCTTTGACACTGTGCTACACGGACTAGTATAGCTTGGATCTGCAGTCATGAGATGTTATCTTGATTATCGTATTGACATTGTACACGACATGTATATTTAGACATCGTACATGATAGACTTGACTTGCTCGTGTATCGTGACGTGTCATGGTTGGATCCACAGTACTAGTTGGGGGCGGGGAAGTAGTTAGTAAGAAATGTGATCATAACCTCTTATTGTAGTATAGAAAATTGTAAGTGTTA
The DNA here is from genome assembly GCA_036927795.1 of Iris macrosiphon. Lineage (NCBI taxonomy): Eukaryota > Viridiplantae > Streptophyta > Magnoliopsida > Asparagales > Iridaceae > Iris > Iris macrosiphon. Next base: position 33,577,346 of record JAYESA010000001.1, on the reverse strand, counting down.
ATCATGCTCTTCACCCATGATTAGCCAGGCCCTGTAGCTCTCGTACATGTTCCCAAGCCGATCACATTTTGAAACTACTATTTCAAACACTTAGAATAGATTACGGTTTCCTATTTTAAATCATATACTACATCACCCGTATATGATACTGCTCCTTGTTCTTTTTATTTCCATACATGCACTGACTGTATCATATTGTCTATTGCCTGTCTTTTTACATTGCCTGCCTCTCTTTAATTGCCATTGCATTTATTTCACTGTCTTCTCAGTAGCTAGCATGACATATTTTATTGTATTATAGACATTATCAATTAATGGAACTGTTATTTGAGATTGTGCTTTGCTCCTTCCTGACTGGAAATATTTTTCCAGACTATGCCTTAGTGGACCGCTGTCCGACACTTTATGGACCTTATGGTGAGTAGCTGCAGACTTGGTAGTAGTTGTGATTCCAGGAGGTCTAGCTGGAAATTACTATTTTTAGTTAGTTCTTTTAACAGTCTATTTGGTACCGGATTTGTCTCCGGCCTTTTGATGATTCTTGGATATTGTGAAGATAAGTTATTTCTTGTGGACTTGTGTTGTGTTTAATTTTAGTTTTATTCGAAATCTTATCGTGCTGTTATCCTGTGATTGAGTATGTGTTCATCTTAATTGTGTCATCCGTGCCTCCTAATGGAGATTGGATGCTTGCGTGACAGTAGTTAGATAATATCAAGACCTTGACAGCGTTCTACCGCCGATGCTGCGGCGTAGGCTGGACGTACCCACGCACTCGTGCCCCTAAACCGGGTGCGGGTCGTGACACGTTTTTAGTGGTGGCCCATGCAGGTCTGACTTCGCGAGTTGTGCGGTGTCGTGGTAGTGTGGCATCTTTGTTACACTACTGCGTGCCTGCGATAGGATCTAGGACATAGGATACTAGGACGAGAGCAAATACTCAATCACAATTCCTTGAGAGATTCCTGGGATGACCCCTGAGAATCTTGTTAAAACTTCCAATTTAAAATCATTCCCTTGTTCTGTCCATTCTCACTTGTTGATATTGATTTGATTGTTTAATTAAGGTATTAAATTAGGATTTTTGCTTCATTATAGAGTTGATTTCATATTAAGAGGAAGTTATAGACTGATTTATGGTATTATTTGATGATGCCCGTCAACGAGGACAGTGAAAGTGATTAACATTAGAGCTATTGGACTACAGAAGGTGGATTTAAATTTTTAATTGAAGATTGAAAATGAATTTCAAATTTTAGGATTTTGAGAAGATTGAGATTGTTATAAAAAATTTATTTTGAAGATTTCAATGAATTGCAAAAATTTTGAAATTGAGGAATTGAAATATTGTTATTAAAATTTTATTTTTGAGGAATTCCGATTCAATAAACCTAGACAAGTCTGTAAGGATTTTGTGTGATTAAGTTTTATTTCAGTATTTAAATAATTAACTTTGAGGAAGGTATATGCAATTTTACTTTAAAATTTATTCGAGGAGTTATTTTGAGGAATTTTATTTGTGGATAAAAATCTTATAGTGAGAGAGATATATTAGTATATAGTAGATGAGGTGCATGTGTAAGGCTCTGTTGGCTTGAGCTTGATTGAGATTTTACTGCCAACTGACTTGGGTGTCTATTTAAGATTGTATTAGAGAGAGCAATATTTAGTATAGTGTGTTGCATTGATATGCACTTGAGTGATAGGAATAACTAGTATCAGCGATTGCAGTAGGTAAGGAAGCTAGCAGTGAGTGTGTTTTGTGATAGAACTGTGATCCCTAGGTGATAGAGGTATCAGACCATGGATGTATCTTTGACCTGTGCAATCACAACTAGGATTATTTCCAATCTTTTATCTTGAATGTTGCTTCTTTAGAATTGTACTGTCCTTCCTTGATGATATCGCATTTTACCTAAATTGATTCTTTGGGATCTGTCTTCAGGATGTCGCCGCAGTAAAGGTCTATGAGAGCGGGAACATCAGCTTTAGAGGGATCTGCCACCTCTCCACCTGATGGACAGACATCCGTAGTTCCTCTTACATCTCCAATACATGTGGGAATGTCTGCACTTCTCGGGGATCTTCCTCCCCCACCTGTTCAGAAGATTGTCGCAGCTGTGACGGACAACCTTCCTCCTCCACCGACTCCGATTCCCGGAGGTTTGCCCATTGACGGAACGCAGATGTTTACCTTGATCCAAGGCATGGTAGATGCCCAAAGAGTGACGGCAGACGCTCAGCGAGTTTAAGCTGAGGCTCAGAGGGTGCAAGCAGAAGCGTACCAGGCACAAACCGAGCTGATGAAAGAAAACATGGAGAATGCTCATCAAGTGACTCTCCAAGCTTTGGAGAAAGTAGCACAATACCAGCAGTTTCCTGGCCAACAGCAGAGATCAGGCACTATAGTGGATTTCAAAAGGATGATGCCTCGAGAGTTTAAAGGTACCGAAGGGATACTCTACGCTGACGACTGGCTAGAGGATATAGAGAGAAGCCTGCGATTGACCCAGATTCCAGAGAACTTGAAGATAGAAGCCGCTGGCAGTCAGATGTTCGATATCGCACTCACGTGGTATCGCACGGAACCGAGAATTACTGCGCAAGGACTTACTTGGGAGACCTTCAAGGAACTCTTCAAGGAGAAGTTCTTTCCCGACGTGGCATTGGGAACCTTGGAAAGTCAATTTCATGACTTAGTTCAAGGAAATATGTCGGTCGACGAGTACGCTGCAGAATTCTGTAGATTGAGCCATTTTGCATCGTCTATGATTCGAGACCCAGGAGATCAAGCCCGGAAATTTAGAAAGGGACTGACGAGAGAGATTAAGTCGCGCACTTCTGGTCGTCGTACCGCTACCTTTGAGGCTATCTTGATGGATGCTCAGATCGCAGAAGAGGATCTGGATCTCAGACCTAAGAGGAGTCACAATACTTTTGAAGATACGAATGGTGGCACAGGACCAGCCAAGCATCCCCGTATTCATTACCAACAGCAGTACCAAGTACCAATTCATAATCAGCAACAACCATGGATATTTCAGCATCCACCGCAGTACCTAGCACCAGTTCCTATCCAACAACATCCATGGGCGTATCAGTATCAACAACAGTACCAGGCACCAGTCCGTGTTCAGCAGGATCAACAGCAGCCTCCAAGAGAGACACAGCAGACTTGTCATTTCTGTAAGAAACCAGGTCACCTTTGGGAGAGCTGTAGAACGAGACTAGGACTTTGTTTGCACTGTGGCGCTGCGGGACATCGAGTAAGGGATTGTCTTCGAGTTCCTTATCTTTCCGACCAGCGCGCAGCTTCAGATTATAGAGATCCAGTTAGGCTACCTGTGGAACCGTATATTGCTCAGCACCCGCAAAGGGAACCACCCCAGCAGGGCAGGCATTTGCGATGACGGTCGAGGAGACCGATACTGCAGGTAATGTGTTAGCAGGTCCTGTTCTTTCCTTCCTTTTGTTCCTATCTATTTGATTGATTGACCCCTTAGTACCGTAGCTTGCATGTATGATCTTCTTGTTATGATGTAGTTAGTAGTACCCCTGATACATAGACTGCAACACCATAACAAATGAGACCATAACCATGTATGTTCCCCCTAGATTGTATGTGGTATGACTATAGGTAGAATTTTCTTAGACCGTGATTATTGGTGTTGACTGTAGTAAAGATTCATGAAGAGGTTATTACTTGACAAGAGGAACAAGATGATTAAAATTTGAGGATAAATATTGATTTAAATAAATGGTTAAGAAATTAACATGGCATAATTGGTGGTTTATTAATTCCAGGAAAGATTATGACATGATTAAATGGATTATTAAAATTTGGAAATTTTGGGAGACTATCATCATATTTATTTGATTGCAAGTTAGGATTTTTTGAATTTTATATTTGGATGTAACACTTGGAGAATCCTTAAATATCATATTGTTGAGTATTTGAGGAGTGGATATTAAATTCCGGGTATTGAATTATTAACTAAAACTTTCAAAGAAATTTTGATAAAAATGGACTTTGATTTTATTTGGAGGATTTTTCGGAATGCAACAATTTTAGAATTTTGAAATTGCGAAAGGACATTGTGGATTATTAAAAGATTTCATGGATGATAAATTTAAATTTGAGGGAATAATAATGTGTATGAATAAACACTACTTTGAGGATTTTAATTTCGAGGACGAAATTCTTTTAAGGTGGGTAGACTTGTCACTACCACCTTCCAGTTTAGGGCATTAGTGTAATTTCCCCTGTTTTTAAAGTTATGTAAATATTTTAATATAATGAGTTTATTAAATAATTAGGTGATGTTCTAAAAGTTAGGTTTAGGTTAAACCCTAAAATTCCAATAGGATCAACCCTAGTGACAAAACCCTAGTTGGCATTCTAGTTTTAGTGAAACCCTAAATCTACATTTTAGTTTTAGAATTTAAAAACCCTAGAAATGGAAAAAAAAACCCTAATTAAATTAGCTCTACATGACTAAACATGAAGGGTTAGCTAATCCCTTGCATTTAAACCCTAACCCTAACCCTATATAATGAAGGGGAGCCTCCCTCAACCATTTCCTTCATGAAGAAACTTAAACCTAGCCTCCATTAGAGAAAAACCATTCCCTCCCCCAAATTTCAGAATCTCAAACCCTAGGAATTCACTTTTTCCTCCATCAAAGGGAATCAAGGAGCTTGGGCCAAGAAGACTTGGAGAAAAGAAACCTACATTGGGAAACCATCTCCCAATAGGTGAGAATCTGATTTTAACCCATTTAAATTCTATTTTTTCTGTTGTGTTTGGCCATTAGGAACCCACCAAATTGTTTGGATTTCGTTTTTGGAGTTTCTACGTGAAGACCTAGGAGAAATTAGGGCTTGGTGTACATTCGGGTGTTTCCCCCCAATTTCAGGAACCCTAACCCTAGGGGTTTGATTGTAGACTGATTTCACCTCCAACGTGAAGGTTTATATCTCGTTTTAGGGTTTCATTTTGGGTTTTTCAGGAAGTTCTTAGTATGGATTCGTTTCTGCACTTCTTGTGCTTGATGATATGTTTAGTAGGGTGTTTAGCTTTTGGATCTATTCTAACCTTACATTTTTTTTAAGAATACATATATATATATATATATTTACGTTGTGCTGTGTGTTGGGTTTTCTGATCAGTCGATACATTGGGAAGCTGTGCACAGTCGGGTTGGCACTGTGCAGCGAGTTTGGGGTTTTCCTGTGCAATCGGGTGGAGTTTTGTACAGTTCTGTGTAGTGAAACTGTGTCCATGTGTCAGTGAACAGTGAGTATAGGTAGACCAATACCTGAGTGTAGACCTATGAGAATTATGTGTGTTAGAATGCTGGGTGTGTAGCAGTGAGTGTATGTGAGTGAGGTGCAGATTGGTATCAGAGTATCAGGTATTTTAGGGTGCAATGGGCATTGGGTTCAGCAGTTCGGGTTGTGGTTGGTGTCTGAGAAATTCTCAGTGAGAGTGTCTGGATTTCGAGTGTCTCGATGACACTGTGGTTCAGTATCTAGGTGATAGTTTAAGGAGGTGGGGCACTGGTATCAGTGAATAGAGTATTATGTATCAGAGAGTTCTGTGTAGATGTGTTAGGGGTGTTCTTGGGTGGAAATTGGTGTATCAGTATTCAGTGTTAGCTGAGTTTGTGTAGATGTGTTCAGTGTATCTAAATGTGTAGTATTCTGTGTAGAGTAGGGTTATGTTTTCAGCATTGTGTGTATCAGTTAGGAATTCCCAGGTATGTGACTGTGTGTGTAAATGCCTGTGAGATACATGAGTGATACCTGTGTGTGTGTGAGAGTGAGTGCAGTGAGGTAGCAGTATGCAGGGGGGGGTTAGTCACAGCAACAAGTAGGACTTAAGGTCTCCAGTTGAGTGCTCGAGCAAGTGGGTTAGTAGCAATTCTAATTTCAGTTAAGTAAGTAGGAACTTGGATGTTCAGGTGTACCTTCAGCAAGGGAAGTCGATTTAGGGTCTGAAATAGAGTATTAGTAGTGCTGTGTTGCAGCACATATGGACTCTTAGAGGCTTAGGTGTTCAACTGCAGTGCATATATGCACTTGCCAGATGCTCGAGCAAGGGTGCATTAAAGCACCAGAGTTGGGGTTCTAACTGGTAAGTTGTGTAGTACTTCTGAGGACATTTGGAGCCAATTCAAGTGGCAATTGATGTTGATGATCAGGTCAAGATCTGGTAGAGCTATTAGCATATCAGGTGTACGGTAAATTAGAGGAGTGACTGATACCTTAGGGAACCAGTTAAGTTGAGTGATAAGGTAAGTATAAGTCTAAGGTAAGTTGTGTCTGAAAGGTTATGAGTTCATATATAAATAATTAGAATTATAAAGAGATAACAGTGATACCTGAGTATTGATATCTGATACATGTATTAGTGAATGTCTCTATGTTGACTGCAGGCTTAAGTATCAGCAGTAGGTGGCTCAGGTAGAGTATCAAGGTCCTGTGTGTGAGTATTTAAAGTATTGGGTAGTTAAGGTAGAAACTTAGTACCCTAGTTAATGAACAAGTTAAGTCTAGATGTTAGCGAGGTACTATAATATAGGAGTTATAGTTAAGATAGGTAGTGATACCTAATTAATACCAAAGGAGTTAATGGATAAAATATGAATATATTGTAATAATAAGTTAGTATGAGGTAAGATATCAGTTAATTATTTCACTAAGGTAATTTATCTATGATACTAATTATATAGAGTCTATAAATAATATGATAAATAGTATAAGATAGTATCTAGTATAATAAATATTAGCCAGTATCAGTAGTATTGGTCCTTATAGTCTAATATTAGTTAGTGTAGAACTATTAATGACTTGATTGACCTATTTAACCTAGTAAAGACCTAGAAGTGGCCTGAAAACATCACAACAAGCTAGTTAACCATGTATATCATCTCATATCACTCATTGACATTATTATTCTATATTTAGGTTATTATTACTTCATTTTGGGCATCGATCCTCACACATTGCTCAGGACCACAGGCAAGTACATTCTCTGATAATTTCCAATTCTTGATAATTGCTATAAGTTCAATGATCTTGAAATGTTACAACTGAATCTTTGACACTGTGCTACACGGACTAGTATAGCTTGGATCTGCAGTCATGAGATGTTATCTTGATTATCGTATTGACATTGTACACGACATGTATATTTAGACATCGTACATGATAGACTTGACTTGCTCGTGTATCGTGACGTGTCATGGTTGGATCCACAGTACTAGTTGGGGGCGGGGAAGTAGTTAGTAAAAAATGTGATCATAACCTCTTATTGTAGTATAGAAAATTGTAAGTGTTAATCATGCTCTTCACCCATGATTAGCCAGGCCCTGTAGCTCTCGTACATGTTCCCAAGCCGATCACATTTTGAAACTACTATTTCAAACACTTAGAATAGATTACGGTTCCCTATTTTAAATCATATACTACATCACCCGTATATGATACTGCTCCTTGTTCTTTTTATTTCCATACATGCACTGACTGTATCATATTGTCTATTGCCTGTCTCTTTACATTGCCTGCCTCTCTTTAATTGCCATTGCATTTATTTCACTGTCTTCTCAGTAGCTAGCATGACATGTTTTATTGTATTATAGACATTATCAATTAATGGAACTGTTATTTGAGATTGTGCTTTGCTCCTTCCTGACTGGAAATATTTTTCCAGACTATGCCTTAGTGGACCGCTGTCCGACACTTTATGGACCTTATGGTGAGTAGCTGCAGACTTGGTAGTAGTTGTGATTCCAGGAGGTCTAGCTGGAAATTACTATTTTTAGTTAGTTCTTTTAACAGTCTATTTGGTACCGGATTTGTCTCCGGCCTTTTGATGATTCTTGGATATTGTGAAGATAAGTTATTTCTTGTGGACTTGTGTTGTGTTTAATTTTAGTTTTATTCAAAATCTTATCGTGCTGTTATCCTGTGATTGAGTATGTGTTCATCTTAATTGTGTCATCCGTGCCTCCTAATGGAGATTGGATGCTTGCGTGACAGTAGTTAGATAATATCAAGACCTTGACAGCGTTCTACCGCCGATGCTGCGGCATAGGCTGGACGTACCCACGCACTCGTGCCCCTAAACCGGGTGCGGGTCGTGACAACCACCGTCGAGAAAGAATGCCTTGCGCTGGTATTCTCCATCCAGAAAACTCGACACTAGGTGACTGGACAGACCATTCATATAATCTCGCGAGTCAACCCCTCAGGGTCCTCATGACCAAACCTGGGGCACTCAGTTCCTGTTTGGCTACCTGGACAATACTATTATCTCCATATGATATGGTATTCGTCCCAAAGAAGGTCGCCAAGGGTCAGACATTGGCCGACTTTCTGGCAGCCCATCCGGGATCAAAAACTTTAAAGCTCTATGAGAAGATTCCAAACGAAGTGGCATACGCCAATGTCACCTCATACGAAGCAGTTTAGGAAAATTTCTTTGACGGTGCTTCAAGCGCAGGGCCCAAAGGCAACATCATCGCTGGGGTCGGGATAGTATTGATCTCCCTATATGGCCTCATCATCAATCGCACATACTCTCTCACGGAGCCATGCTCCAATAATGTGGCTGAGTGCAATGCCCTAATCATCGGACTCCAGCTCGCCAAACAAGTCAGAGTAGAATATTTGGAAGCCTACGACAATTCTCAGCTTATCGTCAATCAAGTCTGTGGAGTATATGAAATTCGAAAAAAAGACTTGATCCCCTACCACCAAGATGCACAGAGCATCATCACAACTTTTGGGATGTTCTTTATTGAGCATGTCCTCGGTTGTAAAATATTAAGGCGGACGCTTTAGCCGGCCTCGCTGCTTCCTTGGCAGTCCCAGACAACACCCATCAGTTAATCACAGTGATCGGTCAAGAGCTGGTCTACCCCAAAAGCAACCTATGCTTATGTCTCATCTATGCAGCGGAGGTCGATACCGATGCTCAAGATTGGAGGCTTCCATTCATCGACTACGCAGTCTATGGAATTCTTCCTGAAAATCCAAAGGAAGCTACTTTAATCAGAAGATGATCCCTCTGTTTTTATTACGACACGAAGACCAAAATTTTGTACCATCGGTCCTACAACAGCCTTCTGCTCCGATGCCTTTTGAACGCAGAGGCAAAACAAGCCCTCTGCGAAGCTCACGATGGCGACTGTGGGGCACATCAACCCAGTCCAAAGCTACAGGACTGTCTTCAAAAAAGGGGCTACTATTGGCCGACGATGGTAACAGATACAGTCGATTACGCAAGGAAGTGCAAAGCATATCAAATCCACGCTGACTTTATCCACCAGCCATCTGAGTTCCTACACCCAATGGTAACATCTTGGCCGTTTGAGGTATAGAAAATAGACATCATCGGGCCAATCAGTCCGCCTTCATCAAAAGGACATCGGTTCATCCAGGCGATCACCGACTACTTATCCAAATGGGCAAGCTGTTCCGTTAGCTGAAGTCAAAACAGTAAATGTGATTAACTTCGCCAAGTATCACGTCATATATCGCTTCGGCTTACCGAGTAGGATCGTCCACGATAATGGTCCACAGTTCGTAAGTCATGCCTTCTATCGGTTTTATGACAAGAACTAAATCCAAAACATAGCCTCCATGTCATACAATCCCGCATCAAACGGTCATCAAGCTCCTTAAAAAAATTCTTCCAAAAATTATGATTGGTAAAAGAAGCTGGGTGAATGTCTCCGAGCCTACCGTACAACAGTCCGGATAGCTACTGGGAACACGCCATTCTCTTTGGTGTACGAAAGAGAGACGGTACTCCCGCTGGAGATCCAAATCCCTTCACTACGAGTAGCTCTCTCCAACCAACTAACCATGGACGACAACTACCACCGACGATTATAGGAGTTAGAAGCACTCGACGAGAAACAACTCTTAGCTCAACAACGCATAGAGTTGTATCAAGCACATCACTCTGGAGCCTTCAATAAACGGGTAAAATAGAGAAAGTTTCAAGTGGGTGACCTCATCTTAACAGTAAGAAGACCGATGGTTATGACTTACAAGACGGCCAACAAATTTCAACCAAAATGGGAGGGCCCATTCGTTGCGGAAACTGTATTTTCCCAACAGTCCAAACCGGCTAACAAAACCCTATGGCGACTTGCTCCTGATGCCTATCAACGAAAGTTTCTCAAAAAGTACTACGTCTAAATTAGAATGGTACTCCTCTATTACCAAACTATATCGTATCTTCCTGGGCATTGGTTCATGTCCACAGGACCTCTGGACTGTCGCTCTAATACACTACTCTGGCGGAGTCTGCCATGTCCATATTACCTCTGAGCAAACTTCCCGACCTTGACCATCAATCATCACGTCCATGTTACCTCTGATATCGATTGTCTTCCAACTTATCACCCATACCCAATCCAGAGTATGCCTGCAGTGTTAAGTCCATAAAAACTGTCACGTCCATATTACCTCTGGCAGGGCTTGTCTCAAACCTATTACTTGCACTAACGTGTGCAAAAAGTAATGGATCCACAAAACCTATCACGTCCATATTATATCTGATAGGGTTTGTTTTGAATCTATTACTCGTACCCCAAGTGCGCAAAAGGGTAATAGGTCCACCAAAATCCACCAGCGGAATGTCCTTAAAATTTACAAAATCTATCACGTCCATATTACCTCTGATAGGGTTTATTTCGAATCTATTACTCGCACTCCAAGTGCGCAAAAGGGTAATAGGTCCACCAAAATCCTCCAGCGGAATATCCTTAAAATTCATAAAATATATCACGTCCATATTACCTCTGATATGGTCTATTACGTGCACCCCCAGTGCGCAAACGGGTAATAGGTCCACCAAAAATCTTCCAGCAAAATATCCTTAAAAATCTACGATATGGCGCTACATCCATATTACCTCTAGCACTAACACAGCAAATGTCACAACAGCAATAAAATTAATTTCCCTATTTATTAAATAAAAAGAAAGGGAGAATACAAACATCAAACGGAAGAGGAGTCATAGTCCTCCAAATTATTGATGTACATTGCCAGAAAATGGATAAAACAAGCGTCTGGGGATGCAAACGATGATCTAAAAGCATCTACGAAAGCCCGCTCCTCCGATTTTGCAAGGGACTCAAGGAGTTCTAGGAAGATATCCGTCTTCTGCACTCGGGAGATAGATGTTTCTCCGGAAGGTAACGGCTCGGGCTCGCTAGAGTAGGAGTCAAAGACCACCAAGGCCGTGGAAAGAGACATGTTGGTTTCCTTCGGAGAACTTCCAGAAGCCATCACGCCCAAAAATATGAATGGATGCAAGCATACTACAGATCATTCGCTACTTATAGGCAAAGAATCGGTGTTTCATCTTGTTAATCATAACGATCTCCTCAGTGGGACATAACAATTCATCCCTACACAACCAAAACTGTGATTGCCAAGATCTGACATAATCTTTTCAGAGATCCGGGCTGACACAGCGGTGTAAATATGTCAGGCGCACAAAGGCACATGAAGTGCAAGAAGTGGTCATTTCTCTTTCAGGGTACAAATCAAGTCAGCCAGACAATCCGACAGAAAAGATAATTTTATTTCATAGAAGTAAAAGACACAAAATACAAGAATAAAAGGCAGTCTCAGAAAAGGAAACATAAATTACTGCTACTCATCAAGGGAGACCCGCGCATAAGGCATGCGGCATGGTCGTATACGAGGACCTATATAATGGACCGGGTGCAAAATGCCCGTGTGTCCAGAGTTCTCCTCCTCTGACCCTCAACATGGATGGTGTCACACCCCGGTCCCGCAGGGCCGTTCGTCCTCGCTTTGGTCCCTACGAAACTGATCGTCCTCGCTTTGGTCCCTACGAAACCGATCGTCCTCGCTTTGGTCCCTACGGAACCGATCGTCCTCGCACGGGCGTGATGTCGTGCAAGCCTAAAGTGCGCTTGCACAAGGCCAAAGCTTTGAACAAGGGCAAGTAAGCTATTCAATATCTGAAGCAGTGGCACATAACATTGCAGAAAAATAAAGAACATAATGGCATATGAAAACAGGCTCTTTTATTGATATTCAGAAGTATTACAAGCGGTGCATGGCCGAGGTTACAATTCGCTCAAGCACTCTATCTCTCAATTACAATGACACCGTTCCATACATTATGTCCCACTATACAAAAGCAGCTCAAAGCAATCTCGATACGGCTCAAGGCATCGACTCCAAATTTTTGGTTCCTTGGGATGAGGCACGGCTATCGCTTCTTCGGACGATCAGGCACTTGAGAACAAGCAAATTGTTGGTGGGTCAGCACTTTATACAAGTAATAGTGAGATAAAATAACTGAACAGAAGCTACACCCCCTGAAACCTACACTAAGTAATCATGTGGCAAAATATTGCATTACTAGTGATCTTGCTAGTTTTACCTAAGTTCATTTCATACAGCTCAGAACTATAGTCAGATTACATCTTTTGAAAACATAACTTTGAAACAGTTTTGCATATTCAAACTATAAGCATACGATCGGGAAAGTGTTCTATCGTACAGTGCGCAGCATGTATTGTGTATCATAATCTATCTCTTTTGGGGCAAAGTTTATCTAGCAAACTGATCATATCGAATCAAGGCAAACATATCAAGTGAACTATCATTCATTCAAGAATTTGAGGCAACACATCTATATGATTTCGGTCCCCGAAAAACTCAGGATCGATAGCGGTAATCCAGCTAACCAATGACTCACATTCTGATACTATTAGCAGCTGTGACCGAGTTTCAGCTCTGCACTAATAGTCATTGTCTGACCGATGCGAATGCATAAAGCACTATCAGATAACTCATGATGCAGACTAAATAAACAAGCAGGATATACATAAACTTATTTCAATTCTCTTACCCACGGCCAAACAGTTATCCCTGCAGCAGACACACAAGTTAGCAACAATTTGCATAACATAATGTATACAGTTCTCTAGTTTCCTGTTTGTCCCTACATCAAACAGTTAGGTATGCAAGAAGGCTAGCCTAGAATGCGCCATAACTATATGATGGTCCCCTCAACGGGATTAGCAGTTGGGACATACAAGCCTATCTCACTAATAGACGGGTCTACCCCCCCCCCCGTAAGTAAGGTTTTTAAGCCTCAGGGTATCTAGATCTCTCCTAGGCCGAACGATCACAGTGCCCCAGGAATGCCCGAGAGATGACCTTGTGCACAAGTTGTCCTGACCAAATACGAGAATGCAAGCTCTACCAAATAATTACCATACGATGCACATAATCCAGAACAAGCAAGCAAACACATCTATCAAGTCCATATAGTCGAAGCTCACACTCTCAATACACTTGCCTAATAGCCACACCCCCCCCCCCCGTATGTAAGGTTTTTAAGCCTCAGGGTGGACTATTAGTCTAGATTCACAAGCTCATGCCATTCACCAAGTTCTATCTCTTGACAAGCAATCAATGAAGCATGTTCAAGCAAAGCTAACTTATTAAACAAGTAACAAGCAAGAACAATTCTTATAACTCTAGCATGCAATTCTATCTCTTGTTGGACAAGCATTCAAGTATTCCAGTCTAGCATACGATATCAAGAATAAGTGCAAGCAATCTTTTACTCTTTGTTATTAGCATGGCAGGGTTCGTTCAATAGTGATGTCCGTGTGACTAAGTATGCAATAACTCTCATATCTCATTTTAGGCAGGCATTCCCAGTTCTCTAGTTAAGCAAGCAAGCAGACTTATTCAATGATAAGCTATGTGAGTTCTCTTATTAGCATGCTGAGTCAGTTCTATCTTTCTTCTTATGAAACAATCTTCTTAAGCAACAAGCATTCAAAAACTCAGATTCATTATTAAGTCGTGCAAGAATCAGAGAATGCAGTTCTGCCCACTCACTTTGATCAATCGGTCGAAAACTCTTCGAGAAGACTTCCGTTGGAGCAAGCAAGGCGATATCATTTGTACATAGCGCCTATGCAGAGCGGGGCACTACATACTTACCCACCAACAAAGAGTTTTGTCCTCGAAACTCAAGGAGAAACTCATACGAAAACATAGAGCAGCGATAGTCCTCATCCCTCACCTTCCTCAATCAAAACTCAGCAATCTAGAAATCATAAATCATATCTCAAGCAATAAAAACAAATCCAGAAAACTTTTGCGCGCATCTTTGAGAATATCTATGGACTTATTGTATGGAACGTTCATTGCAACATAATCATAACTCAGAGTCGGAGGCAATGGAGTGGGCAAAGAATCGAGTTGCTCTGATACCACTATGTCACGCCCCGGTCCCGTAGGGCCGTTCATCCTCGCTTTGGTCCCTACAGAACCGATCGTCCTCGTACGGGCGTGATGTCGTGCAAGCCTAAAGTGCGCTTACACAAGGCCAAAGCTTTGAACAAGGGCAAGTAAGCTATTCAATATCTGAAGCAGCGGCACATAATATTATAGAAAAGTAAAGAACACAATGGCATATGAAAACAGGCTCTTTTATTGATATTCAGAAGTATTACAAGCGGCGCATGGCCGAGGTTACAATTCGCTCAAGCACTCTATCTCTCGATTAAAATGACACAGTTCCATACATTATGTCCCTCTATATAAAAGTAATTTAAAGCAATCTCGATACGGCTCAAGGCATCGACTCCAGATTTATGGTTCCTTGGGATGAGGCACGGCTATCGCTTCCTCGGACGATCAGACACCTGAGAACAAGCAAATTATTGGTGGATCAGCACTTTATACAAGTAATGGTGAGATAAAATAACTGAACAAAAGCTACACCCCCTGAAACCCACACTAAGTAATCATGTGGCAAAATATTACATTACTAGTGATCTTGCTAGTTTTACCTAAGTTTATTTCATGCAGCTCAGAACTATAGTCAGATTATATCTTTTGAAAATATAACTTTGAAATAGTTTGCATATTTAAACTATAAGCATACGATCGGGACAGTGTTCTATCGTGCAGTGCGCAGCATGTATTGTGCATCACAATCTATCTCTTTTAGGGCAAAGTTTATCTAGCAGACTGATCATATCTAATCAAGGCAAACATATCAAGTGAACTATCATTCATTCAAGAATTTAAGGCAACACATCTATATGATTTTGGTCCCCGAGAAATTCAGGATCGGTAGCGGTAATCCAGCTAACCAATGACTCACATTCTGATACTATTAGCAGCTGTGACCGAGGTTCAGCTCTGCACTAATAGTCATTGTCTGACTGATGCGAATGCATGAAGTACTATCAGATAACTCACGATACAGACTAAATGAACAAGCAGGCTATACATAAACTCATTTCATTTCTCTTACCCACGGCCGAACGGTTATCCCTGCAGCAGACATACAAGTTAGCAACAATTTGCATAACATAATGTATACAGTTCTCTAGTTTCCTGTTCGTCCCTGCATCAAACAGTTAGATATGCAAGAAGGCTAGCCTAGCATGCGCCCTAACTATATGATGGTCCCCTCAACGGGATTAGCAGTTGGGACATACAAGCCCATCTCACTAATAGACGGGTCTAGCCCCCCGTAAGTAAGGTTTTTAAGCCTCAGGGTATCTAGATCTCTCCTAGGCTGAACGATCCCAATGCCCCAGGAACGCCCGAGAGATGACCTTGTGCACAAGTTGTCCTGACCAAATACGAGAATGTAAGCTCTACCAAATAATTACCATACGATGCACATGATCCAGAACAAGCAAGCAAACACATCTATCAAGTCCATATAGCCGAAGCTCATACTCTCAATACACTTGCCTAATAGCCACACCCCCCCCCCCCGTAAGTAAGGTTTTTAAGCCTCAGGGTGGACTATTAGTCTAGATTCACAAGCTCACGCCATTCACCAAGTTTTATCTCTTGATAAGCAATCAATGAAGCATGTTCAAGCAAAGCTAACTCATTAAATAAGTAACAAGCAAGAACAATTCTTATAACTCTAGCATGTAATTCTATCTCTTGTTGGACAAGCATTCAAGTATTCCAGTCTAGCATACGATATCAAGAATAAGTACAAGCAATCTTTTACTCTTTGTTATTAGCATGGCAGGGTTCGTTCAATAGCGATGTCCGTGTGACTAAGCATGCAATAACTCTCATATCTCATTTCAGGCAAGCATTCCCAGTTCTCTAGTTAAGCAAGCAAGCAGACTTATTCAATGATAAGCTATGTGAGTTCTCTTTTTAGCATACTGAGTCAGTTCTATCTTTCTTCTTATGAAATAATCTTCTTAAGCAACAAGCATTCAAAAACTCAGATTCATTATTAAGTCGTGCAAGAATCAGAGAATGCAGTTCTGCCCACTCACTTTGATTAATCAGTCAGAAACTCTCCGAGAATACTTCCGTTCGAGTAAGCAAGGTGATATCACTTGTACATAGCGCCTACGCAGAGTGGGGCGCTACAGATGGACAGATGAACATCAGTATGAAAGGATAGGACCTCGTCCTCGGCCCTAGATGACGAGGCAGGATGCTTCCCCTTGGCGATGACCTTCTTGGAAGAAGACAAGACCTTACACTATAAAAATATGATAAAATAGCAACATTTTTAGTGACGTCATAATAAAATATTTATAATATTAAAGACTTAAGGAGTCCTAAAATAAATGTCGTTATTGGCGACACATAGCGACATTTAGCGACTGTACTTCAATTTTTTAAGAATAGTCGCTATAAGTTTTTTTAATGTTCTAAACGTCGCTGATTTTTATGATTTAGAGACGTTTAGCGACGTATTTATTGACGTTACTTTTTCTGATTTTTAGCGACGTCTCTAACGTCGCAAACTTTTTAACTAGCGACGTTTAGAGCGGACGTCCCAAAATTACTGAATATAAGGTTCCCTCGTCTATTCGACTTTTTTTTTTCCTCCCAACTTTTTCCAACTTTTCATTTCTATTGCGCCACCACCGGCGATCCACCCTGCCACGGCGACCCTCCACGGCTCCGGCGTCCCACCCAACCCCTCGAGCACCTCCCTCGCACCCCACCCCGACACGACCATTTTTGCCACCCAACCCCGACATAGGCGATGCCAGACGTGGCTCCTCCCCCTTCGGCACAGCTCCTCCCCTCCGGCATGATCCTCCTTCGTCGACCCCTCTCTCAGGTGCTCCTCCTCCCTTTCTCCCGGTTAGGTAAACACTAACCCAGACTCGGACACAACTAGGACACACACACACATACTGGACACAATCAGGACATATGGACATACACAGGACACAACCCTAACCCTGACACATAGACCCGAACACATGGACACATACATAGGACACAACCCTACATGACATGATTCGTACTAACACGGACACACATATAGATACACGTGGACACGGACACATACGGGCATATATGGACACAGGTGAACCCGAACATACATGGAGACACACCCGGACATACATGGAGACACACCCTAGTTAGTATGGAAGTTTGGTTGCATAATTAGAAAATTTGGATGCACTAGTGTATCACACACATGGACACACATAATACAACACCCACAAATATGCTATATAGTTGTTTGATAGGATTTTATTATGAATTTAGTATCATATGTTGTTGAGTATTATATAATTAGCTTGTGAGTATAAAATTGTGTGTGTATGTTCATATGTATGCGTGTATTCATGTGTATGTGTGTGTGTATATGCGATGTGCGTCTCAAGTTACTACTAAATTTTGTCCAATTAGCGATGGAATATTGGATTATATGAGAAGTATAGTGCACACAGAATGTTGGATTAGCGACGGAATATTGGATTATACCTTTATACTTCATAGTCGTTGATTTTGGGGGTTCCTTTGATATTATATATATAGGATGTAGTCGGAATATTGAATTATATGAGAAGTGCTGCAGGTAGTGTGGGAGAGTGGCAATTTGGTTATGATACGATACAGGACATGACACAGACCCTAACCCAAAGCCGAGACACGACACAGACCATAACCCTATCTGAGTTAATTAGACGCAGTATTGGGTATCAAGTAAGGTATTGTGCAGTGCACACTTGTGCACAGTGCTGTAAGGGTGTGTGGGTGTGTGTGTGGATATGGATATCTCGGTACTCCGAACACTAACCCTATCCTAATCCTATCTCGGACACACACACACGCGGACACTAACACTAACCCAAACTCGGATACATGGACACACTAACACGCAAATACCAACCCTAATACGGACACGAACACACCCACATATTTGTATTATGTCATCTCATAATACGTTTGGTGAAATTATAGGACACATGGATATGAAAGGTTAGGACACGATATCGAGGATAAGGTTGTAAGCATTTTATCGGACACGGACACACGTATACATGTCAAGTATGGATATCTAGTAGTATATCAGTGAGTGTCAACTATGTATCCTGGACCCAAAAAAATTGACACTGGATATCCATGACTTGACTTTTCAATTAGAAAGTCATGGCCTAAACAAATGTCAAGTGTGGATATCTAGAATACAGAGTTGACACTCACTAATACACTACAATAAGAGTATCCAGGATATAGAGTTGAACAAAGAAGTATCAGTGCTAGGACTAGGTGTATCAGTGCATGCACTGTATTCCTGAGTATTCTTATATGTGTGTAGACGAGTAGACTTGTGACATATACTGTAATTTAACTTTTTTTGAATGATGTTTATTCATCTTTGCATATCTGGAGTGAGTATTATTTGGATAATATACACTACTAAATATTCACATGAGTATATACTTGAACAATGTTTATTCATCTTTGCAGAAGTATCTAAAAATGGATATGAATTACTATCTATGTCATCATTAGTGGATGTACAACTGTTATCCTGATGACATATGCGGTGTACTAGATAAATTCATAGAGGGTGTACAGCAGTTCCTGCAGTTCGCCAAGGTGTTCCCTCAGTAAATGGACGATACCAAAATTAAGTGTCCGTGTGTGAGATGTCGCAACTTGAAATATCATCCAGAAGTGGAAGTCACATGTCATTTGTACTCGAAGGGTTTTACGCTGAATTACTATCAGTGGACCGCGCACGAAGAACTTGTGTCTTTAGCATCGGAGTCAGAGCCATACGTTGAGCCGTATATGGATGTCCACGACCACGATGCTTACGATGATGGGTGGGTGAACATGATTTTTGATACGGCGGGGCCTAGTTTCGATCCGAACAATCATGATGTAGCTGAGGAGGCACCGAGTGCCGATGCTGCGAAGTTAATGGAGTTGCTAGAGAATGCAAAGACTCCATTATATCCTTGTTGTGAGGATCATTCACCGTTGAAGATGGTTAGAAGATTGTTGAGCATCAAGTTCGATTTTAACATATCGCAAGAATGCTATAACCGACCGATGGATTTGATTATAGAGATGTTGCAAGAGGGTGCAAAGTTGCCTAAAGACTTCTATCGATCTAAGAGGATGGTGAGATCGCTCTGGATGGGATACGAGAAAATCAATGTATGTCACAATGGGTGCATATTGTACTACAAAGATGACAAGGATGAAGACGCGTACAGATTCTGTAGTTCTGATCTCTACAAGGCCACCGGTAGAGAAAAGTCTGTCGGTGCAAGGAAGCCTACCAATTCGATGCACTACTTGTCTTTGATGTCGCAGATGCAGAGGTTACTTATGGTGAAGGAGACTGCAGAAAATATGAGTTGGCACAGGCAGAAATAGATCAAAGGAGTATTGGATCATCCATCTGATGGAGAAGCATGGAAGTACTTTAATCGAGAGTATCCATATTTTGCTTCGGATCCGCGTAATGTCAGATTCGGGCTATCCTCCGACAGTTTTACCCCATTCAGACTTTTGGGCTCCCAGTATTCGTGTTGGCCTGTGATCGTCACTCTGTATAATCTACCGCCTTGGATGTGCATGAAGACTCCGTATATGTTCCTAACCGTTATTATCCTAGGTCTGAACAATCTGAAGAGGAACATCGATATGTATTTACAGTCTTTGATAGATGAGTTGAATCAGCTCTTGGAAGTATGTGCCAACACGTACGATGTTTCTAGAAAGCAGAATTTTCAGAGAAGAAAAGCGCTCATATGGACCATCAACGACTTTTTGGCCTATAGAATATTATCGGGATAGAGCACTCATGGTCGTCTCTCATGTCCGTATTGCATGGACCGCACTAAGGATTTTTGTTTAAAATACGAAGACAAACCGTACTTCTTCGATTATCATCGACAATTTCTGTCGAAGGATCATCCTTACCGGAGGAACAGAAATATTTTTTGTGCGGGCATTATGGAGAAGGCCAATCCACCACCAAGGTTGCCCGGATACACGATATGGGAAGAGGTAAAAGATTTACCAAGTGCTATCGAAGAGCCTGTTAAGGGATACAAGTGTGACAGATTTGGTCGCACCTATAACTAGACGAAGAGGAGTATATTCTGGAATTTGCCATATTGGAGCACCAATCTGATCAAACATAACCTTGATGTCATGCATATTTGGAAGAATGTGTTTGATAACATAATTAATACTGTAATGGAGGTAAAGGGGAAAATGAAAGATAATCCGAAGGCTATGTTGGACTTAGAAGAAATATGTAGACGTTGTGCATTGCATTTGATAGAGGATGGGAATGGCAATGTTGGATTCAAGATGTTTCCCTTTTGTATTTCTTGTGATTCTTTCTTCATAAATATCATAATTGATTCTTTCTTCATAAATATCATAATTGGAATAGTTTTCTCATTACTCCAAAGAAATTTATTTTTGTTTTTTCAAAAGAAAATAAAAGACAAAGCAGCCTAAGTCAATTTTCTCACTGGAGAAATAGGATAAAGGGAGACTTTGTAGGTGGATTCAGGGTCTAAAATTTCCAGATGGGTACATGTCGAACTTGAGAAGATGCGATGACCTCAATGAGAACAAACTGGCAGGTATGAAGAGCCATGATTGTCACGTATTCATGGAGAGTTTAATTCTAATTGTATTTCGAGAATTCTTACCGCAGGTCGTTTGGGATCCATTGACAGAGCTCGGCATATTCTTCAGAGATCTTTGTTCGACTAAGATGCTCATCGATCGTCTAAAAAAGCAAGAGAAGGACATTATGATAACACTGTGCAAGCTCAATAAGGTGTTTCCTCCTAGATTCTTTGACTCTATGGAGCATTTGCCAATTCAACTTTCCTATGAGGCACGTATTGGTGGTCCTATCGATTATCGGTGGATGTACCCGTTCAAGCGGCATCTGAATCACCTAAAGAGAAAGATAAAAAAATAAGATATGGGTTGAGGGCTCTATTTGTGAAGCTTACATTCTCGAGGAGATTATAAACTTTTGTTCGACGTATTTTAAATCTCATGTTGCTACTAATAGAACGAGAGATCCGAAAAACAATAAAGGATATCTGGAATCTAATAATACAATACTGAAAGTATTCAATGCATCCGAAAAGCCTTCGGGAAAAATAAAGAAGAGATATTTGAATAATGACGAGCTAAGGGATGCTCATTTGTATATATTACTCAATTGCGATGAGGATGAAGTGGAGAAGCTAGAGGGGTAAGTAATTAATACGTCCACGCTTATATTATCTCAATGTAATAGTATAAACTAATATTATGCTACTAATTAGCGGTTGCTTCGTTATTTTCAGCACATATAATGATGAGCTGAGGTCGGTTAGACCCTACATAATAGAGGAAGAAGTATATTTTCCTTCTTGGTTGAGCACATATGTAAGAAGCTCGGTAATTACTTTTTCTGTATGCACTTGCACAATAAAAAAACTTACTATCGCTACTTTGGTATTTAGGTCGGTCGTCTAATAACACCCGAGAATTAATCTATTAGAACTCTAGGCAAGGGACCAATTACTGCCGTCAAAATATGGCAAAGTTACTGTGTGAATGGGTTTAGGTTCAAGTCAACAAATGCTCTGAGTAGAGACAGCTTTCTGGATCTTGATTCCACGAAAAATAATTGTTTGTATATCAAATCTTTGAACTACAAAGACGTCAATGCAGACAATGATTTCTTTGGCATCTTACAAGAGAATGTGAAGTTGACATATAATTATGGCACAAAAACTGCTAAGATCATGCTATTCAAGTATGAATGGTTCGATCCAATTCAAGATCAAGGTTGGAAAATTGACAAGCATGGTCTTGTGGATATAAACTACAAGCGTAGATATCAAGGCTACGAACCATTTGTCCTATCAAGTCAGGCTCAGCACGTGTACTTCACAACTTATCCTAGAAGAGGGACAGCGAGGTCGGATTGGAGAGAAGTATGCAAGATTAAAGCAAGAAATATCTTTGATGTTAATGAAATAGCTTATCAGGAGGACGATCTACCTCTTATAACAAATATTGTAGATGTGGACTTAACGAAAGTTACTCATTACACGACTAATAATATAGAAGAGGAAGAATTTTCTGAAAAAAAGACAAAGACGAAGATGAATTAGATGAAAGTGAAGATGAAGAGGAAGAGGAGGACGATGAAGGCAAACAAGATAAATTTTTTAAAGATGATTGAAAATAAAAAAATCCATTTAGACTTGTGACATGTATTATATTTTGACTGTAGAATGTACTATCAATTTAGACTTGTGACACTACTAGTTATTTACTGTATAATTCTATTAATGCAGTGAGATATGCATAACATTTTGACTGTAGAATGTACTATATATTTCTTTATTTGTTCTATCATTATATGTTGTTACCAAGTATGACAGGACGAAGCGGATCGTTCGACAGGTCCAGAGGTAGACGGAGTGCTTCTCCGGTACTGCCTACTGTTGGTTCTGCATTATCGGTGCCAAGTACTCCAGTAAATTGACCAGTCACATCTCCGACTGTGATAATGTTACGTGGCAGCACTCCTAGGACGAGTAGTTCTAGGCCTGAGAATACTCCCTCGTCCAACATTCCTCCTACTGACAAAACCAAGGAGATAGATGAGCATAGATGAAGGTTGAGCCGACGTCGTCCCAGCATCAGCGAGATCCTCCATGCGCACCTCCGGACGAGACGAGGATGGAGATTTGGGTCGACGGTACAAAGTAAGTCAATTAGTTGGTTTAGCATCATATATATCGTGTATTTTTGTATTCATCATATATTTACTTTTTCGATAAAAATAATTATCTCTGTATAGATATCGTCCCTCGTCGGTACAAAGATGCTTGGGCCACTTTCTGAGGTACAACTATTGTGGCCCTTGGATCAACTACTTTGATGCTCCGAATGAGAGGAGGCATTCTGGTTTGCGCACTTCAAGGTAAAAGTATATTATATCAATCATCTAATTTATGCATATTATATAACTTACTAAATTACTTCTTATAGCAAATGTATTTCTATCTACCGTACCGGGCCGAGTTGATCGAACAGATATTTCCTGTCGTTGCCGCCAAGCTGATCCGTGATGCTCTGGATGACCAGAAGGCTCATGATCGCAAAGAAAAACTGATCCAAGGTTGGATCACACATGAGCAGTGGACTACGATGAGAGCTAGATTCGATGATCTGAGGTACAAGGAAAGGTCTGAGAAGGCCAAGACGGCTAGGCAGAAGGCAGCAAAGTGGTGTGGTGGCTCAATTTCGATGATGGAATATTTCCATCGTTTGGTATGTTTTTTTATTTTAGATATATTATTTTAATGCAAGTACGATAAAATGGTAGTATGATAAAATATTTAATTTTAGTAGTAAATAATATATTTTTAACAGGTACGGAGGACTGAGGATGCCAACTTGATGATCGTCTTCCTGGCCACCCATCGAAAGGGTAGGAATCTCATTGAAGATAGGGCCTCGTAGGCTTATGTAACTATTAATTTATTTTGTTTTAATTTTAATATAACTTAAGAAATATGTAAATAAATATCCATGTAGTTAGTAATAAGTACCTTAGACACATTAACAACTATCGAGTATCCAAACTTTTTTTGGCCGAGTATCTTAGGCTGCGTGAGCGGGCGACTGCTAGTACACCTACAGCGGGAGAGGTTGGTACTTTCTTGCAGCCCTCTCCAGCTCCGTCGGCGGACGAGCTGTGGGTGACCGCCGTTGGTGGTCTCTAGAGGGGTATGTACTATGGTACGGGATCCTATGATACCCTTATTACAATACAGTCCTCTAGGGCCTCTACTACAAGTGTGCATTCCCCACAGCCCTCGTAGGCGTCGGCCCAAGTCCAGGAGACTATTGACTGACAGAGTGTGTCTCTCCGTGACGAGTTGCTGCGAAGGATGGAAGAGCAGCCCCTGTCCCAGCCGCAGGCGGATGATGCGATACTCATTGCACGATTTGATACGCTCGAGCGCAGCATCATAGAGCTTAGGGATATGACAGTTGATCTTAGAGCATACACAGAGCGCAGCAATACGGAGCTACAGGCATCACAGTTGTCCATGGGCGAGAGGCTGACGATGATGCAGGATTCAATTATTAATAGCTATACGAGGTTGTTATCTACCATGGATTCATACAACCATCGACTAGCAGCGTTGGAGTAGATACGTCTTTCTGGTGTGCCTTCATCGACACAGACTCCACCAACGTCACTGCCTTCTCCATCGACATTGGTATCAATTTTACAGGAGCAGTATGATTTGTTCTTATCCCTGATCTGCGACGGTGGTTATCCTCCTGCAGATCCGTAGTAGTCCTAGTTAGGATAGTTTACTGATTGTTTGTGTTTTGACCTATGTTATTTGGTCATTTATGAATATTCTTTATTTTCGAGGCTTTCTGGCCTTATTTTTTGTACTTTGTTGTATGGATATTTATTGTATTCTTTACGAAAAAATTTCTCCTAACTCAGTTTGTAATCCCAATATTTCATTTTCTTTAAATTTTACTATATTATTAATATTAAATGTATGTTAATTTAACGGTATTGAGTGTTCCACCGAAGGGGTCAGCGAACCCAGCGAATTCAATAGAGGGTTGCTCTAGGTCTATTTATATAACTTGTGAATTCATCAACTGCAGGAAGATTGGTTTGGAAACCATTTTATATTCTACTTTTTATTTTTTACTAAAAATTTAGCGACGTTTATATACGTCGCTAAATTCGTTGCTAAATTCGTCGCTAATTACGTCGCTAATTACGTCGCTAAATAAGTCGTTAAATACGTCGTTAAATGTCGCAAAATTGCTGACATGGCAGTATTTGCCAGGTCAATAAAACGTGACTAAATATGTTGCAAAATATCGCTAAACAGAAAAAATTTAGCGACGTTTAGCGACACAAAACACATCGTTAATTTAGCGATGTTGCGTCACTAAACGTTGCTAATATAAAAAATATTAGCGACGCAAATACGTCACAAAAAAATGTTGCTATAGCGATATTTTGCGACATTTTTTCTGTCAGCGAATAGCTTAAATGCGACTTCATTGAAACGTCGCTAATTACGTCGCTAAATTTTTTTAGCGACATTTTTAGGCCATTTAGTGACATTTTCAGACGTCGCTAATTTAATTTTTTTGGTAGTGTTAGCGGCCATGGCAGAGGCTCTGTAGAGATGATCGAACACGGAGGAAGAAAAGGCGAAGAAGATATGGAAGACAGAACTCAGGAGAAACAAGAAGTTCTCCCTCTTTCCCTCAAACCCTTATTTATAGGCCGCCAAAAGACGAAAATAGACCCTTCGAATTCTACCCTCATCCACTAACAGCTACGCTCGGTTGGGCTTCCTACTAAAGCCATCAATATTGGGATCCATGTGAAAGGGTGGCTCAAAATTCGAACAAAATCCAACCAAGCATCAAGACAAAATCTGGCAGTTAATGAATAAGGGACAGTCTGGCAGCATTCGCCCATGCGGCTCAATATCCATACGGCCCGGACATACCCCATCCATGATTCTTATTCAAAGTATTTCAAACTTATCAATTTGAAAACTTTGAAAGGTGTCTTATAGAAGCATAGAAAAGACGCATCCATACGCCCAACGTCCATGTGCCCCAAATAAAACTCAACAGATGATGGACCGCATGGATACCATACGGCCCAGAGAATGGTCACCTATGCAGTCCAAACAAGCGTCCTGACAACTGGCCGCAGGTCGACCTGACATGACGTCCTAACAACAAAGATAGAGCCTGACACAGAATTCTGACAAAAAGGATTTATTTGATCACCTCGAAGGACGAGAACACACTAAGAGGCAGAAGTCCCAAGGATGGTGCAGAGCCACGTAGACAATACGACAAAAAGAACCCATACGTCTCAGACTTTATGCGGTCCATGCGTCTCTAGCCCACGCGTCCCAGACTCCATGCATCCCATGCGACTCTGGCCAATGCATTCCAGACTCCATGCGGTCCATGCATCTCTGGCCCTGTACGTTCTAGACTTCGTGCGTCACGTACATCTTTGGGCACATGTGTCCCAGATTCTACGACGACCAAGTCTTGTTGTTACAACTGAGTGGTCCTCTCCAACCAAATAGCGGCTATATTTCCATTTGACCAAGTCGCGCCTACACAGTTGATAACCGCCCAGATACTCAGCAAACAACAAAATCCCAACAAATGTTTGCATGGCAGTGAAGCCCGTATTCCCGTGCACAGCTGCAGCACCCTTCCGTTGAGAGGGGACACATGGCAAACCCCGTCATCCATGCTGCCCAAAATCTATGCGGCCATAAATATGACTATAAATAGTAGGGTACCAGACTCGGACAAAGGGCTGTTGGACTATCAGCGAATCAACATTCAAGGGAGAGAGAAGAGCTTCTGCATCGGATCATCCACGGAGTAAAGAGAGTTGCTACACTCCTAACCCTCCATCGTCACCCCCAGAAATTAAATTTGTACTTAGATTGCCTCCTATGACTCTTCTTTGTACTCTCTTAGTTTGTTAATCAAATCTAGTTCTCCCAGTTCTCATTTTAATATTAAATGACAAACATATACATCTATTGTCTTTCCAAAATGTGGTACAACAGACAAAATATGCCCTTTTATATATAACTAGGACTTACTACCCTTAGTCTATATATAAGATCTCGTCCCTAGATATCCTTTAAAGAAAAACATATTCCCATTGAAGAACTTTAGTTTCTGGATAGTACTCTTCCCACTCAAGAAATATTCCTTCGTATCCTTCCATCTTGGGATAAGAGTATGTGTAGTCTGGATCTCGAACATATATATGTCTCTTTTTTATTATATACTTCGACACCATCTTCTACATCCTTGACGATAGGCCGTTGGACCCCATAATATATTTTATATACTGTCACCTTATACCAATCCGGCAAACTCCATCATTCTCTTACCATTTGTTGATATAAATGAAGAGTATAGTCACTCCCATCCCAGAGCAGGCTTGGTAGAAAATGATCCATAACCTATACTCATCAAAACCCCAGATAAGTGATCTCAAATATAATTTCAACAATAATAGATGTTGAAATATGTAATAAACTCTTAGAGAGATGAACTTTAGAACTTTTGTATTGCCAATATTATTTTTCTTTAATCAATCTTTCTTCAGCCATTGATACTGCCAAATATTCTCATCCTAGGGTTCTTTCTAGAATTTTCCTAAGAATGTAACTTAGTGTCTAAGCTTAACCTATATAGGTTTCTAAAGCCTGACCTACATGGGCCACCACTAAAAGATGTATCATGTCTCGTTCCCAAAATGGAATTGTAAGTGCAATGATACATCTTCAGGCTACGGACATATATAATACTCGAGTATTACAATTGTGATTATCGCCTGTAAAATCTAGGATAAGTACATATTAAGTTATTGACTTAGTCTTTCTCTGATTTTGTCTTTGTAATTATCTCTAACCATGATTGTAGGATTCAGTTGTAACCTCATGAGTTAGTTTAGACAATCTCTGATTTTGTCTTTGTAATTATCTCTAACCATGATTGTAGGATTCAGTTGTAACCTCATGGGTTAGTTTAAACAATATTGATGTAAACTCTGTTATATAAAGGCTCATGCATCAAAATAATAAAAGCAACCTTTTTCCATATTTATCATTTCTTCACATGGTATCAAAATAGCCTAAACCGATCCTACGCTATGTCTTCCGAAAACAACCAGATTACTCCTTCCGCTACTCATATCTTGTCCACTGCTTCTGGTGGCGCTGCGGCCAACCTTCAATTCCCAGCGCTAGCAGTCCGTCTCGATCGCTCCAATTACTCTCTATGGCGCGGCACTATTCGCTCGGCTCTTGAGGCTTATGAACTTGAGAGATTTATTGTCGCTGGTGGTGCTCCTCCGCCGACTGTTTCATCGGCTGCAGATTCATCAACCACCACCAGCCTGAATCCTGACTTTGTTGCTTGGAAGCGCAAGGACCGACTGGTTCTTTTATGGCTACGATCCACTCTCTCCACTCCTATGCTTGGTCACGTTGTTCGGGATGCCACAACCGCGGAACTTTGGTGCATGTTAGAGCAGATGTTTCACTCCCAAACTCGTGCCAGGCAGATGCATTTGAAACAACAACTTTAATTGCTCTCCAAGGGAAACCTGTCTATCTTGGAATATGTTGAGAAGAAAAGGGCAATTTATGATTCCCTCGCTGAATGTCTCACCTCTGTATCGGATGAGAATTTTGTCTCTTTTGTGCTATTTGGCTTAGGGACTGAATATAGTGCGTTCAAAACAGCACTGAGTATGCGGCTGGAACCAATTTCGTCGAATGAGCCGCTCGGCCTCCTTCTTCAGGAAAAACAGCGCATACTTGACTCTTGCGCCGAATCCAGTTTTCCGGTGGCCCATATTGCTCATCGTAGAGGCGCGACTGCAAGTCGACATTCCCCGTTGGACTCTGCCACGTCTGGTGACCGCTCCCACCCGGTGTGTCAACTCTGCGACAAGCAGGGTCATGAACCACGGAATTGCCATCAACGACTTAACCTGTCTGCCTTCCATGCCACCAATCGCTGCGCCGCTGATCGCCTCCGCCAGTCCGCCAGCAAGCAGGCTCATGTGGCGTACACCGCCAGCCCATCCGCCATCACCGACCCATGGGTGGTCGACTCTGGAGCGACGAATCACGTCACGGCTGACCTGTCCGGCCTCAACCTCCAGTCCGAGTACACTGGCAGTGACAGCCTTGTCGTCGCAAACGGTCAGTCCCTTCCCATTACGTATACAGGCAATCTTTCTCTCTCTGCTAAACATGTTGCTAAATCCCTTACCCTTAAAGATATTCTCGTTGTGCCTGAAGTATCTAAAAACCTTCTTAGTGTTCGTCAATTATGCCTCGATAACAATGTTTTTGTGGAACTTCATGCTAATCATTGTTATGTTAAGGACCTTCAGGGCACGAGAATACTCAAGAAAATCGTTGAGAATGGCTTGTACCAGCTTCCTGTTCGCTCACCCGCTCCCAGAGTTTTTGTTGGTGAACGCGCCTCTGTCTCTTGTTGGCATCATCGCTTTGCTCATCCACATGAGTCCATCTTGCGTCGTTAATTAGTTACTTTTAATTTGAATGTTTCTGTAAATAAATTATTGCCTTTGTGTAGTGCTTGTCAATTAGGCAAGAGTCAAAGACATCATCTACCCTCTTGTCATGTTCCCTCTAAAAATTCTTTTGATTTAATTTATTCGGATGTTTGGGGCCCGGCCTCTGTGTCTTCTTTAAATGGTAATCGCTATTTTGTCATTTTTATTGACGATTGTACCAAATTTGTTTGGGTTTATTTCTTGGCGGCTAAGTCTCAGGTTTTGTCTGCCTTTACATCTTTCAAAACTATGGTTGAGACACAGTTTTCCACTAAACTCAAAGCTTTTCAATCTGATTGGGGTGGCGAGTACCGAACTGTATCAATGTTTCTTGAAACTAATGGCATACTTCATCGTGTTTCTTGCCCTCACACTCCTGAACAAAATGGTGCTTCTGAAAGAAGGAATAGGATTATCATTGAAAAAGGGTTGGCTCTTTTGGCACATTCCCATCTTCCTATGGAATTTTGGGAACATGCCTTTCATACCGTCATTTACTTGAATAATAGAACTATAACTCCTATTCTTCAGAACAAGTCCCCGTATGCATGCCTATATCAGCGTCAACCTGATTATCATTTTCTGAAATCCTTTGGTTGCTTGTGTTTTCCTTATCTTCGCCCTTACAACAGTAGCAAGTTGGAATTCCGTTCTGTGGCATGCATCTTCTTAGGGTATAGTGCTAAAAATAAAAGATATTTGTGCTATCACGTTTCTTCCTCTCGAACGTACATTGCTCGTCATGTTGTCTTTGATGAGTCTTCTTTTCCTTTTCCGGAGCATAATTCTCAGTCCGGACAGCTAGATTCGCCTCGTCCTGACCTCTCTCTTTTTCCGCTTCAAGAAGCTGCATTAATACCACTCTTGGTTGCATCTTCTCCTTCGGATTCTTCTCGACCGACTCCCATTCAGCCGTCGTCTTCATCTCCCTCCGACCTCACGCCACATTCCCCCACGGTGGTGCCACCTTCCTCACCACCGATCCCTTCGCCGGTTATGCCATATCAACATGCTCCCTCGTATTTCTGCCCCTCCAACACTTCGACCCACGGTATGGTCACTCGAGTCTCCACTAATTCCCTTAAACCTAAAGCCTACACTTCTACCAAACACCCTATTCCCTGTGATTTCTCTGATTTTGAACCCAAAACTTTCTTACAAGCCAAAAAGAACCCCAATTGGCAATATGCTATGCAACTAGAGTTTGATGCCTTAATTGCTAATGGGATTTGGGACTTGGTTCCTAGGCCCCCCTCTTCTAATATTGTTGGTTGTAAGTGGGTTTTCAGGATCAAGAAGAAACCAGATGGCTCTATTGACCGGTACAAGGCCCGTTTGGTTGCCAAGGGATACAATCAAGAAGAGGGAGTTGACTACTTCGACACATTCAGTCCGGTCATCAAGCCTACCACGATTCGGGTGGTATTGAGCATTGTTGTCACTCATCATTGGCCTCTCCGTCAGGTTGACATTAATAATGCCTTCCTCAATGGTGATCTAGCAGAAACTGTCTATATAGAGCAAGCACCGGATTTTACTTCCCTTGATCGGCCGTCCTATGTCTGTCGCCTCAAAAAGGCACCTTATGGCCTCAAGCAAGCTCCGCGAGCATGGTTTCAGAAGCTCAACCAGGCTTTGCTTCGTCACGGCTTCCGGCAATGCATCTCCGATACCTCTCTTTTCATCAAACGTCATGGCTCCGATGTTGTCTATGTGCTTGTTTATGTGGATGACCTTATTATCATCGGTTCCAACTCTTCCTTCATTGATGAGTTTGTCAAGTATCTCAACTCGATTTTCTCTCTGAAGGATTTGGGTGATCTCAACTTTTTCTTGGGAATTGAAGTCCATCGTAATTCAGCTGGTCTTCTACTCTCCCAAAGAAAGTATATTTTGTACCTCCTTGATCGCAGCAAAATGATGGGCGCTAAACCCATAGCCTCGTCGGCTATTCCAGGTTCTCGGCTCGTTTCGGGCGGTGATCCGTTCTCCGACGTCCATCTCTACTGCAGCATCGTAGAAGCTCTCCAATATGCCACCATCATCCGGCCTGAGATTTCCTACTCAGTCAATCGGGTCTGCCAGTTCATGCACCAGCCGTCGGAACATCATTGGGCTGTGGTCAAACGAATCCTCCGCTACCTTAAGGGTTCACTCAATTCCGACCTCTTCTTTCGTCCTGCTCGTGACACTTGGCTTGTCTGCTTTACTGATGCTGGCTGGGCTTCTGATCCCGAGGACTGCCGCTCTCAACATGGGTTCTCGGTTTACTTTGGAGGCAACCTTGTGAGCTGGCCTTCTCGCAAACAGAATGTGGTTGCTCGCTCTAGCACTGAGGCTGAGTACAGGGCTATTGCCTTTGCCTCGGCTGAACTTATTTTGCTTCAACAGCTTCTCAAGGAAATGGCGGCACCATCTCCTGGTCCTTCCATTCTTCTTTGTGATAATCTCAGTGCCACTTTTCTTACTGTAAACCCGATCTTTCACCAACGGTCCAAGTACATCAAAATCGACTATCACTTTGTCCGGGAACAAGTTCAGACAGGTGCTCTGATTGTTAGGCATGTCAAGTCTGCTGATCAGATAGCGGACATTTTTACCAAAGCTGTTGGCTCCTCACGGTTTCAAAACTTACGATCCAAGCTTCTCGTTCGTACTCGATCGTGAGCTTGCGGGAGGGTATTAAGTTATTGACTTAGTCTTTCTCTGATTGTCTTTATAATTATCTCTAACCATGATTGTAGGATTCAGTTGTAACCTCATGAGTTAGTTTAGACAATCTCTGATTTTGTATTTGTAATTATCTCTAACCATGATTGTAGGATTCATTTGTAACCTCATGAGTTAGTTTAAACAATATTGATGTAAACTCTGTTATATAAAGGCTCATGCATCAAAATAATAAAAGCAACATTTTTCTATATTTATTATTTCTTCACAGTACAAGATATCTAATGATACATTGAGACCCTTCGTATAATTATACATATTCATCATACTATTTTATTTGCATATTATCCTCCAAGTCTCACAAAACATTTAATTTATATATTCATCTACAAAATAAACTTTGCTACATCCTTGACAAGCTACCCGACGATCATTTCTCAACTTCGTCTATATTGTACAGGGGAAACATCTCGTATGGGATTTCATCTTCCCCTAGTAAAAAATACTAGGTCGTTAAAACGACATGCAAGTCCTCATATCAAAGGCGGTAAGGAATATGAAATAAAATTTAGAGTCATAAAGTTGTACAAAAGTTAAAGAGAATAAAGGAAATAAAAAAATCAATCATTTGATCGAAGTATAAGTGTTTAGAATAATATCTATCATAAATCTATTAAAGTGTCCAAAACATCCTTTCACAAGACTTAATTACAATCACAGACACAATCACCACAATCCTCATAATTATGCAATTTTAGAGAACATATATAGATCACAATCATTATCTAATTTTCCAACAATAATTCCATTTACCCGGGATCATGTGGTGTCTGGATCGGTGCGGTGCTTTAGATCCGACCCCCACATAAATGTGGAAACTTGTATATATGTATATATTTAATTTCTTAAATTCTTGTTTATACCAAGAATTTACTGGACTGGAATTCAGTTGGCAAGCTAAGCCTCACCCCTGGCATCATAAGGTCTTACAGATGGCGGAAAACTACTGATCAGCTTTTACTAGAATTATTATTATATTATAGAGATTTCAATGGACGTGATCTAGCTATTCTTTCCCACCCCATAATGCAACCATAATCACAAGCAACCTATATATTAATACTCATGGCTAATATTCGGTTCTGACTCGTTTGTCGTCTCATGTGTCAGAGACAATACGCCATACGGTAGTATTTTTGTCGACGAGAAGACATGAATAAGATATTTAATTGCTCTTTCTGTTTCATGTGTCAGTGTCCTATGTTCCTTAAATTCTAGGAGATGCGACCCTTATGGCTTATTGTGTTATCAAGAAATCTGCCTCTAGAAAAACTGACTCCAAATCATAAAGTTTAGGGTTGGAACACGTTTAACTTGGGTTCCAGAATTCCAAAAATGGTTCTCCTCCGAAATTACTTAAAATTTCGGCAGTGTCTCCTTTGTATTTTGGCTCCAAAAAAAGTTTATATATTCCACCCGTAGCAACCCTTTGTAGCATTTTTTGGGTAAGCCGACTCCTTCGGTGGAGCAACTCTCAACACCTGATCACACATAATTATAATATATAAAAAAATCATAATAGGTAGGCTTCCTTCATACCTTAGCAAGCTAGCTATTTTGTATTTGCTATATACAAGTACTAAGTCTAGTCAAGGATACAATAGGTTAGAATATAGTAACATCCAATCCAAATTCTAAACACAAACAAGGAATTTAGCTACATAAACATATTGTAGGATATTGGTCGTTATGATTTCTATCTATTTGTTCCATGTGAAAAATTGTTAACTCCATAATACTTTGTTGACAAAACAAATCACTATTTTATAAGGTATAATTTTCATTGATAGAATAAAATATATGTAAATATCATTGAAAATAATTCAAGAGTCAAGACCTAGTATGAACAAATCAACCTATACATGTTTTATAAATGAAAATTTATGATTAAAATACATGTACCATATACTAGCTTTTAGAAGGCACGAAATCTATAGTTTAACTTGAAAGTTAATAACTAGGGTTACCCTGATATACATATATCTATAAATACTTATTTTAACTAATAATAACAACAGAAATATGTTAGATAGTCATATTTTTAATTATGGACAGAATTAAAATATTATAAAAATATTAGATAAAATGCTAATTCCTTGATATTTTGCAAAATCTAGGCCAAGACATTTATAATATGTCCATAGGTTAATACAACAACATCAAGAACTTCTATTTAGGCAACACTTAAGTAATGACAAGTATGATATATTCTATCATCTTGTTAAAATTACTTATTCTATGATATGTTGGATAATGTTTTGTATATTACATTTAGGCTTTTCTAATTGTCACAAGAATATAGCATGGCCTAGAAAATCTTATACAAATATGCATGTATACACACACACACACACACACACACACACACACACACATATATATATATATATATATATATATATATATATATATATATATATATATATATATATATATATATATATATATACTTGACGTACAACAAGGATCATAAAAATCTAAACACACTTATTAGAAATTATTCTCATATTTTTATGTGTGTATATATATATATCTAAGAATCAAGAAAAATCTATATAATTACATATACAATTCTATAATTCAACAATCCTACAATAATAATTTTGCCATATTTCCATAACAATTATTTGACTATCATTCTAATCATATATGTGTGTCCATATAAGACATGAATCTAAGAAATCTAGTGTCACTATATAAATAAATATTATTTGGATTTTAGTCAAGAATAGAGAAATTTGGTAAGAGGACTTGACTTACTTTGAGTAAAACCTAAAGTTTCTTCCAAATCCTTCCTAAATCAAAATCCCAAATTGAAGTATTTAAAATTTATACACAACTATTAAAGTCTAACCTAGGTTTAAATTAAATAAATTGGGGAAGGAAATAGAGTATACCAAGGTTAAAAGAAGAAGAAGGAGGAGGAGTCATCAGAGAAAGCTGGAAGAGGCGAGACCGGAGGGTGGTCGGCGGCGGCACGGCATCCGACGCGACGGCGGCTGGCAGCAGCCGCAGTCGCAGCAGGCGCTGCAGCAGAAGTAGCAGTAGCAGTGAGGGGTGGAAGAGATGGAAGGAGTATGAGAGGAAGAGGAAAAGTTTAAGAAGAGGAAGAAATGGAGATTGTAATGGTGATGGTGCTGGTGAATAAGTATATGGTATTAGGTTTCCATGGAAAGGGAAAGAGAATGGAAATGAAACATGTGTTTCCTTTGGAAATGAAGAAAGGAGAAGGGACAACCAAAACCAAAGTAAGGTGTTGAGTCAATGAAGAGGGAAGCCAATTTCGGTGGGTCAGCTGGTTTCCTCCCCCCTTTATGTTGATTTTTCACTTAAGCCCCTCCTTACCTCTTAAAATTTATAATTTTGTAAAAAGTCCTATTATAGACTATATATATATATATATATATATATATATATATATATATATATATATATATATATATATATATATATATATATATATATATATATATATATACGTATTTTATGAAACTAAAATTAGTGTTCTGAAAAACAGTTTTGTTAGCATGGTAGCCTAAGTGGGTACCATGTGGGATATTTTCCTAGTAGGATTAAGGATAAACTGCTCAAGAAAGCATTTATGTTGTTTGTCACTCTCATGAAAAAAAATCTTAGGAGCTAAGTCACAAAGGAGCTTAGCGACTCGGACTCGGACTCGGGCTCAAGGGCACATGTGTTGCTGCATTGTTGTGCGTATACGCGCATAAGCCGTTGTGCGGCTGGGTCTATGCGCATAGGAGCAGCTATGACTGTGCTGCTATGTGCATATGCGCAGACAACGTGTTTGGCACATGTCTCTGCTAATTGTGGGATTTAATCATTTATGGAAAGATTGACCCAATTATTCATATCTGATTTTGTGGGTTTTGAATTTAATTCATTCATATCTTTCTGTAATTGGTTAGCAGCCAAGATTAGGGTTAGGGTTTCATCCCTAGTCTATAAATACTCTCTTTGTGCCTCTATTGAAGACTTACTTCAAAATAGAGAGACGGAGAGAGTATTGTGCTGCATGAGTCCAGGAGTTCGTGCGAGTTGATGCAGAGGTGACGACGAGCGTTACAGAAGTTCTTCTTAGAACTTGCTGGTTCTTGGGAGCGGACCGTGTGGGGCGGATCTTGCTTTGAGCAACGATAATCCTCATTACCCCAGCAAACAGTTGTTCATGTTTTCTTCTTCTACTTCTCTTCTTCTAAACCTGTAGTTCGTTTTGTCCCAAGTGCAACTGTGTTTGCAAGGAAGAACAAAATTTATTTTTTTATTTTATAATTTGTATTCTAAAAGTTGTGATTGGAAGTAATTAAAGTCTTCGTTGGAATCGAGGTATTAAGAGGGTAAACTTGTTTATAGAACCTCTGGATTATCGACTACAACTTCAGGATCAACAGAGGGTAGAATGTAAAGTTTGTTGAACCTCTGTTCCTGGCCTCTGTTCCTACATCTTCTAATTTGTCTCAGATCTAATGTGCTCAAAGCAAGATCCAAGTAAGATAGAGAACAATCGTGCAAGTCTTCTTGACACAAGTTTTAACAAAATTGAGAAGTTTAAAGGGGAGCACTTAATATCTAGAAGAGAAAAGTCAGTCACGTGTTGATAGATCCTAAGCCAATTATTCCAGAGAATGATAATGCTCGGAGGATTGCTGAGGCCACTGCTTTGCAGACAAAGTAGAGGAGAGACAACCACCTCTGCAAAGTGTTGATTCTGAAATCCATGAAAGATTCAACTACAGAGTCATACAACAAGACGGTCAATACAAATGACGTTTGGGAGTCTCTGGATAGACACTACAAGGATGATGAGAATAGATCCAAGATTCTTGTCATAGAAAAGTTTTATAAGATGTGATTTGAGAATGACAAGACGATATTGCCTCAAGTCAAGGAGTTTCTCAAGTTACGTCAAAAACTTGAGGATGATGGCATGCCCCTTATTGACAAATTTATTGGGGAGGAAATTGTCACCAAGCTTCTGCCTGGGTGGAGCAATTTTATTGTGAATATGTACTGAAAGAAGATGGAGGTCGACCTTGAGCACCTACTACACTAGATCCATATTGAAGACGAGTTGAGGGCTCAACTCAAGGTGGACACACTGTCTAAGCAGATGTCCAAGGCTAACCTGGTGCATGCTGGAGACTCCAAGGGCAAGCAGAAGGCTTCTCACATGAAGAAGAAGGAATTTAACCATTTGAAGGTAAAATCGGCTTCGTTCAAGCAAAAGCCCAAGTCTGATGTGACTTGCTTCAACTGTGACAAGAAGGGCTACTACAAGAAGGACTGTAGATCCAAACCTAAACAGACTAAGCAAGGTGATCCTAACAAGGTTATTATGATTGGGCATGTGGTTCAACTTGTGTCAA
This sequence comes from Iris macrosiphon, assembly GCA_036927795.1. Classification (NCBI taxonomy): domain Eukaryota; kingdom Viridiplantae; phylum Streptophyta; class Magnoliopsida; order Asparagales; family Iridaceae; genus Iris; species Iris macrosiphon. Next base: position 33,539,717 of record JAYESA010000001.1, on the reverse strand, counting down.
CACTGACTGATGGATGGACACGGGTGCATCATGTCATGTTTTCTTAAGGAGGGAATTATTTACCACATATAAGCCTATATTTGAGAATGTCTTGGTGGTGAACAAGGCAAAAACTGAAGTACTTGGAACCGGGACGATGGTATTGAATCTGATTTCGGGAAAGTCGCTAACGCTTCAAGATTATAAGTACGTACGAAATATTGCTAAGAATCTGATCTCAGGAAGTCTGTTATCTAATGCAGACTTGAGGATGGATATCAACATTGGTCAGATGGTGATATCTTATAAAGGAACATACTTCATAAACGATTTTTGTACTTAAGGGATGTTCAAAGTTCAGCTTGTAACTCAGACTGAAAATGTCAATATAGTCTCTTTTTCTGGTTATCCTCTTGATTTGTGGAATAATAGACTAGGACATGTACTTTGTAAAAGAATAAACAAAATATCTAGTCTAGGACTTATCTCTAAATGTGGGGGTAAAGAGGTAGAGAAGTGTGAAGTTTGTACGCAGACAAAGATTACTAGAAAACTATTTAAACGGGTAAACCGAAGCACAAATCTTCTGGAGTTGGTGCACTCAGATATCTGTGACTTCAAGCAATTCTCCACAAAGGTCAGGATAAAGTATTTTATTACGTTCATCGATGACTTCTCGAAGTACTCATTCGTCTATCTTCTCAAGTCGAATGATGAAGCATTCGAGAAGTTCAAGGACTTCAAGGTTGAAGCCGAGCGACAAACTGGACAATAACTAACGAGACTCAGAAGTGATCGAGGTGGAGAGTATCAGTCTCTTGAATTCATATCATTCTGCAGAGAACGTGGAATTGTCAATGAGACAACTACTCCGTATTCTCCTCAATAAAATGGAGCTGCAGAAAGGAAAAACAAGACATTGACGGAGATAATGAACTTAATATTGTTGATTGCGGGACTTCTAAACTATTTTTGGGGAGAAGCTGCGCTTATGGCTACTTTTATTCTGAATAGAGTGTAGTATGCAACTTCTGATGTTACTCCTCATGAACTCTGGTTCAAGGTCAGACCCAACTTAAATATCATTCGAGTGTGGGAGTGTCTGACGTATGTAAAGCTTTCGGACTTAAAGATTCAGAAACTGGGCACAAGGACTACGAATGCTATATTCCTGAGATATGATGAAAAGGGTGATGCTCGGAGGTTCCTTGATATCTAATCTAATATATCATCAAGTCTCGCGCAGAATTCTTTGAAGACAAATTTTTAAGGCACGAGAACGTATTCTCACGGACATTCCGGAGAACAGTGTGGGTGCAAAGGAGACTGATGCTTCCAATAAAAATATAGTCCAAGAAGAAGTTGTCGTTGAAGAGAAAATATTTGAACCACAACTCGCAGAGCAGACAACTAAGCGAGTGAGGAGACAGAAGGACTTCAGAGATGATTTTGTCACCTATCATGTCGAAGCTGATCTGCTTACCTATGAGGAGACAATAAAAACCAGAGATGTTGTCTTCTGGAAGAAGGCTATCAATGATAAGTTTGACTCTATAACCTCCAACAACACTTTGGTGTTGATTGATCTACCTGAAGGAGCAAAGCCCATCGGATGTGAGTTGATCTTCAAGAAAGAGATGAAGGCTGACGGAACTATTGACAAGTTTAGGGCAAGGCTGGTAGCTAAGGGTTTTTCTCAGAAGTAGGGGATTAACTACTTTGACACATATGCTCCAGTAGCGCGGATGACAACCATCAGGATGTTGATTGCTCTTAGTACAATTAACAAGCTAGTGATGCATTAAATGGATGTTAAAATAATATTCCAGAATGGAGAGTTGACCGAAAAGATTTATATGCAACAGCTATAAGGATTTGTCATCAAGGGTCTTGAAGATAAAGTCTATAAGTTGGTAAAATCAATGTACGTTCTGAAGCAAGCTCCCAAGATATGGCATGAGAAGTTTGATAAAGTTATTAGATCAAATGTCAGCGAGACAGATAAATGTGTGTACACAAAGTTTGTTGGTGGAAGATAAGTCATAGTTTGACTTTATGTGGATAAAATGCTAATCCTGGGTATAAATTTAGTGTGTGACACTGAGACAAAGAAGTTTCTCTCGTCTAAGTTCAGCATGAAGGACTTTGGGGATGCTGATGTTATCCTGGAGACAAAGATCATCCGTACAGATACTGGAGTTATGCTATCATAATATATGCAACAACTGGAGTACTCGAGCATCATCGGAAGTTTAATATATGCAACAACTATCACAAGGCCTGACATAGCTTTCATCGTGGGGATGCTGAGTCTGTTCACGAGCAATTCAGGTGTTGAGCACTGGAAAGCTGTAAAAAGAGTAATAAAATATCTCAAAAGAACTCAGAAGTATGTACTACACTACAGCAGTTATCCAATAGTAGTGGAAGGCTTTAGTGATGCAAGTTGTTGCTTAGACATATAGAATAAAAGGTCCACAGGAGGATACGTCTTCTCCATGGGTGGAACTATTATATCGTGGAAGTCGAAGAAGAAGACAATGCTCTCACATTTCTCCATGGAATCTGAGTTCTATGCACTAGGGCTTCGGGAGCTCATGTATGATCTTTTTTTGGTTGGTGCGCAGATTTTAGCGGTACCGATTTACTGCAACAACTAAGTGACTACAGCGGTGACATCAAATGATCTCTTCAATGGTAAGAAAAGAACTGTATGGCTTAGGCAAGAAGAGAACTGTGCGGCTTAGGCACAGAGCAGTGAATAATCTTATTAAGACTGGAGTAATTGTTGTGATTGATGTTCGGAGCCAATAGAATCTAGAGAATTCGTTCACCAAAGGTCTCAAGCGCCAGCTAGTCGAGGACACAGCAAGAAAAATGGACTTGAAGGCATTATGATATTGTATCTTTGTAATTCTATCATAAAGTTTTTTGTTATTAGTTCAAAGAGAAATCTACTAGGCATCTAACTTTTGGTTCAAAGAATGATCATTGACTGGGAGAATATCAGGTACAGTGGGTAGTCACTACTAAAATATCATAAAATAATAACGTCTTAATAAAATATAGCTAATATTAAAGACTTGAGCGACTCTAAAAATAAACGTCGCTATACGTCGTTGTTGGCGATACATAGCGAAGTTTAGCGACTGCACTTCGATTTTTTAAAGAATAGTCGCTATAAGCTTCTTTAACGTCATTAAACGTCGCTGAGTTTTTCGTTTTAGCGACGTATTTACTGACTTTGCTTTTTTTGATTTTTAACGATATTTTTAGCGACGTCTCTAACGTCGCAAACTTTTCAATTAGTGACGTTTAGCGACGTCTGTTGATAACATCGCTAATTTTTAATTGGTCGCTAATTTTTTAATTGGCGACATTTAGCGACGTCTATTGATGACATCGCTAAACTTTTTAATATAGGGTTCAGGATTTCATTCCCCCCATTCTGTCGATTCCCAAAAATTCGAACCCCCCTCTCCCCCCTCCCCCTCAGGCGAAGTACCCCCTTCCGGCGTTCTCCTCCTCACCCCGTACCTACCCTCCCCTCACAGGCTCCCCCACAGCCCCCCTACTCCGGCTCCCCACCCCCCGACCGCCCCCCTCCCGCACGGCTCCTCCCTTCTGGTTTGGCTCCTCCCCTTCGACGACCTCGGGCTTCTTCTCCTCCTCCTCTAGGTAAACCCTAACCCTATCTCTCTCTCTCACAGATACAGACACGATATAACACTGACACAGACATGACACACACACAAACATAGATACGACACACACACTATCACAGACAAACCCTAACACAGACATGACACACACACACTAACACAGACACGACACACACATACATTGACACAGACACGACACACTATCACAAACACACACTGAGACAGACACGACACACACACAAACACGACACAATATATATCCATGTAATTAATTAATTTACCATATTAACACATATTTTTGTTATAAAATAGTAATGCATGTGTGTATTTAACTTAATTAATAAATGATATGTGTGACCATCCTAAATAGGGTTTCTATATATGTATCGGGAAATCAAGTCAGAGATTTTACTTATGTATTAATGTAGTGTGCGGGATAAATTCACAGAGGGTGTAAACCCTAACCCTAACCCTAATCCTAACCCTAACCCTCTCTCTCTCTCTCTCTCTCTCTCTCTCTCACAGATACAGACACGATATTTGATGGAGGATACGACACATACACAGACATAGACACGATACGGGATACGACACAGACACATACACTGGTACGATATATCATTGACACGACACGGGATATGACACAGACCCTAACTCTATCTCTCTTCACTGACACGACATAGGATATCACACAGACCCTAACCCAAAGTCGAGACACGACACAAACCCTAACCCTATCTGAGTTAATTAGACGCAGTCTTGGATATCAAGTGAGGTATTGTGCAGGGAACACTTGTGCACAGTGCAGTGAGGGTGTGTGTGTATGGATATCTCGGTGCTGCGGACACTAACCCTATCCTAATCCTAACTCGGACACACACACACACGCGAACACTAACACTAACCCAAACTCGAACACGCGAACACACTAACACGCATAAACTAACCCTAATACGAACACGAACACACACATGTTTGTATCATGTCATCTCATGATACGTATGGTAAAATTGTAGGACACATGGATATGAAAGGTTAGGACACGATGTCGAGGATAAGGTTGTAAGCATTTTAAATGACACGGACACACACATACATGTCAAGTGTGGATATCCAGTAGTGTATCAGTGAGTGTCAACTATGTATCCTGGACCAAAAAAATTGACACTGGATATCCATGACTTGACTTTTCAATTAGAAAGTCATGGCCTAGATAAATGTCAAGTGTGGATATCCAGGATACAGAGTTGACACTCACTGATACACTGCAATATGAGTATCCAGGATACAAAGTTGAACGAAGAAGTATCAGTGCTGGGACTAGGTGTATCAGTGCATGTACTGTATTCCTGAGTATTCTTATATGTGTGTAGACGAGTAGACTAGTGACATGTACTATAATTTAACTATTTTCTTGAATGATCTCTATTCATCTTTGCATATCTGGAGTGAGTGTCATTTGGATAATATATACTACCAAATATTCACATGAGTATATACTTGAATGATGTCTATTCATCTTTGCAGAAGTATCTAGAAATTGATATGAATTACTATCTACGTCATCGTTCGTGGATGTACAACCGTCATCCTGATGACATGTGTGGTGTGCGAGATGAATTCATAGAGGGTGTATAGCAGTTCCTGCAGTTCGCCAAGGCGTTCCCTCAGTACATGAATGGTACCAAAATTAAGTGTCCGTGTGTGAGATATCGCAACTTAAAATATTATCCAGAAGTGGAAGTCATATACCATTTGTACTCGAAGGGTTTCACGCCAAATTACTATCAGTGGACCATGTACGGAGAACTTGTGTCTTTAGCATCAGAGTCGGAGGCTTATGTGGAGTCGTATATGGATGTCCACGACCATGCTGCTTACAACGACGGGTGGGTGAACATGGTTTTTGATGCGACGGGGCCTAGTTTTGATCTGGACAATCATGATGCAGCTGAGGAGGCACCGAATATCGATGCTGCAAAGTTCATGGAGTTGCTGGAGAATGCAAGGACTCCATTATATTCTGCTTATGAGGATCATTCACTGTTGGAGGTGGTTACAAGATTGTTGAGCATCAAGTTTAATTTTAACATGTCGCAAGAATACTATAACCGACTGATGGATTTGATTATAGAGATCTTGCCAGAGGGTGCAAAGTTGCCTAAAGACTTATACCGATCTAAGAGGATAGTGAGATCGCTTTTGATGGGATACGAGAAAATTGATGCATGTCGCAACGAGTGCATGTTGTACTACAAAGACGACAAGGATTAAGACCCGTGTAGATTCCGTGGTGCTGATCGCTACAAGGCCACTGGTAGAGGAAAGTATGTCGGTGCAAGGAAGCCTACTGATTCGATGCATTACTTGTCTTGACGTCGTGGTTGCAGAGTTTGTTTATGGTGAAGGAAACTGCAGAAAATATGAGTTGGCACAAGCGGAAACAGATCAAAGGAGTATTGGATCATCTATCCGATAGAGAAGCATGAAAGCACTTTGATCGAGAGTATCCAAATTTTGGTTCGGATCAGCATAATGTCAGATTGGGGCACTCCTCCGACGGTTTTACCACATTCAGACTTTCGGGCTCCCAGTATTCGTGTTGACCTGTGATCGTCACTCCGTACAATCTACCACCTTGGATGTGCATGATGACTCTGTATATGTTCTTAACCGTTATTATTCCGGGTCCGAATAATCCGAAAAGGAATATCGATGTGTATTTACAGCCGTTGATAGATGAGTTAAATCATCTGTGGAAAGTAGGTGCCAACACGTACGATGTTTCTAGAAAGCAGAATTTCCAGATGAGAGAACCACTTATGTGGACCATCAACGACTTTTTGGCCTATGGAATGTTATCAGGATGGAGCACTCATGGTCGTCTTTCATATCCGTATTGCATGGACCGCACTAAGGCTTTCTGTTTGAATCACGGAGGCAAACCATGGTTCTTCGATTGTCATCGACAATTTCTGCCGAAGGATCATCCGTACCAGAGGAACAGTAATGCTTTTCGTGCAGGCGTTGTGGAGAAGGCCAATCCACCACCAAGGTGGCCCAGATATACAATATGGAAAGAGGTAAAAGATTTACCAAGTGCTATCGAAGAGCCTGCTAAGGGGTAGTCGCACCCATAACTGGACGAAGAGGAGTATATTCTGCGATCTGCCATATTGGAGCACCAATCTGGTCAGACATAACCTTGATGTCATGCATATCGAGAATAACGTGTTTGATAACATAATTAATACTGTAATGGAGGTAAAAGAAAAGACGAAAGATAATCCGAAGGCCGGGTTGGACTTAGAAGAAATATGTAGACGTCATGCGTTGCATTTGATAGAGGAGGGAAATGGAAAGTTAAGCAGCCTATGTCAATTTTCTCACTGGAGAAGGAGGATAAAAGGAGACTTTGTTGGTGGATTCAGGGTCTAAAATTTCCAGACGGGTACGTGTCAAACTTGAGAAGATGCGTCGACCTCAAGGAGAACAAACTGGCGGGTATGAAGAGCCATAATTGTCACGTATTCATGGAGAGGTTAATTCCGATTGTATTTCAAAAATTCTTATCGTAGGTCATTTGGGATCCATTGACAGAGCTCAACATATTATTCAGAGAACTTTGTTCTACTAAGTTGCTCGTCGATCGTCTAGAAAAGCAAGAGAAAGACATTGCGGTAACACTGTGCAAGCTCGAGAAGGTGTTTCCTCCTAGATTTTTTGACTCCATAGAGCATTTGCCAATTCATCTTTCCTATGAGGCACGTGTTGGTGGTCCTGTCGGTTATTGGTGGATGTACCCGTTGGAGCGATATCTGAATCACCTAAAAAAAAGGTAAAAAATAAGGCACGGGTTGAGGGATCTATTTGTGAAGCTTATGTTCTCGAGGAGATTATAAACTTTTGCTCGACGTATTTCAAACCTCATGTTGCTACTAATAGAACGAGAGTTCTAAGAAACGACGACGGATATCAGGAATCTAATGATGCAATACTGAAAGTATTCAATGCGTCCGGAAAGCCTTCGAGGAAAATGAAGAAGAGATATTTGAAAGACGACGAGTTAAGGGCTGCTCAGTTATTTATATTACTCAATTGCGATGAGGATGAAGTGGAAAGGCTAGAGGGGTAAGTAATTAATATGTCCAAGTTTACGTCATCTCAATGTAATAGTATAAGCTAATATTGTGTTACTAATCAGCGGTTGCTTCGTTGTTTTTCAGCACATATAATGATGAGCTAAGGTCGGTTAGACCCTACATAACAAACGAAGAAGTAGAACAAGAAATAAGACATCATTTTTCTTCTTGGCTGTGCATATATAAGGAGCTCGGTAATTACTTTTTCTGTATGCACTTGCACAATAAGTAACTTACTATCGCTACTTTGGTATTTTGGTCGATCGTCTAATAACACCCGAGGCTTAATCTATTAGAACTCTAGCCAAGGGACCAATTATGGCCGTCAAAATATGGCCAAGTTACTGTGTGAATGGGTTTAGGTTCAAGTCAACAAATGCTCCGATCAGAGACAGCTTTCTGGATCTTGATTCCAAAAAAATAGTTTTTTGTGTATCAAATCTTCGAACTACAAAGACGTCAATCCAGGCAATGATTTCTTTGGCATCTTACGAGAGATTGTGGAGTTGACATATAATTATGGCACAGAACCTGCTAAGATCGTGCTATTCAAGTGTGAATGGTTCGATCCGATTCAAGATCAAGGTTAGAAAATTGACAAGCATGGTCTTGTGGATATAAACTAAAAGCGTAAATATCAAGGCTACGAACAATTTGTCCTATCAAGTCAGGCTCAGCTCGTGTACTTTATAACTTATCCTAGACGGGGGACAGCGAGGTCGAATTGGTGGACAGTATGTAAGACTAAAGCTAGAAAGACCATTGACGTTGAAGAAATAGCATATCAGGAGGATGAGCTACCTCTTGTAACAAATATTGTATATGTGGACTAAACGAAAGTTACCCATTACACGACTAATAATGTAGAAGAGGTAAAATTATCTGAAGAGGAAGACGAAGATGAAGTAGATAAAAGTGAAGATGAGGAGGAAGAGGACGACGAGGATTAGGAAGGCGAACAAGATAAATTTTCTGAAGATGATTGAAAATAAAATAAATCAATTTGGACTTGTGACATGTATTATATTTTGACTGTAGAATGTACTATCAATTTAGACTTGTGACACTACTAGTTATTTACTGTGAAATTATATTAATGTTGTGAGATATGCATAACATTTTGACTGTAGAATGTACTATATATTTGTTTATTTGTTCTATCATCATATATTGTTACCAGATATGACAGGACGACGCGGAGCGTTCGGCAGGTCCCGAGGTAGACGGAGTGCTCCTCCGGTACTGCCTACCTTGGTTCTGGATCCTCGGTGCCAAGTACTCCAGTATATCGACCAGTCACATCTCCGACTGCGACGACGTTACGTGGCAGCACTCCTGGGACGAGTAGTTCCAGGCCTGAGACTACTCCATCGTCCAACGTTACTCCTACTAATGGAACCATGAAGACAGATGAGCATATGGCGGAGGTTGAGCCAACGTTATCCCAGCATCAGCGAGATCCTCCATGCGCACCTCCGGACTAGACGAGGACGGAGATTTGGACTGACGGTGTAAAGTAAGTCAATTAGTTAGTTTAGCATCATATATATCGTGTATTTCCTTATTCATCATATATTTACTTTTTCGATAAAAATAATTATCTCTGTATAGATATCGTCCCTCGTCGGTACAGAGACGCCTGGGCCACTTTCTGAGGTACAACTATGATGGTCCTTGGATCAATTACTCTGATGCTCCGGATAAGAGGAAGGCGTTCTGGTTTGCACACTTCAAGGTAAAAGTATATTATATCAATCATCTAATTTATGCATATTATATAACTTACTAAATTACTTCTTGTAGCAAACGTATTTCTATCCAACACAACGGGCCGAGTTGATCGAGCAGATATTTTCTGTCATTGCCGCCAAGCTGATCCATGATGCTCTGGATGACCAGAAGGCTCATGATCGTGAAGAAAAACCTATCCAAGGTTGGATCACGCCTCAGCAGTGGACTGCGATGAGGGCTAGATTTGATGATCCGAGGTACAAGGAAAGGTCTGAGAAAACCAAGGCGGCTAGACAAAAGGCAGCAAAGTGGTGTGGTGGCTCGATTCCGATGACGGAATATTTTCGTCGTTTGGTATATTTTTTATTTCTGATATATTATTTTAATGCGAGTACGATAAAATGGTAGTAGGATAAAATATTTAATTTTAGTACTAAATAATATAGTTTTAATAGGTACAGAGGGGTGAGGATGCCAACATGGTGACCGTCTTACTGGTCACCCATCGAAAGGACGGGAATCTTATTGATGAGAGGGCCTCGCAGACCTATGTAATTATTACTTTACTATGTGTTAATTTTAATATAACTTAGAAAATATGCAAATAAATATCCACGTAGTTAGTAATAAGTACCTTAGACACATTAGCAATTATCGAGTATCCAAACTTTTCTAGGCCGAGTATCTTAGACTGCGTGAGTGGACAACTGCTAGTGCACCTACAGCGGAAGAGGCTGGTACTTCCTCGCAGCCCACTCCAGCCCGTCGGTCGACGAGCTGTGGGTGACCACCGCTGGTGGTCTCGAGAGAGGTACGTACTACGGTACGGGATCCTATGGCACCCTTGTTGCGACACAGTCATCTAGGGCCTCCACGGCAAATGCTCATTCCCCACAGCCCTCACAGGCGTTGTCCTGAGTCCAGGAGACCGTTGACCGTCAGATTGCGTCTCTCCGTGACGAGTTGCTACGAAGGATGAAAGAGCAGCCCTTGTCCCAGCCGCAGAAGGACGATGCAACGCTCATCGCACGATTTGATATGCTCGAGCGCAGCATCATGGAGCTCAGGGATATGACAGCTGGTCTTAGAGCATCGACAGAGCACAACGTGACGGAGCTGCAGGCATCACAGCTGTCCATGGGCGAGAGGCTGACGATGATGCAGGATTCAATGGTTCATAACAATACGAGACTGTTATCTACCATGGATTCATACAACCATCGACTAGCAGCATTGGAGCAGATACGTCCTCATGGTGCTTCTTCATCGACACAGACTCCACCGACGTCACTGCCTTCTCCATCGACATCGATGTCGATTTTACGGAAGCAGTATGATTTGTTCTTATCCCTGATACGTGACGGTGGTCATCCTCCTACAAATCCGCAGTAGTCCTAGTTAGGATAATTTACTGATTGTTTGTGTTTTGACCTATGATATTTGGTCATTTATGAATATTCTTTATTTTTAAGGCTTTCAGACTTTATTTCTTGCACTCAGTTATGTGGATATTTATTGTATTCTTCACGACGAGATTTTCTCCTGACTCAGTTTGTAATCCCAATATTTTGTTTCCTTCAAATTTATTATATTATTCATATTAAATATATGTTAATTTACCGGTGTTGAGTGTTCCACCGAAGAGATCGGCGAACCCAGAAAATTCAACGGAGGGTTGCTCCAGGTCTATTTATATAAATTGTGAATTCATAAACTACAGGAAGATTGGTTTGGAAACCATTCTATATTCTTTTTTTTATTTTTTCACTGAAACTTTAGCGACGTTTAACGATGTTTATATACGTCGCTAAATACGTCGTTGATTATCGCTAAATACATCGATGGTCGCTAAATTGCTAACATGGCAGTATTTACCAGGTCAATATAACGTCGCTAAATTGCTGACATGGCAGTATTTGTCAGGTCAATATAACGTCGCTAAATGTGTTGCGAAACGTCGCTAAATAGAAAAAAATTAGACAAAGATAGCAACATAAAACACGTCGCTAATTTAGCGATGTTGAGTCGCTAAACGTCGCTAATATGAAAATATTAGCGACGCAAATACGTCGCTAGAAAACGTCGCTACAGCGACGTTTTGAGACGTTTTTCCTGTCAGCGACTAGCTTAAACGCGACTTCACTGAAACGTCGCTAATTACGTCGATGAATTTTTTTAACGACGTTTTTAGCCCATTTAGCAACGTTTTTTTATGTCGCTAATTTGTCTTATTCTGGTAGTGAGTCCTTTGAGATATTGAGTGGATACAGACCCAGAATCACTGTTATCTACTATTTATTCTATATATAGAACAAGTCTTGTGGAAGGATGGTCATGGACCTTAATGAGTTCTCGGACATTTTTAATGTCCGGCGTGCTTTACAGGAAGCACGTGTGGCTAGGCACTACAAAGGTGATGGTAACCCCCATGCTATTTACCGAGGTTTACAATATCGATATCGAACCCTTCCTAAGAATATCATGATCGGTGGTATCGGTACTATCAGCGATTTCGGATTGGAGAATGACTTTTTGGTATCAAAAAACAAATAATTATTAATAAAATATTTAAATTTTCAAAATAAAATTTTCTTTATATAGGCATAATTTTAAGTATTTTCTGTGTTTCTTATTAATTTTGGAATTAGATAAAATAGTAGTTGCCCTTGCCGATTGGTTTACCTGCGATAGTAGTCACCATGCCAATTAGTTTACCTGCCGTGGATAAGGTTTTTTTTTTCTTTCTACATGCTTTTACATCTTTGTTGATTATTCTTTTTTGTTCAGTTTTTTTTTTTGCCGAATTGACTGAAAAAAGAATCCTGATGTTTATATCGGTCGATATCGACCGTATCGAATCGGTACCGAAAAATTATGGTTTTTACATTTTGAAATCAGACTACTAAATCTGGAGCAATTTTGGGAGGTCTTGCACTGGAGTTTATCATCTCAAGCCATATTTGCATATAGATAATAAAACAAAATATCAAATATTACATATTACATATGGAACCTGAATTTAATGGATATCTTGTTTAAGATTGGAATTAATATGCTTGGAAGAAAAACACGACGGAAGTTGGTAATTAAGGATTTAAATGCATTTAAAGAATATATATATATATATATATATATATATATATATATATATATATGTGTGTGTGTGTGTGTGTGTATATATAGCGGGGGTGGGGAAGGGGAATTTAGATAAATTTCGCAGGCACTTTAACAGGTGTGCCATGCCACAAGTTGTGTATATTTCATCTTTATCAAAATTGGAGCTTTTAGATCTATGTTACCCTGATTTAATCTTATCAATTTAAAATTCATATATTATGTAAAATATTTGTTAGTTTCACAAATTTAATCATATTACAATTTTAAATTCAAAGTATCAAGTTCATCCAAAATCTTATGTCTAAAAATTATACTTATTAATATATAAAACTTGATTTATAACTGATAAATACAATTCTGTGCAAGTTTAAATTTATTAAAAAAATTATATTGTAGGATTTTAAAAGTTAAATTTGAAATCCAAAATTTCAACAGTGTAGATTTATTTACCTAAGAGGGGCTCTCAGCCATCGGATATTTTTATGTTGGATCCTACGGGTTTTTTTCTTTTCTTTGACAGGAGTAAAAATTTATCGAAAAATACAGGCTTGAAATGTCAGCAACAAAATAAACTTCAAAATAACATCAGCTTCTATGTTCCAAGTTTCTCCATCGGGAGGAACAATAATTATTTGACAAACAGTTAGTTACAATAAAAATAGTAAGAAAAAAAAATGATGAACCTCCATGATAATGTGAATGTCTACAATATCCTTCAATATTCCTGTCAATCAATACTAGTTATGTCATCCCAATAACTTTCTACATTTTATTCTACACAGATATATCCCATCTTTCTTCTAGCAATAATTGTATAACGTCATCAGCAATAAAACATTCATACACAACATTCAGTCTCCAGAATGGCTACTTACTCTCCGACGGACGACGACCAACATAAAAAACAATACACTAGCAAAAATTGTTCGGTACCATCAGCTCCACTTATGAAAGCAGCAGCAACACCTAACCAGCATAAGAAATTAATGCAAAGTTGCATCTTTGGATTTCGTAACCGTTAATTAGAAGATTTTTCCTATATCTGCAAGAAGAAAATAATATACTAAAGTTTTTAATAATAGGAAGATTACACCAAGAGCGAAGCCTGTCAATAACTACGTACAAAAAAATGCTAGAAAAAAAAAAATGAAAGCTCGTGGTCCAAATTTTCTTCGAAAGCTTTTCCATGGAAGTACCATCAATCTGTTGGCATTATTGCTTAAGTGACTTAGAAGAACAGCTTCCGAGGCCGAGAAGGTACAGGAGCTGAGTTGCTCGTCTTGAGGGGGGCTTTCATTTCCTGTAACTGGGCTTCTGCTATCCTGGCAGCCTTTGGGTCTGTCAACAGAGCCTTCTGGAACGACTGCGAGAAACCTGTGGCGATGATGGTTACATGGATCTCACCAGTGTATCTATCGTCCACAACTGCTCCAAATATTATGTTCGCCGAGGGATCTGCTAGACTATTCACCACCTGCAGAAAAAAAAAAGAAGCAATTTTCATGAGCAACAGGAATACCATCTCATATATATAAAGAACAATGACTCAAGCTTTTTTATCTACAAATTAGATTAGGGGTTATTTCCTTAATATGTATAAGCATTGCAAAATCTGACATATCCCCACAGTATAGTAGATCAAAGAGTAAGCAACAGCAAAATAGAAATTGAAGCTGAACTCAGTCTTCTTTCATAAAAGCTTCATGTTTTATTCTGCTTTGAAATTGAAACCATAAAAAATAATAATCAGTGTTATTAGTTCAGTAAGTATACTGATTCATAGCAGCAAGTATTACCAATACATATCACTCAATACAACAGGTATTTTTAGGTATTTATCAATGAAACTAAACATAAAAATGGAAAAATCAGGAAAAACTAAGTTCAGGATTTATGGTTATTTGCATACGGGTGCCTCTACACACAAATGGAAAAGTTAGCTACATGTCGCAGAAGATAACCCAAACACAAAAATAAATAGGAAAAACAAACTGATGACAAGAAATAACATTTAATTGGGTAAAAGGAAATTGTTTTACAAAGAGAAGAAAAATATGGTAGGAATTTTTTCTCCATAACATTAAAATCTTATGTCAACCTACTAGAACAATCCCCACCGCCAACCCGTCTCTTTTTCGTCCACGGATACACAGACACAATTCCTTTTCCCCCTATTTTTCTACACACACACACATCTTCGTTTTCCCTATTCGCAAGACCAATTTCCCTTGCCCTTCCACCTCGGGCAAAAATGTAATATAACTTTTCTGGTTCAGTAAATGATGTTAATTCTCTATTGACAAGGCAAAAACCTTACTACTCGTGCCTAAAAACATAAATGAAAACATATGAACCCAGGTGCCCTTTCCCTTTCCATCTACTTTTCTTGTTCATTACTTTTCTATACAACGAAAATACCAAATATAGACTAAAATGATTAGCGGTCATTTTCAAAATGCTGGACTCACCTGAGATACTCTGTTCACTTCTTGTAAGGTAATATCCTTTCCGCCTGTGATATTGTACACAACTCCAGTAGCAGACTCTATTGACGATCCAATAAGGGGAGCTAAGGTTGCTTGTTCTGCTGCTTCCTGTGCCCGGTTCTTACTGGAGGAAGCACCGACACCAAGCATAGCAGTTCCAGAGTTCTTCATTACAGCTTTTACATCAGCAAAATCAACGTTGACAAGGCCAGGGATCTGCAACAATGTTGAGATGATTATAAAATCAGGATTAGTTGTATAGCCTTATGATCTACTTGCTGAAAACGTATCCTTGTAGACCCCACTCACAGTTATAATGTCAGAAATCCCTTGCACTCCTTGGCGCAAAACATCATCAGCAAAAAGAAATGCATCCTGGAGGGGGGTCTGCTCATCAACTACATCCAGTAATCGGTCATTGGGAATCACTATAAGAGTATCAACACTCTTCTGTAACTTTTCTATAGCCTCTAGAGCCTGAAATTTGGAAGAAAGAAGGCAATTCAGTGGACATGATTTATCAAAATCATGTATAAGAATTTAGAATGAACAAGATTACAAAATAGTAACAGCTATCTTAGTGCACCTAAACAGGTTCCTACACTGAAATTCAAGCTTTTGCAGATAACAAATTTAAATCGAATATCCTAGACCAAGCCTATTTCTTTAATGGTAACGCCATGCAGATAAGCTCTTAGATAATATGATTTCTTGGTACATGCTTAGACAGCTCCGGTTGGTACTAAGAGTAACTTTGTCATCAGGACATGGAAACAACAGCAGCACCCACTAAGTCATTTAAAAGCCTACAATCATATTTCAGATTTTTGTTTTGGTTTGTTCCTGAAGTAAATGAATAAGGAAACAACTTTAAGATTTTTTCAATGCTTTGATTACATATACCAAGGTTTGCAATATAGGTATTGGAATCACTTTCGGAGTTCTTCGTTTCGGAAAGACAAAATTAATAGTAATTATTATTACAACAAAACTAGAAAATATTTTATATATTTAGGCATAATTTATGTTAGCCAAAGTCAAATCAGATAAATTAGTATGTGATCTGCATGATAGGAAGAAAAGAGTTGTAGACAGTTCCATAAGAGTGCAGCACAAGATCGACAAGAGGATCTTATGTTGTCCATGATCCTCCCGTGTTAGAAAAGAAACTTTTTGTAGCCCAAATCAGTTCTAATTGTATGGGCTACTAATATAGAGAATACTATAGGTATCTTCCTACAGTGTTGAGCAAGCTGGTGGAAGTTTGTCGAGATTGGCTCGCCAAAACGCGCCATGGAGGATGGTATGACACTGAAATGGATGTTAAATTTGTCCTAGTCCACGAGCAACTGTGAATCGACAGATAAAATATCTTAGTTAAATCAAGATAAAATATTTGACCGGATTTCTTAGATTTACTACATTCATAAGTTAAACTAATCCTAAAAAAGATTGGCAAAAATATGACAATCAAATTTTAGTCGAACCGACTTAATCGGCCAACTAATTGGATAACTTATTGGACTGGTTGACATTCGACCAATTGTTGATCGGTGCTCCTAATTGGACTGGTTGACCCGTCAACCAATTGTTGATCGTTGCTCCTGAATCAAAGTCTCCTTCTTGAATAAACGTCGCCCTCGAGTTTTCCTAAACTACTGGATCTTTTCTTCCAATAAGAATAAATACTTTCAGTATATAGCATCCTTTAAGTTCTTGCATTAAACCTTTGATCCACGCTCTAGTTCGTCAGAAGTAAAGGATAAGTATGGATCATTATAATCATTGAAGTACATCAAAGATGGTATTCATAGAGTAACATCCGTAAATTCCTTAACCCATGGCTTCTCGTGAAAGATTAATGGTTGGCTTTCACCTTTGTGGTAGATCTACGTTTCTTGATTCACACCATTAAATTTGAAGAGATTATGATGGTCGTAAAATTTCAATTCTGACTCGATTTTCAAGGCGGATGAACTCAAAGTATATTTAGGATCACCACTTTCTTGAGATGCTTGCTTTGAATCAATCATTGCCATCTTGATTTCTTCGTTCATTATTCTCATCGCATCTACCTTCTTCAACTCGATCTCAAATGGTGCATTTCTATCCTGGAGTAGAGTCCAACTTTCTGTCCACTTCAAAAGCTTTGGGTAGGTCAAACTCAATTAATAGTAAGGAGACATCATTCAGGCTACAGTTGGCTCAAGTGTAGTCGACATAGACTGATCTGAATTCGACTACTCGGAGCGGCTAATTTGTCAGTTTTCCGATCGGTTACTCAAATGTTCTATTGGTGGAGTATTGAACTTGTTGCATCACCTAGTAAATCAACTGCTCGACCTAATTGAATTGGGAGAGAATTCAATATTTTATTTGGCACGAAAGACACTTGCTCACAATCGGGCGACAAAAACCAGTTCGAATCATCAATATCTTCTTTTATGACTTTATCAGAAACTTCCATCGGGATACAAGAGACTTGTACTTTTGTCCACCATGATAATGTGTTTCATTTGAGTTGGATGCAACAAACTTAACTTGGTGCCACAGACGAATTTCCAAAACCTTGAAGGCGCACTCCATATAAAAAATCAAATCGAGAGTCTCCTCGAATCGCATATGCCTATCAAAGTACGGAACAATCATCCTCATATTGCTAGTAACCATATGAAATTTTCCTTCGGAACTTAGATTTGAATAGGTAAAGGAGTTTAGGTTTGGATATTGTATTTTCAAGTTAAACGGGCTAGAGGGTTACGTTTTGAAGTGAATATAGTTATAGGGGAAAATCAATTGGGTTGATGTGTTTCAGGTTAAAATGCTAGGGGAAGAAACGGGTTTGGACTGGAATTGAAGTAGGTTAGGAATTGGATTTAGATTTAGGAATTAAGTAAAATAGGTTTTCGGTCCGGATTTGAATGGATCATGTTCGGGTTTGAACTTGGATGAAACGGATTAGATTGGTAGGAATTTAGGGTTAGGGTTTCTAGTAGAAATGAAGAGGCAGTGGTTGGTAGTTGTGATGGTGAAGAGGTTGTGGCTGATGACGAGGAAGATGGGATTCGTTGTGGTTGTCACGGCCCGCTCCCGGAATATGGCGAGCCGAGTACATTACTTGTGCTCAGTCTACGGGACCTACGAATACACCAGTACACACGATTGTCGTATGTAAAGTTCAAAGATAGGGTTAACTTGGGAACCTTGACAACTAAATACAGTTATTACATTCAAAGGAAGGGCTCTAATATAACATAATTTGGTAATCTCACGACACTACCCAAGTACAACTTACCAACCCAGAATAAATATTAACAAATGTATGCAGTATCTGATACAAATGTAAAGGGATACAACAAAATAAAAGCCTTCAGCACTAGCCCCACTCTTATTCCTCAGTCTCCTTCACACTGTACAGCAAGAACATTCCATAGGGAGTCGCATTCTAGTCTAGTGAACAAATATTATGTGGTGCCCCGTTCCCCCTATTAGGAGAGCGCGGCTAAGAAATACAAATCGGTATCGTTCGATCGGGATAGATTGAATCAAGATCTTATCCTCGTTATAAATTTGCTTCTTCGGAATCGATTCCCATATTCAGTGGACCGTGTCTCGAGGATGGACTTAGCGGCAGAGTCAAGAGGGACCTATCCGCTGCAAGTTTTCTTGTCTAGTTTTCGTTGTCGCCTTATTGCTTTCGTGCTTTTGAGTTGGTTTTCGGATTTGCGTTTTCTTGAACGGTTTCGATGGATTTCATTGCTTTCGTTCGTTAAACTGTATTTCATTCCAAGCTTGGAAAGAGTAGAAGAGATATTGATCAGTTGTTCATGGCAATGCAGGTGATCGTGCAGTAGACGTCGTGCGAACGGAGTCTTAAAGCACCTCTTTCCTTTCCTCTCTCCAACCAACTTGTGAGTGGCTATATTCGATTCAGTTGACCCTTCTTCCAAGTCTTCACATCTAAAATCTTGCATTCTTGCTTGTTCCGATCAAACGATACCAAAATAACTAAAAAGATGTCAAGATAAAAAGGAATAGACTTTGACTACTTTATGCTTGTCAATCAACTTGTGAACGGTTACCTTGTTGCATGCTAGTTCGTTTAAAATGTTCTTCATATACTTCAATTTTAGTTAGAATATATACTTCTTCTATAATTGTACTATGTGTGGAACATATTTTGTTATGCAATAAACTGTTCCGAGAGACTATGCAAAATGAATCATACCATGCTACTTGTCTCGTACTCGTATTGCCTTGAACTGCATCAATTGATAACTTAGCATAGACGTCGTTTGATTAAGGACAACTTGTGCACAAAGTCATAGTTCCTGGGACGGTCGCTGGGGCACTGGCACCGATCCGATCCGGACGGAACTTCTAGTTTAGTCTCTTGTTCTGGACGGGATGGGTTGTAGCGCACACTGTCTTTCGTTGCATATCATCCTCGTCAATGACTATTGTCCATTATGGCATCATGCTAGTGATCCCCACATACATTTAAACTGTGCAAGCTAACTATATCTTTGTGGCAGGGAAGGTCATGGTAAGTATTTGTGCAGCTGGTTCAAACGGGCAGGTAAAAGTCACCAAACGGTGGCATATTTATTTTAGTAAATTTTCATATCAATGCTTGCTGTAAAATGAACTAAGGCAAGATAGAAAGACCACAAACTTATAACTTGCATGCTTCACATAAATAACTTGTGATTTGGTATAGTTGGGTTAGCTCGCCTTCACCAGTGCATTTCGATGTACTGACCCTCGTTGCAACAGGTTTTTCGTACCAAGGAGATCCTGCACGAACCTAAAGCGACTTTTCGATCCAGTCCACCTACCGGCACGTCCTAATCGTGCCACAGAAGCAGCATTTTGAAGTTTCCAGGAGCTCGTCCACAAACTTATGCAGCTCTGTGGGAAGGCGATAGCTTCGCCAGAAGGTCTTTAACATTTTAAAGTTTTAGTAAAAAGATGTAATGTACAGGACGGCTATCTCATTTTGAGTCCACTTTTGTAAGCCCGTGCGGCAATTATCTGACTCGTTCAAGAGTTTGTAAAAGATGTCCATTATCAATAAAGAGAACTTTTTCTTGTTTCAATGTTTGTTCAATTATCTGCGTACTCTGAATATGTGCTCGTTATGCAAAAAAAATACCTTGGCCTTGTGCGATGCGCAACTTAGGCACGCAAGGTGTCACGTCCGGGGAACGACTATCGATTCCACGGAATCGGGGCGTGACATATTGGTATCAGAGCACAGCTTCAAGTTCCTTTGACCCTCGTGTCGGAAAAGTTCCTTTAACGATCTATTCCTTATGTGAACTCTTGAACTCGTTAGGCCAAAATGAGATACGTTCCATACAATGAGTCCATATTACATTATGAACCTGATATAAGTTACCTTCTTTTGAAGGAATGACTCAAGCGCAAGCATCAGCGCTAGCACAAAGAGAGGTACAAGCCCAAGAAAGTAGTTCCGGCACCTCGGAAAGTTCTCGAAGCCAGTGAGCCATGCCTCGTGTCGACCCGATTGAGCAAATGATGCGGATGCTTGAGGCTAGCCAACAGAGGGATGAGGCTCGTTATGAACGAGCCGAGAAGCGCGCGGAAGAACGACAGAGCAAGTTCGAAGGTAATCTAAAAGCTCGATTTGCAGTCCAACAAAAACAGGTAGATACCCTGCAACAGATCGTTCAGACATTGGCCTCCAACCATTCCGCGGCAACAGCAGCGACACCGGTGGAGCTACCCGTGCCTGAAGTCGAAATGTCTCAAACTCCAAAGAAGAAGGATGTGACTACCTTCGACTTTGCCGACTTCAAGAATGTCTGCAACACGCCATTTAAGGGGACTGAAGACCTGATCGTGGCTCTAGATTGGCTGGCAGAGCTTGAGGATCACTTCAAATTACTATAGGTACCTGAGGAAAAGTGTGTGGCGTGTGCCCAACTGCAGCTCCGTCTGAACGCGCACGATTGGTGGGACGTGCATCGAAGATCTCTTCCAGTTGACGATGAAGAGGAGACGATCGCGTGGGCTACTTTCCGTGGTGCGTTCGAAGAGGAGTTCATACCCCCTCCCGTACGTCGGCAAAAGGAGAACGAGTTTGTACAGCTTCGGCAAGGCAACATGACGGTGAAGCAGTACTCCGCCGAATTCAACCGGCTCGCCAAATTTGCATGCTCATATTTACCTGATGTGGCGAGTCGTGACAGAAGATTTGAAGGCGGCCTGCAACCTGTCATCCATGCGCACGTGGTCGTTCCTCAGTACTAGACGATGCGGGGAGTTCTCAACCATGCCCTTTCTCTTGAACCGCAGTACCTCCAGTTGCTGTCGGCACTGTGCATACTTCCAATCACAAGCGCCATAGCAACGAGAAAGGAAACAACACTGCAAAGCGTCCAAATAACGGCGGTAAGCAGAAAGAAAATTCAGACCAAACATGTTTCTCTAAGAAGCATGGGCATGTCATCGAAAATTGTCGTATGAGACTTGGGTTATGCCTCGCTTGCGGTGTATCAGACCATGATATTAGCAACTGTCTGCGCCGCCCAAATCGCCGCCCTCAACATCCAAATCCTGCCACAGCACCCCAAGCCAACCGAGTCGCGCCGCAACAAGAGCGTCCGCAACAAGAGCGTCATCAAGCTCAGGGCCGGGTGTACACTATGACACGAGAAGAAGTCCTGGCATCGCACACCGTCGTGTCAGGTATATTGCTTAATAACATACCTGCACGTGTGTTATTTGATTTTGGTGCAACGCATAGCTTTATATCCAGGAATTTTGCCGTGAAAAATAATATAGAAATGACACTATTGTATCTAGACCTTAGTGTTAGCACCCCGTCGGGTACAAAAATACATGTTCGTTCAGTATGTCAGGGCGGTCACGTCTGTATTGGGGGAAGGAAACTCTCGCTAGATGTTTTAGTCCTAGATATTCGGGATTACGACATCATTTTGGGGATGGATTGGCTCGGCGCTTGCTCGGCAACTATCGAATGTGTAGAGAAACGAGTCATCTTTCGTCTACCTGGAGAGGCCGAATTCTGCTACACAAGTGGTCCAGCAACAGATGCATCCAGGGCCTACATGGTGATTTCTGCAATGTCTGCTCGGCGGATGCTACACTCTGGATGCGAGAGATACTTAGCGTCGGTTCGGGACAGTTGTATTTCGCAAACGTTGAGTCTTCTTCCGTTGTGGTGGAGTTTCCTGATGTGTTTCCGAGCGAACTACCCGGCATGCCACCTGACCGAGAGATCGAGTTCACCATCGATACATTCCCAAATACTCAACCGATTTCCAAGGCTCCGTACAGAATGGCCCCTGCTGAACTAAAGGAGCTAAAGTGCCAACTTCAAAAACTGCTGGACCGTGGATATATTCGTCCGAACGTGTTTCCTTGGGGCGCGCATGTACTCTTTGTAAAGAAGAAGGACGGAACATTGCGACTCTGCATAGACTATCGGGAGCTAAACAAGGTCACTATCCGAAACAAGTATCCCCTGTCCAGGATCGACAACCTCTACGATCAACTGCAAGGGGCGTCGTTGTTCTCGAAAATCGATCTTCGCTCTGGCTACCACCAATTGAAGATTAAGCCAGAGGACATGCCGAAGTCAGCATTCCGAACCCGCTGTGGCCATTATGAGTTTTCTGTTATGCCATTTGGACTGATAAATGACCATGCCGCTTTCATGGATTTGATGAACCGTGTGTTCCGACCCTTTCTCGACAAATTTGTGGTAGTTTTCATATATGACATCTTAGTGTACTCGAAGAACAAGGATGAACACGCAGGACACCTGCAGATGGTGCGTCAAACTCTTCGAGACAATAAGTTGTACGCGAAGCTAAGTGCGAGTTTTGGTTGGACAGCATATCTTTCCTTGGACACATTATTTCCGCAGAGGGCATCTCAGTTGACCCGAAGAAAGTAGAAGCCATCGTGAAGTAGAAAAGGCATGAGTCAGCTAGCGACATTCGGAGTTTTCTTGGTCTAGCAGGCTACTACAGGAGATTTATAAAAGATTTTGCAAGGATCGCCTCGCCTCTGACTCATCTCACCCGGAAGGGAGTAACGTTCGCGTGGACGGACGACTGTGAAGCTTCATTTATGGAGTTAAAGCAGCGACTTGTCTCAGCACCAATTCTTACCCTTCCAGATGGACCCAATGATTTTAAGATCTATAGCGACGCCTCAAGAAAGGGTTTGAGATGTGTCCTTATGCAGAGGGACAAAGTGATAGCCTTTGCGTCGAGGCAGTTGAAGCCTCACGAGAAGAACTATCCAACGCACGATCTGGAACTTACAGCGGTGGTGTTCACACGAGAGTTGTGGCGGCATTACCTTTATGGTGTGCCGTGCGAGATCTTCACGGATCATAAAAGTCGAAAGTATCTCTATACTCAAAAAGGATCTGAATCTACGGCAACGACGTTGGCTTGAACTCCTTAGCGACTTTGACTTGATGATCAGATACACACCGGGCAAGGGCAGCGTTGTAGCTGATGCGCTGAGTCGAGTGTTCGTTGGGAGCTTGGCTATCGATGACAGGCTGCGACGAGATCTTGAAAGTTTAGATATTATACTTAGAATCAGATACAAAAAGATGGCGCAAGTGGCTCAGCTGCGCCTCGAACCAGACTTACTAGAAAAAGTTAAATCCGCTCAGAAGGACGACATATTCCTGGAAAAGATGCGAAGTCTTATCTCAGCAGGAAAGGCAACCGACTTTGCGGTAAGCACGGATGGACTGATGCGGGTAAAGAAAAGATTGTGTGTTCCTAACGATGCAAACCTCAGAAAGGAGATACTCACCGAAGCCCACTATGTGAGTTATACTTCACATCCAGGTAGCACAAAGATGTATCGAGACCTCCGTACGATATTTTGGTAGCACGGCATGAAGAGGGATGTGGGGCTGTTTGTGTCACAATGCATGGCTTGTCAGAGAGTAAAGGCCGAGCACCAGAAGCCGGACGGAGAGATGCAGAACCTTGCTATACCGGAGTGGAAATGGGAACACATAACAATGGATTTTATCGTTGGTTTGCCAAAGATGCAACGGGAAAACGATGCCGTCTGGGTCATCGTCAATCGACTCACCAAGTCAGCTCACTTTCTGCCTATCAAAGTTACTTGGAGTAATAACCGCCTGGCCCAGATCTACCTCAATGAGATCGTTCGACTCCATGACGTGCCCGTATCCATTGTCTCCGATCGAGATGGTCGATTCTTATCACGTTTCTGGGAGAGCCTTCAGTCAGCAATAGGAATGAAGTTGAAGTTCAGCTCCGCCTGTCATCCTCAGACAGACGGCCAGACAGAGCGGGTCAACCAAATCCTCAAAGACATGCTACGGCTCTGCACCTTGGACTTGAAGACAAGTTGGGACATGCATCTACCATTAGCCAAATTTGCATACAATAATAGCTATCAATCTAGCATTCAGATGGCGCCGTATGAGGCGTTGTATGGGCAGAAGTGCAAATCCCCGATCTGTTGGGATGAAGTTGGTAAAGTCAAATTCTTGGCCCGGAACTCGTGGAACAAACCGTCCAGAAGATCCGCTTGATTCGTGAACGGCTGAAGGTAGCACAGAGTCGTCAGAAAAGCTACTCAGACATGCATCGCCGACCTCTTGAGTTCTTAGAAGGAGATCGAGTATTTCTCAAGGTCTCGCCCATGCAAGGAGTTACCAGATTTGGAGTAAAGGGGAAGCTAAGTCCAAGATTCGCCGGCCCGTTCGAGATACTAAAACGAGTCGTCCCAGTCGCGTATCAGATTGCCCTGCCACCGTCCCTATCTGAAGTGCACAATGTCTTCCATGTTTCACAGCTTAGGAAGTACGTGTACGACCCGAGTCATGTGGTAGATCTTGATCAATTGGACTTAAGGACAGACTTGACTATGTTGAGCATCCTGTGCGGATCTTAGATCACAAGGAGAAGCTGCTTCGAAGTCGCTCGGTTCCTCTCGTGCGCGTACTTTGGAGAAATCATTCGGTCGAAGAATCGACCTGGGAGCTTGAGTCTGAGATGAGGAAAAAGTTTCCTTCATTATTTTATAGTGGTAGGATCCATTCCTAAGTTTCGTTGACGAAACTTCCTATTAGTTGGTTAGGATGTGGTGCCCCGTTCCCCCTATTCGGGGAGCGCGGCTAAGAAATACAAATCGGTATCGTTCGATCGGGATAGATTGAATCAAGATCTTATCCTCGTTATGTATTTGCTTCTTCGAAATCGATTCCCATATTCAATGGACCGTGTCCCGAGGATGGACTTAGCGGCAGAGTCAAGAAGGACCTCTTCGCTGCAAGTTTTCTTACCTAGTTTTCGCTGTCGTCTTGTTGCTTTCGTGTTTTTGAGTTGGTTTTCGGATTTGCGTTTTCTTGAACGGTTTCGATGGATTTCATTGCTTTCGTTCGTTGAACTGCATTTCATTCCGAGCTTGGGAAGAGTAGAAGAGGTATTGATCAGTTGTTCGTGGCAATGCAGGTGATCGTGCAGTAGACGTCGTGCGAATAGTCTTGAAGCACCTCTTTCCTTTCCTCTCTCCAACCAACTTGTGAGTGGCTATATTCAATTCAGTTGACCCTTCTTCCAAGTCTTCACATCTAAAATCTTGCATTCTTAATTGTTCCGATCAAACGATACCAAAATAACTAAAAAGATGTCAAGATAAAAAGGAAGACTTTGACTACTTTATGCTTGTCAATCAACTTGTGAATGGTTACCTTGTTGCATGCTAGTTCGTTTAAAATGTTCTTTATATGCTTCAATTTTAGTTAGAATATATACTTCTTCTATAATTGTGCTATGTGTGGAACACACCTTGTTATGCAATAAACTGTTCAGGAAGACTATGCAAAATGAATCATACCATGCTACTTGTCTCGTACTTGTGTTGCCTTGAACTGCATCAATTGATAACTTAGCATAGACGTCATTTGATCACGGACAACTTGTGCACAAGGTCATAGTTCCTGTGGACGGTCGCTAGAGAACTGGCACCGATCCGATCCGGACGGAACTTCTAGTTTAGTATCTTGTTCTGGACGGGATGGGTTGTAGCCCACCATGTTCTTTCGTTGCATACCATCCTCGTCAATGATAGTCCATTATGGCATCATGTCAGTGATCTCCACGTATATTTAAACTATGCAAGCTAACTATGTCTTCGTGGCAGGTATGGTCATGGTAACTATTTGTGCAGGTGGTTCAGACGGGCAGGTAAAAGTCACCGAACTGTGACATTTATTTAAGTAAATTTTCATATCAAAGCTTACTGTAAAATAAACTAAGGCAAGATAGAAAGACCACAAACTTATAACTTGCATGCTTCACATAAATAACTTGTGATTTGGTATAGTTGGGTTAGCTCGCCTTCACCAGTGCATTTCGATGTACTGACCCTCGTTGCAACAGGTTTTCCGTACCAAGGAGATCCTGCACGAACCTAAAGCGACTTTTCGATCCAGTCCACCTACCGGCACGCCCTAATCGTGCCACAGAAGCAGCATTTTGAAGTTTCCAGGAGCTCGTCCACAAACTTATGCAGCTCTGTGGGAAGGCGATAGCTTCGCCAGAAGGTCTTTAACATTTTAAAGTTTTAGTAAAAAGATGTAATGTACAGGACGGCTATCTCATTTTGAGTCCACTTTTGTAAGCCCGTGCGGCAATTATCTGACTCGTTCAAGAGTTTGTAAAAGATGTCCATTATCAATAAAGAGAACTTTTCCTTGTTTCAATGTTTGTTCAATTATCTGCGTACTCTGAATATGTGCTCGTTATGCAAAAAAAAATACCTTGGCCTTGTGCGATGCGCAACATAGGCACGCAAGGTGTCACGTCCGGGGAACGACTATCGATTCCACGGAATCGGGGCGTGACATATTAGGTCATCAAAGACATGCAAAAACCTAAAACAATATTTTGAGGGTGTAAAATGATAAAGAGTAATGTTGGAACGTGAATTGAATGATAATTGAGAATTGATAACTAAAATTCGACAATAGAAAGAATAACCCTAATTCAATAAAACACAAAACCTAGCACTCAACACTCCAATCACAAACACATACAATACAAGCAGCCAATTCTATATGACATGCAATTTAGATAACACTATGGATCAATCATAGGCTATTTTTTCAACAACAATCCTATTTACTTGGGATTAGGTGGTTGGAGTGGTTGCAAGTATTGACCGATGCTTAGGCCGGTCCAAATAGGTTGTGGTACAAAGATATGTTCATTATTAGTCTTAACCAATACGAGATCAAGACAAAGATCTTAATTGATGCGAGATCAAGTTAAGGACTGGTGCAAGTCCAAAATAGAAAAGTGAGCTAAGTCTCACACTCTCTACAAGACCTTACGAAAAAGCTACTAATCAACCTTCATTCCATTTGGCCCTAATGTTCTTCCCCACCCCAAGGTGCAACCTTATCTACAACCAAGCCTAAACTACTATTATCTTGTACACGAAGGGAGCATGTGTTTTGATCTGTGTCCACAAAAGTTATGTCCTCGCTTGGTCCCTACGGAACTGATCGTCCTCGCTTGGGTGCGAGTGCAAGCCTAAGTTGCGCTTACACCAGACATAGTACCTGCACAAGACACAAGTCAGACGAAAATATACATATATAAGCACAGAATGTAAATGCAGAGAATCAAAGTTGAACACATTTGATAAGAACACAAAATATTTTCTTTATTGACTACTTGAAGATTGGATTACAAAGTACTTGCTTGGCTAGTTTTGGGTTTGTAAAAAGAGTTGTAAGCCTTCTACGGCATATTTTAATTGAAATTTGGATTCCATTGCGCGTCCGATTGTTCATATCCTACGCCTCCTAGAAAACCTAAGTATCCGTCCCCTAAGACTTATTAATGGCTATCAGTGGTTAGTCACCAAGCTTAGAGAATTCAATTGTAAACACGCAACTAAGCCTAAGTTAAGGATTTTAGCACACAAAAGTTTTCCGAATCAAAATTTGGTTCATCTTTCAAATTTTCTGAGAATTTCGACAAAGTATCATTTATATTTCTTGATCCTAAAAACCCTGTCAACACAAATAAATTCGACCAAGAGCTATATAGAATTTTCATAACAAAACATCCCCTCGCTTGTTCACCTTATACCGGAATCCCATAAAGGAAGAAAATACGGAGTTTTGAAGTGAGATAAGGTTCACCATGTTGTTTCGAGTCGAATGACACCTCTTACACAACATATCAAGCAAGTAAAAAGGCTAATACAAATACAAGATTAGGTATTTAAAAGTCGAAAAGGAAAGAAACATTGATATGAAGACTTGTGGTTAATATCTAGTTATCACTAGGCTTTAAAGTAAGACTAGGGATTCATGTACGAACACAAACAAAATATACATATGGTTAATATCTAGTTATCTCTAGGCTTTAAAGTAAGACTAGGGATTCATGTATGAACACAAACAAAATATAAAAGTGCTAAATTTGGGCTGTAATATTGAATTTTCGAGTCTAGGGGTACTAATATTTCGCCCTAATGTAATACTATTATATATGGACGAGGATCTAACAAAATTTTCCTAAGAACGATACCAATCTAGCATGTATTGCTGAATTCTAATTCAAGGTGGTCGATTTTGGTCATATCATCAAATTTTTGGCTTCGACCCTACTCCAAACTAAGCCTAACCTATGACATACATAACATTCATTTAAAAGTCAGTCTCCGAATGGTCGATAGCGACTAACTCAAGATAGGTAAATACTGAGTTTTAAATAAACAGGCCTAAAATGAGCAGAAAGATCATTTTTGGAACGACACGCCCTAAGCAATGATAGTGATTGATACTGAACAACCGCACTATGGTTCCTACACTCGATAACTGATATCACTAAGCTTAATAAGTGCTGAATTGAATGAACAAAGGTCTAATTATAGGTAGAAATCTTAATTTTGGCTTGGACACGGCCTAAAATAACCATATTCAATACCAATACTAGGAAACTTTAAATTACTAGTCTAAGGTGGACAATGAGATTCAATTAGGAGACGTACATGCTGAATATAAAATAAACTAGCCATAAATGATAATCAGGAACCCCGAAACCATGTCGGAAGAGTCCGAAACTTATATCAAAGTTACCTGATACAACTAGGATACTAAATAACAATTGATAGGCCTATTAGGCCATCTAAAATTGTGATTTAACCTAATTTCAGATCCGGTCAGCGGGTACATTTCTGCAGAATTCTAAATTAAAGTCATTCCGATCGATGTTAGAACGATTAGGACAAGCATATTAATTTAGCGGGGTTTCCTAAAAATTGGAAACCCTAAAGTAACAAATTACTGCTAAGATAAGCATACACCTTAATTTACAATGATTTCATGACCATACATTTAAAATAAACAATTTAAATTCAAACCTACATGTTAGTAAACAACCTAAATAATTAAGGGTACATAACATATTCACGACATACAATTAAAATTGGAAGAATTGAATGGAATTGGGAAAAAAATAGAAATTTCAAAGAACAGGAGTTGGGGCTTGCCTTGGGTAAGCTTCTCTCCTTTTTCTTCTTCCGTCCTCTTTCCTCTTTTTCTTTTCTTCCTTTCCTTTTCCTTTTCCGTTTCTTTCTTTTCTTTTCCTTTCCTCTTCCTTGGCTTTTTCCCCTCGGCCTCCTCTTCTTTCCTCTCCCTCTCTTTTCGGTTGCTCCCACTATCATCCGCCGACTAGTGGTGGTGGTGGTGGTGGTGCCCCTCTTCTTCTTCTACTTGATCTTCTTCCCTCTTCTTGTTTTCTCCTCTTATCTTCTTCTCTTCTTTTTTGTGTGGAATGAAATTACCGTATAGGGTAGGGAGCGTGTTAAGTGTTGGGCCAAGCTAGACAAGTGGCCCTCTTGGGCTACTAAGGTAACAACTTAGACCATGAAGTGTCCACCTAAAAGAAAAAAGAAAATATAATGAAAAAAGAAAAAATATTAAAAATAATATTTGGACTAATATATATATATATATATATATATATATATATATATATATATATAAAGGGGGATTAATCCCAAATTAAAATAAGGGTTTGGGTTAAAGGTGAGAGACTAGGAAAAATTAAATAGCAAATTATAAGCATATGTATATATACATAATTAAAAATAATTTATATGATAATAAATACTATAAATATTATTAAAATGAAAATTGAAATTGCAACTGTAATACAGAGGCAGATTGGACTCAAGACTCGGCTTGGGGTGATGATCGTGAACTTGGGGATAATCGCGGACTGGAATAGGATTGAATAAGTTGATGATAAGGGGATCAAAGGTCGGCTGGGAATTGGCAATGAGGGGTGGAGGAACGATCAAGGATGAGTGGTTGTGATTAGTCAAAGAGGGGACAACTAGGCATATAGGGCTCGACTTGTGGAGGCGTTAGGCCATGCAACTAGTGGTTGCAGCAAAGAGGACTAGGTTCAAGGGGAGGCTGATAGTGGTGGAGGATGAAGGTAAAGGCTGGAGGTATGCTGAGGTACGCTGGAGGTGGTTCGCAGCTGCAGAGGAGAGCTTAGCTCTAGCAGTAGTGACGGGAGATGCTTGCGGTGGTTGTACCAACTGAGTAATGGCATGAAACTTCAAGGAGAAGGCAATAGTAAAAAAATGTAATAGAGAGATTTTTATTTATTTATTTGAGATTAAGAAGTGGTGGGTGAAGATGACACGGGATAGAGAATGGTGACGACGGTGGGCATATAATGATAGAGTTGTGGTGATGGTGGGCAAATGAAGACAATAACGATCGAACTTGGTGTCAACTATGCGCTAATCGTCAACGAATCGAAACTAAAGCACTAGTACCACCTAATATAGGAAAATTATTTTACATATCTTTGTACAATGTTTAGCCGGTAGGAAGAAATGGATTTGTCAAGAATGGCTCACCGAAACGCATTGATGGAGGATGGTACAATATCGAAGCAAAGTAGGGATATGGGTGAGCAAAAAACGGTTTTAGAACCGAAAATCGACCCGATCCGACCCAAAATCGCAGTTCGAGTCGGATTAAAAAATTACTGGTTGGAATTCGGTTTATATATATATATATATATATATATGAAAATCGATTAACGGTTCAGGTTACGGGTTTTGAATTCGGTTTCCGACCCGAACCGAAAATCAATTATATGTATATGAAATTACCAAAAAAAAACCTTCACATATATATACTCAAAAAATGCTAAACCTAACCTACATTTCTCTCTCATTTGTTCCTCAGTCGTTCTCTTCTCATTTTTCCGTACTCTCTCCTTATTTTTTACCGCAGTCGTTCTCTTGCTTAAGAGTTAACGGTTCAGGTTACGGGTTTTGAATTCGGTTTCCGACCCGAACCGAAAATCAATTATATATATATGAAATTACCAAAAAAAAACCTTCACATATATATACTCAAAAAATGCTAAACCTAACCTACATTTCTCTCCCATTTGTTCCTCAGTCGTTCTCTTCTCATTTTTCCGTACTCTTCTCCTTATTTTTTACTACAGTCGTTCTCTTGCTTAAGAGTGCCATGGGTGAGAGAGGGAGAGGGAGACCAAAGACCCAAAAAAAAGAACTTCGAGGAAGCTATCGCAGTAGGAGAAGAAGCCACTGGCCAGGGGTAGCCAAAAAAAGAACTTTGAGGAAGCTTCAAGCCAACCAAGTGTGGTCTCCTAGGAAGAGAGGTATTGTTAAGTGCTATTTATTTCTTTTTCTTTCTTTGTC
This sequence comes from Iris macrosiphon, assembly GCA_036927795.1. Lineage (NCBI taxonomy): Eukaryota > Viridiplantae > Streptophyta > Magnoliopsida > Asparagales > Iridaceae > Iris > Iris macrosiphon. The sequence continues at coordinate 33,507,830 of JAYESA010000001.1, read as the reverse complement.
TTCCATCTTCTTCAACTCAGTGTTTGTTTTCTCCTATAGAAAACACACTTCTTGTTGACAACATGTTTGATCCCTTTCAATGAGACGGGATCACGTAACACGTTTTACGAATTTTAATTTAGTTTTTCCCTTTTTATGAGTCTAGATGCCCGATGCTTTATTTTATTTTTATTGTGTTTTACTAATTTTAATTTGGTTATTCTTGTATTTTGTTGGTAGAGGAATCTGTATAAACTTTGAAGATAGAAATAATATGTATTAAATCGAAAATTTTGTACAAAAAATGCTATGGATAGGTATATTGATCTCATCCGTAACTATTCTTCTACAGTCCTATCTTTTTCTTTGTGTTAAATAATGGTTTTGTTGATTAATGATTGAAGAAATGTGTACATTTAGTTTTGAAACCGAACATTTTTAATTCGGTTCGGTTTTGTCCAATTTTTCTACAAAACGGTTCGATTTTCGGTTTTGATAAATATGTTTTTCGGCTATTTCGATTTTTTTTTAAATGGTTCGTTTTGAACCGAACTGAACCGTTGCTCACCCGTAGTGGAGGATTACCTATGTCACGGAAAAGAACATTATATTTGTTCGACTCCACGAGCGGTTATCTAATCCTCAAGAGATGTATAAATCCACGAACTATCAGGAATTCATCAAAAATAAAGAAACAATCATATGGAATTCATTAGAGGTTTTTATTTCTTTTCTCAAAACTATTACAAAGAAGCTTTATATAGGCTTTACAAAACTTGGAGGATAAAAAAAAATCTAATCATAATCCTAAATAAATACCTACTAAATCTAATCATAAGAAAAGAAATATCTTAATCAAGGTCAAAAGATTTAACCAAATTTTCTAGATTTATTACATGGATAAGTTACCAAATCAAATTGTATCAACTTACCTCTTCGTCTAGATACGTTATTGTATTGGGAAACATAGAGTATGCTCCTTCATTGCATGAACTCAAACTGCAATCTAGAAGGTAGGTCTACCTACAAGCTAAATGGCCACCTATGTTTTATGGCATGTAGATCTCATGCCCATAGCTACCTTGGCTAAAAATTTGGCACAAACATAAAGAGTTGACGTCAGGTTGACAATTGATCATAAAATTATCAAATCTTGTATAGAGCTTTCTTATGCTCCATAGTCGACCCCTCTAAAAAGAGAAGGCTTGGATGATGATGATAAGCTACTCTTAAAAAGATAAAGTAAAAATATGGTAGTCAAACTTTTCAATAGTCTGTCGAACTGACTCATTCGGTCAACTGGTCGGATAATTAATTGGACCGGTTGATTTGTCAACCAATTGTCGACCGATACTCCTACATTGGGTGGAGTTTGTTGTAAGATTATTATGGTGTTAAAGTGCGTGTAACTTGTTTCAATCCCTTGTACTCATGTTGGTGATTATGACAATGGTACCACTTTATTGCTCAGGACCCGAGAGATCTTGAAAGCAACTCGTGCCCAGGAATCATAAATAAATGATATGTAGAAGTAATATTGCGATAGTATAAAGATATTACCATGAACCTTTACAAAACTTTAGAGTTTTGATATGGTGACAGAGAAATTAAGTTATTTAACATGGTATCAGAGAAATAAAAGATATAATGAGACGCATCATGTAACTAGAGAATGTCATTCCTTTTTACCCTTTTGCTTCATGTGACATAGAGATGAATGCAATTCCTTATAGTAAATTGTATCATCTTGCCCCTTCATCTAGACTCTTTATAGTCTAAGGTAAGTTGCAGGGTGCTCCTTGGTTGTAGGAGCTTAAAGTGCATATCCAAAAGGTAGGTTGCACAGCATGAAGATATCATTAATTGTGTGACAGTGAAGCCAATAATTATTTTAACTTTAGGTTCATGACATCTACTACTTTTTAAGTATTTGACTATGCGACAAGAATCGCATAGACATTCATGGTTCATTATTGTCTACTGCTTGAGATTATCTCCCAGTTCATAGTGTTGCTCATTAGCACAGATGCTTATAAACTTCACTAATGTCTACACGCTAGCTAATGCAACCACAATAACAAAATATGTTTAACTAAAATATACTTTTTCCCTATCAAAATAGGGACACTACAAATTGAGAAGGTTCCAGTCCCACAAGAACTAAATACCAATCTGACATCAACTCACTAGGGGAACTATGGAAGAGAGGGGCTCACCAAAAATCCGGTAAGGCAGGTTGGTGTACTGAAAAGAATTTAGAAGGCGGCAAACATGTCTGAAATTCTTCTCGAGTAAAAAAAGAGGTCAGAAAAAAAGAGAAAGATGACACAGTAGATATTAGAAATTGCATTCATCACATGGCAGTATGAGCCAAAGATTAAAAAGAATACACACAGTTAAAGTTCTTATCATGTTTGAAACATCTCGTTTTCTCAGACCACTTGGTTCAAGGAATATGAAAATTACAAGTAAACCGACCATCTTTGCAGGTATTTCAGAATTCCTAGTTCAACTCCCATGGAAAAAGGATGCTCAAACCAGAATAACACCACAAGCCAACAGCCTGACTGATTTTATTTTTTCAAATTACAGTGATGAACATAAGAAGCTTCTTTGGATCACTCAAGCACTCTAAAATACTGAAGATCAATCATCACACTCTAAGTGCCTATTCTGAAAAGCCAATGAATAAAGCATAACAAAATACTGGCTTTGTAGACCTTGACTGGTTTAGGGAATCAGGTGGAACTCTGAATACCAGTATCCCCACTGGTTTGGTATAAAAGAATAAAGCATCACACTCTAAGTGCCTATTCTGAAAATCCAATGAATAAAGCATCTAAAATACTGGCTTGTAGACCTCGACTGGTTTAGGGAATCAGGTGGAACTCTGAATACCAATATCCCCACTGGTTTGGTATAAAAGAATAAAGCATCACACTCTAAGTGCCTATTCTGAAAATCCAATGAATAAAGCATCTAAAATGCTGGCTTGTAGACCTCGACTGGTTTAGGGAATCAGGTGGAACTCTGAATACCAGTATTCCCCCTGGTTTGGTATAAACGAAATAAGATAAAACAAATAACATAAACCAGTCATTAAAAGTGTCAACTAACATATCTGAGATAAAAGGGATATAAAAGAGAAAATAACGACAAAAGAGGCACAAATAGTATATTATAGAAGTCAAACTTTACCACAAAGACGATATGATATGGAAAATGACCTTACAGAAGCAGAAACCAACTAACCCTAATTCTTGTTTAAGATTGCAATAAATGACTGCATGAGGTCAGCCCCAAGAGTCAACCAAGCCACAAGTTTTGTCATACAAAAATATTGACAGATTTTAAGGAGACGAGCTTCGCTTGTTCCAGCTAATTAATAGGCCAAGGTCTTTTCACTGGTCAGAATTTATAGCATTTATCATCTCCAAAGAAAAAAATAAAATTGAACTCATAAAATGGAAATGCCTTGAATCATATATCGGTTTTTTTCCCGAATTAATGCGAGATAGCCCTTAATACAACTGAATGGATAAAATGAATCCATGTAGTCGACCACAAAACTAGGCTCACTGTTCGGGTTCGGGTTAGGATCGGATTTATGTAATACCCAAACACAAACTCTGCTCAGCATTTTGTCAGATTAGGATAGGCGTCCAATTCCCTTCTAATCAGAATGTGTGAGAATTTGGATTTTATATAGTTGTATATTAAGTTATTTGGAAGTACTATTCAATATACTTATATAATTTTAAGCAATTTTAAACAATCATTTAAGACCATATCTATGGTTGTTTGTACTTTTTCAACAACATTCTAGATGGTTCTCACATACGCTGTGTATTTCTGAAACAATAGTGAAGCTTGATTTATACAAAAAATTATGGTGCATTTCAAACTTTATTATAAGATATGATAAAATCGATATTTTCTATATATAAATTAGTATCGTATTACTGATCAGGTTTTGTCTCTGAATGAACCATATCCAAAGCTAACCATTAAAGATCTCAGGCTTTTTTTGGGGATTGAGAACCGGATTGGGTGATCGGTTACCACTGACTGCCTACACAAAAGCTCTTGGGAGAAGCCTAAGTTATTGTATCTGCATCAAGGTTCAAAAACTTGGTTTAGGTATCAGTTTCGGCAGTTTTTTTTTTTTTTTTTTTTTTTGGTTACGGGTGGATGACTAGTTCCTGACCTGGTTAACTGGTTCTACTTCTGAACTATCATTTATCCAATCATCAAATTGTTTAAAGAAGTCTTTAGTACAACTGGAAGATTAATGAAAAGACTACCAAGTAAATAAACGGAAGAGACATAATCTTACAGAAATATTTATATCAATGAGACAGATGCACTGCTTGGATCTTTGGTCAAAGAAAATAGTGGTCAAGATAACTAAAGAACAAAGTAATACCTACCTGTAAAGATCTTTTACGACCTTCAAAGTTGAAGGGATAAGTAACTACTCCCACGGTTAAATAACCAGCTTCCTTTGATATTTGGGCAACAACTGGAGCAGCACCTGATCCTGTGCCTCCACCCATACCGGCAGTTATGAAAACAAGATCTGAACCCTTAAGTGCATTGTGTATGGCTTCTCTAGATTCCTCAGCAGCTTGCTCCCCTAGAAGGGGATTTCCACCAGCACCTGCAATTCCAGGCAAAAATACAGATACCCAAGTCATGTTTTAATGTCATTATCATCTTTCGGCCTATTCTATAATCTGCAGTATCTAAGAAGTGTCGACCATGTAAAGAAACATATAGTTAAAGTGTCCATATATCACCACAAGGATTCCTTCACTCAATTGGAGTAGAAGAAATAGATCAGTGAGACTGGTCATGATATATGAGATATAGCATGACATGTTTCCAATATCCTCCTTTAGCATAACAGTAATGCTACGCTGAGGACTCATCTATCACGAGTCCGTTATCTCACCACCAGTAATGCCAACTCCATTTAATGTGGTACCTGTGCAGCTCTTCTTTGATACAAGGATAATTAACTTCTGGTTAAGATCTCTCTTGTTTAACCCACCCTTTCTTGAAGTAATTTCCCTCCAGTTAAAAATGTATTTCTCTTGGTTAATGTAGGAACGGTCCTAATGCTATTTTCTTCACAGTTCATCCGCACCGCAAACCAGCGAGCGAGCGCTTGTAATTTACATGGGCGCGACGATTCGCGGCAGTTTTTGTCGCGGCAGATTCATCTGCACGGCGGGGGCCTGACACGGGGGCCTGACATGTTGTATCGATGAGCACGGGACTGCTCTTTGCGACGCAGAAAAAAATGAAAAGCTCCTCGGACACTTTGGACCTCCGAGGTGGATTTCATAGAAAAACTGCAAACCTATTATAGGGGGTAGGTGGTGACCGTGGAGGATTTTCATAATGCGGGACAGTCCCTTCCGCACTAAGGGGAGAAATTTGAGCATCATGTGCTCGTCGATGCGCCCGATGCGACGGCTCCACGCACACGGGGGCGCACTGAGGCGACCAACGCATCGAACGACTGCATCAGCCGACCGTCTCACTCAAGTGTAGTGCGAGACAAGGTGTAGGTACAGTTTCCATCGCGCGCAACAGTCAAGCATGTACGGAGGCGAACAATTCTACTGTCTCGTGCTAGCCGAGGACCCTAACGTGACAGTTCTGTCAGAACGAGGGTAAGGTGCAACGTGCAGTTTGGTTGATCGCATGACCTGGGCAACACCCACTGCAGCGGCTCGTTTGCAGCATTTTCTGAGTTGTGCGACAGAATATGTTGCAACTCATGCCGTTTCCTGCCCTGGCAAGCAAATCTCTTCCTTCTCCCCTTCCACACTAGCTCTAACGGCAGTAATGCTACACTAACAGGAAGTTGACAATTTCATCCAAGAGATTTGTTTTTTCATTGTAACATAGTAACCATTATGTATTTGAACCATATGATTCAACAAAGCAACTCCTTTCTTTTAGTCCCACATGGGAAAGGAGAAGTCATTCTCCTTTCCATATATTGCTTTACCCCTCTTAGTGGGTAAGTGGGCTTTATAGGGGATGGGCTTGAACTCATCCAACCCGCGAGCGGGTGCGCGATTTAATGCGCGTTTTTACGCGTTTATTATTCGCGCACTTAGCACTTTGCACGCTTGCGCGCCGCGAAACGGACACGGGTACAAATGTAATTTCATAACTTATTTTATTTTATTTTTTATTTCCGTTGATTTAGTCTGGTGGGTTGCTGGTCTTCCGCGGAACTGTTCTCACGTAATCCCGTTACGGAAAAAGTGGGAAAGGTTACGTGAGGGGTATATCCAGGACACGATCCTGAGATCTGAAAAAAAACAGAAATCGATTTTTTCTTCTCTCTCTCTCTCTCTCTCTCGCTCTCTGTTCGGACGAAAGAACATCTCACAGAGACGAAAAAGAAAAGAAAAAATACCAGAACCAAAATTCCTCCAAAACTCCTCCGTCCAATCTCTAATTTTCGGGCAAGGTTGTGATCGTTCGTGGGATTCGCCACCGGGTGCACGGTGAAGTGAATCGAAGGATTCGTTGTATCTCGGGGATAGATCGCCAGGAACCCACTGCACTGTTCGTGGGGCAAAATTCTATTCTAAGAACAGCGTGTAACGTGCCTCGAATCCTCTACCATTTCTTGTTTTTAATTTTACATCTTCCTATTTGCATTTTTTAGGAATTTAACCAACAATCTTAGAATAGAATTTTTTCCGTAGCTTCTGTCTACTTTCTATTTTCTGGTTGAAAAAATTTCTATCTACATGATGAACACCGTAGAAGAACTGACCACGAACATTCATAACTCCTCCAAACCGGAGAAGTTTGATGGCCTAAATTTTAAGAGATGGCAGCGTAGGATGACCTACTGGCTGACTTGTTTGAAACTGGTTAAGGTTCTCAAAGAACCGGAAATCCAACCTGACTTACACGAACCTGCAAGGACCCACGAATTAGAGTCCTACAACGAGACAGACTTTATCTGTCACGGTAAAATTCTCAGTTGTCTTTCTGACACCCTCTATGATATATACTGCACTATCTCTACGTCCAGAGAGCTTTGGGAAGCTCTCGATAAAAAATACTCCAATGAAGGAGCGGGTTCTGAGATTTACATTGTTGACAGATTTTTAGAGTTTAAAATAGTAGATGAGAAGTCTGTTGTTGAACAGACTAATACCCTTCAAACTATCATACACGAGATGTCTCAGAAAGACGTGCCATTTGCTGATAAGTTTCTAATTGCTGCTTTCATTAATAAACTTCTCCCATACTGGAAGAAATTTGGTTTAAAACTAAAACATAATAAGAAACCCATGTCTTTAGACGACCTGTTTGTATCCTTCCGCATTGAGGAAGAAAGTAGAACTAGAGACAAGGAACCTCTAAGTACTGAATTCGAGGCAAAGTTACACATTGTTGAAACCAAGGGAAAGCCTAAGGGCCAACCCTATCAACAGAGAAACAACCCCCAGAACAGGAACCCTGCAAAGAAACAGTTTCTTAAGCCAAGAGCGGTGATTGGGAAAGACAACAGACCTAAGCGGGAATGTTACAACTATGGTAAGCCTGGTCACTTTGCTAGGCAATGCCGCCACAGGAAGAAGGGTCAGGGATTTCAGAATCCTGATCGTCGAACTCCTGCAGACTCTACTGTTGTTCCACAGGCTCATATTATCATAGCCGGGACCGAATCTATCGGTACCGATGATCAGAGGTTTGTAACCGTATGTTCTGTTTTTGAGTCATCGTATCAGCCTACTGACTGGTGGGTTGATACAGGGGCAAATGTCCATGTATGCCCTAATATTGATTCTTTTTCCTCCTACCGACAGGTTGAGGAAGGCGAATCAGTAGCTATGGGAAACTCGAGTGCTGCCAGAGTGCATGGAAAGGGAAGAGTGAACCTCAAATTCTCTTCGGACAAGATTCTCCCTTTGCATAATGTGCAGCACGTACCGAACATAAACAAGAACTTAATTTCTGGTTATTTGCTAAATAAACATGGTTACAAACTGGTATTTGAGTCTGATCGAGTTGTAATCTCCCTGAACGGTAACTTTATTGGGAAAGGCTATGTATATGGGGGTCTGTTTAAACTTTCTGTGGACATGCCTTGCAGTACATTAAATTCATGTTTAAATAATATTGCATCTACTTCTACTTCTGATTCACATGCTCTCTTATAATACTGATAGTTGTGATGTTTGGCATGGTCGTTTGGAACATGTCAATTTTAACTCTTTAAAAAGAATGTCTAAGTTACAATTGATTCATAAGATTGACATGAGCAGGAATGGAAAATGTGAGATATGTACACAAGCCAAACAACCCAGAAAATTCTTTCATTCCGTTGAAAGGAGTTCTCAGCTATTGGAGCTTATTCACAGCGATATCTGTGAATTGAACGGTATTCTCACTCGTAGTGGTAAACGGTATTTTATTACATTTATAGATGATTATTCAAAATACTGCCATGTTTACTTGCTTAGAACTAAAGATGAAGCTTTCAGTAAGTTTGTATCTTTTAAAGCTGAAGTTGAAAACCAACTTGAGAAGAAAATTAAAATTCTTAGGTCTGATCGTGGGGGTGAATACACCTCTGCCGAGTTTGACTCTTTTTGTGAATTGCATGGCATTATACATGAGGTAACTGCTCCTTATGCTCCTCAACAGAATGGGGTAGCAGAAAGAAAAAATAGAACATTTCTTGATATGATTAATGCTATGTTAGGTAGCTCTGGTTTATCTGATTATTTGTGGGGGGGAAGCCCTTCTTTCTGTATGTCACATCTTAAATAAAGTTCCTTTCAAAAAGACTGATAAGACCCCTTATGAACTTTGGAGAGGTAGAAAGCCATCTTTGAAATATTTCAAAGTGTGGGGGTGCCTTGCTAAAGTTTCTGTCCCTCCTACCAAGAAAAGAAAATTGGGACCAAAGACCGTAGATTGTGTATTTCTGGGATATGCCAAAAATAGTACTGCTTATAGATTTCTTGTAATTAAGAGTGAGGTAAATGGTATTGATGCTAACACAGTTATGGAATCTAGGGATGCTACATTTTTTGAAAATATTTTTCCATTGAAAAATAGAATTTCTAGTTCTTCTATTTCTACACAAGTCCCTGTTGTAACCTCTAGTTCACAACCAGAGGAGATTACCCCAGTAGAACCCAGAAGAAGTAAAAGGACATAACCCCTTGATAAGATATAGGATCCTCTTCAACGAGGTAGGTGAAAAAACCTTCACCTAGGTTTGGTATTCCTTATTTTGGAAAGAGGCCATAAATAGTAAAATGGATTCTATTATATCAAATAGAACTTGGGATTTGGTTAACCTTCCTGCAGGTTGCAAACCAATAGGCTGCAAATGGATCTTCAGAAAGAAGTTAAGACCTGATGGGTCTATTGAGAAATTCAAAGTCAGGTTAGTGGCTAAAAGGTTCAAACAAAGAGAAGGGGTAGACTTTTTTGACACTTACTCTCCTGTTACAAGAATTGCTACAATTAGAATGTTGATAGCTATTGCATCTATTCATAAACTGTTTATTCATCAAATGGATGTAAAAACTGCATTTCTGAATGGAGATTTACAGGAAGAGATCTATATGGAACAACCTGAAGGGTTTGTTGTTCCAGGGCAAGAACGCAAGGTATGCAAATTAATTAAATCTCTCTATGGGCTGAAACAAGCGCCAAAGCAATGGCATAATAAATTTGACAAGGTAATTCTATCATATGGTTTTGCTATTAATGATTCTGATAAATGTGTTTATAGCAAAACTATTGGTAGCTCTTGTGTAATATTATGCCTGTATGTTGATGACATTCTTATTTTTGGTACTGACATGGATATTATTTATGATATCAAATCATTTCTGTCTCAAAATTTTGATATGAAAGATTTAGGACCTGCTGATGTAATTTTAGGACTTAAACTAAGTCGCACTTCTGAGGGAATTGGTATCTCCCAATCTCACTATATAAAAAAAGTTCTAAAAAGATTTAATTATTTTGATTCTAAACCTATGAGTACTCCATATGATGCAAGTATCAGGTTGAAGAAGAATAAAGGAGACAGTGTGGCTCAGTTGAAGTATTCTCAGCAAATCGAATGCCTGAACTATATTGCTAATCGTACCAGACCTGATATTTCCTACGCAGTAGGAAAGCTTAGTCGGTATACTAGCAATTCGAATAGTTCACATTGGACTGCCTTGGAACGGGTAATGAGATACCTAAAGGGCACGATATCCCATGGATTATTCTATGGAGGATACACATCTGTATTAGAAGGGTATACTGATGCGAACTGGATCTCCGATACAGATGAGACCAAAGCCACAAGTGGATATGTATTCACATTGGGTGGAGCTGCTGTTGCGTGGAACTCTACCAGGCAGACCTGTATTTCTAGATCTACTATGGAGGCAGAATTTATAGCTCTTGACCTCACCAGTGAGGAAGCAGACTGGCTTAGGAATCTGGTAACAGATATTCCTCTGTGGAGCAAACCAGTTCATGCTATCCCTGTACACTGTGACAGCCAAGCTGCAATAGCAAAGGCTCAAAGGACAAGTTATAATGAAAAATCCAGACATATACGTCTGAGGTACAATCGGGTGAAGCAATTGCGATCCAGTGGAGTAACTGCAATTGACTTCGTCAAATCAAAGAACAATCTAGCAGATCCTCTAACTAAAGGGCTCTCAAGGAGACTTGTGTTGGAGACGGCAAGAGGAATGGGGTTAAAGCCCATAGATTGAGTCACCTCAAAGGCAACCCAACATTTGATTGGAAGCACTAAGAAAATGTTCAATGGGTAACAACAAAATTGATGTGTGACTGGAAACACTATATGATAGTAATTGTAAAGAACCATTCCTCTAATGTATAGTGTTGATCTGCAATAAATAAAAGGGTGATTGTAAAATCTCAATGAATCTGTGGCTTGTAAAGCAGGGTATATAAATTGCAGAATACCTAGAAAGATTCACCTATTTAAGAGTGAAAGTGGGGCCGCTTTGTATGGGAACTCGGGCTGTTCTCTAGAGCTCTTAAGAAATCGAGATAGCACATGGCCGAAAAGTGCACAACTGTTGATACGATCAAATGCCTACAATGTGTTTGTGTGTATGTTGAGTCTGTACAAGTAAGATCCTAAGTTCAAGACTTAAGTCACTTTGGGTCTGTATAGATGAGATGTATAACACTAAGGGGAGGTTCAAGTCCGGAAGACACAGTGTGATTGCCCATATCTTGTTTTCCTCTGATACACAGTGTGATTGCCCATATCTTGTTTTCCTTCCTATATGTCCTATCGTGCTATACCTTCCTTTTTTCCTTTGTTGAATCATGTAGGGGATTGTTAGATTTATTTGAACCATATGATTCAACAAAGCAACTCCTTTCTTTTAGTCCCACATGGGAAAGGAGAAGTCATTCTCCTTTCCATATATTGCTTTACCCCTCTTAGTGGGTAAGTAGGCTTTATAGGGGATGGGCTTGAACTCATCCAACCCGCGAGCAGGTGCGCGTTTTTACGCGTTTATTATTCGCGCACTTAGCACTTTGCACGCTTGCACGCCGCGAAACGGACACGGGTACAAAGGTAATTTTATAACTTATTTTATTTTATATTTTATTTCCGTTGATTTGGTCTGGTGGGTTGCTGGTCTTCCGCGGAACTGTTCTCACGTAATCCCGTTACGGAAAAAGTGGGAAAGGTTACGTGAGGGATATATCCAGGACACGATCCTGAGATCTGAAAAAAAACAGAAATCGGTTTTTTCTTCTCTCTCTCTCTCTCGCTCTCTGTTCGGACGAAAGAACATCTCACAGAGACGAAAAAGAAAAGAAAAAATACCAGAACCAAAATTCCTCCAAAACTCCTCCGTCCAATCTCTAATTTTCGGGCAAGGTTGTGATCGTTCGTGGGATTCGCCACCGGGTGCACGGTGAAGTGAATCGAAGGATTCGTTGTATCTCGGGGATAGATCGCCAGGAACCCACTGCACTGTTCGTGGGACAAAATTCTATTCTAAGAACAGCGTGTAACGTGCCTCGAATCCTCTACCATTTCTTGTCTTTAATTTTACATCTTCCTATTTGCATTTTTTAGGAATTTAACCAACAATCTTAGAATAGAATTTTTTCCGTAGCTTCTGTCTACTTTCTATTTTCTGGTTGAAAAAATTTCTATCTACATGATGAACACCGTAGAAGAACTGACCACGAACATTCATAACTCCTCCAAACCGGAGAAGTTTGATGGCCTGAATTTTAAGAGATGGCAGCGTAGGATGACCTACTGGCTGACTTGTTTGAAACTGGTTAAGGTTCTCAAAGAACCGGAAATCCAACCTGACTTACACGAACCTTCAAGGACCCACGAATTAGAGTCCTACAACGAGACAGACTTTATCTGTCACGGTAAAATTCTCAGTTGTCTTTCTGACACCCTCTATGATATATACTGCACTACCTCTACGTCCAGAGAGCTTTGGGAAGCTCTCGATAAAAAATACTCCAATGAAGGAGCGGGTTCTGAGATTTACATTGTTGACAGATTTTTAGAATTTAAAATGGTAGATGAGAAGTCTGTTGTTGAACAGACTAATACCCTTCAAACTTTCATACACGAGATGTCTCAGAAAGACATGCCATTTGCTGATAAATTTCTAATTGCTGCTTTCATTAATAAACTTCCCCCATCCTGGAAGGAATTTGGTTTAAAACTAAAACATAATAAGGAACCCATGTCTTTAGACGACCTGTTTGTATCCTTCTGCATTGAGGAAGAAGATAGAACTAGAGACAAGGAACCTCTAAGTACTGAATTCGAGGCAAAGTTACACATTGTTGAAACCAAGGGAAAGCCTAAGGGCCAACCCTATCAACAGAGAAACAACCCCCAAAACAGGAACCCTGCAAAGAAACAGTTTCTTAAGCCAAGAGCTGCGATTGGGAAAGACAACAGACCTAAGCGGGAATGTTACAACTGTGGTAAGCCTGGTCACTTTGCTAGGCAATGCCGCCACAGGAAGAAGGGACAGGGATTTCAGAATCCTGATCGTCGAACTCCTGCAGACTCTACTGTTGTTCCACAGGCTCATGTTATCATAGCCGGGACCGAATCTATCGGTACCGATGATCAGAGGTTTGTAACCGTATGTTCTGTTTTTGAGTCATCGTATCAGCCTACTGACTGGTGGGTTGATACAGGGGCAAATGTCCATGTATGTCCTAATATTGATTCTTTTTTCTCCTACCGACAGGTTGAGGAAGGCGAATCAGTAGCTATGGGAAACTCGAGTGCTGCCAGAGTGCATGGAAAGGGAAGAGTGAACCTCAAATTGTCTTCGGACAAGATTCTCCCTTTGCATAATGTGCAGCACGTACCGGACGTAAACAAGAACTTAATTTCTGGTTATTTGCTAAATAAACATGGTTACAAACTGGTATTTGAGTCTGATCGAGTTGTAATCTCCCTGAACGGTAACTTTATTGGGAAAGGCTATGTATGTGGGGGTCTGTTTAAACTTTCTGTGGACATGCCTTGCAGTACATTAAATTCATGTTTAAATAATATTGCATCTACTTCTACTTCTGATTCACATGCTCTCTTTTATAATACTGATAGTTGTGATGTTTGGCATGGTCGTTTAGGACATGTCAATTTTAACTCTTTAAAAAGAATGTCTAAGTTACAATTGATTCCTAAGATTGACATGAGCAGGAATGGAAAATGTGAGATATATACACAAGCCAAACAACCCAGAAAATTCTTTCATTCCGTTGAAAGGAGTTCTCAGCTATTGGAGCTTATTCACAGCGATATCTGTGAATTGAACGGTATTCTCACTCGTAGTGGTAAACGGTATTTTATTACATTTATAGATGATTATTCAAAATACTGCCATGTTTACTTGCTTAGAACTAAAGATGAAGCTTTCAGTAAGTTTGTATCTTTTAAAGCTGAAGTTGAAAACCAACTTAAGAAGAAAATTAAAATTCTTAGGTCTGATCGTGGGGGTGAATACACCTCTGCCGAGTTTGACTCCTTTTGTGAATTGCATGGCATTATACATGAGGTAACTGCTCCTTATGCTCCTCAACAGAATGGGGTAGCAGAAAGAAAAAATAGAACATTTCTTGATATGATTAATGCTATGTTAGGTAGCTCTGGTTTATCTGATTATTTGTGGGGTGAGAAGCCCTTCTTTCTGTATGTCACATCTTAAATAAAGTTCATTTCAAAAAGACTGATAAGACCCCTTATGAACTTTGGAGAGGTAGAAAGCCATCTTTGAAATATTTCAAAGTGTGGGGGTGCCTTGCTAAAGTTTCTGTCCCTCCTACCAAGAAAAGAAAATTGGGACCAAAGACCGTAGATTGTGTATTTCTGGGATATGCCAAAAATAGTACTGCTTATAGATTTCTTGTAATTAAGAGTGAGGTAAATGGTATTGATGCTAACACAGTTATGGAATCTAGGGATGCTACATTTTTTGAAAATATTTTTCCATTGAAAAATAGAATTTCTAGTTCTTCTATTTCTACACAAGTCCATGTTGTAACCTCTAGTTCACAACCAGAGGAGATTACCCCAGTAGAACCCAGGAGAAGTAAAAGAACAAGACGAGAACCAAACCTAGGTGAAGGTTTTTTCACCTACCTCGTTGAAGAGGATCCTATATCTTATCAAGGGGCTATGTCCTCAATTGATTCCTTATTTTGGAAAGAGGCCATAAATAGTGAAATTGATTCTATTATATCAAATAGAACTTGGGATTTGGTTAACCTTCCTGCGGGTTGCAAACCAATAGGCTGCAAATGGATCTTCAGAAAGAAGTTAAGACCTGATGGGTCTATTGAGAAATTCAATGCCAGGTTAGTGGCTAAAGGGTTCAAACAAAGAGAAGGGGTAGACTTTTTTGACACTTACTCTCCTGTTACAAGAATTGCTACAATTAGAATGTTGATAGCTATTGCATCTATTCATAAACTGTTTATTCATCAAATGGATGTAAAAACTGCATTTCTGAATGGAGATTTACAGGAAGAGATCTATATGGAACAACCTGAAGGGTTTGTTGTTCCAGGGCAAGAACGCAAGGTATGCAAATTAATTAAATCTCTCTATGGGCTGAAACAAGCGCCAAAGCAATGGCATGATAAATTTGACAAGGTAATTCTATCATATGGTTTTGCTATTAATGATTCTGATAAATGTGTTTATAGCAAAACTATTGGTAGCTCTTGTGTAATATTATGCATGTATGTTGATGACATTCTTATTTTTGGTACTGACATGGATATTATTTATGATATCAAATCATTTGTCTCAAAATTTTGATATGAAAGATTTAGGACCTGCTGATGTAATTTTAGGACTTAAACTAAGTCGCACTTCTGAGGGAATTGGTATCTCCCAATCTCACTATATAGAAAAAGTTCTAAAAAGATTTAATTATTTTGATTCTAAACCTATGAGTACTCCATATGATGCAAGTATCAGGTTGAAGAAGAATAAAGGAGACAGTGTGGCTCAGTTGAAGTATTCTCAGCAAATCGGATGCCTGAACTATATTGCTAATCGTACCAGACCTGATATTTCCTACGCAGTAGGAAAGCTTAGTCGGTATACTAGCAATCCGAATAGTTCACATTGGACTGCCTTGGAACGGGTAATGAGATACCTAAAGGGCACGATATCCCATGGATTATTCTATGGAGGATACCCATCTGTATTAGAAGGGTATACTGATGCGAACTGGATCTCCGATACAGATGAGACCAAAGCCACAAGTGGATATGTATTCACATTGGGTGGAGCTGCTGTTGCGTGGAACTCTACCAGGCAGACCTGTATTTCTAGATCTACTATGGAGGCAGAATTTATAGCTCTTGACCTCACCAGTGAGGAAGCAGACTGGCTTAGGAATCTGGTAACAGATATTCCTCTGTGGAGCAAACCAGTTCATGCTATCCCTGTACACTGTGACAGCCAAGCTGCAATAGCAAAGGCTCAAAGGACAAGTTATAATGGAAAATCCAGACATATACGTCTGAGGTACAATCGGGTGAAGCAATTGCGATCCAGTGGAGTAACTGCAATTGACTTCGTCAGATCAAAGAACAATCTAGCAGATCCTCTAACTAAAGGGCTCTCAAGGAGACTTGTGTTGGAGACGGCAAGAGGAATGGGGTTAAAGCCCATAGATTGAGTCACCTCAAAGGCAACCCAACCTTTGATTGGAAGCACTAAGAAAAGGTTCAATGGGTAACAACAAAATTGATGTGTGACTGGAAACACTATATGATAGTAATTGTAAAGAACCATTCCTCTAATGTATAGTATTGATCAGCAATAAATAAAAGGGTGATTGTAAAATCTCAATGAATCTGTGGCTTGTAAAGCAGGGTATATAAATTGCAGAATACCTAGAAAGATTCACCTATTTAAGAGTGAAAGTGGGGCCGCTTTCTATGGGAACTCGGGCTGTTCTCTAGAGCTCTTAAGAAATCGAGATAGCACATGGCCGAAAAGTGCACAACTGTTGATACGATCAAATGCCTACAATGTGTTTGTGTGTATGTTGAGTCTGTACAAGTAAGATCCTAAGTTCAAGACTTAAGTCACTTTGGGTCTGTATAGATGAGATGTATAACACTAAGGGGAGGTTCAAGTCCGGAAGACACCTTCCTCTGATACACAGTGTGATTGCCCATATCTTGTTTTCCTTCCTATATGTCCTATCGTGCTATACCTTCCTTTTTTCCTTTGTTGAATCATGTGGGGGATTGTTAGATTTATTTGAACCATATGATTCAACAAAGCAACTCCTTTCTTTTAGTCCCACATGGGAAAGGAGAAGTCATTCTCCTTTCCATATATTGCTTTATCCCTCTTAGTGGGTAAGTGGGCTTTATAGGGGATGGGCTTGAACTCATCCAACCCGCGAGCGGGTGCGCGATTTAATGCGCGTTTTTACGCATTTATTATTCGCGCACTTAGCACTTTGCACGCTTGCGTGCCGCGAAACGGACACGGGTACAAAGGTAATTTCATAACTTATTTTATTTTATTTTTTATTTCCGTTGATTTGGTCTGGTGGGTTGCTGGTCTTCCGCGGAACTGTTCTCACGTAATCCCGTTACGGAAAAAGTGGAAAATGTTACGTGAGGGATATATCCAGGACACGATCCTGAGATCTGAAAAAAAACAGAAATCAGTTTTTTCTTTTCTCTCTCTCTCTCTCGCTCTCTGTTCGGACGAAAGAACATCTCACAGAGACGAAAAAGAAAAGAAAAAATACCAGAACCAAAATTCCTCCAAAACTCCTCCGTCCAATCTCTAATTTTCGGGCAAGGTTGTGATCGTTCGTGGGATTCGCCACCGGGTGCACGGTGAAGTGAATCGAAGGATTCGTTGTATCTCGGGGATAGATCGCCAGGAACCCACTGCACTGTTCGTGGGACGAAATTCTATTCTAAGGACAGCGTGTAACGTACCTCGAATCCTCTACAATTTCTTGTCTTTAATTTTACATATTCCTATTTGCATTTTTTAGGAATTTAACCAACAGATTTGTTTTTTCATTGTAACATAGTAACATAGTAACCATTATGTATTTCCTTTGGCTTCATAAAACAATATTCTTGAATAGTTTTGAACACTTCATCTTTCCCTATCGTTTTGTTTCTAAACATGGAGGGTTCCTATTATGGTTTTATTGCTAGATGTTTTCATTGTTTTCATTGTTACTTGCTTGGTAACAACAGCTTATCATAAATTTTTTAAAAACCAGTACAAAAATGGAGCAAGTTTTAACAGCAGTTGGGAGCCTACTGTCAAAGTTGCTTCTGTTGCTACTTTTTTGAGAAGCAACAGCAAATCCCAGACGAGGCCTTAGATACCTTTGGCGTATTGAAGTCAAGTTTCTTCTTCTAGTTCTTTTGGTGTATGAAGAAAATAGTGGCACTTGAACTAAGACTATGTTTGATGTATGCTTTTTTATATTTAGATTATTTGGAGTTACGACTATTAAATTCCCTCCTGCGCTCTTCTGTGGTGTGTTTTTGTGGTGTGTTCTTAATAGCAATTCATAACTTGTGGACTTTGGTTTGGTTTCTTAATGTGTTTCAAGATTGGTATTGCCATAACATTATAGCTACAAGCTAAGTTATTGTTGGTGGTGCTGAAGCAAAATGGAAAACGAGATCAATGGAGTTTTCTTGTTGAAGACTTAGGATTGCTTACATGGTTGATTCTGTTTTTCTTTTCAAAAAAGCAGTTCCAAAACTTGCTAGATAACAACAGCTTATCATAATTTTTTTAAAAACCAGTACAAAAATGGGGCAAGTTTTAACAGCAGTTGGGAGCCTACTGTCAAAGTTGCTTCTGTTGCTACTTTTTTGAGAAGCAACAGCAATCCCAGACGAGTCCTTAGATACCTTTGGGGTATTGAAGTCAAGTTTCTTCTTCTAGTTCTTTTGGTGTATGAAGAAAATAGTGGCACTTGAACTAAGACTATGTTTGATGTATGCTTTTTTTATATTTAGATTGTTTGGAGTTAAGACTTAAATTCCCTCTTGAGCTCTTCTGTGGTGTGTTTTTGTGGTGCGTTCTTAATAACAATTCATAACTTTTGGACTTTGGTTTGGTTTCTTAACGTGTTTCAAGATTGGTACTGCCATAACATTATAGCTACAAGATAAATCAATTTAAAATATATTGAAACTTCCTATGCAAATTTCAAAACTCAAAAGCTCAGAAGAAATCAATTATCTTAGAAAACTTTGTATATAAAATTTTATGGATATGTATTACTTCTAAGGTTTCAGAACCTGGCTGCCGTATCATCTCCAGTTTGAGCTAACCCAATCAAGAATTGCATAAAAGTAGCGTTAGCTGTCCGGAAGCTTATCAAAATCCAGCTTCAGAAGCTAATTTCGAGTATAAACCATGGAATTCATCATTAAAATCCTCGAAAACAACAATAGTAGTGGTGACGACTAAGCAAAAGAAATTTTAGGGTTTGAAATTGGAAGAAATATATATATATATATATTGATTGCATGTGTGTACTAATGGGATAGGGACTCAAGTCTAGAAACCCACTAGATAGTCTAGTATATCTTGTCATATTGACAGGATAGCGAGTTATGACTAAGATTCAAACCTTAAGAAAATATAAGTTATAAAAAATACACACCTGCTTAACTAATAAGTTACCAAAATTGCCACCCAATTAACTAGTAAGTTATGTTTGGACCTTTTATATAAACCCCTTGTAATGTAATAGTATTGCATATAAACTAATCCAACATTCCGAAATTGCCCAAAACTAGCTTAAAATAAAGAATTAGCCAGAATACATCACATGATTTGGCTTTACTTTTATTTCAGGCTTTAAATAGACATTATTCAAACACAGGATAAATTACATACTAGATCATGAAAATACCGTGTTGCAGTTTTATAGAAACCAAGCAACTATGTAAGTAGTAATAGTAATACTAAAATCAAAGCAAATACTTATAGAAATAAATGATACATTTCGTTTATTTCAACATTTTAGTTTGTACAGTTTTAACTAAATTTTAAAATATTTTAAATTTCTTTCTTAGTGTCAATACACAATATTCTGATATTACGATGTAGTTTAGCCCAAACTACCTTTATACATACTCGACGGGATACCCGGCAAGATTGTCAGATACCGAGCTTTTAAATGCATTATAACACAATGGGATGCACATTGTAAACAAAATCTAAATATCCATCAACAACCAATACTCTTGGTACACTACACGAAATATTAAAACATAAAAAATGCCGATGGATGAGTCGAACCATCAAACAAAATTGTTAATGGACTTGCAAATTTACGGATTCAAACGGAGGCCTCAAATATGAATCACTTGCAAGATACTAGATGAATGGGTTGAATCATAAGATAAAATAGCAAAGTAATGCAAGCCCATGGTAAGGCCTGTGCGGTAATTCAAGCTTGATGGAAAATAAATTGGGGAAGAATAGAGTTTTGGAGAAGATAACTAGGAAATAGCTTTTTATTTAATTCAAAACAAAACAAGATGCCCTATTACAATGGTCTTTGATAGGCTTAAATAGTTTTAGGAAAGTAACGGATCCTAAATTATTGGAAACTAAAAAAGAAATTTGTGAATGCTTCAAATAACTACCTAAACTACGAAATGAAGAACCAGAACACATGTTGTAATCATTTCAAACACGTTGGAAGATAATTCTCAAACCCACGACTTTCTAAAACAACCCAGGTTTCCATTTAATATTGATTAGTCCCGATTGAATGGTGGTACGACATTTCCTCGATTGGTTCGCTGTATAATGTATTCCTTGACCGAATCATTCACTCAATCTGAAGAAATTATCCTCGACTTAGCTTCATCTTATTCTGATGAGTCTGAACGAAGATGAATAACCAAGCAGCAGAAGACCCGGTGGTGAATCTGTAGGGAGCATACTGGTGGCTTTTGTAGCAAAGGCAAAAGGGCTTGCTTCGTTCTTTAGCTCCATCCTAAGTAGTCACAGGTCACCACAAGAATACACCGTCCTGTTTCTTGGGCTTGGCTTCCTCGAATGGTTGGGCTCAAATAATAAGGACAAATATAGTAATAGTTGGTTCGTGCCCTCCCCTATCAGGTTTAGGCTTAAGTCTTGCCTTCCTTCTCATAGGCAAGAGGACAAACTTGGTCCCATTTTTAGAATGTACAAGTGTTGGCTCAACCATCATTCCTACCACAGATGCCCAAAAGGATGTGATAGGCATCAATAGGAACCCAGCACCTTATACTTTATCCTTTTACTTGTGTCCAATAAAGAATGACAACGAACAGTATGAGTCAACAATTACCTTATTACCTTCTACAGTCAAGTCGGTTTGTATGGTATGGGATGCTCCTTTGTAGCGGTTTAGCCTTGCCACAACCTCTCTGGAGATGAGGTTCTCACAGCTTCCACCACCGTTATTCATCTGTAGACACTTCCACTGCTCATGTAAGTGTCCTTAGTCACTCCCTCGGCACCTCAGTGTTGGGTGTAAGAAGGACCATTACCATAAACATCAGGTGGTTTCCATCACCCTCCAATACAGTTTCCTTCATCACAATAGGTTTCACTTCCACCTTTACCAGCAACAGCCTACTCTTGTTAGGTTTAGTTTAGCATTCGTCCAACGTTGACAGAGGTCGTAACAAATAAACCTAGATTTTTGCTCCTGTGAACAGATGGTTGACCGCGCTGCAGTAGAACCTTCTGCTTTGAGTGGTGGTTAGATTCGGTCCAACCATGAAGTTTGATTACGACAAGTTTGACCTTCTTGTCCTCAAAAACACATTTGTACTCAAATTGGAAGCTTCCACTCCTCTCTCGGTGACTCCAATCTTCCTCTTACAAGGCCTCGTCTTCTCTTCGTGCTATATGTTTCTCTTCCCACACCACTAGCCACCGTCCTCTTCTCCCCACATCACCACTATCCTCTTCTTCCCACATCCACATCAGCGGACGTCAGCGGATATTAGCGTTCAAGGGTTCTTCATTGAGGAATATTGAGATTGAGACAGAGATTGGGGGTGTTTACATATATATAACTGGATGGTTATGTGCTCATTATTGCATGCCCACCAACTGTTTTTGATTATTTCCTACTGAAGGAAAACAAGAGAAGCAGGAAAATAGGAGGAGATTTGGAAGGCAACTTGATAGAGACCACTATGAACATGTCATGATTCCTACCTTCTCTAACACGAGGACTTATATAGAAGCTCCTCTCTAATATCTCATCACATTAGCGTGGGCAATCCTCCTCCCATGAGAGAGACATTAGATTGATCAACAAGGCTCCTACCCACACGGTCATGATGCTTCGAGATTTATGAGTTGTGTGGAAGACGACCCACGTCTTCATCAATTGAGTCTTATATTCCATTCCTGTGTATATGTTGACCGTGTTTTTGGCTTCAAAGTGGATTATTAGAGGGGAAATCACTCACTTGGAAGATATTTCTTGTTGAATGGATCTAACACCACATCATCTTTGAAGTGTCTGGTTAATTGGAAAAATGTTTACAATAAGAAAGAAGGGTAGCCTCTGTATCTAAATCTAAAACACTTTAATTTTGCTCTTCTAGGCAAATGGAGATGGAAATTACTAAATGGGTTATAAAGCACTATGAGTTAGATTGGTCTTCTGGAACTACTAAACAAGACATTTTTGGGATTTATCAACTCATATTCTCAATCCAACTTATCATTTTTGGAAGCGTGTTGTTCAAACTAATCAATTTATTGCACAAGGTACTTCTTTAAAATATGGGGATGATGGTACTATCAAATTCTGGAAGGATCCATCGGTTGGTAATATATCATCAATTCTGTAGCTTTAGCCTTAGACCAGTGTTCGAAATTTCGGCCTAAGCGGTCGTCCGCCGCACCGGAAACCCCATGTTCGGCCTAGCTAGGCGTCTATTCAACATTGTTCGGTCCTATTTAGACATGTTCAACGTCTAGGCGAGCCTATTCGGCCCTGTGTGGCCTTGTACGGCTGTTCGGTTTTTTATTTTTGGGTTTTAAGATTGGATTTGGATTTTAGAACATTGAATTTTTAAATTTCAAATTTCAAATTTCAAAAATTATTATGAATTGTATTATGGAGTTAGAAATTAGAACATGTTTGGATTTCAAATTTTTGTTATGAATTTCAAATTTCAAATATATATATATATATATATATATATATATATATATATATATATATATATATATTCGACCACCTAGGCGTCCCTCTGCGGTACCCATTCCGCCTTTAGACAAAGATGCTGTTAGTGAATAATTCAAAACTTTGCACTTACAATGCATCAAATTTCCCTGATGCACTGTCCAGATCAAAGAAAATGGAGATAAAATTCTTCGGAAGAATATTCAGCTACATCCATGTACAGAAGACTAAACGATAGTAGAATTTGTTGGCCTCCTGCTAAATTAACTTGAAAATCTCTTGTACCTTTGAAAGTAAAGGTACTTGTGTGGCTCGCTTTATTAAACAGATTGTTCACTTGTGATCATCTTCAAAAGTGGGATCTCTCTTTGCAGTAGGTGTTCATTATGTCAATGCTATGAGGAATTCGTTTCACATATCTTTATTGATTGCATATTCACCTCCTAGCTTTGGACTCGTGCATATGAAGTGATATTAGTAATTGTTCTGCTAATAATCTCTATGATTATTGGAAACTATTAAGAGACGCACAACATTCAACCGAAAGGACGATGCAAAGTGATTGCGCTATTATTACTTTAGTTCGGTGCATTTGGGAGGAGAGAAATAACACGATTTTTAATGATATTTTTGTTGATCGTGATTGTCTCATCAAGCTAGTTTGTTCACTTTTGGACGGGCGAAGCCTTCAAGTCTAAGAAGTATATGAAGTGGAAATTCTTGCCAACCTAATACTTAATGACCTAATAGTTCTCTTGAAATTCTTCATCCGCTTACGTTTGTTTGTGTCACTGTACTATATCTTCTACATCAGGAATCTCAGGGAATTCTTTGTGCATCTTTCATTTCGTTGTGCATCTTTTCATTCGTGTTGAAGTTTACATTCAGTACTTGGAATATTTGCTATTTGTACCAAGGTTCAAAGTATCGGTATCGGACATTTTTTATGAGTATCGGTATCGACAGTATCGACGGTATCAGCAGTATCAGATCGGAGTATCAGATTTTTTTGTATCGACAGTATCGCCAATATTAATTAATAAATTAGTACAATTTTACAAAAAAATAGTTTACATATTTATACATTATTTAAGTATTACATACAATAATATTACACTTATAAAAATATAAATAATAAACTATGAAATATGTATTACATACAAAATAGTTTATATATTTTGGTATTATTTAAGTATTACATACAATAATATTTTGTATAATCATTATTTTTTAGTTTTTCAAATAATAAACTATGAAATATGTTTGTTGCACTTAATTATATATCAATGATAATGGGGAAAGTATGCTGAACAAAAATAACTGAGTCTTGGTCCGGATCAGAGGTGGTCCATGGATCTGTGTGCCCCTCATGCCCATGAGGTTGAACAAAAATCCTAGAGTATAAACTGTGAAATACGTTTTTCGCACTTATGACTTGCCAGAGTAAACTTGTGATGTGCCCATGGGTCAGAGGTGGTCCATGTGCCCTTTGGTCTGTGTAAAGATGAATAATGGATGATTATTATTGATGACAAGATTACATATATATAAGAGAGGCTAACCTCTCTCACTATTGTTCTATCTGATATAGGACTAAAGCCCAATACTAGTAATACTTAACATCATTCCTCAAGCTGGAGCATAGATGACAATCATGTCCAGCTTGTTACACAAAAATTGAACCCGATGACCCAAAAGAGAATTCGTGAAGATGTCGGCTATCTGATTACCGGTCCTCACGTGGTGAACTTTATCATCCCTTTTTATACTCATCACGGACGAAGTAGATGTCGATTTCAATGTGCTTCGTCCTTTCATGAAATACATTATTGGTAACAATATGGATAGCAGACTAGTTATCACACCACATATCTGTTTTTTTAGATCCTGCTTCTTCTCACAACTCTTGTAGAAGATGTTGCAGATATAACATATATGCTGTGCCATGAGCAATTGCTTTTCCACGATACCAAGTTTCCGTCAATAAATACTGAGTAGCCAGATGTAGACCGTCTATCCGTCAGGCTTGCACTCCAGTCAGCATCGGTAAAGCACTCAACATGAGTATGTCTCTGATTCTCTATCCGAATTTATTTTTCCGGATTCTGGACTAAATAGTGCATAATTCTGAGAACCGTGTTCCAATGTGGAACTCGTGGAGAAGCCATAAATCTACTTACGACACTTACGACGAAGGAAATGTCTGGACGAGTCATGACCGCCAAGTAGTTGAGTTTTTCAACCACTCGACGATACTGATCCGGATTGGTCATCAGGACCCTCTCGTCTGGGAGTAACTTTGCCCCTGGATCCATGGGTGAGGTTGCTCCCTTGGATTGCATCATTCCTGCATCATTTAGTATGTCCAGCACGTACTTCCTCTGAGACAATACAATGTCCCGCTTACCCCGTGTGACTTCAATGTCCAAGAAGTAGTTCAACGATTCCATATCCTTGGTCTGAAATTGTTCTCCCAAAAACTTCTTTGGTCTTGCAATACTCTGGCTATCGTCTCCCGTGATCACAATGTCGTCAATATAGACACCAAGTAGTATCTTTCCAGCTGATGTCTGTTAGTAGAATACCGAATGATCCTTCTTTGATTGACACATGTCAAACTGAATAACAACATGTGTAAATCGACCAAACCACGCACGAGGTGATTGTTTGAGACCGTAGAGGGCCTTCCGCAGATGACACACTTTACCCTCCCTTGCAACGAACCCGAAAGGTTGCACCACATACACTTCTTTTTCAATATCCCCATGAAGAAATGCATTCTTAATATCCAACTAAAGCAATGGCCAGTCATAGCGAACGGCTAAGGCCAAGAGTACGCACACAGATGTCATCCTGGCAACTGGGAAGGTCTTAAAATAATTCTCACCATAGGTCTGAGAATATCCTTTAGCCACCAGACGAGCTTTTAGGCGATCAAGAGTGTCATCCGGTTTCACCTTGATCGTGAACACCCATTTGCAACCTACTGCAGTCTTACCGGTAGACAAATCTACCAAGTACCAAGTATGGTTCTCCCGAAACGCTTTCATCTCTTCTTCCATAAAAGCACGACAACCGGAATGTTTGAGACCCTCCTCGACAGTATTGGGAATCGAAATCCCATCAATAGTAGCTACCAAGGACTGAGTGTGACTAGCGAGCCCTTTGTAGTTGTCAACATACAAGGGATGATCACGACAGGCACGACGAGGTCGAGCTGGTGGAACAGGCGAAGGCGAATCAGTGGAGCTGGAGGAGGAGGATGGCTCTGTGACCGTGGGCACTATCTGCGATAGTCGTTCGGGCGACGTCGGTACTGACTGAACCGGTATTTGCGGACCGTCGAACCAGGAAACTGGCTCGGTAAGGGAGGGCACCCTTACGGGGGACTGTTGTGTTTGAACAGGAAACAACAAGAAATCTTCTTCTGGGTAGGCTTGGGGAACTGGATCTGTAGTTTATGGAAGTGGAAAAAACTCGGTTTCAACAAAAGTAACATCTCATACCTCTTCAAGGTAGGGGAAAAACAACGATACTCTTTCTAATCTTTAGGATACCCAAGAAAAACACATTGGATTGCCTTAGGATCTAATTTAGAAAGAATCAGTTGGGTATCCCGAACATAGCACAAGCAACCAAAAATTTTGAGAGGTAGAGGAAACGGCTCTCATTCATGATATAATCGAAAAAAGGGAGTAGCACCATTGAAAACGATGATGGCATGCGATTAATAAGATAGCAAGTTGTAAGTACCGCATCCAACTAAAATCTTTTGGGAGTACGTGCTTGAAACATAAGAGCATACATTTCTTCCAAGAGATGGCGATTCTTGCGTTCGGCCACTCTATTTTGTTGTGGTGTGTAAGGACAGAAAGTTGGTGGATAGTGCCATTGCAGGACAGATGAGTATTGAACTCACGAGATAGATATTCACGACCATTATCACTTCGAAAGTATTTAATCGGAGCACCAAATTTTGTTTTGATTTCTGCATTAAAATTGCACCAAATTTCAAATAATTTGGAGCAATTTTTCATCAGATAGACAAAAGTGACACGTGAGTAGTCATCAACAAATGTAACAAAGTACTTGAAATCCGTCATTGATTCAACCAGGCAAGGTCCCCATACATCAGAATGCACCAACTCGAAAGGAGCGGATGCAATTTTATTATGACTTACCGGATAGGGAACCCAGTAATGCTTAGCCAAACAATACGACTCACAATGAAAAGTAACTAGAATATCTAAAGATGGGTACATTTTCATGAGAGCTTGGATTGGTGGATGGCCTAACTGACAATATAACTCGAAAGAATCGAGTTTTACGCCGGCACAAGCAACAGAAGAAAGTACCTCAAACAGGTACAAGCCTCCAGCCACATGTCCCTTACCGACAGTCTTTCCAGTCTTCAGGTACTAAAAACACAACCATCAGGAAAAAATATTACCAAGCAATACATGTCGCGAGTAATCTGACTAATTGAAAGTAAACTGAACGGGTTCTCAAGTGTATGTAATATTGAATTGAGTGACAGTCCAGAAGAAAGACAGGCACTTCCTCGTCCACAGACTGTTAATGAACCACCACTGGCAACAGCAATATCTGAAACACGACCCACCGATACATAATTGCGTATCATACCTGCGTCGTCAGTCATGTGAGCAGACGCGCCAGAGTCAATCACCCACTGCTTCGACCTCACCACACATGCCGCTGAGTATCCGACTGTGGATCCAGATATGGATGCTTCACCAAGACGTTGAGCTTGGAAGTCAAGAAAATATGTATAGGACTCTACAGTCATCTGGACAGATTGAACACCATCATCAGGAGCATCTGATGTAACATTGGCGGCAGGAGCTTTAGGATACTGCCACTGGAAATGGCCTTGCATACCATAGTTGAAACATGTGCGCGGTCTTCCTCCATCACGACCGGCATTGCTTCGTCCACCATTACGACCAGCATTTCGTCCGCCACGTTATCCACCACAACCACCACGAAATCCAGCACGAGCAGTACCAAGAGCAGATCGATCAGCAGTAGCATCACCCGGAATAGTCTCAACGACTTTCGCTGCTCATAGGATACGATATTGAGCTTTCATCAGAGACGGAACATCAGATCCAACAATGATCTAAGAGCGAACAGAGTCCGCATCAGAACAGAGAGAGGCAAGATATGTCATAACATGAAGTTGCTCACGTTGAGCGCTCGCTTCATTGATATCCATCGTTAGAGGTAATACGCGATCGACCTCATCAGTCATTGCCTTAAAGGCCCGGAAGTGGTCCTTATGAGATTTGTCTCCCTGATTTGCTCGATATACGCTAACGACCGAGTCGTAGATACGAGACAAATCGCGTTTTCCATCAAACGTCGCCGCTAGGACCTCCCATAACTCCTTCACCGAATCCGTATTTTGAACCATGTCTTCCACCGATGGTTCCATTGAATTCAACAACTGTGTAAACAGTAGACTGTCATCTGTCTTCCACTGCTCAAATATGGGATCAGTCTCTTCTGGAGGGTTGTCAGTTAAATGCTTTGGACAACAGCATTCCCCGAAGCATCTTCTCGACCTTCTTTCGCCATGTCGAGTAGTTATCTGGTTCGTCCAACAGTCGATCGACAAGTCGAATCAATAAAATCGCCATGCTAGTGCCCATTGGTCCCGCCATTGCGTTTTCGATACTAGGGTTTGTAGCACTGCTATTCGCCTCAGTGCTTGTCATCCTTCAGTGTTCCTGATTCGATCGTCATTTTGATCTAACTTGATAATCACATCAACTCTGTCAATGTGCTAAAAACGTGGCCAGAACCGACATGCGTATGGAAAACAGAGATTGAATGTGGATCACACAAGCCAGGACAGAGAGGCAACTCAAGTTATTCTCTGTTAGATTCTGATGTGAAGGTCAAATAAGAAAAGAAACAAAAATTCACGCAAAACAAGCAACTTGTCTACTCTTTGTTAAACTCCTAATGTCGATATTAAGAGTCGGAGGTTCCAGCAAACAAACCATTATTTACCCTTTGAGGATCCCAACATTTGTTTTGCATATGTGAAAATCAACTAGGGTTTGTAGTATGTAGCGGCTGAGTTAGGGTTAGGGTTTATAGACATTTTTAGACGGGGGCAATCGGGGGGGGGGGGGGTCTAGGATTAGGGTTTTATGGAGAGAGGGGTGGATGAGTTATGGCTCTGATACCATGTAAAGATGAATAATGAATGATTATTATTAATGAGAAGATTATATATATATATATATATATATATATATATATATATATATATGAGAGGCTAACCCCTCTCACTATTGTTCTATCCGATATTGGACTAAAGCCTAATACTACTAATACTTAACAGTCTGGGTCAGAGGTGCCCATGAGGCTGAAAAAAATCCACTAGCAAATTACAAAAATCCTAGAGTAAAGTATGACATAATGTGAACACAGAGAGAACTGAGTGCATGGGTCTTCGTATGCCCATGTAATTTACCAGAGGCTCCAATACATTCGTGGGTGTGTAGCAGACCAATTGGGTTCTGTAAGATCTTTTCTTGTATGTATAAGTGTTAAAATATATATTAAATTATAAGAAAATTAAATCAGGTCAGTGTCTTGACTGATATTGCTTCAGCTTTCGGAACATCGATTTGCGGTGGGGTGTGTCTCCACACCGCACAAGGAAAGTAATTCATATAGTATAAACCATGTCGTATGTGTGATTTTCCTTTCCGTCTCCTACCTCCTCCCCTTCATCCTATTTTTTTTTCACGACCACGGACGCGGAGCAAGGGTGGCAGATCACGGACGGCGTCGGTGGCAGAGAAGTTGAGGTAATTTTCTATGATTTTTCATCTAATTTATATATAATTTTTTCTCAATTATTGCTTTTTCTGTTATATTTATTGCTTTTTTTTCTTGATTCAATATTTCGTATGATGGATTTGACACTGATCTATGCTTTTTCTGTTGTTGATTTAAGGTTTTTCTGTTGTAATGTTGCCCACAATTGTTTTACTCTGTAATCGTCTATATCGATCAATATCGGTCTGTATCGGTTACGTATCGGCCGA
Organism: Iris macrosiphon; assembly: GCA_036927795.1. Classification (NCBI taxonomy): domain Eukaryota; kingdom Viridiplantae; phylum Streptophyta; class Magnoliopsida; order Asparagales; family Iridaceae; genus Iris; species Iris macrosiphon. The sequence goes on along the minus strand of JAYESA010000001.1, from coordinate 33,477,985 downwards.
TATGGACCGATACAATAAATTTTGACAGTGTCTCGGCCGATACCGATATTTTTTACGAGTATCGGATATGTATCGGTATCGACCGATACTTTGAACCATGATTTGTACCTTAATCTTTCAGTTTATGGTCTATATTAATAAATTTTGGTTGGGATCAAGGTTGTAAAAGTCGCTACACGGTACTTGGGTGGGCACCAGGCGCTTAGTATCTAATTCTGCCTAGACACCAACTAACATCTAGGCGCCCCATGACCGCCTAGCGCCTAGGCGCCACCTAGAACCGATTTTTAGAATAGTGGTTGGGATCTTCTTGATCTCAGGATATGTTCCGTGGTGTGGAAGCAATCAATGACATCTTTTGACATGCCTCTTTTGTGGTATCGAGTAGATATATCTTGATGCTAACCCAAACCCGACTTCGGGCTTCAACTGATCCCCTCTGATATAGCCGAAGGGGTCCTCCTCCGAGCCACACCCCAACGCCCTAGGCTAAAAGTTGCTCCCTGATGCAAGAATTTGCAAGCTTGACGGTCAACTCCTCAACCCATCTTTGATATTCCTCGTTCTCCAACTCGTACAAAGTCTACTCATGATGGTAGGAACTGTCATTATGAACACTTCATCCTCGGACTCCACAGTTTTCCTAGATGGGACGTTATTGACTTTTGCTTCTACAAAAGAGCTCGGCCTGATCCTATATGTTTTACTTTGACTATTAATGGATTTTGTAATATTTTCTCCAAGGTTCAAAGTATCGGTATCGGACATTTTGTATGACTATCGGTATCGACAGTATCAGTTCGTATTATCGGATTTTATGGTATCGGCAGTATCGCCAATATTAATTAATAAATTAGTACAATTTTACAAAAAAATATTTTACATATTTATACATTATTTAAGTATTAAATACAATAATATTACACTTATAAAAATATAAATAATAAACTATGAAATACGTATTACATACAAAATAGTTTATATATTTTGGTATTATTTAAGTACTAGTATATACGCACGTGCGTTGCACGTATTTCATATTACTTGAAAAAAATAGTTTATTAAAAGAGCAATCGACAATTTCTTAATTTTATTATAGGTGGAAATATAATAGGCAGGAGCATGAAAGTTGGGAGAAATTAAATGACGGGAATATAAAAGGTTTCTCTTATCTCTTGGGTTCATGTGCCTACTTTGCATGCATGCTTTATTAACTTTTGTTTTATTCTCCAAACTATCTACTTTGCATGCATGCATATCATTGTTTTATTAACTATCATTTTCCAAGTTGCCTCATGCATTCATACATACATTTAATACGTATTTAATTACTGTTTTTAATTACTTAGATATCCTTATCACAAGGTAGTCAAAGGCGCAAGGCGCACTCAAGGCGCAAAGGGTCCAAATCGCCCGAGGCGCAAGGCGCACTTAAGGCGCGCGCCCAAGCGACACGAGGAGCAATAATTATATATATATATATATATATATATATATATATATATTCACATCGGATTTCTACATTGATAAACATGTATGCTTCAAATTCTCCCATGTCTTGGTTGCAATCACTTTGAATTGAGTGAGTGAGAGAGAAAACAATAAAAAAAAGTACATCAGTTCAAAAAAAAGTCTAAAAACAGTACAACAGTTAAAAAAATAGTCTAAACATGTTATTTTTTCACAAGATTTTCAAGGCGCGCCTTAGCTATTCCAAGGCGCTCAAAAAAGGCGCACCTAAGCGCGCCTTAGGTGCGCATTAAGAATCGCGCCTCGCCTGGAGTGCCCTGAGGCGCTTCCCCTGCGCCTAGGAGCAAGGCGCCCCTTAGGCGCGCCTGAGGCGCGCCTTTGACTACACTGCCTTATCAACGTTAATACATATTGAAATGTAATGAAGGGTATTTTTGGAACGAAAAACTTTCACGGTGAAGCCTAGTTTTGGCATTATATAGTAGAATAGATTACATACAATAATATTTTGTATAAGTATTATTTTTTAGTTTTTCAACTAATAAACTATGAAATATGTTTGTTGCACTTAATTATATATCAATGATAATGGGGGAAAGAATGCTGAACAAAAATAACTGAGTCTTGGTCTGGGTCAGAGGTGGTCCATGGATCTGCGTGTGCCCTGCTTGCCCATGAGGTTGAACAAAAATCCTAGAGTATAAACTGTGAAATACGTTTTTTGCACTTGTGACTTGCCAGAGTAAACCTGTGATGTGCCCATGGGTCAGAGGTGGTCCATGTGCCCTTTGGTCTGGGTTAGAGGTGCCCATGAAGCTGAAAAAAATCTACTGACAAATTACAAAAATCATGGAGTAAACTATGACATAATATGGACAGAGAGAGAACTGAGTGCATGGGTCTTCGTGTGCCCATGTAATTTACCAGAGGTGGTCCCCACCTCCAATACATTCGTGGGTGTGTAGCAGACCAATTGGGTTCTGTAAGATCTTTTTTTGTATGTACAAGTGTTAAATTATATATTAAATTATTAGAAAATTAAATCAGGTCAGTGTCTTGTCTGATATTGCTTCAGCTTTTGGAACATCAGTTTGCGGTCCGGTGTGTGTCTCAACACCGCACAAGGAAAGTAATTCCTATAGTATAAACCAGGTCGTATTTGTGACTTTCCTTTCCGTCTCCCACCTCCTCGCCTTCATCCTATTTTTTTCACGACCATGGACGCGGAGCAAGGGTGGCGGAACACGGACGGCGTCGGTGGCAGAGAAGTTGAGGTAATTTTCTATGATTTTTCATCTAATTTATATATATATATATATATATATATATATATATATATATATCAATTATTGATTTTTCTGTTGTATTTATTGCTTTTTTTTCTTGATTCAATGTTTCTTTTGATGAATTTGACACTAATCTATGCTTTTTCTGTTGTTGATTTAAGGTTTTTCTGTTGTAATGTTGCCCACATTTTTTTTACTCTGTAATCGTCTATATCGGTCGATACGGACCGATACAATAAATTTCGACAATGTCTCAGCCGATACCGATATTTTTTACGGGTATCGGATCGGACACCCCCAAATCTGATCCGATACGGCCGATACTTTGAACCTTGGTTTTCTCTTTCCATTTGATCGATAACTTTTTTAGAACCTTCTAAACTTTATTTTTCTAACATCTAGATCTCTCGAAATGCCACTTTTGGTGATCCAGTTAAGTAGCAGGATCTGGGGCCAAGTTCATGGATAGGTGCAGTAGTGGGAACCTGATAGCATTGATCCTCCTTTATCCTCATTAAGTTCGCAAAACTACAGTCTGTTGGCTTTCCAAAGGTCCTGATTTAGAATTTCGTTTTTATGTAACTTGGCTCTAGTCCAGTCGACGCTCACCTCTGTCATTGAGTAGAGAGAATTAGTACAAGTTCAAGCTATTGACAAAGCTCAACCAGCAGAGGGTAAGCTGAATGATTCAAATTGCAATCCTGCATGTAGTAAATGGTTCTGAGACAATGGGATATAATGTCATGGACCGCCATAGGTCTCTTGGAGTGTGTCTAGGGTACCCTTTAGGATCGACAGTGATCGTTAGTCCGCGTGTCTAGGCCTTGTAGCACATGGAATGTAGTCAGAATTGTTAACATGAAAAAAATCTATAAATCTAAGTGGTTCTGAAACTTCTTGAGATCATTCATTAATCACATTTATAAGAATCTGCCATATTAGCACACTAGGAAGTTACCCTTTTTTCAGGAAATTGAAAATAGAGACTGCCTGACCTAGTCCACGAGTAATAAGCTCTCCAATTTGCAACGGATTTTTCGCTTCTGAATTCAAAAGAGCCTGGGCATCTGTATTGATTGCATAGAAATCAACACCCTGAAATAATTTCAAAAGACATGAACACAAGAGAAAAATGCCAAATTGAAAGAAAATAATTACGAATGAGAACAGTAGAATTACAGTAGCAATATTATTCCTCATGCTATGATGTTAATTCAACAATAACTTATCTTCACAAATCTCCTTTACCAGAAATTCTCAAAAAAATGAAATTTGAAACCAATATATTGATATGTGAAACTTGATACAAGAGGCTAGTTGGTACCATAAACCTGTTCAAATTTACGATATAAGAAAAGGAAAGACTAATAAAATGTAGAAACATGTTCATCCTTTCTTCTATTAATGCTCTAAGATTTGACAGACCTAGTACGGTTCATGAACAATGTCAGGGATCAATATCAAAATTTAAAAGACTTTTTAACGAGATAATGAACAGACAATCATGTCTCTTAAACTAATACCACCTGCTTAATCAATACTTACAGAACAAAGGAAACTTAAGTTCATAATCTGAAGGTCGCTAACAGTGTTATTGATATCGGATTACTATGCCGAGTATTCACACGAGTAAGTGGTAACAACCTAGGCTCAAGTAGGAACTCATGCAGTCAGACCGATTCAATCAGGGCAATTACCAAGTAACAATTAATTGGCACATTTGTTTTCTAAGCTCGTTTGATCTTAGTGGATCGGATTTAATGTTGGATTTGGGAAAAATATCCAAAGATACACAACTAAAACACATAAAAAATCAATGCAGCTCTCACTACTGTTCTCTTCCTTTTCAACATTTCTTTTATTTTTTCCTTTTCGAATAAAATAATTTTAATAAAGTATATTTTTGTTCTCCATTACAGTTTGCATTTCAGTATAGTTGATTCTCTGGACTGTAGTTCTCTTTATTTCTTTTCTTTCTGCTTTATTGGATCTTTATTGCCATTCGATGTTAGTTCCGTGTCATTTATCTATGTTTTGACATTGGTATTTGTATTCAAATTATGTAGTGATTGTCATTTCATAATTGTTATTGTCAAACAGAGGTATGGCATATTTTGAAAGTTTATTTATAGGTAAATTTCTAGTTTTTCCTAATTTTTATAATTCAATATTTTTTTTAGAAAAAGTAACTATTTACCGAGTAATCTAGGAGTAATTTATCAGACATTTGAATCCTATTCTTTAGTTAAACTCTATTAAGGATCACACTGTAATGTTAGCCACTAACTATGTATCCTCTCTTACTTCCTCAATCCATACCCAGTTTGGTCATCAGGAATGGTTTCTTATCACTCCTAAATTGTTCATCTACCGATCCCACTGCATATGTCAAAACATATCAACTCATCTTACCCTCAATTGAAGCCTCCTACAACTTCTTCAAGCTACTTTCTTGTTATTTCATGGCCTCTCATCATCTCATCATTCTCATTTCATCTAAAGCCATATATTCCAAAGATCTTGCTTTACATATTTGTTCAAAATTCAGACACAATAGCATGGGGGTAAATGTGTTTGGTAAAAGGAGTTTGTACTTTTCATGGTCTGCTTTTGGAAGAGGGGAGGGGGTTGCTTCCGAAAGTTGCTTCTGCGTACTTTTTTTTTTCTTGGTAAACAGCACATAGATGTAATTGGTAAAAAAAAAAGGTAACACAGTAATAATAAAATCTTGTGTTTTTCATGGTCAGGAAGTAGGGTGCTTTCAAAAGCTGATTCAGCTTACCATGTGTTCTATTTTTGAAAAGGGCTTCAGACTTTACTTTTGAGATTATGGGCTACTTTGGTTCCCGTTTAAAATGGAGCATTGTCGTTTTTGTCGTCATCTTGACCAAAATGGCAAACATAACAAAATATGTTTGCTTACCAGCGTTTTTCGTTTTCACGATACAAAAACTCTCCGAGAGAAAAAAAAACGGCAAACGCTTGTGAGAGCACCATTTGGCATTTGACATTTGAAATGGAGCTTTTCTCTTTGAAAATGGGAGCCAAACTAGTCCTATTCAAAAATAGAACACATAGTTCACGTTTAAAATGGAACATTGTCGTTTTTGTTGTCATCTTGACCAAAATGGAAAACATAACAAAATATGTTTGCTTCCCAGCGTTTGTCGTTTTCACGATACAAAAACTCTCCGAGAAAAAGAAAAAAAAAAGTCTAACGCTCGTGAGAGCACCATTTGGCATTTGACATTTGAAATGGAGCTTTTCTCTTTGAAAATGGGAGCCAAACTAGTCCTATTCAAAAATAGAACACATGGTTCCCGTTTAAAATGGAGCATTGTCGTTTTTGTTGTCATCTTGACCAAAATGGCAAACATAACAAAATATGTTTTCTTCCCAGCATTTGTCGTTTTCACAATACAAAAACTCTCCGAGATAAAAAAAAAAGTCAAACGCTCGTGAGAGCACCATTTGGCATTTGAAATAAAGCTTTTCTCTTTGAAAATGGGAGCCAAACTAGTCATATTCAAAAATAGAACACATGGTTCCCGTTTAAAATGGAGCAATTGTCGTTTTTGTCGTCATCTTGACCAAAATGGCAAACATAACAAAATATGTTTGCTTCCCAGCGTTTGTCGTTTTCACGATACAAAAACTCTCCGAGAGAAAAAAAAAAAACGTTAAACGCTCGTGAGAGCACCAATTGGCATTTGACATTTGAAATGGAGCTTTTCTCTTTGAAAATGGGAGCCAAATTGGTCCTATATCTTATATCCTTTGCTCTTTTCTCAAGTATGGTCAACTTTATCTCTCTAATAAGAACTTACAATATGGATATGACAAGTGGGTTTATTTTTGGGATATTTTAGCAAATGTCCCCATTCAAAGTTTAGAAACTAGCATATACCTCCACTTATAAAAAAAAAAAAACTAGCAAATGCTCTCATTCTTTGTACTAAACATTTAAAAAATTAAGATATATCCCCACTTTTTAACAAAATAATTGACTATTTTACACGTAATGGAGGCATTTGCTAGTATTTTTTAAAAAAAGTGGAAGTATATACTAGTTTCTATATTTTGAATGGGGACATTTGCTAAAATATTCCTTTATTTTTTTGTTTAGGTCCTTGAACTTTTTTTCTATTTAGGTCCAACGGCTCCTCATTGTCAAGTTTTTAAAAATTAGTAACTCATGAGTTACTCTCGGATTTATTTGTGTAGTTTTCTGTTTCTAATTTTGATTTGAAGGGTAATATATACTATTCAAAACTTGGCATTTGTATGTAGCAGGATGAAATGAATTCCAATAGGTACCTGAAGTCCGCTTCCGATCATTCGATTGATGGCATTGTTGCCTCCGCCTCCGACTCCGACCACCTTTATCTTCGCGCTGTTATCGATCGGAGGAATACTAAACGACGACGACGAAGACGAAGAAGAAGAATTGCACCGGACCATGGAATGAGAATGGCATGGACGACTACGAGGAGGAGGAGCTGCTGCTGCTGCTGAAGGAGGAGGGATCAACGTCGTCATCATCATCGAGGCCATTGTTACTATGCCTACCAAACCCTAACAGAGGATGAGATCTATCTGGCCAAGGGTTTAGGGTTTTTTAGGTTTGATCGGGGGAACCGTTCTTTTTCCTTCCTAAATGCACGTGAAGAGTTGTTATAATTGATTTGGTGGAAAGTGTTTATTATTATTATTATTATTATTATTATTTTATTATTATTATTACAATTTTTTTTTTAAACAGCAGGCTATATATAAAGGAAGGAGAGAACCAAATGGCGCTGGAAGATAGCCCAAGGCAGCCTACAACAAGTGGGGAAACCCCTAGAAGAACCTAAACATCACAAAGTGCACTAAGAACCCATCTGCTCCATGTGGACGGCCTGTGCAATCCCCAAAGGAAGCGCCGAAGTGTGGAAGAAGATCTGCTCTTCTTGAGTGGCCAAGGCCAAAGAAGCGAGAGCTTTTGCCACACTGTTAGCTTCTTTAGGAATTCAGGAGAAGCTGGTCTGTGTAAGAGTGAGGGATAGGATCTTGCGAAACTTGTACAAAATCTTCCAGGGGGTGGGGGATCCACCTCTGAGTAGCTGGATAATAGAGCTGGATGATGCCTCGAAAACCGTAATTTGCAAGTTTTTTAACTTGCACAGAAGTAAGGCAAATATCAGAATATTAATCTTGGGGAAGGAAGTGGTATCGTTGGCGGAGAACTTTGTGAAGTCTAGAAGAGCCTGGTCGTTTGCTTCTCTGATAATGTTGCCTCCTGCAGTATCATTAGCAGCTCCTTTGAGCCCATAAATATTGAGTTTTAAACCCGAGTGCGGAGGGTGCCATTTGATACTCCCCCTCGGGAAAGTACTATGTCTAGTGTTTGGACCCATAGTGTCTTTCCCTGTGATGTTGTGGGCTTTTAGGCAGATTTGCAAGTTTAAGGAAACTTTGTCGATGATGTCGTTGATGTTTCTGGTGCCGTCATTGTAAATGATCCGGTTTCTTTATTTCCAGATCTCCCATAGGCTGCTACCGAAGATGAAGATCCTGGCGATGTCAGAGGGTTGGCTCAAGGAAGTGTCCTTTAGCCATATCTCTGCTAGGTGGTTTAGGGAAAGGTAGGAGCTGGAGAGGTTGCATGCTTTCGCAAAGTGGACCCAAATAACCTTAGCTAGGTCACTGTGGATGAATAGATGAAGCAGGGATTCTTGCTGAGGGTTGGCACAGCAAACACATCTAGAGGCTAAGTCAAAACCCATCCTTGTCAATTTGAGATCAACAGGGAGGCTGTCATGGTTGAGTCTCCATAGGAAGGCTCCAATGTTAGGAGGGATGAACTTGTTCCAGTAGTAAGCACTCCAAGCAGACAAATCATGTTTAGTTCTAATCAAGTGTCAATATGAAGAGGTTGAGAAGTCACCTTGGGGTGTTAGATCCCAGCAGACCCGGTCAGAGGTGTTGCACAGCACGACCACTTTAAGAGTATCTCTGGCTGCAGGGGGAAGGAGAGCCAGGACATCCCTGCGGATACCGTTCCGATCTCGGAAGAACGGGGAGGAAATCACTTGCCAGATGTAGGGGTTGAGGCTGAATTCTGGAGGTCTCGGGATGATGTAGCCACACCAATTCAAGTTCCAGATGGTGATGTTACCTCTCCCCAGTAGCCAGAAGCAGTGCCCGAACACTGTGGGGAAGGTTTTCATGATGGCAGGTGAGGCAAACCTGGGAGATCTATAACCCTCTGTACTAGGATCTCCATACTTCCTTAGCATGAACTGGGCCCAAACTGAGTGACCACAGATTAAGGACCAGCATCTCTTCGCGTGGAGAGACTCCATAATCTGCCCAAGAGGTCTGATTCCTAGCCCGCCTTCAGAGTAAGGTCTGCAGACTTTGTGCCAAGCCACCCACTTCCTATGGTGATGCTCGTGAGAGTTTCAAAGGAAATCTGCCATGATCCTCTCTAAGGCCCGGATGTGTTTGTTGGGAACTGTAATGATGGAGAGGGCGTGGACCGGGAGGGATGTTAGAACACTCTTGATGAGTGTGATCTTGCCGCCAAAGGAGAGCAGCCTGCCTCTCCAACCCATGATTTTCTTCCTGAACCTTTCTTCTAGCTCTTTGAAGTATTCTTGTCTGGATCTGCCTCTAAATAGAGGCACACCAAGGTATTTGATTTTCAGGAATTTTTAAAATAGATTTTTCACAAATTTCTGGAATTTCTGGGATTTTTAATTAATTAAACTAAGGTGTTTTGATTATTAAATGATTTTTAAATGATGTTAATTAATATTAAAATATTATAAAAATAATATTTTCTGGTGTAAAATAAAAAAATTAGACATAGGATAATTTTTCGGAAATTTATTGGACCCCGGAAACATTTTTAAAGACCTAAAAACCAAGTTTATAATAAACCAAAATAAATCTTGAAATAAACCCGGTTTATTTTAAATAAACCAAACCAACCCGAACCGGACCGATTTAACTAAACCCAACCCAAACCCTACGGGTCGGATCCGGGTCTAACCCGCCGACCCGAAACCCGCCTACCCGACCCGCACCCTAGCCTTAGCGGATCGGGCCGGATCCGCCGCCCGACCCACTGACCCGACCCGACCCGTGCTACAGTAAACCCCCAACCCCCGACCTTGGCGATTCAGCTCCGCCGCAACCCGCCGCGGCTTTCCCGCTCCCCGCCGCTAGCCGCCGCTTCGCGTCCCCGCCGCTCCGCTTCAGCTCCCCGCAACCGCCAGCCCCTCCTCTTCCTCTCCCCCGCACCGGCCGCCCGTCCGCCTCCCTCATCCGCCTATAAAACTCGCTGCCATTTTCGCCCTCAGCTCCGCTCCACCGCCGTCGTCCCCGGCCAGCCGTCGAACGACCTCGCCACCGCCCTAACTCCAGCGTCGTTGTAGAAGCATGAAAAATATGCTGGAAAGAGCTACACAGCCTCTTGATACAGAGCAGCGTAAGCAGAGGCCTTCAGAGCCATCAGGCGTACGACAGAGTTTTCTCCGCTAAAATACAGCGTGAAGAATAAAGCTCAAAGGACCATCCGCATAAATGTAGTACGTCAAGGCCGCTCCAGCGTGAAAACAGAGTTCTTCATCGCCTCCATGGCGTAAAACTCAACCGCTCTCAAAGCAGCGTGATAGCGTACGAGGAACGCTTCATCTTCCCCGAAATGAACCTGTCAAGTCACGCAGTGAATCTGACCTCTGACTCCTGACAAAAGGTGATGCACGGCTACCCAGACGACGGCTGAAAACGATGGCAGACCTCTCGGGACGCGTCCCACAGTATGATGGCGGATCTCACCATTTAATGCAGAGGATTTGGTAAAACATTACCAAACCGTCGTCTACCGGAGTCCCCTCAGCATAAACCGCTCTTTTGCGTACAAGGGAATACGCCGCCCTGTTTTACACAGGCAAACATGAGCTGTTTTACGCTCCACAGCAGACAAACCGCCTGCCACGTCAAAAGCTGCACTTCGTATGGGATTCGAGGCACGTCTCCACGTCTAATTGCACAGAGCGGTGACAGTTTCTCTCAAGACACGTCTCTGCGACGGGTGCACAGAAGGCCTGCAGACCTTCGAAACACGCCTCCGCATTTAATGCATAAGGTGATGGCAAATCCCTGCAAGAGATTTGGTTATATCTTCAAAAGCCGTAATTTCGGCTAAAGACGTCCACATCAGCACGATATGCAGCGGCTTCTACGCCCATTCAGGATCTGTGCTCAAGCGGCTTCTACGCCCATTCTGGCACGATATGCAGCGGCTTCTACGCCCATTCAGAATCTGTGCTCAAGCGGCTTCTACGCCCATTCTGGCACGATATGCAGCGGCCTCTACGCCCATTCAGGATTTGTGCTCATGCGGCTTCCACGCCCACTCAGTCTCTACGACTACTCGGCTTCCACGCCTACTCGGCTTCTATGCCTGTTCGGCTTCTATGCCTGCTCGGCTTCCACGCCTACTCGGCTTCTATGCCTGTTCGGCTTCTATGCCTACTTGGCTTCTATGCCATGGTGACGAACATTTGGCTTCTACGCCAACCTCTTCTACACAATGGATACCTACCCGCGTGGCTTTTACGTCGTGATCTTAGTAGCAACCGTACGTGTTGTGTCCCTTTAGTTGGACCTATATCACCCGCTCAGTCAAAAGATCATCTATACGTAGGCATTGGTTACTTTAACCATTGTGTAAAAGGGTATTGTACTTTCCACTCCTCGGTTGCTACACCAACGGAGTGGTCACTGTCACCAAAGACTCTATAAATAGAGGCCCCTGTCAATGGGGAACAAGGTCGAAAAATTGGTCAAGAAACCGATATCAGATCCCAGGTCGGAAAATTTGGTCAAGAGTACCAATACCAGATCCAAGGTCGACAGTCGGAGAAGATCGAACAAGGAGGAGAGAGAGAGAGAGAGAGACCGGAGCTCAGGCAAAGAGCGGGGATCGACGACTTCGGCATCGTGCATCCACCCTCTCCTGCAACCTTCGAAGCTGCTACCTGTCTTCCACGGCACTTCTTCAACATCGCGTGGTCCAAGGGCTAAAGTGATCGACCACAGATCAGACACCTATAGCAATTTATACCCAGATTAAATAAATTGTACTCCCACATCCTCGTATAGGATTACATTGTACAAGTTTGTTTGTAAACCAAAGGGCGCGGGTTTCGCACAAACCCCGTCATTGAAATACACTTTCATTCTTTTGTTTAATACCACAAACAAGATGGCGACTCTGCTGGGGACGTCTTTCTCTTCTGACGAGGAAGTAATTGCTCAACGCGATACGGTATCTATAGGAACCGTGAAGAAGACGCTGGTCGTTCATTTCGACCAGTCTGCTTACGAAGACATGCTTCGAACCGGGGGTAGCTCTCACTCTCTCTCCGTCCAAGACAACAGGAAGCTGCGCAAAGTGTGGATGCCCAAGACATCCTCAACCATTCCTGTGGACTCTCCGATCTCTCCGATCTCTCCGACCAATGAGGTGGTAGCATCGCTCCCTCCGTGCCCTGCACATAAAATTCAGTCTCCCGCTACGCGCGGTACAGACAAAACTTCGGGCAAGGCCTCTGCGCTAACCCAGAAGTATCCACTGCGCTTTACGCGTAGGAACCAGTCTCCCGCTACGCGCGGTACAGACAAAACTTCAGGCAAGGCCTCTGTGCTAACCCAGAAGTATCCACTGCGCTCTACGCGTAGGAATCAGTCTCCCGCTACGCGTGGTACAGACAAAACTTCCGATGGTGCCTCAACGCCAAATCGGAAGAACAGATCACGCTCCACGCGCGAAACAACATCTGACTTCTATGGTAAAACAGATGAGCGCGGTGATCTCCGCGAGGGGAAGCAAGCAGACGAATATTCAATCTCTCGGCCTTTATGCCAGCAAGAGAACAATCTGCCTACCCTCCGGATTATGCGAGAAGCCGATGGCCGACTAAGGACCTCTTCAGCTTTACGCCAGTCTGAGCGAATCTCTAAATTACGCCAGGCGAAGTCCCGCGGCGTAAAGCAAGCTCCGGTTGCTACTCCTGACCTACGCGAATGCCTAGTCCAGAAGCGTAAGGAGAGGGGATCTTCCAACATGTCTATTACGCCCCCCAGAGAGCAATGTTGTAATAGTCATAAGATTGTGATTGACTGCTGCTGTTCTAAAGCAAAACGGTCGGTCTTCGACCGATTGAGCTACTCTCAGTCTTTTCCGAAAGAAGAGCACGCGTATGCGTCCGTGAACATGGCTCCACGCATACCCAGAAGAAGGTCGAGCTCGAGACGTCATCCCTCTGGGCCTCCGAGCCGAAAAAGATTCGAAGACCTCCTCTGGAGCACTGAAGCTGGGGTGTTCCAAAACACCCGGGCAAGGTCACAGCAACCAGCTCCGTACTCATCTGATTCCGACGCTGGGGGTCGACAATCTCCCAGAACAGATGCTGAGAGTGTAGAGTCGACTTCTGCGGTGGCCTATACTAATCCTTCGATGACGCCCAGGGAAGTGGGAGCTTACGCCATTGAAGACGAACGCGAGGAGGCTTCAGGAAACGCGGAACAATGCATCACTGTGCTAGAGACATCTTTGAAGCAAATATAATTCGTAATGGAGAACATGCACCAGATGATGCTAACTCAGCGCGCGACTGCCATGGCTCAAGCGTCGGTCCCGCCAACTCAGATACGTATGGGGGTGGACTTACCACCATCCGACCCAAGCTAAGAACCTGCTCTAGATCAAGAGTCAGCAGTCCCTCCGCTTCCAACTGAGAATCCGATGCAGGCAGTGCGGGAGTTGAAAGCCCAGTTTGACGCCTTGAGGCACAAAGATCAGCTCAAGAAACTGGGAATCAACCAGCCTTACCCGGCTATCTGGGAAGAAGTCCCTTTTTCTTCGAAGTACAAACCTCAGACTATGGCTCTGTTCGAAGGAAAAACATCACCAAGTCAATAGATGAACTATTTCAGTATGATGACGGTGTTGCTACAAGGGAACGACGCCCTCCTCACTCGGGTGTTCAAGGGCTGCCTCTCAGGAGTAGCCTATCAGTGGTACCGTAGCTTGGTGGACAACTGCATTACTTCCTTCGAAGACTTCAAAGCGCTATTCTTCACACGATTCTACGAGGGTGGAATGGACATGTCTATGTCCTCCCTCATTGAAGTCAAGCAAAGGGAAAAGGAAGACGTTCGCACCTTCGTCGAACGTTTTCGTCAGGCCACCTTACAAATGCCTCCAGGAGTTCCAGACTCGGCGTTAGTAGACATTTGCAGGAAGAACCTCCTTCCTATAGTCTCGGTGTTCACAGGACCATATCAGTTCCATGAGTGGCCCTCGTTCATCGTCTCGGCAGTGGCCGCCGAAGACAACAGTCGCAAGGCGCGCGACAACGGCATCATGATCTCCGCCTCCGACAGAGGCAAAAGGCCATCTTCCAGCGACGACCATCCTCGCAGCTCCAAGGGAAAAGAAGCTCTGACAGTCAATACGTCCAGACAAAAGACAGCGGCGACCACGCAGACAAAGCCCGGGACTTCCAGGCCCGTCGAGGTCTACTCTTTCGACGACGACGATATCCCTAGTATATTTGAGTGTCTCGTCAAAAGTGGCAAGATTACCCTGCCAGAGCTAAGGCGGCCCCAAAAGGTCGGCAGTACCGACGACCCCAAATACTGCATCTTCCACAGATACGTACACCACCCAACAAAGATGTGTTACGTACTGAAGAGGAAGATCCAGGGGTTGATCGATGCTAAGGCCATCACCCTGCACGACACCAAGAAAATGGTCACAGCCAACATGATCTCTCTGCGGTTCGGCGATCTGCCTCCCCAAGAAGTCATGGACGGTATCACGCCCATTTCCCGAGCCACAATGGACATCGTCAATCTCCCTCCGGCTAGGGATCAAAATCATAACCTGGTACCCCTGACCACCCGTCAGGGCGAGATTATGTGGGTTCATCCAGATATTATGTCAGAGCTCGAGGAAGGGACTAGAGCTACGTCTAAGAGGAGCTCAAAGTGCAAACCATGCCATATGGTCGCAAATTCTTCGCCATCAGACGAAGACGAGGTACTTGCTGCAACCCGGTCAGGGAGAGCCTACCTCAACGACTACGGAGCAAGTCAAGAGGATATACCGGCAGACGTTTTAGCTGCCAAACCTGCAGGGCCAAGCCCCGTCATACCGGAAGCCAACCCTTCAAAACCGACGCCGGTGGACAAAGGAAAACAAAGAGAAGTGCGCTTCGATAAACCTGTGAAAAACATTCCGAACAAAGGTTTTGAGAAGCCGTATAACTTCGACATCCTAGCCCAACTGGCTAATACACCGGCCAGGCTCTCCATCTTCGAGCTACTCAGGCTCTCCCAAGACACTCGTCTAGCCCTGAGTGAAGCACTGATACAGGCGGAGGCATGCTTGACCCAGCTCAAGTCTCCCGACGAAGAACCAGTGGCGTGCCCTCGGTGCCACAGTGTGATGGAAGTGGTCCCAAATATCACCTTCACCCAGGACAACATGCTGTTAAAACATAACAGGCATGACAGGCCCCTCTATTACACCGGGTATATCGATTCCATAGAGGTTGATCGGATTCACATAGATCCGGGATCATCGATCAGCATCATCCCGCACAGTCTGCTCAGACCGTTGAGGATTCCTACCAGCGAACTGGCTTACACCTCCACTACAATCGTGGGATTCAACGCCGGAAGAAGTAAGCCGTTAGGGAAGATTCGCCTAAGGATCCAGATTGGCAACCTCAGATCGGTGGCCACATGTTACGTGATCGATTCAGAGGTATCCTACAATATCTTGCTAGGAAGACCGTGGATCCACGATCACAACATCGTTCCTTCAACTCTACATCAATGTCTTAAATATGTAGACCCCCAAGGGATGGTACAAACGGAGGTGGCCGACCTAAACCCGTTTAAAGGAGTAGAGTCATACTATTCCGACGCCGTGTTGTACTCGCAGGACCAAACGGAAGAAGTGGCGGGCAAGTCAGAGAAGGAATTCCACCGGGAGCCAGGAGAACCCTCTGCCGCACTACCGCTGTCGATCAGAGTGAAAGGACGAACCACTCGTCCAAAAGCCATAGAGCCCATGGCTATTCACCTGAACAGATCCAGCTCGGGGAAAAGAAGCAATTCTCCAGCGGTTACTCTGAACCAGAAGCCTCCACCTTTGGTCATCAACCTTCGGCGCAACAAGCAGCCGACCGATGTAAACACGACCAGGAACGGAGTTCCAGATGGCAATAAACATCCTCTTTTCCCGTACATTAATACTCAGATTCCAAATCAGGAACCCGCTCCCCGTGACGAGGTAGAACCCATAGCACGAAAGTTCTTGGAAGCTATGGACTCCTACCATCCGCATATCTAGGAAGCAGCGTCATCATCCAACGTCATCACAACATATGGACCGCATGAAGATTCTATCTTCATAATCCCGCCTACCTACAGCAGTCAGCGTCCAATAGTATTCGGCCGCATGCGTAATCAGCCAGCCATCCAGGAAGATCCTTTCGATGACGATACTGGGAAGATGCAGGTTCACCGATACAGCCCTCAAGCGCTGAAGATCATGCAAAACATGGGCTACGACTTGAAGCGAAAGCCGGGCCTCAACTACGGAAGAGTCAGAAGAACGCCGCCACGCAGCGACCCCCGCTACCAACAAACTCGTTTCGGGTTAGGGTATGCCACCTCCCTTACGGCTTCCACGTCGGATAAGGACATCTTTTCACCCCCCGACTCACCTGATGATCTCGAACAAGCACTATCAGCAAATATGGTGATGACAGATCCCTCAGAAGTAGAGGAACGAGATTTTGAGCCGTTTGAGAATGACTCTTGGGCTCAGCAAATGGATACACAGTGAAAATTCTGCTTCGAACAAAGGAAACCTCCAACCAAAGACGAAGTTATCCAAATCGATGTTGGGGGTGAGCTTTCGCCAAAGCCGATATTTATTAGTGACAATCTTCCACCAGCCGAAAGGGAAGAAATCATACAGTTGATAAAGGAATACGTCGACGTCTTCGCATGGGATTATGGAGACATGTCGGGCCTAGACCCGAAGGTGGCTACTCACAAGCTCAACATATTGGCTGACTCAAAGCCTGTGAAGCAGCACCAACGCCAGTTCCGACCGGACATGATGGACACCATTGAAGCTGAAGTCAAAAAGCTGATAGCCTGTGGGTTCATCCGGGAAGAACGACATCCCGACTGGGTCGCTAACGTTGTCCCAGTCATGAAGAAAAATGGGAAGGTACGTATCTGTATCGATTACCGAGATCTGAATGCGGCCTGCCCCAAGGATGAATTTCCTCTTCCCATCACGGACATCATGATCGACAACACCTGCAGTTTTGAACGCATGTCTTTCATGGACGGGTTCTCAGGATACAATCAGATCAAGATGCATCCTGAAGACGAGAAGCACACTGCCTTCCGTACCCCGTTGGGAGTGTATTGCTATACGGTCATGCCCTTCAGATTGAAGAACGCCGGGGCTACGTACCAACGGGCTATGAGCGGCATATTCCATGAACATTTACGCAAAACAGTAGAGTGTTACGTAGACGACATAGCCGTCAAGAGCCGCCTCAAGGATGATCACATTCAGGACCTAAGGACGGTATTCGAGTTAATGCGCCAACATCAACTCAAGATGAACCCTACGAAGTCCTTCCTGGGCGTATCTAGTGGCAAATTCCTGGGATTTGTTATCACCGCCAAAGGCATCCAGGTGGACCCTGACAAAGTCCAGGCCATCGTAGAAATGCGACCGCCCCACAATCTGAGGGAACTCCGGGGATTTCAAGGCCGTCTGGCTTATATCCGAAGGTTCATATCCAACCTCTCAGGAAGATGCCAGCCTTTTTCATACCTCATGAAGAAAGGTGTATCCTTCGTATGGGACGAAACCTGTCAGCAAGCATTCGGGGAGATCAAACGCTACCTCACCAGTCCGCCAGTTCTGGTGCCTCCCATCATGGGGAAACCATTCTTGTTGTACGTCCGAGCAATGGAGCATTCGCTAGGAGCTCTTCTAGCACAAAAGAACGACGAGGGGCATGAGCAGGCTATCTACTACCTCAGCAGGATGATGGTCGGAGCCGAACACCGGTATAACCCAGTGGAGAAAGAATGTCTGGCTCTGATGTTCGCTATCCAAAAGATGTGGCACTACATCATCGGCCAGACTATTCATATCATCTCCAGGATCAACCCTCTTCGAGTACTGATGAGCAAGCCGAGTATTCTTAATTCCCGACTCGCAACCTGGGCGATGCTGTTAACACCATATGACATGGTGTACATCCCGCAAAAGTCCATCAAAGGCCAAGCGCTGGCCGACTTCCTGGCTGCTCATCCGATCCCGGAGGCCTCCAAGTTATACGAAGACATTCCCGACGAAGTTGCAGAATATAATTCCACAATGGAAAGTGACACATGGCAACTGTTCTTTGACGGCGCCTCCAGGACTGGCCCCCAGGGAAACGTGGTTTCAGGGGTAGGAATCGTCCTGGTCACTCCTGATAAACTCATCATCTACCGGGCATACTCTCTTAATGAACCATGCTCCAACAATGTGGCAGAATACAACGCCCTGTTGATCGGGCTCCAAGTCGCTGAAGAGCTGGGGGTCGAAACCCTGGAAGCTTTTGGTGATTCTCTGCTTATCGTCAATCAAGTCAGAGGGATATACGAAGTCCGGAATCCAGACCTCATCCCCTATCACCGAGCGACAATCGAGATAGCAATGACGTTCAAAGGGTTCTTCCTAGAGCATGTACCTCGATCTCAGAATCTGGAAGCTGATACCCTGGCCAGTCTAGCTGTGGACTTAGCTACCCCTATAAGAAGGCAAGATTTGGTGATCCTTCTTAACAGAGATTTATTCTGCGTGAAGAACAACCTTCACATAGAACGCAGCCACGCTGTGAACACAGATCCCCCCGGGAGGAACTGGAGAAGTCCCTTCATAGATTTCGTCACATACGGAATCTTGCCAGAGGACCCTAAAGAAGCAATATCCGTCAAGAGACGATCATTACGCTTCTATTTCGATGCATCTTCACACTGCCTATATCGTCGAACCTACGACGGACTGCTGTTAAGATGTCTCTCAGACGACGAAGCACAGCAGATTATCCGAGAAGCTCACGACGGCGTATGCGGAGCGCATCAGCCCGGTCCTAAGCTACAGGATCGTATCAGGAGAATGGGCTACTACTGGCCCACTATGATCACAGACGCGATCAGCTATGCAAGATAATACAGAGCCTGCCAGGTTCATGCAGACTTCATACACCAACCGTCTGAATATCTACATCCTACGGTCGCATCCTGGCCCTTCGAAGCATGGGGTATGGATATCGTCGGTCCCATTCACCCGTCTTCCTCCAGAGGCTACCGGTTTATATTGGCCATCACGGATTACTTCTCCAAATAGGCAGAGGCGATCCCTCTGGCTGAGGTAAAAGCGTCTGACGTGATCAGCTTCATCAAGCACCACGTCATTTATCGCTTTGGGATTCCTCGAAGGATAATCCATGACAATGGGCCTCAGTTCATCAGCCAAGCGTTTCATCGATTTTGCGATAAAAGTCGAATACATAATATTGCCTCTACGGCATATTATCCAGCTGCTAATGGTTTGGCGGAAGCTTTCAACAAAACCATTATCAAACTCCTGAAGAAGTTCGTTTCTTCAAACAAAAGAGACTGGAACGAGAAGCTGGGCGAATGTCTCTGGGCATACCGCACAACGGTACGGACACCTACAGGTTGTACCCCCTTTTCACTGGTCTACGGGAGCGAGGCAGTTCTTCCCATCGAAATACAGATCCCGTCGCTCAGGATAGCAGTGACTAGTGAGTTGACTCGAGAAAATAATGACCTGTTAAGGCTCCAAGAGCTTGAAGGATTAGACGAGAAATGCCTACAAGCCCAACAGCGCATCGCGCTTTACCAAGCACGCATTTCCAAAACTTTTAATCATAAAGTGAAGGAAAGAGTGTTCAAAGTCGGCGAGCTAGTTCTAGCCGTAATAAGACCGATGATTCTTACCCACAGAAGTAAAGGCAAAATCCAACCCAAGTGGGAAGGCCCTTATGTGATCGAGACAACGTTCTCGAACGGCGCCTACAGGATAGCCCAGACTAATGGAGACCTGTTAATGGCTCATATCAACGGCAAATTCCTGAAAAGGTACTATGCTTAATCCCCCCTGCTCGGGTGGGACATAGCAAGGCCCTCGATTCTGACAAAACTACTTCCAAAATGCAATTAGTAGGGTTACGCTCTATCATGTCCGTATGACCTCTGAATAGATGTGTCCTGCTAAGAAGTTTATCGGAAGTCTATCATGTCCATACTACCTCTGATAACACTCTCACCAAAACCGGTCATTTACATTCCGAAATGATGGGTCCACAAAAGTCAGAAAAGAGTCGCCTTTATTTATTCCCGAGAAGGAGGCAGAATTACATCTGGGCAAGCAAAAAGGGAAAAGGATACATCATGATGGCGGGTGAGTCAGATTATGAATCTGCCGCTCCAACGCAGCTATCCTCTCATTCCTAAGAACCAAGGCGTCGGCACGAGCCTGCTCCAGCCGAGCCTCGGGGGTGTCCGTGAGGGTCAGATCAGCCTTTGCTCGAAGACAGCCCGCGCGAGCAGCTTCTGCACGGTCCAGCTCCCGTCGCGCTGTGCTCAGTCGACCGGACGCTACGTCTAGACCTGCCAGTGACTGAGAAGCCCACTCCTCTGCCCGAGCGAGTTTTTCCTTCAGCTTGGAGACCCTCGCTGCATTCCCTTCATGCTCAGAGCGACACCGCCTCTCAACGGCAAGAGCCTCTTCCACGACAACTTTTCTCCTATCCACCTCCAGCTTATGCTTCTAGATAGAGTTGTCTAGGCTTTCCACCTTCGTAGCAAGCCGCGCAGTCATGAGGTCGAACCGAGCCTGAACATCAGCATCGAGACCCCGAGTCAGCTGCAAATGTTCGTTAATAGGTTGCTTTAACCCATTAACCACCGCCTCAAGGGCGTCAGCTACCCCAGGATCGCCGAGCTCCCTGGTGACCCCGATCGAAGCAAGAGAAGTCTTCCTCAGGCGCTCAAAATCCAGACTCTTCGCTAACACCATTGACACCATCATTCTCAAACCGGTGTAGAAAAGGCTGGTATGTTGCTCGATCAACGCAACTAGATCCGACTGAACGCCGGGAGCGCCCGCAATGTCAGCAAGTCCCTCTCCAGGGATGATTGCAGACAAGGTGGCCAGAACCGTCGCATCGACACATGGCGCAATCGAAGAAGGTGCGGTAACGGCGGTCGAAGTTGTCACCACACTCACAAGAGGCAAGGTCACGACGACGTGTTCATCCTCCTCTCGAGGTGACGAAGCTACTCCAGGCGTACTGGCCCCCGAAGCCACTTCCTCATCAAAGACGAACGCCTCCTCGTCAGAAGCCCGAGCGGAACCAGAATGCGCTTCAACGCTATATTCCCCGTGGGCGCTATCCGCTAAGAAGAAGACGAGAAAGTCAATATCAGTATGATGATAATCTTTCTCAAAGGAGACATAAAAACAACATTTTACCCGGAGCCAACGGCATATACGACGCATCTGCAGTCGATATAGCTAAACCACGCCTTAATGACGCAATGCGAATCGTCATGCCTGGAGAAGGAGGTGGGCCGACCGACATCGCCGAGAGTTCTGTCAGGCCTCCACCAAGACGTGATCGAAGTTCATCGGCCGGAATCTCGCCAGGCGCGCTCACTAACGCGGCAGGAGTCATGCCCGCTGCTGGCCTCCGGAAAGATTCTCCCATTTGCCTCGGCCACACAGGCGATCTCGCTCCGCTACCTGGAGCAGTAGCCGCCACAGCCACCTCTAACGAGGATTCTCCGGCATCGACGACCGGAACTGTAGGAGGCCCCTCTCTAGAAGGCGAGGAACCTCCAGCCAAGGAGTCATCCCCGAGGTAGGGAGAGGTAGGCTCACTCCCAGGAGCCCCAATGCCAGGAATACAGAGAGGACGAGCAATCGTCTCCCTCCTCCTCTTGCAAAGAGAAACCTCCTTCAGAGCAGAAGCTCGTCGCTTCCCAGAAGGGACTACCAAAGCCCCCGCAGGCAGAGGCACTTCGCACCTCGGCACCGATACCAGAGGCTCGTCCGGAGTACCAGACTCCTCACCTTCGTCCGAAGAAACCGAAGGGACGTCAACTCTTCCCCCAGGCTTGGGAGAAGGCACCCGGAAGCTTCCACGCACGTCAAAATCACGATGGAAGGTGTTAATCGCCACGTAAAACTGGGCGTAAGAATGGAGAATGTGAAGCTCCGTGGAGGTTGTAATAACCGGCACAATGAAGGTTGCCCTCGTACAACCCATAAGGAAATATCGCCACCCTCTAGCTCCATCAATGAGTCCGCCCCTGGACCTAAAGCTGGTAACGGCATTGCCCACATGCAGCTGATCGTACCCAAACTGCCTGGCAAACCGACTAGGCAAGTAGGGCTCGAAGAAGCAGTGATCTTCGCTCCTGTACAGCAGATGGGAGGGTCTAATACAGACCAACCAGTTAAAAGCTTCCGGGGAAAGGTCGGTCTTCTCTTCACCTGAATCCTCAAGCCGTACCCCTGATTGATTGCGATGCACGGGGGGAGCAGTACAGAGGAGCTTCCAACCGTGGCCGAGGTTCAACACCAGCCGGCAGTCTAAAACTGTGCTCACATTCCAGGAGGAATCCTTGTAATTCAGCAAGAGTATACCCCCCCGAGCTGCTATCGGACCCAGGAGACATCACCCGGGGATTGTGGAGAACCAACCATCCCATCAAGTATAGGTATGGTAACTCCACCCTGGGAAAACTCTCACGTCGAGCTTCGTCGACGAGCAACCCGTCAGTTATGGCTCTCAAGCCAGCCTGTATACGGCACACCATGGCAGGAAGCATGCCCAGTCTTGCCCCAAACACCAGGCGCACTGCCGACCACAGGATGTTTCGGTGAATGCGGTCCGCGGACGCGGTACCTGGCACCACTACTCGGCGCAACCATATCGAGAGGAAACCAGCCAGCTGGGCTTCCTTAGACAAAGGCCTGCGACAATGCCTCAAGTAACTACAGGCCTTAGTGCCTTCCGGGTACTTTTCTACCCCCTCGACAAGAATCTGGTCCGGAGCTTCAGCCTCCTCCATAAGAGTCTCCACAACCTGGGCACTAAGCACGCCCAAACAGTTCACGAGCTCATTCTTGCCTCCCGGGGCTTTCTCCGACCTGGCGGCCCCGGCTCGGTGGAAGAAGAGGTAGGACATCCACTTGGTGGTGTGAGCCAAATCAGAAGGCTCGTTATAAAAGGCGGTGCACGCGAAGTATTGACACATCAGCTCCTGATATACTTCCACCACCCGAGGGTCCAAATCCCCCAACTCCCGGTTGGTGGGAACATACTCTTCATATGGAGTATCCCCCATCGGCAGTCTCGAGACAACTGCCATCTCGTGGAGCGCCAACCCCAACTCCCCCAGTGGAGTGGCAAAGGTCCCAGTGAGCGGAATGTACCGCTCCATCAGTGCCAGGAACAAATTAGGATTCAGAGGCAACCCGACGCTCGTCGCACTCACAGCGGCATATAGTCCAATGCCCTCCAACTCTCTCTGGAAGTGCTTCAAGGCCCAGTCAACTAGGCATCTCCATCGGGAGTTCATTGGGGTGATCCACCCATTGCACCGAGGATTCTCCTTGGGATATACCCCACCTCGACCCATGAAGTCGTTGCAGAAGGTCGGCAATTGGACCGGCTGGATCACCAAGCTATCCTCACTTGGAACACTGCCCGGGCACAGTCCTCTGAACAACGTCACAACGCCGGAGGGGCGACTGACGAATGACCCCTGGTCAGCTCCTTTCAGATGAAAAATCTTCCCCGGCTTACCGTGAAGATCAGGAGTCAGCGTCCACGACATATTTCTAGGATGCGTCGCGTGAAAGAAGGCCGAGATGGGATAATCCCTCGGCATCGTTGGCAGGTACAAAACCAAATTCCCGGCTGAGAAGACCCAGGGCTCCCTCTTAGGCTTCGTCTGGGACTGTTTGTCGATCATGTCCCCAAAAAAGAAAGCCGGCTTTACGTACGGTTCCCCGTCTACATAAGTCAGAGGCTCCCCGTTGATCATGCTCAGTAGCATTCGCTCGCCCTGAGCCAATATTAAGACCCTCCTTCCTTCAGGGTACTGGGGTCTGGAGATAGGGAAGGACACGTGGGACAGATCCTCCAGGTAGTTCGAGTGCAGCATCCCAGCAGCGGAGTCCATCACCTCGGCCAGTGGAGACTCACCCAAGTCAACTACAAAAGTGCAAGGAAAATACGTCATCACAAGTCTTGCACGAACATACGGACCGAAAGAAACAACAGTCTGTGCTCTACGCAGGATTGTGCAAATCTGGCAATTTTACGCCGGAGGTCCCCCCCCACAAGCGTAAAAATTCAAATTTTACGATATACCCCAATTTTTGGTAGCCAGAGCTTCTACGCTCAGAACTACAAAAATATGGAGTCTTTACGCTGACACATTAGAAATGTTGGCGTAAAAGATGAAAACACCTCCGTGCATCATCTTTCTCAAGAAGAGGCTATCAGCACAGAAGACGACCTAGCGCGGTCACGTTCGACGTGTGCGAAGGATTTTTTTGTCGTTTTTGCCACCCCGAAGGCTTTACCTCGAAGATCGGGTGCAACTGCTCATCGGCGGGATACTTCGCTCAGAAGGAAGTTCGCCTTGACCGACCAAAGACTCCCTTGCTGGGGCGGAAGAATGAGAAGAGGAACCTATACCCTTTCCCTTAGCGAAGGAGGTTTGTTTCGACGCCCTTTTCTGAAGATTCGAGGGAACAAAGAAAAACTCAAACAGTCGAAAGCTCTCTTTCACAGAAGACGGATAAAAAGTTTCTCTCTCAGAGAACTTGGGATATATATAGAGTTCGGGCCGACTCTTCGAATCCTCAGATGGACTCCTCGAGACCCTAACCAAATCTCACAAAATTAAATAATGGGTTATGATTGGATGCCACGTCAGACCACTAACCTTGAAAGACGGACAGTCAGCAAATTCGAAAAGTTTTTCGGGTGTCCTACACTGAAGGAGCTTTCTACGCTCGACAGCAACAGATCTACGGTTTTACGCTCGCAAGCTACAAGTCTACGGTTTTACGCCCGGATGCCTTTGTGCTCAGTAGCTTTTACGCTCGAGAGGCCACAAATCTACGACTTTACGCTCAGCAGATACCAAATCGATGATCTCACGCTCGATAGCGCTCAGTTTACGCTCAGAAGCAACAGATCCGCAAGACTTCACGCTCGAAGAAATTTTCTTTTCAGGAGCTACAGATATACATTTCTACGCTAAAGGAGCTTTCTACGCTCGACGGCTACGAATCTACAACTTTACGTTCGACAGCTACAAGTCAGGTTTTTGGCCCGGATGCCTTTGTGCTCAGTAGCTTTTATGCTCGAGAGGCCACAAAACCCATGACTTCACGCACAGGGACTACAAGTCTACGATTTTATGCTCGATGGTGTTCTACGCTCACAGGCTACAGATATACAGTTCTACGCTAAAGGAGCTTCCTACGCTCGACGACTATGAATTTACAACTTTACGTTCGACAGCTACAAGTCAGGTTTTTGGCCCGAATGCCTTTGTGCTCAGTAGCTTTTATGCTCGAGAGGCCACAAAACCCATGACTTCATGCACAGGAACTACAAGTCTACGATTTCACGCTCGACGGTGTTTTACGCCCGGAGGCTACAGACTGATGATTTCTCGCTCCACGACTTTTCGTATATTCGAACGGTCCCCAAGATGGTCAATTACAGGAGTTCACACAGAAGATACTCCTCCTTGGCCTCAACATATCCCAAATACCCGAAACATACAAGAGTTTAAACATTGAGAAATTACTCTTCTCGGGTCAATTGGAGGTTCGTCCAAACTCCAGTCTGAATACCTCGTCTATCAAAAGATGGCAACTCAGTTTTTGACAGCCATTCCTCGACCCTGTTCCAAGGGATTTTTGAGAAGTCACTCTTGAAGGCGAAGACTGAACAAAAATTCTGTTTATTAGAAGTTCAGAGCTCTACGCGGTTCCTCAGTCCCAGCAACAGGACAGTTCTAAGATGTTCAAAATGCTCTACAGCGTTCTATGAACTACTCGCTATGCGTAAAGGACAGGACCTAGCACTCTTTCTACAGAGTCGGCGTACAGATTCAGACGTGTTGAAGTTGCACATATTCAGACTTTACAGCAACATATGGCAAGATGATCATATGAAGAAGAAAGACGATTTTTATTAAAGATCAAAATCATGATTACATATGAAGGAAATCCAATCTACAAGGGTTTTCTTTTCATTTTCATGATTACATCTGAGGGAAACTCCATCTACAAAGGCGATACCCCCTCGTCGTCTGAAGATCGCCCAGAAGCTGTTCTGACAGGTTCTCGCTGGGCTTCAATTCTTCATCCATCTCCTCCGGCAGTCGGTCAGCTCCAGCAAACTGACCGACATGGCAATGATCACCGGCGGGCGGATACAGAACTGGGCCTGCATAGATTTTGCAGATCCCATGCTCCGTGCACCGATCAATCCGGGACAGAACGAGTCTGTCTGACTCTCGTCACCGGAGGGCATCGAGAGAAGGCGCGGCATGCCAGCCGCCGTGGTCAGATACGACCCTTTCTCTCTCCTGGGGTAACGCCATACAAAGTTGCTGATTATCCCGAGCAAGGGAGGCTAAGATATCCTTCCATGATCCATCGTTGCAGTGGACACTTGCTCGAAGATGTCATCTTTTTCGGCTCCTTACACGCTGGAAGAACATGATCTCCTTCTTCCTCAAATCGACCCGGCGAACGCCGGTGATCATCTCTGCGTGGTGATGAAGATGTGGGGAGAACAGGCTAACTCCCCCAGCCTTTTATAGGCAAAAGAGATCACAGCGGTCCCCCATAAATCCGCCATAAAGTCTGCACCGACCGTTTCAACGCTCTACTCAGAAACATTTCGAGTTACAAAGGGCCATTCATGCTTCGTTCAAAGCGTTTCAAATTCCAAGAAATTTAAAAGCTCTGAAGGGGGTCTTGTAGAAGCATGAAAAATATGCTGGGAAGAGCTACACAGCCTCTTGACATAGAGCAGCGTAAGCAGGGGCCTTCAGAGCCATCAGGCGTACGACAGAGTTTTCTCCGCTAAAATACAGCGTGAAAAATAAAGCTCAAAGGACCATCCGCATAAATGCAGTACGTCTAGGCCGCTCCAGCGTAAAACAGAGTTCTTCATCGCCTCCATGGCGTAAAACTCAACCGCTCTCAAAGCAGCATAATAGCGTACGAGGAACGCTTCATCTTTTCCGAAATGAACCTGTCAAGTCACGCAGTGAATTTGACCTCTGACTCCTGATAAAAGGTGATGCACGGCTACCCAGACGACGGCTGGAAACGATGGCAGACCTCTCGGGACGCGTCCCACAGTATGATGGCGGATCTCACCATTTAATGCAGAGGATTTGGTAAAACATCAACAAAACCGTCATCTACCAGAGTCCCCTCAGCATAAACCGCTCTTTTGCGTACAAGGGAATACGCCGCCCTGTTTTACACAGGCAAACATGAGCTGTTTTACGCTCCGCAGCAGACAAACCGCCTGCCACGTCAAAAGCTGTACTTCGTATGGGATTCGAGGCACGTCTCCACGTCTAATTGCACAGAGCGGTGACAGTTTCTCTCAAGACACGTCTCTGCGACGGGTGCACAGAAGGCCTGCAGACCTTCGAAACACGCCTCCGCATTTAATGCATAAGGTGATGGCAAATCCCTGCAAGAGATTTGGTTATATCTTCAAAAGCCGTAATTCCGGCTAAAGACATCCACATCAGCACGATATGCAGCGGCTTCTATGCCCATTCAGGATCTGTGCTCAAGCGGCTTCTACGCCCATTCTGGCACGATATGCAGTGGCTTCTATGCCCATTCAGGATCTGTGCTCAAGCGGCTTCTAAGCCCATTCTGGCACGATATGCAGCGGCCTCTACGCCCATTCAGGATCTGTGCTCATGAGGCTTCCACGCCCACTCAGTCTCTACGACTACTCGACTTCTATGCCTGTTCGGCTTCTATGCCTGTTCGGCTTCTATGCCTGCTCGGCTTCCACGCCTACTCGGCTTCTATGCCTGTTCGGCTTCTATGCCTACTTGGCTTCTATGCCATGGTAACGGACATTTGGCTTCTACGCCAACCTCTTCTACACAATGGATACCTACCCGCGTGGCTTTTACGCCGTGATCTTAGTAGCAACCGTACGTATTGTGTCCCTTTAGTTGGACCCACGTCACCCGCTCAGTCAAAAGATCATCTATACGTAGGCATTGGTTACTTTAACCGTGGTGTAAAAGGGTGCTGTACTTTCCACTCCTCGGTTGCTACACCAACGGAGTGGTCACTGTCACCAAAGACTCTATAAATAGAGGCCCCTGTCAATGGGGAACAAGGTCGAAAAATTGGTCAAGAAACCGATATCAGATCCCAGGTCGGAAAATTCGGTCAAGAGTACCAATACCAGATCCAAGGTCGACAGTCGGAGAAGATCGAACAAGGAGGAGAGAGAGAGAGAGAGAGAGAGCCCGGAGCTCAGGCAAAGAGCGGGGATCGACGACTTCGGCATCGTGCATCCACCCTCTCCTGCAACCTTCAAAGCTGCTACCTGTCTTCCACGGCACTTCTTCAACATCGCGTGGTCCAAGGGCTAAAGTGATCGACCGCAGATCAGACACCTATAGCAATTTATACCCAGATTAAATAAATTGTACTCCCACATCCTCGTATAGGATTATATTGTACAAGTTTGTTTGTAAACCAAAGGGTGCGGGTTTCGCACAAACCCCGTCATTGAAATACACTTTCATTCTTTCGTTTAAATACCACAAACAGTCGTGCCCAGCCCGACCCCGCAGCAGCTCCGGCGAGCTCGCCTCCGCCTCCCCGCCTGTGCAGCAGCCAGCCCCGGTCGCCTCCGCCGTGCCCTCCGGCAGCAGTGCCTCCGCCTGACGACCCAGCCCCAGCCAGCGCAGCCCTCCTCCGACGAGAAGATCGAAACCCTAACCCTAGACCGGACACAGCCTTGACACTGTGTCGTGTTGTGTCAAGATGACTCGCGGACACAGGAATTTTGGTTTCCACGGAGCCCTATTCAGGTAACCCGTTCTCTCTCCTCGTTGCCCCATTTTCAGTTTTGTCTGTTGTGACGCGTAGACTGCGTAACCCTCTCGATGCCCGTGCAACCCGCTCGGTGCGTTACGTCCTGTGGCGATCGCGAACCACGATCCAAAAACAGAAAAAATAACACCCTATTTTCCCCCAGAACTGAGTACGTCCCGCCAAACGAGACGACTTGGTCGCGTGCGGTCTTCACCGAAAGGTGTGCGCCGTTGATACGGACATGCGGGAGTTCGCAGAAGTTGATTTGGATGTGCGTGCACACCGAAATTAATACGTATCCGCCGACAACGTCCCGTATCGACCTGTTCTGGAACTCGTTGTAACTTTGTGTACACACGACGGATCGAAACAAAACTTGTGCCATCGGACTCGTAGCAATACGTTGGTCCTGTGACCCAAGTTTGGTTCGATTCTGAGAACGTTGACAAAATCGCATATCGTGGGCCCCACGGCTCCACTTGACGGACGATTTTGGGATCGGCTCATCGGAATCCAATTTTGGAAGTTTTGTTGAGTTCGTATTATCGTTCTGGACTTGTTAACACAAATTTTGACGAATTTGGAGACCATTGGTTCTGACACATTTTTCGGTGCGAAGCGGGCAACATGTGGACCCCGCTTTGACCAGAAGCTGTCATTTTTGCCCCTGTGTCCAAATTGGACTCAAGGACAGACGTTTCTAGCTATTTGATATTTTCTGAATCTGATGGTGATGTTTATTTCAGCAACCGGAGCAGTACCTACAATTCCCACTGAGGTCAGAGCTACAGTTGAAGTCAGAACCCCAGACAAGTGTACCTTGCCAAATCCTGCAGTTTTGCTACTTATTTCCTTGACTCATTTATACATTGTTGTGCATGCTTAACCTAGGACCGTGTGACTTACTTAGCATCCGATTAATAGTCGGGTGCCAACACCATACGCGGAGTTGTGTAACGTCACCTAGAGATGGATATCGTGACCCTTTACATTCTAGTGCTTGCATTATCAAGTACGTTATACCCAGGACACCTGACACTATTTATGTGACAGAATCTTCCTGAAATATTCAAGGTGATTCTGTGTAGGTTGCAGGATTACTGACATAGACATTATATGACTTGCTGTATTAGTTTTGATCTTGCGTGTCATGGACATGAGACGTGTGATTACATTAGGTAGGGAAAGACACACAAGCTACAGGCTGATTATATATATATTCCACTATATAGTAAATTACATAGTAACTTATATAGTAACTCTGCTACAGGCTCCCAGTCACAGAGCTTGTAGTGGTCTCAGCCTGGGTTCTAGTGCTGCTCTCATCTTGCATTTCACTTAGCTGGTTATTTAGTATTACCCTATCTACTCATTTATTTGCTGTACTGTATTTATTTTGGCATGAGTTATTTTATACCTTGCTATGTCCCCTGAGGACCTGGATCCAGATTATGTCCCCAGGATTAGCAGACGAGATCTATCCCGAGGTATACGGAGCAGGAGCATTATCAGGAGCAGGAGCAGGCACTGGAGCAGTACCAGATTCAGTAGACGAGTGATCTTCGAGGATATCTTCTGAGTATATGCTTTATCCATACTCAGTATTTGCAGTTGTTATCTTTATTTCTGTATTTTGACTATTGTATCAGACTTGTTATCGGGTTGTTCCCCGATTTATTTACTTGAGACTTGATGATGTATATATTTCACTCTATTGATATTGCTGTATTTATTCTGTGGATGAGATTAGTAGACCCTTATTATTGTATTACAGCTTAAGTACGCCCGATGGATCCATTAAATTGGGTTTGTCCATCGGTGTGTGCTGCTGGCCATTGCCACGTGTCTAGTCCCTCGATATTTTGGGACTGGGGCGTGACAAATAATAAAGAGGGCTGGGGAGATCGGGTCTCCCTGTCGCAGTCCTTTGTAGGAACGAAAGAACCCTCCAGTGTTACGGTTGATGGTGATGGAGTACCAGCAGTTGGATATACCTCTGAAAATAAGGTCTATCTACTTGGGGCTGAAGCCAAATTGACGGAGAATCGCCATTAGGAAGCTCCAGTTCACTCTGTCATAGGCTTTAGACATGTCCAACTTGATCGCCACGTTGCCCCCCTTAACTTTAGAATCGATATCGTCGATGAGCTCATGAGCAATACTAATATTCTCGTGGATGTACCTTCCTTTCACGAAGCCAGATTGTTCCCTGGAGATGATGGAGGGAAGAACCACGGCCAAACGATCGAAGAGAAGCTTGGAGATAATCTTATGGGAGAAGTTACAAAGGCTGATGGGTCTGAAGTTATTACAACTCCTCGGCATGTTGGTCTTTAGAATCAGGACCATGTTCGTAGAGGAGATACCTTGGGGTATTTGCATTCCCATGAAGAAGTCAGTGATAGCAGCCATAAGGTCTTCCTTGATGATATTCCAGCAATGCAGGTAGAAGAAGCAGTGAAGCCATCCGGGCCAGGGGCACTCTTTGGGTTGAGAGAGGTGATCACCTTCAGCACCTCACTGTCAGTAGAAAGCCTGCAAAGGGCTTCGTTCTGAGCCTCTGAGATCATGGTGGGGATACAGTTAATGTAAGCCTCCGGGTTGGAGACAGGAGAGTATTTGAAGAATTCTGAGAAGCGAGTGATAGCTTTGTTGAGGACTTCATCATCTTCTATGGCCTTCCCGTCGTGGTCATACATCTTGGTCTTTTGGGTAGTAGATCTCTCTTTTATGATTGCGTGGTAGAAGGACAAGTTACGGTCTCCTTCCTTGATCCATTTGATCCTTGCCTGGTCTTGAAGTAGTAGTTCCTCATGACCCAGCACCACACTGAGATTGTGTTTGGTTTCTTCTAGCTCTTTGCAAGCTGTAGCAGTCCACTGAGCCTGGAGGGAGTCCTCAAGGTTGTTGATGGAAATTTGGAGATCTCTTTTATTGGAACGTAGGTCACCAAACGTATCCCAGTTCTAATTGCGAAGAGCTTGTCGCAGTCTTTTTAGTTTACAGTGAAGAATAGAGAGTGGTTGACCCGGGCAAACCTCATTCCAGCAGGAATAGACGAATGGCAAAAAGGAGTCATGGGTGCACCACATTCTTTGGAATTTGAATGGGGATGAGGTGATGAATGGGGGGATTGGAGATGAGGAGGGGAGAGTGGTCTGAGTGGAGACGAGTTAAGTGCAGGACCTCTATAGCAGGGATCTGCAGAAGGAAGTTCGTATCATAGAGTGCTTGGTCCAGACGCTCCCACATGTTTGGATGATGCAGCAGGCCATTGCACCAGGTAAAATCAGAGCCTTTGAAGCCAGCATCAATCAACCCCAGCCTACTGATGAAGCCATTAAAGTCTCTAACAGCAGTTTGGTTGACACCACACGGGCCCAGTTTCTCAACACTTGAAGTAACCACATTGAAATCACCAGTCAGGATCCATGGTAGAGAGTTGGAGGAGGAGAAAGAGGTCAGGGTCTCCCAGAGATCGCGGCGTTTGATGATGTTGTAGTTGGCATATATAACAGTCATGACGTATTTGATGTTGGGGATGCTGCTTTGTATCAGACAATTTATAAACTGGTTGTGAGTATCAAGGATAGAGAGGTCCACTTTGTTATTCCACATGATCCAAATGAACTTGTTGCTATCTTTGCCATAGAAGGATTTATGCATGTGTAGTTCCTGAGCAAGTTCAGTGATATTAATGCCAGGGATTTTAGGTTCTAGGATACAGATAATCGAGGGGGAGAATTAGCGATTAAGAGATTTCAGGTAAACCCGAGTAGGGAGATCCCTGATACCTCCAGCATTCCAAATTAAGGTTTTATACATTAAAAGAGGGTGGGGGTGGGAGGGGGATTTTTGACTTTTGAAAGTCTGGTTTTGGGAGGTGGGGAGGATGAAGGGTAGTTGGGTTTTTCTTTTTGGAGGTGGTGGAGTCTCTTTGGGTATCGGTAGCACTGAGTTTCCCTTTCCCTTTAGAGGATGTTGGTTTGTTTCCTTTCTGCATTTTGTAGGTAGCCTGCCGTTTAACCAGATTACGATTGCTTTCTTTGTGCATAGGGGGTATAGTCTTCTCGAGAAGTTGCAACTATGTGTTCTCCATTTCTTTGGGCAGGGTATCCGTAATGTGGGCTCTAATCCCCAGGACATACTCTGCCTGTTGTTGGCCTGTGCCGTGATCTCTTACCTGGTTATGAAGTAGGTTTGGATCTAGGTGATTTGTAGGATCTTTGTGGATTGTATTGTGAGTGGGGTTTTCTATATTAGAGGATGGGGAAGAGGAAGTATATTCCTTTGCCTGTTGCTCTAGGCCAGAGAACAGGAGGGGGGGATAAGTGTTGGTGGACTGTGATACCCGGGTATCCTGCTTTTCTGATACGCTGATATCTTGGATACCTGGTACTCGGGTTACTTGAAATACTGCTGCTTGGATATTTTGATGATCAGGTCCACTGATTTCCTGATTACCAGATACTTGTATATCATGAGATACTGCTGCTTGGGCATCCTGAATCCGTGTGTGGGATAGAGGGAGGTTTTTATTAGGAAAGTGGGAGCCTCGGGTATCCTGAGATCCTGATTCACGGGTATCTTGGATTACTGGTACACCGGTATCCTGATGACCTAAAAAATGGGTATCTTGATACTGTTTGTGGGACATGAAGGATTTTTGGTAAGGTGGGGGGGGGGTTGAGGTGGAGGGTGTTGGGAGGGGATATTGAATGTGGTGTCAATGATAGCCTGTGGGACTCGGGTACCTGACAACCTGATACACAGGTATCTGGGTTATCTGATACTCCAATATCCTGACAGCCTGAATGTTGGGTATCTAGATTCTGTTTATGGTGCCTGGAGGATTTTTGGAGAGGTGGAGGGGATTGAGATGGAGGGTGTTGGGGAGGGATATTGACAGAGATATCAGTGGAAACCTGTGGGACTCGGGATTCCTGAGATCCTGAAACACAGGTATCTGAGATATCTGATACTCCAATAACATGTTGGCCTGGAACTCGGGTATCTTGAGGGAGGGTTGTCTGTGGGGGGTTTGAGGTAGAGACTGATGTAGGAGTTAGGGTGGTAGGGGGAGGAATGGATGAAGTTTGATTGTTGGGTGTGCCGAGCAGTGGGTTGAGTTTGTTGGTGGATGAACTGGCAATAGAGTGGTTGCTGAATTTGTTTGAGTTGGTTGAGGTAGGTGTTTCCAGCCTTTGTTTTTCCCATGTTTGGGCTTCCCTTGGATTTGGAACTCTCCACACTATTCTTAAATCTAGTGTGTTTGTTGGGGTGCTCCAAGATATCAGTCTGGGTTTCTTCCTGTGCTATATCTGCACCTGTGACTTCCTTAGAGGAAGCTTTTCTCCTTAATTCAGGGTGTTTTCTATAGCAAGTTTTACTGTCATGTCCCAGAATTTTGCAATGGAGGTAGTAAAGATTATTGGACTCATAGAAAATAGGTTATTGATATACTCCTTTGTCTCTGTTGATGATACGAAGGAAGGTTGGGGGGGATTAGACAAGTCCATCTCCATGTAGACTCTCGCCATATTAGCCCTGGTGAAGCTTCGAGTCTCCTCCGCCATGAACATAAATTTCCCAAAGGCATTCACCATTCGTTTGATAGCTGAGGGGACAAATGTAATTAAGTTGGGGTTAGAAAAATGAACCCATGCCATAGCAATGGGTGACTCCTCCCTAGTGTTGAAGTCAGGAGTCCATTGGAGTATTTTGAACATGAAGGAGTCGATTCTGCGGGTGTCTTTAGTCCAGACTTTGATATGGTCCACTTGGTTGGAGAGGTGTAGTATTAGATGTCTCAGATCCAGAGGAACTAGGGAATAGGATTTGGTTAGCCCCCAGCCAGCAACTACCTCCTTGACTCTGGTGAGTTTGGGGCAGCCATTGGAGAATTTTAGGACTAAGGTGAAATTGAACTGAGCTGTTATTGCTTCCATCTCAGTCTGGGAGAAGGAGTATGTAACTTCATCACTGTCCTCAGGAGCTGCTGTGATGGTGTCTTCAAGAGGAACATCCTGGATGAAGAGGGAGGGGGGACGAAGGGTGGAGGCATAGGTAGGTTTTAGGTGGGGGGATGGGAGGGGGTGTTTCGTGGGGGATGAGAGAAGGGAATTAGGGGCAGATGGATAATAGAGGTGTCTACTGAAGAGACTTCCTTGTACAAAGGAGAGGCAGCAGTGAGTAGGAGGAATTCCCCAACAGAAAGGTGAGAGGGAGGGAATGTAGGGACCATTGGGGAATGAGGGGGATGGGTACTGTTGGGATCAGTTTGTGCAGAGGTTGGTGAGGAGTACAGGAAGTGACTTCCTTGAGCCTCACAAAATGCAGGCTGTTGTACACTTGACGGAACAGAAAGTGGGGGACCTGTGGGTAATGCTGTCGTCTGAGGGACCAGTGGGATGGCCGGAGTCCTGGAGAGCAGGGGAGGGAGGGGGTGGCTTAGAGGGGGGTGGGTTTGGCGGGAAGTCGGAGAAGAGGAGGGTGGTGGTGGTGGTTGTAGGGATGCTAGAGAAGCTGATGGGGGAGGGTTGGCTATCGAGCCAAGGGGGGGAGGTTTCCTGCATGGCTGAGGATTCCTGCATGGCTGCAGTTGTGGAGCTAATAGCTATTTGCTCTGTGGGGATAGGTTTAGGGATAGAGTTAGAGCTCAGGGAAGAAGGAAGGTGATGTTTGAGGATTGGAGGAACCCCTGAAGAGTTCTCCCTCGAGTTATGGAGGGGCAGTTGCTCAGCTTGGGAGGGAGGCTGAGTTTGTAAGTAGAGGTCTGCCATGGCTTCTTCTGAGAACGGTTGCTCCCTAGAAGGAGGGGAGCCTCCTTCCTGAGAGCCCATACAGTAGTAAGCTAGGATCAGAGCCTTGATACATAGAAGAGCAGACTAAACGAGCTCGCCTGAGAAGAAATGTTTGATTACTGGAGTAGACCAGACCACCCTGAGGGACTCGGGAAGCAATCTTGCTGGATCAGGAGGACTTCTCCCACAGAGAGAACGACCTGTGGGGAAGTCGAGAGGGAGATGGAGAGTACCTGAAGATGACTGGGGATGCAGGGGCTTCAGCTGAGCAACCTCCGCCAGGGAGGAGGAGGCCATAGGCCTGCCGGGGGACCTTGAAAATGCTCTTAGGAGCTTCCTAAAAACCGGGAGCTTCTCTCTTCCTGAAAGCCGTTTATTATTATTATTACAATAATGCTAAGTTTACTACAAATGCTTACAACCTTCTCAACCCCACCCCCACCCCCCACCTCTCTCTCAATGTGGTCCACCCCGACCCCACCTCTCCCCCAATGAACGACTGCCACGTAGCGTTTCGGCCACGTGACGACCACCCAGGCAGCCATCGGGTCCCACCTCTCTCCCCTCCTCCAATGGGCGGCCGCCACGTGGTGGTTTTAAAAGGGTTATAGGCATTTGGTTGTAGTCATAGCATAGCCCTTATTATTATTATTATTAGGGTTATTTGCACTACCTACCCCTAAGTTTTGGACTTATTACACGGGGTACCCTTACTTTTAAACTAATTATACTGACCACCCCTCCTTTTAGGAAAAAAAATTAAAAATAGGGGTAGTTAGTGTTATAACTTTTTATTTTTGTCTAAAAGTAGGGATACCCCGTGTAATAAACATAAAACATAGGGGTGGTCAGTGTAATTAGTTTAAAAATAGGGGTACCCCGTGTAATAAGCCAAAAACTTAGGGGTAGTTAGTGTAAATAACCATTATTATTATTATTATTATTATTATTATTATTATTATTATTATTATTATTATTATTATTATTATTATGTACGTGCACATATTTGATACAATTTAGAAAGAACAAAAAATAACTACATAAATTTGTATATAAGTAATTACCCCACTATCATCATTAATTTAACGAACAATATTAATTGATAAACATAAGAAAGATATATTTGGAAAGAAAAAAAATTCGTGAAGCCCAACTTTTACTATTATATATAAAATTTTCGATAAGATAAGATATCCCAATTAATTTAGTGAACAATATCGATTGATAAACATAAAGAAGGATATATTTGGAAAGGAAAAATTCACTCATAATGAAGTCCAAAATTTTCTATTATATATACGATAAGGTACATTTATTATTATTATTATTATTATTATTATTATTTAGTAATTTTAATTGGACTCACTTACACCATAATATCTTGAACTATGTCTTAAATAAGACAATTACCAAAGGCACAACACCATATGTTACCGTGTATCATAATTTTGGTTGTCCTATTTCATTTGAGGACACCAAAATTTTGGCAGTTCTTGCTATGCTTAGGACTGTCAAATTTTGATAGTCTTGAAGATAGACTTATTTGTCTACATGACTGTCAAAATTATAATGCCCCCCTAACATATGGTGTTGTGCCTTAAGAAATTGTCTTAAATAATAGGTAACATTTAGGTTGGGCATGAGATTACATGTGAGTAGGATTGTCAATGGTAACCAACCAATAATCAAGAATTATAGAGTTTGAATCTAAAAAATAAGCACGAAATCTTCAATAGTCTAGATATAGCCCCAACCTAAAGAGTCTGATAAGAAACATGAAATCGATTTATAGGTTAAAAATATGTGATTGATAAGTTTGAATGTTCTACCAATTTTAGATAAATAATTTTTTAAGAATGTATGATCTAACCATATAGATCGTCAAAACGAGAATGTTAATTTTATGGTTAATGGTTTTATCTCAATTTATATGTTGCGGGTTTTTAAACACACATTTGAGACATGGATCAAACTTTCATGCTTTAGGTTAATGAACTAGACTTTATATTAACTAGAACAACATAGAACCATATAAATTATCTAATAAGAAATATTGTTAACTTAGTCAATAAGTAACCCTAATACCTATTAGGCTAACTTAATTGATAAGCTTCGAGAGGATATCATGCATGAGACACATTGATCACAATATTCCATATATACCAGAATGATAAAGATGACTTGAGGTAGCATATATAGTGATATGGTATGAAGAGGGAGATTGCTCGTATTATTTTGAGGTGCTTAGTGTGTTAGCAGATCCAAGCAAAGAGAAGAGACTAGGAGGATTGTTGTAGCCGTTATCCATTTCAGAGTAAAAATATGAACACATTACCATGTACTTCATGATAGGACTACCGAGGACAAAGAGAGGGAAATATGCAATTTAGGTCATTTTGATAGGTTAGCCAAATCGACACACTTTTTATCATTCAAGGTTGGATTATCTATATAGGGATTACGAGAACTATATGTCTGGTAGATAGTAAGACTACAATGAGTGCCAGAGAGTATAATTTCTGATAAAATTATCATTTTACCTTAAACTTTTGGCAGAGCTTGTGGGAGAGCCTAGGGTACACAACTGAAGTTTGGTAGAACATATTATCCACAAACGGATGGAAAGTCATAACATACCATTCACACGCTCGAGGATACGTTGAGCACTTTCTTGTCTTGTACAAGTGCAACCCCAAACATGTACTACATCACGTCCAGCGAGGACGAATGGTTCTGCGGAACCGAATGCGAGGACGAATCGGTTCTGCAGAACCAGGGCGTGACAAGTTTGGTATCAGAGCATGGTTTAAAGTTCCTCGGATTTTTAAAAAATTATTTTTCAAGTAAAAGTTTTCAAACAATAACAATTTTCTCAAATGATTTGTTTTTCGATAGTGTTGGATAAAATAATGTTGCATATAATATGCCCATAAATATTTTATGAGTGCTAATGGAAAATATATTTTTTACAGATGACTAAGGGTGATAGCTCCAAGGCGACATTGTCGTCTGACCCAATTGAGAAAGTAATAAAAATGTTAGAGACGCAAAGGAAGCAAAGCGATGCACATCACAAGATGATTGAGGCACATCACCGTGAGTTTCAAGCACAGCTAACAAACCAGTTTCAAGCACGATTTGACGCACAACAGCAGCAAGTTGATAACTTATCTCAACTGGTTGCTACATTAACTAAGAATCTAAAGAGACAGTGGTAGTAAAAGTAGAAGAAACTGAACAGCCTCCAAAAAGGCGACTGGCATTCAAGTTTTCTGACTTCAAAAGCTGCAATCCACCCGAGTTCAATGGTAGGGCAGAACCAGAGGAAGTAATGGGCTTCCTAAAGACTTTAGAGGGCATCTTCCGTATGTTGGATGTGCAAGGCCCCAAAAGAGTGGATTGTGCGGCTGTGCACCTGTATCTCAAAGCAAAAGACTGGTGGGAGTTGAAGAGACAAGCATTATGCGGTGTCAACCAAGAAGCCAAGGTCTCTTGGGAGACATTTAAGCAGGCATTCATCGCATAGTTCATCCCACCAGTTGTCCGTCACAGGAAGGAAAAAGAGTTTATAGCGCTCGAGCAGGGCAATATGTCTGTCAGCGACTACGAAGCAGAGTTCTTAAAGAGAACCAAGTTCAATGGCTACATAATACCGAACAATGAGGCAAAATGACTGTAATTCATTTAGGGTCTGAATAAAGTCTTACAGCATGATGTTCTCACTAGGAAGTGTGCGATGTACCGGAAAGCCTATGAAGCGGCTCTCGAGATGGATAAATTTTATCCCCGAGGGCCGACACAGAACAACCGTAGGAACAGCTATAAACGACCCATGGCAGCAAACGGGTCTGATGCTTCCAATCATTAGAACACAAATGATAACAAATGACCCTATCAGCGATCGTACTGTAATAGGTGCAAGCGGGTTGGACACCGTCAAGACGAGTGTCGGGCTGGATGTTTTAAGTGTGGCAGTTTGGATCATAAAGATGTATGGTACAATAGTGGGGGAAGAAATCAGAATCACAATCAATATCGCAATCAGAATCGTGATCAACAGTACAATCAGAATTGTGGACAAGCGCCACGAGCTCCGTAGGCAGCAGTTGTGAATGCTCAGAACCCGCGACCAAGAGGACAGGGTAGAGTGTTCGCACTGACTCAAGAAGAAGTGATTGCCTTAAACACTATCATAACAGGTATATTGCTTTATAGAGAAATACCTGCTCGTGTACTATTTGATTCTAGTGCTATACATAGCTTCATATCATCTGCATTTACCAATGAACACAAAATTTGTAAGACACCGTTAGATATGAATCTTAGCGTCAACACTCCGTCTGGAATAGATTTGCCTTCTAGTTCGATTTGCAGGGATGGTTGCATTTGCATTGGGGAAAGTACATGTCCTTGGATACGATAGTCCTGGACATCGTCGATAACAACATCATCTTGGGCATGGATTGGCTCGGGGCATAATACGCCCCAATTCCGTGGAATCGATAGTCGTCCCTCGGACGTGACGCTATGCGGGCCTAGGTTGCGCACTACACAAGGCTAATGTATTTTGCATGGCGAGCACATATTCAGAGTACGTAGATAAATTGAAACACAAAGTTGAAACATGAAAAAGTTCTCTTTATTGATAATGAACATCTATTACAAACTCTTGAATGAGTCATAAGGTTGCCGCACGGGCTTACAAAAGTTGACACAAAATGAGATAGTTGTCCTGTACATTACATCCCTTTACTAAAACTTTAAAATGTAAAGACCTCCAGGAGGGATGACAGCTTTCCCTCTGAGCTGCATTGTGCTTGGGTTGCTAGCTCTTGTCTTCAAAATGCTTCAAAGGTGGCATGCTCAGGACGCGCCTACAGCTGGACTGGATTGGGGAATGACTTCTGCTCCTCGCTCGGATCTCCTTAGTGCGGGAAACCTGTTTCAACGAGGGTCAGTACATCGAAACGTACTGGTGAAGGCAAGCTAACCCAATTATACCAATCAACACATTGTTTTAATAAAGCATGCACAACTTTTGTGGTCTTTCTATCTTGTCTTAGTTTATTTTACAAGCAAGCATTATATAGAATTTACTAACATGAACTTGCCACCATTCGGTGACTTTTACTTGCCCGTCTGAACCACCTGTACAATACTTACCATATCCTTCCCTGCCACGAAGACACAAGTTAGCATGCACAGATTTAAATATACTAGGGGGATCACTAGCGTTTGCCATAAAGGACACTAGTCACTGGCGAGAATGGTATGCAACGAAAGTACAATGGGCGCTACAAGCCATCTCGTCCAGTATAATAGACTATACAATAGAGTTCTGCTCGGATCGGTGCCAGTGCCCAAGCGACCGTTCGCAGGAACTAAGATCTTGTGCACAAGTTGTTCGTGATCAAATGGTATGTTTACTAAGTTAACAATTCATGCAGTTGAGGCAACACGAGTACAAGACAAGTAGCATTGCATGATTCATTTTGCATAGTCTCCCTGTTTAGTTTATTTCATTCAGGATGAGTTCTATACATAGCACAATTTAAAGAAGAGTATACATTCAAACTTTGTATTTATGCATATGATGAACATTCCAAACGAACAAGCATGCAAATAAGTAATCGTTCCCAAATTTGATTGACAGGCAATATAATCCAAGTCTATTCCCCTTTATCTTGACATCTTTTAGTTATTACTTGGTATCGTTTGATCGGGGCAAGCAAGAATACAAGATTTTAGATATGAAGACTTGGAAGAAGGGTCAAATGAATCGAATATAAGCCACTCACTTTGTTGGTTGGAAGGGAGAAGGAAAGAGGTGCTTCAGGACTCCGCTCGCACGTCGCCTCCTGTCTGTTCACCTGCATTGCCACGAACAGCTGATCAATACCTCTTCCACTCTTTCCAATATCAGAATTGAAGTGCAGTTCAATGAACAAAAATAATGAAATCCATCAAAACCGTTCAAGAAAATGCAAGCAAATTTGAAAACCAACTCAAGACACGAAAGCAACAAGCAACAGCGAAAACTAGGCAATAAAAGATGCAGCGGAGAGGTCCCTCCTGACTCTGCCGCTAAGTCGATCCTGGGGGCACGGTCCACTGAATATGAGAATCGATTCCGAAGAAGCAAATCCATAATGAGTATAAGATATTGTTTCAATCTATCCCGATCGAACGATACCGTCTTGTATTTCTTAGCCGTGCTCCCCGAATAGGGGGAACGGGGCACCACATCCTACCCAACCAATTGGAAGTTTCGTCCATGAAACTTAGGAATAGAACCTACCACTAGGAAATATTATGTTGAGGACGGCGATCATGATGCAACGGACAGTCATGAACTGCATGGTTTGATTCGCCACAAGCTAAGCATAACCCAAGTTTTAGACGATATTTATCGACCGTGTGCCCCGACCGCCTGCAAAAGTGACATAGTCTATCTAAATTTTCTCTTTTCTTGCCGCTGTTGTTTGTATGCTTCACAGCATTGTTTTCTTTCTCGTTGCTATGGCGTTTGTGATTGGAGGTATGCACAGCGCCGACAGCAACAAGAGGATACTGCGGTTTAATAGATAGGGCATGATTCATGACTTCCCGTATAGTCTCGTACTAATGAACGACTACATGCGCATGGATGGCAGGGCACAGACCTCCTTCGAATCTTCTGGCACGACTCGCTGCATCAGCTAAATAGGAGCTGCCAAATTTGGCGAGCCGGTTGAATTCGGCAGAATACTGCTTTACCGTCATGCTTTCTTAGCATAGTTGCACAAACTCGTTCTCCTTCTGACGACGCACGGGAGGGGGTATGAACTCCTCTTCAAACATGCCACGAAAAGTAGCCCATGTGATCGCCTCCTCTCCATGGTCAACTTAAAGAGACCGTCGATGCACGTTCCATAAATCGTGCGCATTAAGACGGAGCTGCAGTTGAACGCATGCGATACGCTTCTCTTCGGGGACCTCCAGCAGGGAGAAATGGTCTTCAAGTTCGGCCAACCAATCTAGAGCCATGATTGGGTCCTCAGTCCCTTTAAATGGAGTGTTGCAGACTTTCTTGAAGTCGCCAAAGTCGAAGGCAGTCACATCCCTCTTTCTTGGAGTTTGAGGCATCTCGACTTCAAGCACGGGTTGCTCCACCGGTATCGCTGCTGTTGTCGCGGACTGGTTGGAGGCCAAAGTCTGTACGATCTGTTACAGGGTATCTACCTGCTTTTGTTGGACTGATAATCAGGCTTCTATATTGTCTTGAAACTTGAGTTGCCTCTCCTCCGCTCGCTTCTCGGCCTGTTCATAGCGAGCCTCGTCCCTTTGTTGGTTTGCCTCCAACATCCGCATCATTTGCTGGATGGGATCGACGCGAGACATGGCTCGCTGGCTCCGTGAACTTCTCGAAGCGCCCGAACTACTTTCTTGGGCTTGTGTCTCGCCCGGTGATAACGCTGATGATTGCGCTGGTGCCATTCCTTCAAAAGAATGTAATTTACATCAGGATCATAATGTATTATGGACAAATTGTATGAACGTATCTCATTTTTGGCCTAACGAGTTCAAGAGTTCGCACATGGATTTGATCGTTAAAGGAACTTTTCTAGTACGAGGGTCAAAGAAACTTGAAGCTGTGCTCTGATACCAATATATCATGCCCCGATTTTGTGGAATAGATAGTCGTCCCCCGGGCGTGACACCGTGCGGGCCTAGGTTGCGCACCGCACAAGGCTAAGGTATTTTGCATAGTGAGCACATATTCAAAGTACGCAGATAAATTAAAACACAAAGTTGAAACATGAAAAAGTTCTCTTTATTGATAATGAATATCTATTACAAACTCTTGAACGAGTC
Source organism: Iris macrosiphon (assembly GCA_036927795.1). Taxonomy (NCBI): domain Eukaryota; kingdom Viridiplantae; phylum Streptophyta; class Magnoliopsida; order Asparagales; family Iridaceae; genus Iris; species Iris macrosiphon. The sequence continues at coordinate 33,434,258 of JAYESA010000001.1, read as the reverse complement.
ATAAGGTTGCCACACGAGCTTACAAAAGTTGACACAAAATGAGATAGTTGTCATATATATTACATTCCTTTACTAAAACTTTAAAATATAAAGACCTCCAGGAGGGATGACAGCTTTCCCTCTGAGCTGCATTGTGCTTGGGTTGCTAGCTCTTGTCTTCAAAATACTTCAAAGGTGGCACGCTCAGGACATGCCTACAGCTGGACTGGATCGGGGAATGACTTCTGCTCCTCGCTCGGATCTCCTTAGTACGGGGAACCTGTTTCAACGAGGGTCAGTACATCAAAACGTACTGGTGAAGGCAAGCTAACCCAACTATACCAATCAACACGTTGTTTTAATGAAGCATGCACATTTTTTGTGGTCTTTCTATCTTGCCTTAGTTTATTTTACAAGCAAGCATTATATAGAATTTACTAATATGAACTTGCCACCATTCGGTGACTTTTACCTGCCCGTCTGAACCACCTGAACAATACTTACCATGTCCTTCCCTGTTACGATGACACAAGTTAGCTTGCACAGATTTAAATATACTAGGGGATCACTGGCATTTGCCATAAAGGACACTAGTCACTGGCGAGAATGGTATGTATCAAAAGTACAATGGGCGCTACAAGCCATCTCGTCTAGTACAATAGACTATATAATAGAGTTTTGCTCGGATCGGATCGGTGCCAGTGCCCCAGCGACCGTCCGCAGGAACTAAGACCTTATGCACAAGTTGTCCGTGATCAAACGGTATGTTTACTAAGTTAACAATTCATGCAGTTGAGGCAACACGAGTACAAGACAAGTAGCATTGCATGATTTATTTTACATAGTCTCCCTGTTTAGTTTATTTCATTCAGGATGAGATCTATATATAGCACAATTTAAAGAAGAGTATACATTCAAACTTTGTATTTATGCATATGATGAACATTCCAAATGAACAAGCATGCAAATAAGTAACCGTTCCCAAATTTGATTGACAAGCAATATAATCCAAGTCTATTCCCTTTTATCTTGACATCTTTTAGTTATTACTTGGTATCGTTTGATTGGGGCAAGCAAGAATACAAGATTTTAGATGTGAAGACTTGGAAAAAGGGTCAAATGAATCGAATATAAGCCACTCACTTTGTTGGTTGGAAGGGAGAAGGAAAGAGGTACTTCAGGACTCCGCTCACGCGTCGCCTACTGTCCGTTCACCTGCATTGCCATGAACAGCTGATCAATACCTCTTCTACTCTTTCCAATATCGAAATTGAAGTACAGTTCAATGAACGAAAATAATGAAATCTATCAAAATCGTTCAAGAAAATGCAAGCAAATTCGTAAACCAACTCAAGGCACGAAAGCAACAAGCGATAGCGAAAACTAGGCAACAAAAGATGCAGCGGAGAGTCCCTCCTGACTCTGCCGCTAAGTCGATCCTGGGGGCACGGTCCACTGAATATGGGAATCGATTCCGAAGAAGCAAATCCATAACGAGGATAAGATCTTGTTTCAATCTATCCTGATCGAACGATACCGTCTTGCAATTCTTAGCCGCGCTCCCCGAATAGGGGGAACGGGGCACCAAAGGGCGTGCAATACGAAAATTGACTATGTGGAGAAGAGAGTTGTGTTTCGCATTCCTGGCGAGACAGAGTTCTCTTATTCGTGTAGTATGACAGTTAAAACAGTGATGGTGGTATCGACAATGACGGCAAGGCGTATGCTATATTCGGTGTGTGAAGGGTACCATGCATCTGTGCTGGACACTCAGATAAAGGGAGCAGACTCGGGTGAAACCGAAGTCGTAGCAGAATTCTCCGATGTATTTCTAGAGGAGATACCTGGAATTCCTTCAGACCGAGAAATTAAGTTCAATATTGACCCAATTCCGGATACTCGCCCGATATCAAAATCTCTGTATCGGATGGCTCCCGCCGAATTGAAAGAACTAAAGTCACAACTAAAAGAGTTACTAGATCGTGGCTACATTCACCCCAGTATTTTACCTTGGGAAGCTCCAGTATTGTTTATGAAGAAGAAAGATGGCATAATGCGTCTTTGCATAGATTATCAGAAATTGAATAAAGTGACAGTCCAGAATAAGTATTCGTTGCCAAGAATTGATGATCTCTTTGACCAACTTCAGTGCGCAACAGTACTTTCAAAGATTGATCTTCGTTCAGGGTATCACCAGTTGAAGATCAAACCAGAGGATATTCTGAAGTCAGCTTGTCGTACAAGATATAGACACTACGAGTTTTTGGTTATGCCTTTTGGTTTAAGCAATGCTCCAGCGGTTTCATAGATATGATGAATCGAGTATTCTGACCCTTTTTAGACAAGTTCATCATTGTGTTCATCGATGATATCTTAATCTACTTGACAGATAAAAAAACTCACGTTGAATATTTAAGGTTCGTATTGCAGATACTTTGTGCACATCAGTTATATGCGAAGTTAAGCAAGTGCGAGTTCTGGATGAGCAGTAAGTCTTTCCTTGGGCATGTTATCTCACCAAATGGTATATTAGTTGATCCAAAGAAAATAGAGGTAGTGGTGGACTGAAAACAACCCACATCGGCTAGTGAGATCAGAAGTTTCCTTGGCTTGGCTGGCTACTATCGGAGATTCATAAAGAACTTGGCGAAGATTGGGTCGCCTCTGACTTGCCTCACCCAAAAGGGAGTAGTATTCAAATGGACAAACGACTGTGAGAGCAGTTTCCGGGAACTGAAGCAGCGGCTCGTCTCGGCTCCAATTCTTACTTTTCTAGATGGACCTGAGGGATTTCAGATATACCGTGATGCATCTCGGCTTGGATTGGGATATTTTTTTATGTAGCGTAAAAAAGTAATTGCTATGCCTCAAGACAGCTTGTCATGCCCCAGTCCCAAAAGTACATAAGACTAGGAACACGTAAGCATGCCAGCCGCATGGATATGGCAACTCCAATATATGGAAACCAAAATCCATACGTACGCTGTAATATGAATATCAATCCACAAGTGGTATAAAATGTATCACAAGTCACAGGGTATAATCTAAATCTCATCCGCAAAAATCTGATATAAATAATAACCAGCATCTATATAACTAAATCTCAACAAAAATATCTAAGGATGATAGTTGGATGGAAACAAATCCACTACCAACTCGAATGGAAAAGTATAACACAATAAATATAATATAGGAATACCAGCTATCCATCACAGCTCGAAGAGAAGACATCCTTGAATCATATGTAACCATCCAAATCTGTGCTCCTGCAAATACTCAAGAAAAGATACACCTGGCAGCGGACCAGGTCCTCAGAGGGACGTAATAAGATACAGAAAATACGAGCCAATTTGAATACAGTAAACATGCATATGGTTTGAAAATAAATAAGTAATGTGTACAAGACAATCTATATGAATGCAAATGAGGACAACTTTTCGACGTATGGGCAAGGGTAGTCTACTCGATCTAAGCCTCACAACTCACACACCCGTCTAGAACATCAGAAATCGACATACCTCTGGGGTAGCGACCAACGCGACTCTACAGAAATCGATATACCTCTGGGGTAGTGACCAGCGCGACACACGCCCGTAGTGTAAACTATATACTACGGTTTACAAGAGTGGTTAAAAGCCCATACGCCTAATGATTGTCCTTCCATGATACTAGGTGCCATGTGTGTGTCAACATATCTAATACATAGTAATGACTGGAGAAAAACTACACATGCAAGAACTATACAGAAATGAAATAAATAAAAAAAAATATAAATAGCATGCAAAGTACTGTAAATAATTTGGCAAGGTATCTTACCTGGGGTCCTGCTGCTGGTATGAATCAGAGTCCAAGTCACAGTCCAAATAGCCTATGTATTACAAATTTATCACGTCAAAAGATAATTTATTTTAATTTATTTAATTCTGGAATAATTACTCTAAAATCCTATTTTAATCTTATTATTCTGATTTTTATGTTAATTCCTAAATTTTGTCCAAAGAAACTGAATTTTATCAACTCGAGACTCATGGCACGCAAATCGAGGCAATATGTTGACCGAAAAGTCAACCGACACAAACTCAACTTTCATGCATGATTTTCTGTAGATTTCAGCGTCAAAAATATGTTGGAATTTACGGCTCGTCCGAATTCAAATTCGTTTGGGAATTATGGCACATACAAATTTTGTATCGTGCACCGATGGTTAAATTCTAACCTAGAAGTTCTACAGAATTAACAGTATATAAATACTTCGAATTAAATTCTGGGAAAAACATATGTCAATGATCTCGACATTAGCTTTTCGAAACTTCAAACGGTTCGTGATTCTGATTCCTGGTTCTCCCGAAATCGCAAAAATATAGAAACACGTCTATTTTTGGACATGCTATGCTCTACGAATTTTCCAGAATTTAATACTCATAATTTCGTAAAATAAATTATATAAACAGAAATCTAACCTCAATATTGTTCTAACAAAAAAAACTAGGCCTCATTTGGAGTCCGGAGCTATGCGCAATGGCTTCTGGAAGATGAAGGAACCCTAGATGATAATTCTCCAAAAATCGGCTGAAGAAAAAAACCCTAGAAATTAATATCTAAACTATTATATATATATAGAGGAGAGAGAAACTGCAGCCGTGGCTCACAACGTGCCACGTGGCAGCAATCCAGGGCTGTCCGCTCAGATCGGACGGTCAGGCACTGACGCGGCTCGGCTCAGCTGAGTCCGAGTCGAACTCTGACTCGGCTCGGCTCGAGGTCGGGTCAGCTCGGCTCGCACCCACTCAGCGGTCACTAACAGGCGGGCCCGACACTGTTCACTACTGGAGGCTGACAGGTGGGCCCCCTGTTTGCTGACTGGGCAGAATTAATTACTTTTTGGATTTTTTTTCAGAAATTAGTTTTTAATTCAGTTTTTCATAATTAACACAAAATAAATGCTAAAAATAATCAAAAAATTTCCAAAAAATTCTAGAAAATATATTTTATTATTTAGAACCTAAAATAAAATTTTGGGATATTTTTAATTAAGTTTGAACATAAAATATTCTTTAAAGTCCTCAAAAATTAGTGTTACTAGTTTTTAATTAACTAAAATTTATGGAAAAATCCCAATAATCTAAAATAGCCTAAAAATAATTCTAAATAAATATTTATATAAGTAAATATACTAAAAAAATTATTTTTTAATTAACTAAGAGAATACTCTAAATAAATTAAACATCTAAAATAAATATAATAATATAAAATATACAAAATACCTATTTTGGGTGAGGGAGTTTACAATCTACCCAACTTAAAATAATTTCGTCCTCAAAATTAAAATAAGGCATAATCTGTTAAATCCTTCACATTCATACATAAGGTACGTCAATCGCAATCTCTTCCAAAAATTTAAATAACAAAATCTATTCAAATCTATCGCAATCACTTCAAAATTAAGATAACCACTGTTTAAATCAAAATTCAACCTGTCGTAATCTCTTCTCGATTTTTTTTTTTTTAACATTCAAATCTAACTCAAGTCTATATGACATCCCACATCAAAATTTATATCATCATTTTCAACTATCATAATCTCCTCAGACCTTGAACAATAAACAATTCTAATCAAATCTTATTCCTATTCTCAAATTAAGAATTTTGTACTCTTCAAATATTTAAACTCAATTTACATCCTCAATATTTCAAATAGGTGACCCAACAATCAAAATTAAACTTTTAATTCAAATCATCAAATTGTAAAATTTAAAGCTAATTCACCAGTTGTTCAAGTCAATATTCTATATTTATCCTCAAAATTTAAATCGATGATTCATCCTTCAATATTTAAAATTTAAATCATGTGCTCAAAGTATAAATATTTGGTCCGCAATATCAAGATTTTAAAATTCGTTAAATCCTTATTATCTTAATCCTTCTTTTAAAATTTCTCAAAATTAAAATGACTTGAATCTCCCAATCTAATCTTACTTGATCACAATCTAAAAGAAATTTCTCTCAAGTTGACAATGCACTGCTACCCAACTTAGAATTTATCCATCTATCACAGAAGGCTATATACTTTAAGAAAAATATTCCTTAATTTATTTTCTCATGTCATTCAATCCTCAAAACTTTAACGCCAACTATATCATATGTGATATGCCCTTAATCAATTATGAAAGATAGTCACCAAATAATGTGATTGGCCTATGGGGTATATCTTGTACTACCCGTGTATCACTTATATCCAAGCACGAGATTTTGTCTTTCCGAAACAAGGGAAGACGGAAAGCAACGAAAAAGAGTTCAAGGAGGGGTAATAGAATGGAAGTATGGGAATCAAAGCATTTAAAGAATTCAAATGGAAATTGTCAAGACAGTTGTGGATTAAAATCTTAATTTGATAATTTCCTATTCGCATACTCACATCGGTGCAGTTATGTACTTGATATGATATGCTTTGTCGTATCTAGAGGGTAAGTATATTTGTCTACTGGTCCACTATACATCTCAATCCACGTAAAATACTATTACGAAGGGCGAATCAAGCGCATTATGGCTAGCTAGACCATAATACACTGATTCTGATTAGACAATTTGTATTAGTGTGGTTGATCAGGCCCCAATAACACATATGTCATGAACAAGCTCGATATAAGATTAAGCTTGCAAAAACTAGGCTATAATAGCAGCATAATTCAAGGTAGCACAGAAAATATAACGCTAGATTATGATGTGAGAAGTTACAAAATAATTCAAGTTCGCAAAAGCAAAAATAACATAAGCAATAATAATAAAAGACTCTACAATCTCTACAGTTATCATACAACCTCCTTATCTAAGTCGCTAGTCGACCAAATAGGGCAAGGACCTCTAAATTCTATGGTCTGAATAAACACTGTCGTCTTTTGCTAGCATGCAATAAATATCATTCGGTTACACTTCAATTAATAGGTCAAAAGACTATGTGATACTAGGTGTCAAACATTATGGTAAAACTTCTAACTAACTCTAGTAGTGTCTATACTACTCTCAAGTCTTCTTAATACATCAAGGGGTAATGGAATAACAATCTAAAGATAAGGAATTCTAGGTTCACTAGATATTCTAAACTTAGTGGTGTGTCTATATTCTCGTTGTATTCTTAATAGGTGTGCTACTCTAATTATCATCCTAATAACAGGGGTTCCTATATTCTAGCAGAAGACTATACTCAAGGAACTATTAGGGAAGCACATGAATTAAGCAGGATACAATTGTTCAAAATAGAACAGATAGGAGGAGATGAATCACAGTCAATTGTGGATGAGATCCTAAACTCTAGTCCTAGGTGTAGGCTTGTTCGGTACAGTAACGTAACCGAGACAATATGCTCTCGACCTGCATGGGCCACCACAAAAACATGTCACGCCCCAGTCCCAAAAGTACATAGGACTAGGAACACGTAAGCATGCCAGCCGCATGGATATGGCAACTCTAATATATGAAAACCAAAATCCACACGTACGCTGTAATATGAATATCAATCCACAAGTGGTATAAAATGTATCACAAGTCACAGGGTATAATCTAAATCTCATCCGCGAAAATCCGATATAAATAATAACCAGCATCTATATAACTAGATCTCAACAAAAATATCTAAGGATGATAGTTGGATGGAAACAAATCCACTACCAACTCGAATGGAAAAGTACAATACAATAAATATAATATAGGAATACCAGCTATCCATCACAGCTCGAAGAGAAGACATCCTCGGATCACATGTAACCATCCAAATCTGCGCTCCTGCAAATACTCAAGAAAAGATACACCTGGCAGCGGACCAGGTCCTCAGATGGACGTAACAAGATACAGAAAATATGAGCCAATTTGAATACAGTAAACATGCATATGGTTTAAAAATAAATAAGTACGCTGTACAAGATAATCTATATGAATGCAAATGAGGACAACTTTTCGACATATGGGCAAGGGTAGTCTACTCGATCTAAGCCTCACAACTCACACACCCGTCTAGAACATCAGAAATCGACATACCTCTGGGGTAGCGACCAGCGCGACTCTACAGAAATCGACATACCTCTGGGGTAGCAACCAGCGCGACACACGCCCGTAGTGCGAACTATATACTACGGTTTACCAGAGTGGTTAAAAGCCCATACGCCTAATGATTGTCCTCCCATGATACTAGGTGCCATGTGTGTGTCAACATATCTAATACATAGTAATGACTGGAGAAAAACTACACATGCAAGAACTATACAGAAATGAAATAAATAAAAAGAAATATAAATAGCATGCAAAGTACTGTAAACAATTTGGCAAGGTATCTTGCCTGGGGTCCTGCTGCTGGTATGAATCAGAGTCCAAGTCACAGTCCAAATAGCCTATGTATTACAAATTTATCACGTCAAAAGATAATTTATTTTAATTTATTTAATTCTGGAATAATTACTCTAAAATCCTATTTTAATCTTATTATTCTGATTTTTATGTTAATTCCTAAATTTTGTCCAAAAAAACTGAATTTTATCAACTCGAGACTTATGGCACGCAAATCGAGGCGATCTGTTGACCGAAAAGTCAACCGACACAAACTCAATTTTCATGCATGATTTCCTGTAGATTTCAGCATCAAAAATATGCTAGAATTTACGGCTCGTCCGAATTCAAATTCGTTTAGAAATTATGGCACATACAAATCTCAGATCGGACGGTCAAGCACTGACGCGGCTCGGCTCAGCTGAGTCCGAGTCGAACTCTGACTCGGCTCGGCTCGAGGTCGGGTCGGCTCGGCTCGCACCCACTCAGCGGTCACTAACAGGCGGGCCCGGCACTGTTCACTACTGGAGGCTGACAGGTGGGCCCCATGTTTGCTGACTGGGCAGAATTAATTACTTTTTGGGTTTTCTTTTTCAGAAATTAGTTTTTAATTCAGTTTTTCATAATTAACTCAAAATAAATGCTAAAAATAATCGAAAAATTCCCAAAAAATTCTAGAAAATATATTTTATTATTTAGAACCTAAAATAAAATTTTGGGATATTTTTAATTAAGTTTGAACATAAATTAATTTCTTTAAAGTCCTCAAAAATTAGTATTACTAGTTTTTAATTAACTAAAATATATGAAAAAATCCCAATAATCTAAAATAGCCTAAAAATAATTCTAAATAAATATTTATATAAGTAAATATACTAAAAAGTTTATTTTCTAATTAACTAAGAGAATACTCTAAATAAATTCAACATCTAAAATAAATATAATAATATAAAATATACAAAATACCTATTTTGGGTGAGGGAGTTTACACAGCTGAAATAACATGAAAAGAATTATCCGACACATGATTTGGTACTTGCGACAATTGTGTTCACGTTGAAATTGTGGTGACATTATCTCTATAGAGTGTCCTGCGAGATCTTTACGGATCACAAAAGCCTTAAGTACATATTCAAGCAAAATGAATTAAACTTGAGGCAACGACGATGGCTAGAATTCATAAAGGATTATGACTTGACGATTGCTTATACGTCCAAAAAAGCAAACGTTGTGGCAGATGCATTGAGTCAAAAATTCGTCGGATCGTTATCTGTGTCAAGCAATCTACTCTGAGAGTTGGAATAAATGTGTATCGAATACAAAGTTCGTACACAGGGAGCGTAACTGGCTCAATTGCAGCTAGAGTCAAACTTGCTCGAAAAGATCAAATCTGCGCAAAAGGATGACCAATTTCTGCAGAAAAGGCAACCGATTTTGTGGAACGCAAGAATGAAAAGTTGTGGCTTAAAGGTAGATTGTGTGTACCTAAGGATGATGAACTCGGGAAGGAGATACTGACTGAGGCTCATTATGCTAAGTACACCTTGCATCCAGGAAGCACCCAAATATACAAGAATCTGTGCACAATATTTTGGTGGCATGGCATGAAAAAAGATGTGACATTGTTCGTGTCACGATGTCTGGATTATCAACGTACGAAAGTAGAACACCAGCGATCCGGCGGAGAGTTGCATAACATCGTTATTCCGGAATAGAAGTGTGAGGACATCTCAATAGTTTTCATAGTGGGCTAACCAAAGATGAAAAAAGAAAATGATGCGATTTGGGTCGTCGTGGATAGACTGACCAAGTCAGCTCATTTCATAGCAATCAAGAATACGTGGAGCGCTGACCGGTTGGCTCAAATTTACTTAGATCAGATTGTCCAATTACATGGAGTGTCAGTCTCAATTGTGTTAGATAGGGATGGACGGTTCTTGTCTCAATTTTGGAAAAGCCTTCAAGCAACAATGGACACCAAGTTGTATTTCAGCTCGGCGTACCATCCGCAGACTGATGGACAGACTTAGAGAGTAAACCAAATCCTAGAAGATATGCTATGACTGTGCATGCTAGATTTGAAGGCAAGTTGGGATACCTATCTCGCTGGCAAAGTTCGCTTATAACAACAGTTATCAAGCGAGTATTCAGATGGTCTTGTATGAAGCACTGTATGGACGCAAGTATCGATCGCCGATATATTAGAAGAAAGTCGGTGAACGACAAGTACACAGACCGGAACTTATTGAACAAGTCATCTAGAAAGTTCGCATGGTTCAAAAAAAAAATTAAGTCACTCAAAGTCATCAGAAAAGCTACACGAATGTACATCAGCGACCTTTGGAATTCATGGAGGGTGATTATGTATTCCTAAAGGTGACACCTATGTGAGGTGTGATACGGTTTGGCGTCATGGGGAAGCTGAGTCCACGGTTTGTCAGACCTTTCAAGATTCTAGATAGGGTGGCACCAGTGGCTTATCGACTTGCACTACCTCCTTCTTTCGCAGAAGTGCATGTTGTATTCCATGTTTCCCAACCAAGGAGATACATGCATGACCTGAGTCATGTATTGAACTTCAATCATCTTCAGCAGAGTGCCGACCTATCTTACTCGGAAGAACATGTTCATATACTAGACCAAAAAGAGAAGACCCTCCAGAATCGATCAGTGGCTTTGGTCCATGTCTTGTGGCAAAATCATGCAGTCGAGGAATCTACATGGGAGCTTGAGGAAGAGATGCGGAAGCAGTACCCTTCCTTATTCGATAACCTAGAGGTAGAACTATTATTTTAAGTTTCTAGGACGAATTTTGTTCTTAATGGTATATTATGTAGTGCCCAGCTCCTAGCGGTGTACTATATAAGGCTTGTGGATCGATTGACTCAGTTGAAATTGAGTATGGAGAAACTTTACGGCAGAATCGATCACGGATAATGTAATGAACCTTTCCAATTGATGGATTGGCTTCTGTTGGAATGAGTCCAATAGTTTTCGTTGGATTTTTGGTTAGCTTTCTTGGAATTTTGCTTCTTTATTTTGATGAATGCGTTTTCATGATTGATTTTCGATGATTGATTGTTTAGCCCATTTTTATCGATTGTATGCATTTATTCTAGAGAACTCTAAGAAATGAAGATGGTAGTTTAACCAAATATTGGTACCAATGCAGATAGATGCGTGACCGGAGCCTGCACGAGCAAGTGTCCTTTTTTCTCGGCATTCTCTATTTGATGAGCGGTTCTATCCCTTCTTACCTACTCCTTTATGCCTATAATAAATAATATTCTCTTATAACCTTGCTAAGTCCAATAATTGATAAAGCCAATAATGGCACAAGTTTAATACCACTAATATAAATTAATGAATTTCATTAATAAGAGGGAAGTTTAATTTCATAACGCAGGGAAGGATATGATCATTATGTCATGGTTTGGTTCCATGCCTTAGCGGTAAATTAGAGTCTACGGACTACCAATCGAAACAATGAATAAGTATGCTAAAATGAGAATAGTTAAATGTGCATTGCTGCTCTAAATGCTTCAACACTTACACTGCTATTTATGCTTATCATATAGTCATAGATGCATTGTATGGTCATGAACAACTTGTGCATAAGGTAGTAAATTTTCTCGAACGAAACCTGGGACACTGGGGACTATTCGGCCTGGGGGAAATAGTAGCGCTTTGGTAGCGCCGGGTATAAGCAAAATATTCATTGAGGCTTGCTACCTGCTGTGAATGGCGTATCGCACGCCCATCGAATCCTATACGGCATGTCCATCGTAGTGCTACACGACAAATGACCCAGTAGAAATGAGTTGCAAAATAATAATGTCTTATGCAGAGGCGGTAAGAAAAATCCTATAGATTATACAGGAACGATCATTGGCCAGGGTAAGAATTCCATATGTGCAAAGATTATATATTTTACTGCATGAATTATTGCCTGTATAAATGATTGTTGTAATTAAGAAGTGTTGGTTTAGGTGAGTGGGCCAGTTTTGCTCACTAGTACAAGTTGAGTACTGACTCAGGTCTCTGTGGGCAAACCAGGTGATTGAGATACCATGGGCGCTCAAGGAAGATAAAGCTTTCTTTGCAGTCTTTTCAAGCTTCTTCCTATTTAAAAGTATTTCAAAGATTTCTAGTTGTTGTTTCCAAGTTCCAAGAATGTAATAAAGGGGCATAATGTATGGGATAAGAACATTATTTTATGTCAGCCTATCAATCTTTTCTTTTATGCAAAAGTTATGTAAGTCGTTCAAGCTTTTCCATTTCGGAGCTGAAAAAATTGTACTTTGTTGCAATGAATCAATAAAAGAAATATTTTTCCTTCATATATAAATGTGTGCTTTATAATATGTTATTGTGATGTGGAACTTTTTACAAAAGATTTTGACATATGTGCACTTTCTTGCTTTGTACAAGTGCAACCCCAGACTTGTATAGCATCACGCCCAGGGAGGACGAACGGTTCTGTGGAATCGAATGCGAGAATGAATCGGTTCTGCGGAACCAAAGCATGACAAGTTGGTATCAGAGCACGGTTTAAAGTTCATTAGATTTAAAAAATTAGTTTTCAAGTGAAAGTTTTCAAATAATAACGATTTTCTCAGATGATTTGCTTTTCGATAGTGCTGGATGAAATAATGTTCCATATAATAAGCCCATAAATATTTTATGAGTGCTAATGGAAATTATTTCTTTTGCAGATGACTAAGGGTGATAGCTCCAAGGCAACATCGTCATCTGACCCAATGGAGGAAGTGTCATGCCCCGGTTCCGTAGAATCGATAGTCATCCCCCGGGCGTGATGACGTACGTGACTAGGTTGCGCAACGCACAAGGCCGAGGTATTTCATATAACGAGCATATATTCAGAGTACGCAGATATTTGAAACACAATATTGAAACATGGAAATATTCTCTTTATTGATAATGAACATCTTTTACAAACTCTTGAACGAGTCGGATGATTGTCGCACGGGCTTACAAAAGTGAACGTAAAATAAGATAACCGTCCTGTATATTACATTATTGAGGCACGATCCACTGAATATGGAAATTGATTTCGAAGAAATAAATCCATAAAGAGGAAAAGATCTTGATTCAATCTATCCCGATCGAACGATACCGAAAGTATTTCTTAGCTGTGCTCCCCAAAAAGGGGGAACATGGCACCACATCCTAACCAACTAATAGAAAGTTTCGTCCACAAATCTTAGGAATAAAACCTACCACTATGAAATAATAAAGAAAACTTTTCCTTCATCTCGGACTCAAGCTCCCAGGTCGATTCTTCGACCTGAATGATTTCTCCAAAGCACGCGCACGAGGGAAACTAAACGACTTTGAAGCAGCTTTTTCTTGTAATCCAAGATCCGCACAGGGTGTTTAATATACGTAAGTCTGCCTTCAAGTCCAGTTGATCAAGATCTACCACATAACACGGGTCGTACACGTACTTCTTAAGCTGTGAAACATGGAAGATATCGTGCACTTCAGATAGTGACGGTGGCAGGGCAATCTGATATGCGACTGGGGTGACTCGCTTAAGTATTTCGAACGGGCCGACGAATCTTGGAATTAGCTTCCCTTTTGCTCCAAATCTGGTAACTCCTCGCATGGGTGTGACTTTAAGAAATACTCGATCGTCTTATAAGAACTCAAGAGGTTGACGGTGCATGTCTGAGTAACTTTTCTGACGGCTTTGTGCTACTTCAGCCGTTCGTAGATAAAACGGATCTTTTGGACGGTTTATTCTACGAGCTCCAGGCCAAGAATTTGTCGTTCACTAACTTCATCCCAACAGATAGGGGATCTACATTTTTGCCCATACAATGCCTCATATGACGCCATTTGAATGCTGGATTAATAGCTATTATTTTATGCAAATTCGGCTAACGGTAGATGTATGTCCCAACTTGACTTCAAGTCCAAGGCACAGAGCCGTAGCATATCTTTAATGATTTAGTTTACCCGCTCTGTCTGGCCGTCCATCTAAGGATGGTAGATGGAGCTGAACTTCAACTTTGTCCCCATTGCTGACTGAAGGCTCTCCCAGAAGCGTGATAAGAATCGTCTATCTCGATCGGAGACAATGGATACGGGCACACCGTGGAGTCAAACAATCTCATTAACGTAGATCTGCGCTAGACGGTCGGTACTTCAAGTAACTTTGATAGGCAAAAAGTGAGCTGACTTGGTGAGTCGATCGACGATGATCCAGATGGCATCATTTTTCTATTGTGTCTTTGGCAAACCAACAATAAAATCCAACATTATGTGTTCCCATTTCTACTCCGGTATAGCGTGATTATGCATATCTCCACCTGACTTCTGGTGCTCGATCTTTACTCTCTGACAAGCCATGCATTGTGACACAAACATCGCCACATCCCTTTTCATGCCGTGCCACCAAAATATCGTGCGGAGGTCTCGATACATCTTCGTGCTTCATGGATGTGAAGTGTAACTCGCATAGTAGGCTTCAGTGAGTATCTCTTTTCTGAGGTTTGCATCGTTAGGAACACACAATCTTCACTTCATCCGCATCATTCCATCCGTGCTTACCGCAAAGTCGGTCGTCTTTCCTGCTGAGATAAGATTATACATCTTCTCTAGGAACAGGTCATCCTTCGGAGCGGACTTAACTTTCTCCAATAAGTCTGGTTTGAGGCACAACTGAGCCACATGTGCCCCTTTTTTCTCTGATTCGGAGTGTAATGCCCAAACTTTCAAG
Source organism: Iris macrosiphon (assembly GCA_036927795.1). Lineage (NCBI taxonomy): Eukaryota > Viridiplantae > Streptophyta > Magnoliopsida > Asparagales > Iridaceae > Iris > Iris macrosiphon. The sequence goes on along the minus strand of JAYESA010000001.1, from coordinate 33,419,218 downwards.
ATCCCTTTGTAGCCTATCATCGATAGTTAAGCTCCCAATAAACACTCGACTCAGTGCATCAGCTACAACGTCACCCTTGCCCGGTGTATATTTGATCATCAAGTCAAAGTCGCTAAGGAGTTTAAGCCAACGTCGTTGCCGTAAATTCAAATTCTTTTGAGTGTAGAGGTACTTGAGGCTTTTGTGATCCGTGAATATTTTACATGGTACGCCATAGAGGTAATGTCGTCATAACTTTAACGTGAACACCACCGCTGCAAGTTCCAGATTGTGCGTTGGATAGTTCCTTTCATGTGGCTTCAAATTCCTTGACGCAAAGGCTATCACTTTGTCCCTCTGCATAAGTACACATCCCAAACCCTTTTCTGAAGCGTCGCTATAGATCTTAAAATTATCGGGTCTGTCTGAGTAAGAATTGGTGCTGAGATGAGTCGTTGCTTTAATTCCTCAAATAAAGCTTCACAGTCGTCCGACTACGCGAATGTTACTCCTTTCCGAGTGAGATGAGTCAGAGGCAAAGCGATCCTTGAAAAATCTTTTATAAAACTCATGTAGTAGCCTGCTAGACCGAGGAAGCTCTGAATGTCGCTGGCCGACTCAGGTCTCTTCCACTACACGATGGCTTCAACTTTTTTTGGGTCAACTGAGATGCCCTCCACAAAAATAATGTATCCGAGGAAAGATATGTTGTCCAACCAGAACTCACGCTTGCTTAGCTTCGCGAACAACTTATTGTCTCGAAGAGTTTGAAGCACCATTCACAAGTATCCTACATGTTCATCCTTATTCTTCGAGTACACTAAGATATCGTCTATGAATACTACCACATACTTATTGAGGAATGGTTGGAACACACGGTTTATCAAATCTATGAATGCGGCAAGTGCACTCATCGGTCCAAACGGCATGACAAAAAACTCATAGTGGCCATAGTGGGTGCGAAATGCTGACTTCGGCATGTCCTCTGGCTTGATCTTTAATTGTTGGTAGCCAGAGCGAAGATCTATCTTTGAAAATACTGACGTCCCTTGCAGCTGATCAAATAGGTCGTCGATCCTGGGTAGAGGATACTTGTTTCGGATAGTAACCTTATTTATCTTCCGATAGTCTATGCAGAGTCGCAATGTCCCGTCTTCTTCCTTACAAAACGTACAGGCGTGTCCCAATAAGACACGCTCGGACGAATGTACCCACGGTCAAGCAGTTTTTGTAGTTGTCACTTTAAATTCTTTAGTTCAGCAGGGGCCATTCGGTACGAGGCTTTGGAAATCGGTTGGGTATTTGGTAAGGTATCGATGGTGAACTCGATTTCTCGGTCGAGTGGCATGCCAAGTAGTTCACTCGAAAATACATCAGAAAACTTCGCCACAATGAAAGAAGACTCAACATTTACGTAATCCAGATGCATGTCCTAAACCGACGCTAAGTATCCCTCGCATCCAGAGTATAGCATCCGTCGAACTGACATCGCAAAAATCACCATGCAGATCCTTGACGCTTCTGTTGCTGGACCACTTGTGTAGCAGAATTTGGCCTCTCCAGGTATGTAACGCCCCACAACCGCTCGGAGCGTTACGCTGAGTCGGATTGAATAAATCAAATGCTGGTTACATTTGAAATGTTAGATTTTGGGAAGAAGGATTGATTTAGTTGATTTCAATGTGCAGATGGCTAGCGGGTTCGATGGAAATCAGGTGTTCGTTTAGAACATTACTGAATAGCTTGATGGGAGCGATAATACCGTCTTCCTTAGTCCGATCGGTCGGATGATTTGGAGAGCACGACCTGCTCGCACGGTCATACCAGTTGAGTAGATCGCACTTGCATCAGACCACGGGTTCAAGGGATTGGCCGTATCGGCAGGACAGGATGCCTAACGGGATTAAACATTGTGAGTGGGCTCTTTCCCTTCTCCTCTACTCCTTCATGCCTAATAATATGGAAAACACATAAAGGCTTGAACACTTGGACTGAAACATTGGGAATCACTACACTGAGGCGTGCATAGAGTGTACGTCGTTGGCTTGGTAGGATTGTGGCTTGATTTGGTTTGTGCGTTGGATAGTTGGAGCTAGAGTAGAATATTATATTTGAGGCAGTTGGTTGATTCATTGGGATTATGCTTGGACGGTTGGAATTATATAGTTGGAATAATACATTAAGGCGTTAGAAATATTGAGAATTCGGGCGAGCGAGCGTGCATCCGTGCACGAGTATCACTTGGTCGCTTTGCCTTACAAAGCGAGCAGTTATGGTTCAAAACCGAACAACTGCATCGACGAGGTATGGTGCCGCTTGATGGGGCATTGTGCCACGAATGAGGCATTGTGCCACTGAAACGGCATTGTGCCATGGGTTTGCTTTGAGCAGGGGTGTTGAACCATTTGGAACACTGTGTTGAGAAGAGGTATTGTGCCTATGGGAATAACTTATGAATGGTGCCTTGGGCAATATGTTGGAAGAATAGTTATGGATGTTTTGGTTGGATTATTTGGTTGAACGAGTCTAGGATCGCTTGGTGGGGCGAGAATGTTTGATCCTCTCGCCATACCTACTTGGTGTCTGCATGTCACGGACAACCTGTATTGCACAGGGTTTGGTCTCCTCGAACGGGAAGGCTCCGGGGCACCGGGATCGTTCGTCCGTGGAGGAGACAATTGGGTAATGCGTCTTAGGCGCGGTGCCAGCGGTTGGATGCAATTTAGGTGGGTTAGCTACTTAGCGCTGTTTCGAATAGAACCGCATTTGATCAGTCCGATCAACGTCCTTTATGGCTTGGCCAGTGACTTCATATAGTATAAATGATGGCTTGCTTTTCTTTTGTTGGTTTGGCTTTCGTGTAGGCGCGGCCACCTTGCCTCGGCAAGAGTGTGCACTCGAGATTGTGATATAAACTTTGGTTGAGGATGGATATTAAGGCGAGACTGATGGTTCAATATGTTATCGTGCAAGCGATGGCATTGAGTAGGATGGTTTGCATGCTAGAATACTTCGAGTCGGTTATATAATGCTTGTCGTTTGGTTTGAGATTGAATACTTGTATGCGTAAACTGCTTTACAGCTTTCCTTAACATGTCATCCATATGCCATGAAACGAATCTAGGATTCAACTAGAAAGATCACCATATAACTGGTTGTATTCACTATTTTTTACTTAGTGTCGGCTTAGGCGAGTGGGTTACCCCGCTCACCAGTACGGTTGTGTACTGACCCACGTTTGTGGACAATATTTCAGGTACGCAGGCGTAGTGGCGCTGCTTGGATATACGGGATAAGATGTATGAACTGTAAGTACCTTTGTGGGCTAGAGAAAAGAGGAAGAGTATTTCATCGCCTTCGTGGCATCGCCTTCGTGGCATTGCCTTCGGGGCATTTCATTTGGACCCTATCGTGAGCTTCGCTGCGTATTACTCTGATGTGTGCTTGGTATACAATACTTGACTTCCGCTGCAACTTGGTTGTTTCGATGATAACATTTGGTGTTTGACAATATCGCCTTGTACGAGCGCAACTCCAGGCTCGTACGGCATCACGTCCCGATGAGAACGATTGTCCCGCGGGAGAGCTGCAACGTGGTGATTTCACGTTCAGCGGGGACTATTGAGCATTGCGGGAGATTAGGGCGTGACAAGGTAGACGAAAGATGACCCATTTCTCTGCACATTCGATAGTTGTCGAGCAAGCACCGAGCCAATCCATCCCCAAGATGATGTCGTAATCTCGAACATCTAGGACTAACACATCGAACGAGAGTTTCTTTCCCCCAATACAGACGTGACCGCCCTGACATATTAAACGAATATGTATCTTCGTGCCTGATGGGGTGATAACACTATGGTCTAGATATAATGGTATCATTTCTATCTTATTTTCCATGATAAATTTTGTGGATATAAAGCTATGCGTAGCACCAGAATCAAATAGCATGCGAGCAGGTATGTTATTAAAAAGTAATATACTTGACACAATGTTGTCCGATGCTAGGGCCTCTTTTCGTGTCAAAGTGTACACCCGACCTTGAGCTTGACGACACTCTTGTTGCGGTACGGCTCGGTTGGCTTGATGCTCTGTTGTAGGATTTGGATGTTGAGGGCGGCGATGAGATGAGTGCGGACAGTTACCCATCATATGGTTTGGATCACCACATACGAGGCATAACCCGAGCTTCTTGTGACAGTTTTTGGTCGTGTGCCCTGGCTTCTTACAGAAGGAACATGTTTGCCCTAAATTTTCTTTCTGTGACCTGCCATCCATGCACACATGATCGTTCTCCAATTTTTGACTATGTGGGAAGTTCTCAATTATGCCATTTCCCTTGAACCGCAGTATCCTTCAGTTGCTGCCGGCGCTGTGCATACTTACAATCACAAGCGTCCTAGCAACGCAGAAGAAAATACCGCTCCAAAGCGTTATTGCCAAGATATTTCATATAACGAGCACATATTCAGAGTACGCATATATTTGAAACACAATGTTGAAACATAAAAAAGTTCTCTTTATTGATAATGAACATCTTTTACAAACTCTTGAATGAGTCGGATGATTGATGAATGGTATTACAAAAGTGAACGCAAAATGAGATAACCGTCCTGTACATTATATCTTTGTACTAAAACTTCAAAGCTAAAGACACCTTCAGGCGAAGCTATCGCCTTTCCACGGAGCTGCATAAGTTATGTGCACGAGCTCCTGGAACTTCAAAATATCTCTTCGAAGGCACGATCAGGATGTGCCGGTAGGTGGACTAGATTGGGAAGTCGCTAAGCTCCTTGCAGGATCGCCTTGGCCCGGGAAACCTGTTGCAATGTGGGTCAGTACATCGAAATGCACTGGTAAAGGTGAGCTAACCTAACTATACCAATCAACACGTTGTTTATATGGAGCATGCAAGTTATTATGTGGTCTTTCTATCTTACCTTAGTATAATTTATGCATGCAATGTATATAAAAATTCACTAAAATAAATATGCCACTGTTAAGTAATTTTTACCTGCCCATCTGAACCATCTGCACAATACTTACCATGACCTTCCTTGCTACGAAGACATAGTTAGCTTGCACAGTTTAAATATACGAGGGAATCACTGGTATGATGCCATAATGGACGAGTTATAGTCTTGGACGAGAATGGTGTACGACACTAGGATCTCGAGGCGTCGTATGACATCCCGTCCACTCGAGAGACTAACATGATGTTCCATCCGGATCAGATCGGTGCCAGTGCCCCAACGACCGTCCGCAGGAACTAAGACCTTGTGCACAAGTTGTCCGTGACCAAGCGAAGTCTACTAAGTTATCAATCGAGGCAGTTTAAGGCAACACAAGCACGAGATAAGTAATATGACATAATTTGTTTTGTATAGTCTCCCTGATCAGTTTATTGCATAGCAAGGTATGTTCTATACATAACTCAATACTAGAAGAAGTATATATATTCTAACTAGAATTGAAAATGAATTAGCATGTAATAAGATAACCGTTCACAAGTTGATTGACAAGCATAAGGTAATCCAAGTCTATTCTATTTTATTTTGACATCTTTTAGTTATTATGGTATCGTTTGATCGGAACAATCAAGAAGGCAAGATTTTAGATGTGAAGACTTGGAAGAAGGTTCAACTGAATCAAATTATAGCCACTCACAAGTTGGTTGGAGAGAGGAAAGGAAAGAGGTGCTTCAAGACTCCGCTCGCATGACATCTACTGCACGATCACCTGCATTGCCACGAACAAATGATCAATACCTCTTCTACTCTTTCTAAGCTCGGAATGAATGCAGTTCAACAAACGAAAGCAATAAAATCCATCGAAACCATTCAAGAAATATATAACTAGGACATACTACCCTTAGTCTACATACAAGATCTCGTCCCTAGATATCCTTTAAAGAAAAATATGTTCCTATCGAAGAACTTCAGCTTCTGGATAGTACTCTTCCCACTCAAGAAATATTCCTTTGTATCCTTCTATCTTGGGATAAGTGTATGTGTAGTCTGGATCTCAAAAATATATATAATAAGTCTTTTTTTTATTATATACTTCGACACCATCTTCTACATCCCTGATGATAGGCCGCTAGACCCCATAATATATTTCATATAATGGCACCTTATACCAATCCAGCAAACTCCATCATTCTCATACCATTTTCTAATTTAAATAAAGAGTGTAGTCAGTCCCATCCCAGAGCAGGCTTGGTAGAAAATGATCCATAACCTATACTCATCAAAAACCCCAGATTAGTGATCTCAAATATAATTTCAACAGTAATAGATGCTGAAATATATAATAAACTCTTAAAGAGATAAACTTTAGAACTTCTGTATTTCAATATTATTTTCCTTTAATCAATCTTTCTTCAGCCATTGATACTACCAAATATTCTCATCCTAGGGTTCTTTCTAGAATTTTTCTAAGAATGTAACTTAGTGTCTAAGCTTAACCTATATAGGTTTCTAAAGCCTGAACTACATGGGCCACAACTAAAAGACGTGTCATGTCTCATTCCCAAAATGGAATTATGAGTGCAATGATACATCTCCAGGCTACACACATATATAATACTCGGGTATTACAATTGCGATTATCGCCTGTAAAATCTAGGATAAGTACAAGATATCTAATGATACATTCAGAACCATCATATAATTATACATATTTATCATACTATTTTATTTTCATATTATCATCCAAGTCTCACAAAACCTTTAATTTATATATTCAGCTACAAAATGAACTTTGCTACATCCTTAACACGCTACCCAACGATCATTCCTCAACTTGTCTACATTGTACCGGGAAAATATCTCGTTTGGGATTTCGTCTTCCTCTAGTGAAAAATACTAGGTCGTTAAAACGACATGTAAGCCATCATATTAAAGGTGGTAAGGAATATGAAATAAAATTTAGAGTCATGAAGTTGTACAAAAGTTAAAGTGAATAAAGAAAATGAAAACAATCAATCATTTGATCCAAGTATAAGGTGTTTAGAATAATATATATCCTAAATCTACTTAAGTATCCAAAACATCCCTTCACAAGACCTAACTACAATCACAGACACAATCACCACAATCCTCATGATTATGCAATTTTAGAGAACATATATAGATCACGATCATTGTCTAATTTTTCGACAATAATCCCATTTACCCGTGATCATGTGGTGTCTAGATGGGTACGGTACTTTAGATTCGACCCCCACATAAATATGGAAACTTGTATATATGTATATATTTAATTTCTTAAATTCTGGTTTATGCCAAGAATTTACTGGACTGGAATTTGGTTGGCGAGTTAAGCCTCACCCCTGGCATCGTAAGGTCTTACAGATGGCGGGAAACTACTGATCAGCTTTTACTGGAATTGTTATTATATTATAGAGATTTTAATGGACGTGATCCAGATTTTCTCTCCCACCCCATGATACAACTGCAATAACAAGCAACCTATCTATTAATACTTATGGCTAATATCCGGCTCTGACTCGTCTGCTATCTCGTGTGTCAGATACAATATGCCATACAATAGTATTTTTGTTGATGATAAGACATGAATATAATTTTAAGATATTTAATTGCTCTTTCTGTTTCGATGTGTCAGTGTCCTATGTTCCTTAAATTCTAAGAGATGCGACCCTTATGGCTTATTGTGTTATCGAGAAATCTTCCTCTAGAAAAACTGACTCCAAATCCTAAAGTTTAGGGTTGGAACACGTTTAACCTGGGTTCCAGAATTCCAAAAATGGTTCTCCTTCGAAATTACTAATTTTTTTGGCAGTGTCTCCTTTGTAGTTCGGCTCCGAAAATAGTTTATATATTCCACCCGGAGCAACCCTCTGTAGCATTTTTCGGGTACGTCGACCCCTTCGGTGGAGCAACTCTCAACACCTAATCACATGCAATTATAATATAAAAAAAATCACAATAGGAAGGCTTCCTTCATACCTTAGCAATCTAGCTATTTTGTATTTGCTATATACAAGTGCTACGTTAAGTCAAGGATACAATAGGTTAGAATATAGTAACATCCAATCCAAGTTCTAAACACAAACAAGAAATTTAGCTACATAAACATATTGCAGGATATTGGTCATTATGATTTCTATCTATTTGTTCCATGTGAAAAATTGTTAACTCCATAATACTTTGTTGACAAACAAGTCACTATTTTATAAGGTTCAATTTTCATTGATAAAATAAAACATATGTAAATATCATTGAAAATCATTTAAGAGTCAAGACATAGTATGAACAAATCAACCTACACATGTTTTATAAATGAAAATTTATGATTAAAATGCATGTACCAAATACTAGCTTTTAGAAGGCACAAAATCTATAGTTTAACTTGAAAGTTAATAACTAGGGTTACCCTGATATACATATATCTATAAATACTTATTTTAACTAATAATAAAAACAAAAATATGTTAGATAGTCATATTTTTAATTATGGACATAATTAAAATATTATAAAAATATTATATAAATTGCTAATTCCTTAATATTTTGCAAAATCTAGGCCAAGACATTTATAATATGTCCATAGGTTAATACAACAACATCTAAAACTTCTATTTAGCAACACATAGTGTAAGTAATGACAAGTATGATACATTCTATCTTGTTAAAATTACTTATTCTATGATATGTTGGATATTGTTTTGTATATTACATTTAGGTTTTTCTAATTGTCCCAAGAATATAACATGACCTAGAAAATCTTATACAAATATATATATATATATATATATATATATATATATATATATATATATATATATATATATATATATATTGCACATACGTATCATTAATTGACGTACAACAAGGATCATAAAAATCTAAACACACTTATTAGAAATTATTCTCATATTTCTATGTGTGTATATATATATATATCTAAGAATCAAGAAAATTCTATATAATTATATATACAATTCTACAATCCTACAATAATAATTTTGCCATATTTCCATAACAATTATTTTACTATCATTCTAATCATATATGTGTATCCATATAAGACATGAATCTAAGAAATCTAGTGTCACTATATAAATCAATATTATTTGGATTTTAGTCAAGAATAGAGAAATTTGGTTAGAGGACTTGTCTTGCTTTGAATAAAACCTAGAGTTTCTTCCAAATCCTTCCTAAATCAAAACTCCAAATTGAAGTATTTAAAATTTATATACAACTATTAAAGTCTGACCTAGGTTTAAATCAAAAAAATTGAGCAAGGAAATGGACTATACCTAGGTTTAAAGAAGAAGAAGGAGGAGGAGGAGTCATCGGAGGAAGCTAGAAGAGGCGAGACCAGAGGGTGGTCATCAGCGGCACGGCGGCCGGCGCAACGGCGGTTGGCAGCAGCCGCAGCAGCAGCAGTCGCGACAGTCGCAGCAGCAGGCACTGCAGCAGTAGTAGCAGCAACAGTGAGGGGGTGGAAGATATGGGAGTAGTAGGAGAGGAAGATCGAAGTTTAAGAAGAGGAAGAAATGGAGATTGTAATAGTGATGGTGCTGGTGAATAAGTATATGGTGTTGGGTTTCCATAGAAAGGGAAAGAGAATGGAAAGGAAACATGTGTTTCCTTTGGAAATTAAGAAAGGAGAAGGGACTAACAACATCAAAGTAAGGTGTTGAGTCAATGAAGAGGGAAGCCAATTTCGGTGGGTCAGCTGGTTTCCTCCTCCTTTATGTTGATTTTTAATTAAGCCCCTCCTTACCTCTTAGAATTTATAATTTTGTAAAAAAATCCTATTATATATATATATATATATATATATATATACGTATTTTATGAAACAAAAATTAGTGTTCTGGAAAACAGTTTTGATAGCGTGGTAGCCCAAGTGAGTGCCATGTGGGTGCCATGTGGGATATTTTTCTAGTAGGATTAAGGATAAACTCCTCAAGAAAGCATTTATGTTGTTTATCACTCTCATGGAAAAATTCTCTTAGAAGATAAGCCCCAAAGGGGCTTAGCGACTCGGACTCGGGATCAAGGGCACATGTGCTGCTGCATTGCTGCGCGTATGCGTGCATGAGCCGCTATGCGGCTGGGTCTATGCGCATAGGAGAAGCTATGACTGTGCTACTATGCGCATATGCACAGACAATGGGTTTGGCACATATCTCTGCTAATTATGGGATTTAATCAGTTATGGAAAGATTGACCCAAATATTCAGATTCGATTTTATGGGATTTGAATTTAATTCATTCATATCTTTCCGTAATTAGTTGGAGGCCAGGATTAGGCTTAGGGTTTTATCCCTACTCAATAAATACTCTTTTCGTGCCTCTATTGAGGACTTACTTCGAAATAGAGAGACGTAGAGATTATTGTGTTGCAGGAGTCTAGGAGTTCGTGCGAGTTGGTGAAGAGGTGACGACGAACGTTACAGAAGTTCTTCTTAGAACTTGCTTGTTCTTGGGAGCGGATCGTGTGGGGGCGGATCTTGCTTTTAGCAACGATGATCCTCATCACCCCAGCAAACAGTTGTTCATGTTTTCTTCTTACACTTCTCTTATTCTAAACCCGTAGTTCGTTATGTCCTAATTGCAACTACGTTTGCAAGGAAGAACAATTTTTTTTTGTAATTTGTATTCTATAAGTTATGATTGGAAGTAATTAAAGTCTTCGTTGGAATCGAGGTATTCAAATGGCAAACTTGTTTGTAGAACCTCTGGATTATCGACTACAACTTCAGGATCAACAGAGGGTAGACTGTAAAGTTTGCTGAACCTCTGTTCCTGGCCTCCATTCCTACATCTTCTAATTTGTCTCGGGACTAAAGTGCTCAAAGCAAGATCCGAGTAAGATGGAGAACAACCGTGCAAGTCTTTTCGACAAAAGTTTTAACAAAAATGAGAAGTTTAAAGGGGAGCACTTAATATCTAAAAGAGAAAAGTCAGTCTCAATCTTCAACTTGTGAACGTTGATTACATGTTGATAGATCCTGAGCCAACTATTACAGAGAATGATAATGCTCGGAGGACTGCTGAGACCACAACTTTGCAGACAAAGTAGAGGAGAGACAACCACCTCTGCAAAGTGTTGATTCTGAACTCCATGGAAGATTCAATTGCAGAGTCATACAACAAGATGGTCTATGCAAATCACGTTTAGGAGTCTCTTGATAGACACTACAAGGATGATAAGAATAGATCCAAGATTCTTGTCATAGAAAATTTTTACAAGATATGATTTGAGAATGACAAGACGATGTTGCCTCAAGTCAAGGAGTTTCTCAAGTTACGTCAAAAACTTGAGGATGATGCCATGCCCCTTAGTGACAAATTTATTGTGGGGGGGGGGGGTATTGTCACCAAGCTTTCACCTTGGTGGAGTAGTTTTATTGCGAACATGCACCGAAGTCGACCTTGAGCACCTACTGCACTGGATCCATGTTGAAGACGAGTTGAGGTCTCAACTCAAGGTGGACACACTGTCTAAGAAGATGTCCAAGGCTAACCTGGTGCATGTTGGAGACTCCAAGGGGAAGCAGAAGGCTTCTCACTTCTAGAAGAAGGACTTCAACTATTTGAAGGTAAAATTGACTTCGTTCAAGCAAAAGCCCAATCTGATGTGACTTGCTTCAATTATGGCAAGAGGGCCACTACAAGAAGGACTGCAGATCCAAACCTAAATAGACTGAGCAAGGTGATCCTAACAAGGTTGTTATGATTGTGCATGTGGTCTCAACTTATGTCGACACTGACTGGTGGATGGACACTGGTGTATCCTGTCATGTTTGCTCAAGGAGGGAATTGGTCACCACATACAAGCCTACATCTGAGAAGGTCTTGGTGGCGAACAAAGCAAAAACTGAAGTACTTGGGACCGGAACGATGGTACTGAATTTGACTTCGGGAAAGTTGCTGACGCTTCAAGATTTGAAGTACGTTCTGGAGATTGCCAAGAATCTCAGGAAGTCTATTATGTAGCACAGGCTTGAGGATGGACATCTACGCTGGTTAGATGGTGATGTCTTATAAAGGAATATACTTCGAAAAAGATTTTTGTACCGAAGGGATGTTCAAAGTTCAGCTTGTTACTCAAACTAAAAAAGTCAATGTAGTCTCTTCTTTTGGATATCCTTTTGAGTTATGAAATAATAGACTAGGAAATGTACATTATAAAAGAATAAATAAAATATCTAGTCTAGGACTTATCTCTAAATGTGGGGATAAAGATATGGAGAAGTGTGAAGTCTGTGCGCAGACAAAGATTACTAGAAAACCATATAGATGGGTAAATTGAAGCACAAATCTTCTGGAGTTGGTACACTCAAATATCTGTGACTTCAAACAATTCTCCATAAAGGTCGGAATAAAGTATTTTATTACGTTCATCGATGACTTCTTGAAGTACGCATCTGTCTGTCTTCTCAAGTCGAAGGATGAAGCATTCGAGAAATTCAAGGACTTCAAGGTTGAAGCCGAGCGACAAACTAGACAACTAAAGAGACTCAGAAGTGATCGAGGTAGAGAGTATCAGTCTCTTGAATTCATATCATTCTGCAGAGAACGTGAAATTGTCAATGAGACGACTGCTCCATATTTTCCTCAATAAAATGGAGTTGTAGAAAGGAAGAACAGGACATTGACGGAGATAATGAACTCAATGTTGTTGACTGCGGGACTTCTAAACTGTTTCTGGGGAGAAGCTGCGCTTATGGCTACTTTCATTCTTAATAGAGTGCCGTATGCAACTTTCGATGTTACTTCTCATGAACTCTGGTTTAAGGTTAGACCCAACTTGAATGTTATTCGAGTGTGGGGGTGTCTGACGTATGTAAAGCTTTCGGACTTGATGATTCAAAAACTGGGCAGAAGGACTACGAAGGCTATATTACTGAGATATGATGAAAAGGGTGATGCTCGGAGGTTCCTTGATAAGTAATCTAATTATATCATCGAGTCTCGCGACGCAGAATTCTTTGAAGACAAATTTGTAAGGCACAAGAATGTGTTCTTGCAGACATTTCTTTGATGCTTCCAATAAAAATATAGTCCAAGGAGAAGTTGTCGTTGAAGAGACAACGTTCGAAACACAACTCATAGAGTCGACAACTAAGCGAGTGAGGGGACAGAAGGACTTCAGAGATAATTATGTCACCTATCATGTGAAAGCTGATCCGCTTACCTATGAGGAGGCGATAAAAATCAGAGATGTTGTCTTCTGGAAGGAGGCTATCAATGATAAGTTTGACTCTATAACCTCCAATAACACTTTAGTGTTGGTTGATCTGCCCGAAGGAGCAAAGCCCATCGGGTGTGAGTTGATCTTCAAGAAGGATATGAAGGCTGACGGAACTGTTGACAAGTTTAGGGCAAGGCTGGTAGCTAAGGAGTTTTCTCAGAAGCAGGGGATCAACTACTTCGACACATATGCTCCAGTAGAGCAGATGACAACTATCAGGATGTTGATTGCTCTGAGTATAATTAACAAGCTAGTGATACATTAGATAGATGTTAAAACAATATTCCTGAATGAAGAGTTGACCGAAGAGATTTATATGCAATAGCTATAAGGATTTGTCGTCAAGGGTCTTGAAGATAAAGTCTGTAAGTTGGTAAAATCAATGTACGTTCTGAAACAAGCTCCCAAGATATGGCATGAGAAGTTTGATAAAGTTATTAGATCAAACGTCAGCGAGACAGATAAGTATGTGTACACAAAGTTTGTTGGTGGAAGAGGAGTCATAGTTTGACTTTATGTGGACGACATGCTAATCCTAGGTACGAATTTAGTGTGTGTCACTGAGACAAAGAAGTTTCTCTCGTCCAAGCTCAGTATGAAGGACTTGGGGGATGCTGATGTTATCCTGGGGACAAAGATCATCCGTACAGACACTGGAGTGACGCTATCACAATATCTTTATATTGAAAAGATGCTCACACGCTATGAATATCATGATCTTTCAGGGATCGATACTCCGTATATGTGTGATAAGAAGATAAAGCCTAATCCAAGAGAAAGTGTCAGGCAGCTGGAGTACTCAAGCGTTATCGAAAGTTTGATATATGCAACAACTGCCACAAGGCCTGACATAGCTTTTGTCGTGGGGATGTTGAGTCGGTTCACGAGCAATTCAGGTGTTGAGCACGGGAAAGCTGTGAAAAGAGTAATAAAATATCTCAAAAGAACTCAGAAGTATGCACTACACTACAACGGTTATCCGATAGTAGTGGAAGGCTTTAGTGATGCAAGCTGGTGCTTAGAAGTATAGAGCAAAAGGTCCACAGAAGGATACGTCTTCTCCATGGGTGGAGCTGCTATATCGTGTAAGTTGAAGAAGCAGACAATGCTCTCACATTTCTCCATGGAATCCGAGTTCTATGCACTAGCAACTAGAGCGGATGAAGCATAATGGCTTCGGGAGCTCATGTATGATCTTTTTTGGTTGGTGCACAGATTTCAGCGGTACCGATTTACTGCGACAACCAAGCGACTAAAGCGGTGACATCAAATGATCTTTTCAATGGTAAGAAGAGAACTGTGCGGCTTAGGCACAGAGCAGTGAATTATCTTATTAAGATTGGAGTAATTGCTGTGATTGATGTTCGGAGCCAGGAGAATCTAGCAGATTCATTCACCAAAGGTCTCAAGCGCTAGCTAGTCGAGGACACAACAAGAAAAAAGGGCTTGAAGGCATTCTGATATTGTGTCTTTGTAATTCTACCATAAATTTTTTGTTATTAGTTCAAAGAGAAATCTACTAGGCATCTAACTTTTGGTTCAAATAATGATCATTGACTGAGAGAATATCAGGTACAGTGGGTAGTCCTTTGAGATATTGAGTGGATACAGACCCAGAGTCACTGTTGTCCACTATTTGTTCTATGTATAGAACAAGTCTTGTGGGAGGATGGTCATGGGCCATAATGAGATCTCGGACATTTTTAATGTCCGGCGTGTTTTACAGGAAGCACGGGTGGCTCGGCACTACAAAGGGGATGGTAACCCCCATGCTATTTACCGAGGTTTACAATATCGGTATCGAACCCTTCCTAAGAATATCATGATCGGTGGTATCGGTAGTATCAGCGATTTCACGGCGATTTCGGATCGGAGTATCGGACTTCTTGGTAACAAAAAAAAAAAAAAAATTATTTAAAATTTCAAAAATATTTTCTATATAGGCATAATTTTATGTATTTTCTGTGTGTTTCTTATTAACTTTGGAATTAGATAAAATAGTAGTTGTCCTTGCCGATTGGTTTACCTGCGATAGTAGTCACCATGCCAATTAGTTTACCTGCGATGGATAAGTTTTTTTCTTTTCTTTCTACATGCTTTTACATCCTTGTTGATTATTCTTTTTTGTTCAGTTTTCTTTGCCGAATTGACTGAAAAAAGAATCTTGATGTCGGTATCGGTTGATATTGACCGAATAGGATCGGTACGACAAACTATGGTTTTTACATTTTGAAATCAAACTACTAAATCTGGAGCATTTTTGGGAGGTCTTGCACTGGATTTTATCATCTCAAGCCATATTTGCATATAGATAATAAAACAAAATATCAAATATTATATATGGAACTTGAATTTAATGGATATCTTGTTTAAGATTGGAATTAATATGCTTGGAAGAAAAACCCAAAAGATAAGTTGGTAATTAAGGATTTAAATGCATTTAAAGAATATATATATATATATATATATATATATATATATATATATATATATATATATATATATATATATGGTGAATTTAGATAAATTTTGCAGGCCTTTCTCTTTGTGCCACTTTAACAGGTGTGCCATGCCATAAGTTGTGTATATTTCATCTTTATCAAAATTGGAGCTTTTAGATCTCTGTTATCCTGATTTAATCTTATCAAAATAGGAGATTTAATATTCATATATTATGTAAAATATTTGTTCGTTTCACAAATTTAATCATATTACAATTTTAAATTCAAAGTATCAAGTTCATCCAAAATCTTAGGTCTAAAAAATTAGAAGATTTTTCCTACATCTGCAAGAAGAAAATAATATACTAAAGTATTTAATAAAAGGAAGATTACACCAAGAGCAAAGCCTGTCAGTAACTATGTACAAAAAAATGCTAGAAAAAAAAAAATGAAAGCTCGTGGTCCAAATTTTCTTCGAAAGCTTTTCCATGGAAGTACCATCAATCTGTTGGCATTATTGCTTAAGTGACTTAGAAGAACAGCTTCCGAGGCCGAGAAGGTACAGGAGCTGAGTTGCTCGTCTTGAGGGGGGCTTTCATTTCCTGTAACTGGGCTTCTGCTATCCTGGCAGCCTTTGGGTCTGTCAACAGAGCCTTCTGGAACGACTGCGAGAAACCTGTGGCGATGATGGTTACATGGATCTCACCAGTGTATCTATCGTCCACAACTGCTCCAAATATTATGTTCGCCGAGGGATCTGCTAGACTATTCACCACCTGCAGAAAAAAAAAGCAATTTTCATGAGCAACAGTTTTCATGAGCAACAGGAATACCATCTCATATATATAAAGAACAATGACTCAAGCTTTTTTATCTACAAATTAGATTAGGGGTTATTTCCTTAATATGTATAAGCATTGCAAAATCTGACATATCCCCACAGTATAGTAGATCAAAGAGTAAGCAACAGCAAAATAGAAATTGAAGCTGAACTCAGTCTTCTTTCATAAAAACTTCATGTTTTATTCTGCTTTGAAATTGAAACCATAAAAAATAATAATCAATGTTATTAGTTCAGTAAGTATACTGATTCATAGCAGCAAGTATTACCAATACATACCACTCAATAGTACAACAGGTATTTTTAGGTATTTATCAATGAAACTAAACATAAAAATGGAAAAATCAGGAAAAACTAAGTTCAGGATTTATGGTTATTTGCATACTGGTGCCTCTACACACAAATGGAAAAGTTAGCTACATGTCGCAGAAGATAACCCAAACACAAAAATAAATAGGAAAAACAAACTGATGACAAGAAATAACATTTAATTGGGTAAAAGGAAATTGTTTTACAAAGAGAAGAAAAATATGGTAGGAATTTTTTCTCCATAACATTAAAATCTTATGTCAACCTACTAGAACAATCCCCACCGCCAACCCGTCTCTTTTTCGTCCACGGACACACAGACACAATTCCTTTTCCCCCTATTTTTCTACACACACACACACATCTTCGTTTTCCCTATTCGCAAGACCAATTTCCCTTGCCCTTCCACCTCGGGCCAAAATGTAATATAACTTTTCTGGTTCAGTAAATGATGTTAATTCTCTATTGACAAGGCAAAAACCTTACTACTCGTGCCTAAAAACATAAATGAAAACATATGAACCCAGGTGCCCTTTCCCTTTCAATCTACTTTTCTTGTTCATTACTTTTCTATACAACGAAAATACCAAATATAGACTAAAATGATTAGCGGTCAATTTCAAAATGCTGGACTCACCTGAGATACTCTGTTCACTTCTTGTAAGGTAATATCCTTTCCGCCTGTGATATTGTACACAACTCCAGTAGCAGACTCTATCGACGATCCAATAAGGGGAGCTAAGGTTGCTTGTTCTGCTGTTTCCTGTGCCCGATTCTTACTGGAGGAAGCACCGACTCACAGTTATAATGTCAGAAATCCTTTGCACTCCTTGGCGCAAAATATCATCAACAAAAGAAATGCATCCTGGAGGGGGGTCTGCTCATCAACTTCATCCAGTAATCAGTCATTAGGAATCACTATAAGAATATCAACACTCTTCTGTAACTTTTCTATAACCTCTAGAGCCTGAAATTTGGAAGAAAGAAGGCAATTTAGTGGACATGATTTATCAAAATCATGTATAAGAAATTAGAATGAACGAGATTACAAAATAGTAACAGCTATCTTAGTGCACCTAAACAGGTTCCTACACTGAAATTCAAGCTTTTGCAGATAACAAATTTAAATCAAATATCCTAGACCAAGCCTATTTCTTTAATGGTAACGCCATGCAGATAAGCTCTTAGATAATATGATTTCTTGGTACATGCTTAGACAGTTCCCGTTGGTACTAAGAGTAACTTTGTCATCAGGACATATGGAAACAACAGCAGCACCCACTAAGTCATTTAAAAGCCTACAATCATATTGCAGATTTTTGTTTTAGTTTGTTCCTTTAAGTAAATGAATAAGGAAACAACTTTTAAGATTTTTTTCAATGATTTGATGTACATATACCAAGGTTTGCAGTATAGGTATTGGAATCACTTTCGGAGTTCTTCGTTTCAGAAAGACAAAATTAATAGTAATTATTATTACAACAAAACTAGAAAATATTTGATATATTTAGGCATAATTTATGTTAGCCAAAGTCAAATCAGATAAATTAGTATGTGATCTGCATGATAGGAAGAAAAGAGTTGTAGATAGTTCCATAAGAGTGCAGCACAAGATCGACAAGAGGATCTTATGTTGTCCATGATCCTCCCGTGTTAGAAAAGAAACTTTTTGTCGCTCAAATCAGTTCTAATTATATGGGCTACTAATATAGAGAATACTATTGGTATCTTCCTACAGTGTTGAGCAAGGTGGTGGAAGTTTGTCAAGATTGGCTCGCCAAAACGTGCCATGGAGGATGGTATGACACTGAAATGGATGTTAAATTTGTCCTAGTCCACGAGCAGCAGTGAATCCACAGAGGGGTCCGAATCTACAAAGGTCTGGAATAAACCAGAAATAAAGAAAACAATTCTCAATGAGAAGTAGTAATATTATTGGAGATTTCCCAAAACAATTATATATATATATATATATATATATATATATATATATATATATATATATATATGGGCTGAAAAAACTTGGAGAAGAACAAAAGATATATAATCTCAATCATAAATAAAAGCCTAGTAAATCTAATCCTAAGAAAGGAAATATCTTAGTCAAATCAAGATAAAATATTTGACTTCTTAGATTTACTACATTCATAAGTTAAACTAATCCTAAAAAAAGATTGGCAAAAATATGACTATCAAATTTTCCTATATAGTCGAACCGACTTAATCGGCCAACTAATCGGATAACTAATTGGACTGGTTGACATTCGACCAATTGTTGATCGGTGCTCCTAATTGGACTGGTTGACCCGTCAACCAATTATTGATCGTTGCTCCTGAATCAAAGTCTACTTCATAAATAAACGCTGCCCTCGAGTTTTCCTAAAATACTGGATCTTTTCTTCCAATAATAATAAATACTTTCAGTATATAGCATCCTTTAAGTTCTTGCATTAAATCTTTGATCCACGCTCTAGTTCGTCAGAAGTAAAGGATAAGTATGGATCATTATAATTATTGAAGTACATCAAAGATGGTATTCATAGAGTAACATCCGTAAATTCCTTAACCCATGGCTTTTCGTGAAAGATTAATGGTTGGCTTTCACCTTTGTGGTAGATCTACGTTTCTTGATTGACACCATTAAATTTGAAGAGATTATGATGGTCATAAAATTTTAATTCTGACTCAATTTTTAAGGCGGATGAATATTTAGGATCACCACTTTCTTGAGATGCTTGCTTTGAATCAATCGTTGCCATCTTGATTTCTTTGTTCATTATTCTCATCGCATCTACCTTCTTCTACTCGATCTCAAATGGTGCATTTCTATCCTGGAGTAGAGTCCAACTTTCTGTCCACTTCAAAAGCTTTGGTTAGGTCAAACTCAATCAATAGTAAGGAGACATCATTCAGGCTACAGTTGGCTCAAGTGTAGTCGACATAGACTGATCTGAATTCGACTACTCGGAGCAGCTAATTTGTCAGTTTTTCGATCGGTTACACAAATGTTCTATTGGTGGAGTATTGAACTTGTTGCAACACCTAGTAAATCAACTGCTCGACCTAATTAAATTGGGAGAGAATTCAATATTTTATTTGGCACGAAAGACACTTGCTCACAATCGGGCTACAAAAACCAGTTCGAATCATCAATATCTTCTTTTATGACTTTATCAGAAACTTCCATCGGGATACAAGAGACTTGTACTTTTGTCCACCATGATAATGTGTTTCATTTGAGTTGGATGCAACAAACTTAACTTGGTGCCACAGACGAATTTCCAAAACCTTGAAGGCACACTCCATATAAAAATCAAATCGAGAGTCTCCTCGAATCGCATATGCCTATCAAAGAACGGAACAATCATCCTCATATTGCTAATAACCATATGAAATTTTCCTTCGGAACTTGGATTTGAATAGGTAAAGGATTTTAGGTTTGGATATTGTATTTTTAAGTTAAACGGGCTAGTGGGTTACGTTTTGAAGTGAATATACTTATAGGGCAAAATCAATTGGGTTGATGTGTTTTAAGTTAAAATTCTAGGGGAAGAAACGGGTTTGGACTGGAATTGAAGTAGGTTAGGAATTGGATTTAGATTTAGGAATTAAGTAAAATAGGTTTTCGGTCCGGATTTGAATGGATCATGTTCGGGTTTGAACTTGGATGAAACGGATTGGATTGGTAGGAATTTAGGGTTAGGGTTTCTAGTAGAAATGAAGAGTTAGTGGTTGTGAAGGTGAAGAGGTTGTGGCTAATGACGAGGAAGATGGGATTCGTAGTGGTTGTCACAGCCCACTCCCGGTCCAAACACAATCAGTCAATTCTATATGACATGCAATTTAGAGAACACTATGGATCAATAGGCTATTTTTTCAACAACAATCCTATTTACTTGGGATTAGGTGGTTGGAGTGGTTGCAAGTATTGACCGATGCTTCGGCCGGTCCAAATAGGTTGTGGTACGAAGATATGTTCATTATTAGTCTTAACCAATACGAGATCAAGACAAGGATCTTAATTGATGCAAGATCAAGTGAAGATTGGTGCAAGTCCAAAATAGAAAAGTGAGCTAAGTCTCACACACTCTCTATAAGACCTTACGAAAAAGCTACTAATCAACCTTCATTCCATTTGGCCCTAATGTTCTTTCCCACCCCATGGTGCAACCTTATCTACAACCAAGCCTAAAACTACTATTATCTTGTACATGAAGGGAGCATGTGTTTTGATCCGTGTCCACAAAAGTTATGTCCTCGCTTGGTCCCTACGGAATTGATCGTCCTCACTTGGGCGCGATGCCGTGCAAGCCTAAGTTGCGCTTGCACCAGGTATAGTACCTGCACAAGACACAAGTCAGACGAAAATATACATATATAAGCACGGAATATAAATGCAGAGAACCAAAGTTGAACACATTTGATAGGAACACAAAATACTTTCTTTATTGACTACTTGAAGATTGGATTACAAAGTACTTGCTTGGCTAGTTTTGGGTTTGTAAAAAGAGTTGTAAGCCTTCTATGACATATTTTAATTAAAATTTGGGTTCCATTGCGTGTCCGATTGTTCATATCCTACTCCTCCTAGAAAACCTAAGTATCCGTCCCCTAAGACTTATTAATGGTTATCAGTGATTAGTTAGAGAATTCAATTGTGAACACGCAACTAAGCCTAAGTTAAGGATTTTAGCACACAAAAGTTTTCCGAATCAAATTTTGGTTCTTCTTCCAATTTTTTTTTAGAATTTTGACAAAGTATCATTTATATTTCTTGATCCTAAAAACCCTGTCAACACAAATAAATTCGACCAAGAGCTATATAGAATTTTCATAAAAAAATATCCCCTCACTTGTTCACCTTACACCGAAATCCCATAAAGGAAGGAAATACGAAGTTTTGAAGTGAGATAAGGTTCACCTTGTTGTCTCGAGTTTCGAGTCGAATGATACCTCTTACACAACATATCAAGCAAGTAAAAAAAGGCTAATACAAATACAAGATTAGGTATTTAAAAGTCGAAACGGAAAGAAACATTGATACGAAGACTTGTGGTTAATATCTAGTTATCACTAGGCTTTAAAGTAAGACTAGGGATTCATGTACGAACACAAACAAAATATACATGTGGTTACTATCTAGTTATCTCTAGGCTTTAAAGTAAGACTAAGGATTCATGTATGAACACATACAAAATATACAAGTGCTAAATTTGGGCTGTAATATTGAATTTTCTAGTCTCTGGGTACTAATATTTTGCCCTAATGTAATACTATTATATATGGACGAGGATCTAACAAAAATTTCCTAAGAACGATACCAATCTAGCATGTATTGCTGAATTCTAATTCAAGGTGGTCAATTTTGGTCATATCATCAATTTTTTGGCTTCGACCCTACTCCAAAATAAGCCTAACCTATGACATACATAGGTGAAACATTCGTTTAAAAGTCAGTCTCCGAATGGTCGATAGCGACTCACTCAAGATAGGTAAATGCTGAGTTCTAAATAAACAGGCCTAAATTGAGCCGAAAGATCATTTTTGGACCAACACACCCTAAGCAATGATAGTGATTGATACTGAACATTCGCACTATGGTTCCTACACTCGATAACTGATATCTCTAAGCTTAATAAGTGCTGAATTGAATGAACAAAGGTCTAATTATAGGTCAAAATCTTAATTTTGGCTTGGACACGGCCTAAAAGTAACCATATTCAATACCGATACTAGGAAACTTTAAATTACTAGTCTAATGTGGTCAATGAGATTCAATTAGGAGACGTACATGCTGAATATAAAATAAACTAGCCATAAATGATAATCAGGAACCCCGAAACCATGTCGGAAGAGTCTGAAACTTATATCAAAGTTACCTGATACAACTAGGATACTAAATAACAATTAATCGGCCTATTAGGCCATCTAAAATTATGATTTAACTTAATTTCAGATCCGGTCAGCGGGTATATTTCTACAGAATTCTAAATTAAAGTCGTTCCGATCGATGTCAGAAACGATTCGGACAAGCATATTAATGTAGCGGGGTTTCCTAAAAATTGGAAACCTTAACTAACAAATTATTGCTAAGATAAGCATACACCTTAATTTACAATGATTTCATGACCATACATTTAAAATAAACAATTTAAATTCAAACCTACATGTTAGTAAACAACCTAAATAATTAAGGGTACATAACATATTCACGACATACAATTAAAATTGGAAGAATTGAATGGAATTGGGAAAAAAAATAAAAATTTCAAAGAAACGGAGTTGGGGCTTGCCTTGGGTAAGCTTCTCTCCTTTTTCTTCTTCCGTCCTCCTTCCTCTTTTTCTTTTCTTCCTTTCCTTTTCCTTTTCCATTTCCATTTCCATTTCTTTCTTTCCTTTTCCTTTCCTCCTTGGCTTTTTTTCCCCTCAGCCTCCTCTTCTTCCCTCTCCCTCTCCCTCTCCCTCTCCCTCTCCTTTCGGTTGCTCCCACTATCATCCGTCGACTAGTGGTGGTGGTGGTAGTGCCCCTCTTTTTCTTCTACTTGATCTTCTTCCCTCTTCTTGTTTTCTCCTCTTATCTTCTTCTCTTCTTTTTTATGTGGAATGAAATGACTATAGGGTAGGGAGCGTGTTAAGTATTGGGCCAAGCTAGACAAGTGGCCCTCTTGGGCTACTAAGGTAACAACTTAGTCCATGAAGTGTCCACCTGAAAGAAAAATAAAAATATAATGTAAAAAAAAAAAGGAAAATAATATTGAAAATAATATATGGACTGATATATATATATATATATATATATATATATATATATATATATATATATATAAAGGGGGATTAATTCCAAATTAAATTAAGGGTTAGGGTTAAAGGTGAGAGACTAGGAAAAATTAAATAGCAAATTATAAGCATATGTATATATACATAATTAAAAATAATTTATATGATAATAAATACTATAAATATTATTAAAATGAAAATTGAAATTGCAACTGTAATACAACGACATATTGGATTCAGACTCGGCTTGTAGTGATGATCGTGAACTTGGGGGTAATCGCGGACTGGGATATGATTGAATAAGTTGATGATAAGGGGATCAAAGGTCGGCAGGGATTTGGCAATGAGGGGTGGAGGAACGATCAAGGATGAGTGGTTGTGATTAGTCAAAGAGGGGACAACTAGGCATAGGGCTCAACTTGAAGAGGCGTTAGGCCATGCAACTAGTGGTTACAGAAAGAGGACTAGGTTCAAGGGGAGGCAGAGAGACATAGGCTGATAGTGGTGGGGGATGAAGGTAAAGGCTGGAGGTATGCTGAGGTACGCTGAAGGTGGTTCGCAACTGCAGAGGAGAGAGCTTAGCTCTAGCAGTAGTGACTGGAGATGCTTGCGGTGGTTGTACCAACTAAGTAATGGCATGAAACTTCAAGGAGAAGGCAAGAGTAAAAAAATGTAATAGAGAGGTTTTTATTTATTTATTTATTTGAGATTAAGAAGTGGTGGGCGAAGATGACACGGGGCAGAGAATGGTGACGACGGTGGGCATATAATGATAGAGTTGTGGTGATGGGGGGCAAATGAAGACAATAACGATCGAACTTGGTGTCAACTATGTGCTAATCGTCAACGAATCGAAACTAAAGCACTAGTACCACCTAATATAGGAAAATTATTTTACATATCTTTGTACAATGTTTAGCCGGTAGGAAGAAATGGATTTGTCAAGAATGGCTCACCGAAACGCATTGATGGAGGATGGTACAATATCGAAGCAAAGTAGGGATATGGGTGAGCAAAAAATTGTTTTAGAACCGAAAATTGACCCGATCTGACCCAAAATAGCGGTTCGGGTAGGTTTAAAAAATTACTGGTTGGAATTCGATTTATATATATATATATATATATATATATATATATATATATATATATATATGAAAATCGGTTAACGGTTCAGGTTACAGGTTTTGAATTCGGTTTCCAACCCGAACCGAAAACCGATTATATGTATATGAAATTACCAAAAAAAAAAACCTTCACATATATGTACTCAAAAAATGCTAAACCTAACCTACATTTCTCTCTCCTCATTTGTTCCGCAGTCATTATCTTCTCATTTTTTTCGTACTCTTCTCCTTATTTTTTACCGCAGTCGTTCTCTTGCTTAAGAGTGCCATAGGTGAGAGAGGGAGAGGGAGAGGGAGAGGGAGACCAAAGACCCCAAAAAAAGAACTTCGAGGAAGCTACCGCAGTAGGAGAAGAAGCCACTGGCCAGGTGTGGCCAAAAAAAGAACTTTGAGGAAGCTTCAAGCCAGCCAAGTGTGGTCTCCTAGGAAGAGAGGTATTATTACCAAGTGCTATTTATTTCTCTTTCTTTATTTGTCTTCTATCTTCTTCTACTCATTGTTTGTTTTCTCCTATAGAAAACATACTTCTTGTTGACAACATGTTTGATCCCTTTCAATGAGGGGATCACGTAGCACTTTTTTCCCTTTTTATGAGTCTAGATGCCTAATAATTTATTTTATTTTTATTGTGTTTTACTAATTTTAATTTGGTTATTCTTGTATTTTGTAGGTAGAGGAATCTGTATAAACTTTGAAGATAGAAAGAATATGTATTAAATTGAAAATTTTGTACAAAAAATGCTCTGGATAGGTATATTGATCGCATCCGTAACTATTCTTCTTCAGTCTTATCTATTAATTTAATGAGTCTAGATGCCCTCAAGCAATACGAACAAGACAGATAGTTTGGTTCTTGAGTATCTTCTCCCTCTGATCCAAAATGGACACGTGCCATTCCTCGTTTGTCAAGTCGGTACCAATGACTAACTCAGAGGACATGACTCAGACCCGGGACATACCTACGCAACTAAGACACATGAAATTCATCGTGCACCTCAAGTAGCGAAGGCGAAAGGATAAGACGATAAGCAACATCTCCTACCCTCTCGAGAATATCGAACGGTCCAATGTACCGCGGACTAAGCTTCCCGCGAACCCCAAACCTAATGACTACACGGGTAGGCAAAATCTGCAAAAATATATGGTCGCCGACAGAAAATTCTAATAGCCTACGATGCTGATCTGCCAATGATGATGATGATCTTGTGCAACTCGAAGCCGATCTCTAATATGCTTAACCACTTCTATGGTCTGTGTGATCATCTCAGGCCCCAACATCTTTCATTCACCGATATCATCCCATGCTTTAGGTGATCTGTATTTTCTTTCATACAATGCCTTGAATGGTTCCATTTGTATGTTGGCCTGATAACTGTTGTTGTACGAGAATTCCACTAAGTGAAGGTGATCCTCCCAAGACCTATCAAAGTCTAAAGTACAAGTCCGCAACATATCTTCTAATGTTTATATTGTCCTCTCTGACTGGATATCTGTCTGAGGATGGTATGCGGTACTGAATCTCAACTTAGTACCCAAGCGCTCGTGTAAACTTCTCCAAAATGAGACGTAAAGCGGGTATCACGGTCTGACACTATACTTGCTGGAACTCTATGCTGCCTTATTATATACCGCATATATATATCTGCTAACTGTTCTGTGGACTGCCCTACTCGGAAGGAAAGAAAATATGCCACCTTCGTAAGTCGATCTACTATTACCCAAACTGTATCACGTCCAGTAGGGGATCTAGGTAAGCCGGTTAATGTGTTCTCACTTCCACTCTGGAATAGGCATGGGTTGCAATAATCCTGTTGGTCTCTGCTGCTCTGCCTTCACCTGCTGACATATGAGACATCGTGAAATGAACCAAGCTCTCTCCCTTTTTATTTCGTTCTACCAGAAATATTGCTTAATATCATGGTAAATCTTCGTGCCTCCGGGATGAATAGAATTTTGAGAACTATGTGCCTCGGTTATTACTTTATGTCTGATATCTCTACTTAGCACACAAAGACGGTTTCCAAATCTAAGTGTTCCGTCTTCGTGAATTCTTAACTCCTTCCTAAGGCCTGACTCATATTCTGTCCTAAGCTTCTGAATCTGAGAATCTTCTGCTTGAGCTGCCTTGATCCTCTCCACCAAGGTTGACTGGATATGAAGATTGGCTAGTATTCCCGCTCCTTGAGGTAACACTACCTCGATGCCCATCTCTCGAAGATCTTCTAATATGTGCTTCTGAGTTGTCAAGACAAAGGTGCTGCCTCTCCTACTTAGAGCATCTGCCACCACATTTGTCTTGCCTGGATGATACTGAAGTGCTACATCATAATCACCAAACAATTCTAGCCACCTCATCTGTCTCATATTTAGGTCCTTCTGGGTGAATATGTACTTTCAACTCTTATAATCTGTGAATATCTCCACTCGGTCACCATATAGGTAGTGTCTCCATAGCTTGAGTGCAAATACTACTGCTGTTAACTCCAAATCATATGTTGGATAATTTTTCTCATGATCTCGAAGCTGTTGAGACGCATAAGCTCTTTTCTGTGTTACATTAACATACACCCGAGTCCTTTCTCAGATGCGTCACAATAAACTGTGAAGCCTCCAGATCCTTCTGGAAGTATAAGGATCGGTGCTGATATCAGTTTTTCTTTCAACTTCTCGAATGCTGCTTGGCACTCTGCCGTCCAAACAAACTTTACCTCCTTGCAGGTTAGGCGAGTCATTAGTGCTAAAATTCATGCAAAGTCTGCCACGAACCTCCGATAATATCCTGCTAATCCCAAGAAACTTTGTACCTCTGCTACTGTCTTTAGGACTGGCAAATTCTCTACTGCTTCAACCTTCTTGGGGTCCATTGATACTCCTCCTCCTGAGATGATGTGACCCAATAATGACACATGACCTAACCATAATTCATACTTACTGAGTTTGGCATACAATTAATGCTCCTTTAAAACCTGCAATACTCTCCGAAGATGTTCCTTATGATCTTCTTCACTGTTGGAGTAGACAAGAATGTCATCTATAAATACCACCACAAATTGATCTAGGTATGGAATGAAGATACAATTTATTAAATCCATGAATATTGCTGGCGCATTAGTCAATCCGGATGACATAACTAAAAATTTGTAATGCCCGTACCGAGATCGAAATGATGTCTTCGGTATATCTTGCTCCTGGACCCTTACTTGATAATATCCTGATCGAAGGTCTATCTTGAAAAATACTTTTGCTTCGCTCAATTGGTCAAATAAGTCATCAATCCTAGGCAATGGATACTTGTTATTTATTGTTACTGCATTCAGCTGCCTGTAGTCGACACATAACCGTGTCTTCCCGTCTTTCTTCTTTACTATAAGCGCTGGTGCTCCCCATGGCGATCCACTAGCCCGAATAAACTTCTTCGCCTTCAGTTCTTCCACATATTGATATAGTTGGTTAAGTTCCATCGGTGATATCTGATAGACTTTGTTGGAAATTGGTTCTGCTCCTGGCCTCAATTCTATGCTGAACTCCACTTCTCTAACATGGGGTAATCCAAGAAGATCTTTCGAAAATACATCAAGGAACTCTCCAACTATTTTGGAAAACTGATCTCCAATTCCTACTACTGCTACTATGCCATCTTCATGCTGGTCCCTCACCGTCCTATTGAAGATAAACTCTTCCTTGCCCGGGATCTTAAATAATACTCTACCCCTACGGTAATCTATCGTCACATGACTGTCTCTCAACCAGTCCATGCCTAGAATAACATCAAAATTACCCATAGGGAACTCGATCAACCTTGCAGGTAATAAATGCCAGCACACTATGATTGGACACACTAGACATACTCTATCAACTCCTATGAGACCATTACTAGTGAGTATATTCAGTCTCTTTGGCAATGTCTTGAACTCTAATCCAATACGTGTCACAAATCATGCACATACAAATGAATGGGATACTCCTGAATTAAATAATGCTATGGCAGAAAAAGATATAACAAGAATGTTACCTGCCACCACATCACCTGCCAAAGCCTCCTCCATAGATAGGGTAAAAGCTTGTCCTTAGCCTCACTGTGCTCCTTGTTGCTGCCTCCCTTGGATACGCAGTTGTGGCCTCTGCTGCCCATACTACTAATTAATCTGTTGGTCGTACATCTGAGTTTGCGTCGACAATGGACGCTGAGCCAAAGGCCTGACTGCCAGTGCTGGCCCCTGTACTGAGCTGCCCCTGGTGCTGGGAAGGTTAATCGTTGTGCTAGCCCTTCAATCCTTTGTATTTTCAAACAATTGGCGATCTGATGGTCTGGACTACCACTTCGTAGGCACAAACCTTGTGCTTTCCTACACACATCCTTGGTATGGCCTCCCTTGCCATAATACGTACATCCGAATGTGGCTCCCAATCATTGTTGTTGTTGTTGCCTTGGCTGATATGGCCGAGCAGGTGCTGCCGATGCCACTGGCCTTCTTGGCACTGTGTCATAAATGTAAATGCCAGAAGATGGTACTGACATTCTATGTGCTGGTTTTCCTCCTTCGCTCTATGCATGAGACCTCTTCTGCTCCCTGTCCTCGAAGCTAACCTCTGCATTGTCAGCTCATGTTGCCTGGATATGATCAATACTCCGTCGAAGGTCTGGTAGTTATGGCCCTCTACTAATTGCTGAATTTCTAGATGAAGTCTATACTAAAACCTCATCACCCGCTCTGGTTCTGTTGCCACCATTGTTGGGGCTAACCTGCTAAGCTTGCAGAACTCTGCTGCGTATCCATCCACCGTTCTCCCAGACTGTTTGAGATTGATAAACCTTTGCTGTAGCTCATGCTATGCTACAACTTCAAAATACTTGACCCTAAAATGGGTTTGTAAGTTGTCCCATGAGACAGGTTATCTTAAACCAGCCTCTTCTGCTGTCCACCAATCTCTGGCAAGGTCTTGGAGTTACAATCGACCTGGTCAACTTGTTCCTTAGCTGGAACCCTTGCTGCTGTCAGTATTGTCTTAATATTCTGCAGCCAAGCGTCTGTGGTAATGGCATCCTCAATGCTATAAAAGTACCAAGGGTTGAGTTGGAAGAACCTTATTGACGCCCCTGAGTCCGTTCTAACACTTCTCTCCAAGGCTGTCTATAATCCTTGATGCAACATGACATTTTGCTCCTACTGCTGAAGCTGCTGATGTTGTTGAGCCGCCATCATTCCTCAAATAATCTCTAGCAATGCTGGTGTATCAAGTACTACTGGCATTGCTAGTACGACCGGGAGTACTAAAACTTCTGGCATATGTTGTTCCTCGTGCTCCTCTACAGGTTCTACTCTGATCCCTCTAGGAACGGGTGATGTCTCTCATTGTAGGCCAATAGATCCTTGTCATGCTGAAACTACTGGTACTCCAACCACCGATTCTGAAGAATCCCTAAAGAAAAGGACACAAGATAAATTAAGAATATGATAAGAAAGGATCGATGAATCAATGGTACAGAAGTCAAGGTGAGTTCGAGATGGCAGATTCATGATTTCAGGAAGAACGTGTTTGATTGAGATTTTCTATAATTAGGCCACCCCATAAGTCTAAAAAATACTGACCTGCATGGGCTACCACTAAAACCTTGTCATGCCCTGGAGAGCGGGGTAATGACTCAGCCAACCACACCTTGCGAAATACCAAAGCAACTCGTAATGTGTTAAGGTTGTCTAGAGACAAGGTGGTGCATATTACAATCAAGTCTTCTAGGGTCAAGAACTTTTATATCTCAATCATTCAAACAAGTAGCAATAAAATATAATATTTTCGAATAAGCAGTAAGGCGTCCCCAATGTTGCATTAGAATGTTCTAGAGATCTAGTAATACGAGTGATATGCCAGATACACAATTAAAAGTATACATGATAGTGAGTCAGCTGCAGTCTGAATATATTACAGTCATATAGGGAACTAGTATCCAGATTATCTGGCTAACTGGTGCCAGTTGGCTAAATGTCCAAAATATTATAGTTTATAAAAGACGAGCAGTGAATGAAGGAACCCACTCGTGACCCTCAGTAGCCATCCTTCTAGTGCGTGCCATCAGTGGGGGTGAGATACGCTTGATCCTCAAGTGCTGGCTCTAAATCTGGCCATGCAAAACCAGTGGAGTCTGACCCCAAATAGCAAGTACCATAAAGGAAGTACGAAATAAAGAAACAAAGCCAGTTCTATAGCATGAGATACTTAAACCAACAATCAATGGCATATGTCCCATCCATGACATGACACGATACCCCTTCACCAAAAAAGGATAGGAAGTGCCACATCACATCAAGATAGAATACGTCCCTTGATTATGGTCCGGCTAGAATAACTCAGCGTTGTAGTTTCAGTCCACAGGCTATCGTAACACAATAGCTCAACCCAACAACTAAATAAGGACATGAGTTAAACTATCATGCCACGACGGTCTATGTCCCCAATTCTACTTAACATAAGGCACTATATACAAGCATAAATATAATATTAAGTAAAAATAATATAGAGATAATAAGTAGCTTTGATCTGTGTCCCACTGTAACATAACAGCGCAACTCAACAACCAAATACGGACATGAGTTAAACTATCATATCGCAATAGTTAACTTCTCTAATTAAAATAGATTTAATTGACAAAAATATGATACAGCTTGATATGTGATCTCTGAGTTATACCAGTAATACAATATATAAGTATCCTCAGATCGTACCATAATCGAGCAGGACTGGCTGAACGAATGATATACAAGCAAGAATAAATGATGCACCAGTCCCTTACAACGACCCTGAGCTAAATTAATGATCAGCAGCAGTTCCAGGCTTTCTATAGGAAAGACTTGACTTATAATGAAGTCCGATACTTCACTCCACTAATACGGATGATATACAGTATCCGTGGTGGCTAGCCTTTACTCCAAGCTAACTTATGGTTATTCGATATACACGATCTCGAGATACCGTTTTCTCCTAATGCTCTACAAATTAAGTTGCCTAGTTAACCCTAGGTGATTTAGAATCTTATGTCTTGGTCACATGAACATTCTTTCCTAAATGTTGTACTTTAAGTACGAGCACTCTTGATACGAATCCACATTGTCTCTTAAACCTGGATTCATCCAAGTGCGATACAATAATCAATACTATCTAGCTATGGCAAATATCACTGTCCAACTACCAGACCCGTACAAGGAAATAATTACGTATATCATGTAGCAAGTGTGTGTGTCACAATGGCTCACTATATATCAAGTAGCACTCTCTCAGTGCGATCAAGTGTATCAACACAGATACAATAGTCAGGACAGAAACAAGTTCCAATATCAAGGTTATGGATAAGCAAATGACGATCATAATAACTTATCACTCTATTATATTGATAAATAAAATAAAAGTAGTGCGAGAACCCCTCAAGATCAGATCCACAATCCTTAAACCAAACAAGGACCGGGATTGCAGACCCTCCCTCGAGTTGAACTATGTCCCTTATTCTATCCGATGTATAATAAGGTGGTCTAGGGAAAGTAGCCTATTCAACAAGTAAGTACATATAAGGCCATATTTACAGGCTCATGCCAGGTACATAGTTATTTAGCACATGGTCATATCTGGGTCACAAGTTATTTCTAAGTTAACATGTAGCATCACAATCATTCAATCAATATCCATATTAAACCAAGCAAATGACCAAAGTGAGTAAGAAACAATAGGCGCATAGGAGGAAGGCACATAGCAAGGTGCCGCATAGGGTCAAGGCCGCATAAGATCAAGTCTGCATAAGATCAAGGCCGCATAGACAGAGCAAAGTCCACTCTTCGAAAAATGTGTGATATGACAAACAATAAATGCAAGTCAAGAAAAGTGACTGATGTGACATGTGATAAAAGTGTGTCAAAAGAAAAGATAAAATTTTAAAAATTCATGTCAAGTCAGTCAGAAGTTATGCTTCCAGAAGGAGGGGGACGCATAGCTCCTGGCCGCATAGACAACGAGGCCACATACTCCTCTTGCCGCATACATGCTTGGCCGCATAAAATCTTTTGGACTTAGTAAAGATTTATTCGTTCAAGTTTATGCAATTGGCCAAGGGTGCATGTGCAAATTTAGTCATGCGTCCAATAGGGTTGGCCGCATGCTGACTCGAGACGAGAAGTCCAGGCCGCATAGCACTTTGTACCGCATAGCGCTCCTTCGTCTCCACCAAGCAGCTTTTCGGCCATGGCCAAAGGCTAAAAAATACGATTTTGTTTCTTCCATATAAACATCAAATGATGTCCAAATCCAGCAAAGTAAAGTTCTAAACTAATCAAAATCAAGTGCTCATCAACATAAAACAAAGAGTTTTCAAAAATATTTAGTTTTAAAAGATAAAAACCCAAGAATACTCAAGAACACCAAGAAAACCCTAAAGTTTAAAACTTAGATCTACACTAAACCATCCACCGAATCCAAAAATACCAAGTACTAAATGCATGGAAAAACATATAAGGAACATAATAGAATAAAAATATAAAGGGTTTCTCCATTTCTTGCAAGATGTACTTGCCTATAGAGGGGGAGAGGAAAACCTAAGAAAGGGAATGGAAGAGAAAAAAAATAAGAGGAGCGAAAGTGAATTTGGGTTATATATATGGAGGGTTTGAGGTTTGGACTATAGGTTCAACTCATGATAAAACTAAACCAAACAATAAACTAAGAGCCAAGTGAACCAAAAAATGGGTCTAGTCTCTCTACAACATATAACTACGCTAGCAAGAAAATAATTACGCTCCAAATATTCATATTGGGAACGGGAAGTGACAATGATAGAAATAACTGAACTAGTATATATCACGAGAAAGAGCATCATGGTAAATAATGGCAAGAGATGAGCACAATATGGTGAAGAACTTTGATGTAATGAACTGGAATAAAAGAAACCATAATAATAAATGTGCCTTAAAATATTAGCAAAATATGTGATCGGTTTGGGCCTAACACGGGCTATAAAAAAAAGTGAGCTAGCGTGACCACACGTGAGTTGCATAATCTGCTAGCTATCATGGGATACACTATATCACAAGCTATAAGGTATGATCACATATTTAATAATATTCCTTCATTCCCCGACTAGTACACGGATCCAAATTATGACACGTTATAACATGTATATCATACTACACGGTCTATAATATCATGCACTATGATCACGGTCTATATAATCACGAAGGTATCATGGTAATCATTGAGTAATCATGAAGCACGACAAGGTGATCACTGAGTCATCACAACAATAATATATCATAACCAAGATCCACGTATAGCAATCCGTGTGACCATCGTATCAGGAATCAAATATCTCAGTACTAAATACATAAAACATAGAGGCTGTCAAATAAGGAAACTATCAGATAATGTAATTGCCTCTGTCCAGAGCAAATAATGTCACTCAATGTCCGAGCTGGTGTTACACATACCTAAATATGAATATCATGTCAAATTGGGTGTAATGAGTGATAAAGAGCTAACAATGCACTATGGATCCTTACTAGGTCATTCTAGGCTAAACTAGGTCTTACTAAGGTTAATTGGTCTATATTGGTTACTAATTAATCCATACTAGCTTGTATTAGTTAAACAAGGTTATTCTAAGTCATACTAACTAGACTTATCTAATTAATTAACTTCCTAAATTATACTAGCTATTGCTTAGGTAACTAATGGTTTCTAACTAATATACTAATTAGTATATTTATATATATAGCCAACTGATACAATATAACTAATACCAATTTTTTATTCAATATAACTAACTAACTAACTAACTAACTAACTAACTAACTTACACTCACTAACAAATTAACAGTCAAGACATAACAAACTCTAG
The DNA here is from genome assembly GCA_036927795.1 of Iris macrosiphon. Classification (NCBI taxonomy): domain Eukaryota; kingdom Viridiplantae; phylum Streptophyta; class Magnoliopsida; order Asparagales; family Iridaceae; genus Iris; species Iris macrosiphon. The sequence continues at coordinate 33,384,643 of JAYESA010000001.1, read as the reverse complement.
GTTCTCATTCTAGTTTAACCTCAAGTGGACTGATACCACGTTACTATAATTCCCTCTTCCAACTAATATACTGCTATATGCTATTTAGTACTACTAACAATTTAGTTCACTAACTGTGAATAACTAAAGATACTAATCAACTAACTTAACTAGTATACTAATACTGCTAATAGACCACTATTAATATCTATTACTTGACCTGATAACTGTGTTAGTCTATCCAAACCCCTACAGCTACTGCACATTGCAACAAAACTGATTGTCTGCATTTGCTGTGTCCTACGCGAGCACCCATCCACTGTATTATACTGCAGTATACACCATACTGTAGTAACTCAGTTCTCAAAAAACCTAACACAATACAGGTTCAACACCACTCCAACAATCCTCTAGTCATGAGCTTCAAATCTTAACTGATATTAACTAACTGCCATTGGTGACAAAACCCCCACTGACAAGGTTTCCTATCTAACCAACCCTCTACTCCAATATATACCATTCCCTCACTACCCTTACCTACAATAACACCCACCTGCAGAGTGCTAAACACAACTTAAACTCCTAACAGACATTGGTCCCACAAGTCACTCCTATTGCCTGTAGGTGCCTTAAATACCTCTCTAATAACTGATCATCCAGTCATGAACCCCACTTCCCCAAATATACTTAAACACCACTATTTCCAGATCTCCCCATCCTCTCTGCTACAAACCACCAGCACTACACACACACACACACACACACAAACACACACACACACAGTCCTACACTTAATCCCCATATTTATACCCAGATGCAAGGTGTATATATATATATATATATATATATATATATATATATATATCATGTACATATTAGGAGGTCTGAATTTAATCACTACAATAGCTAACTATGCATTTAGTCAAGCACTTGTGGTGCACAAGCTAGGATACACTATGATATATACCAAAGAGGTGTCCAAAATTACAATTTACCACTAATAATTATTCTCACACATAGATCACATACAATAATACTTATTAGAATTAGTTATAATATAATTTAAAGGAGATTGCACAAAAACACATAAAATGGACTCTGTATCACACGGTATTGTACCATATCACGATAAGACCTACTTGTGCCCAATTGTGGACTCGTGACTAGTATTCCAACCCTGATCTAAGTCCTTTATGCCTAATTTGGTGTCATGACACACACTTGGTGTGTCAACCTCATAATTCTCCTAAAATACACACACAAATCTATGTAGAGACCACAATACTCAACCAATTAGCCTAGAACTTGTTCCTATAGGTAGCCCTATGCCATTGGGTGATTCCTATTTGTCAAATGCATGATTTGAAAACTACAATAAGGAGAAATTCATAAATTACCAATTGGAATATGGATTTCCAATAAAAACTCAAGTGGACACGATCCGGACACGATCTCTTCACCAATGCTCCTCCTCCTTGTGCTACTTGCTTCTCCAAGCTCTTTGAGGAATACAAATGAGAGAGAATGTGAAGGAATTGAGAAAGAAAATGATGGAGGAAGTGTTAAAAATTGGAGATCTAGATTTGAGAGCAAAAGTGAATACAAATGAGGGAGGAGAGAGAGAGAGAGAGAGAGAGAGAGAGAGAGAGAAGAGCCTATGTAGTGGCCGCCCCTTCTACTCCTTCTCCAAGTAATGTCTAATGTCTAAGATGCCCCTACTTGCTAGTTATGGATAGGATTAGGGAAGGGCTAATTTGGAAAGTCTCTAATTACTTCTAATTAGCCTAATTCTCCTTAATTAATTAGTGGAAAAGGACTATTGGGCTTGGGTCCATGTTGGGCTCACTAATTGTCATGACAAGTCTAATTGGGCTTACAATTGCCAAGTCTAACTAATAGACTAGTCCACTAATTAATAAATAGCATAATCATAAATATTAATTATTAGAATAATATAAATAAATATTAATTAACTAAAAATAATTGTACGAAAATTTTCTAAAATACTCTTATCCAGAAATGTGGTAGTGACACGACTCCAGCGACGGTGTCGCCCTTGGGCCCTATTATTGAAGCACCGTCGAAGAACATCCGCCAAACGACTTCTGCACTTATTATATTGGAGTCTGCCACTTCGTCTGGGATCTTCTTGTAAAGCTTCATGGTTTCTGCCACTGGATGGATAGCCAAAAAGTCGGCCAATACTTGACCTTTGACCGCCTTCTGTGGAACAAATATCTTGTCGTATGGTGACAGAAGTATTGCCCACATAGCTAAGAGGGAGTTGAGTGCCCCGGGTTTGGTCATGAGGACCCTGAGGGGGTTGACCCGTGAGATCACATGAATCATTTGTACCGTTATATAATGCCGAGTTTTTTGGATAGCAAAGAACAGAGCAAGGCACTCATTCTCAACGGGATTGTATATGTGCTCTGCGTCGACCATCATCTTGCTGAGGTAGTAGATGGCCTTCTCATGACCTGTGTCACTCTTCTGGGCTAGAAGAGCGCCAAGAGAGTGATCAATTATTTGTATATAGAGAAGAAAGGGCTTCCCTACAACAGGGGCTACTAATACCAGAGGGTTCATAAGATATTCCTTGGTGTCTTCGAATGCACGCTGACACTCTTTATCCCAGATAAAGGAGAGTCCCTTCTTTATGAGCTGGGTGAATGGTTGACAACGTCCAGAGAGATTTGCTATAAATCTTCTAATGTATGCCAGTCTCCCTTGAAGGCTGCGAAGTTCTTTGACTTTCTTCGACGGATGCATTTTAAGGATCGCTTTGGTCTTGTCAGGGTGTATATGGATATCGCTCAAAGTTATGACAAAGACCAGAAACTTGTTGTTGGAGACTCCCAAGAAGGATTTGGTAGGATTCATCTTGAGCTGGTATGCACACATTAGGTCGAACACAGTCCTCAAGTCGTCGAGATGATTATCCTTAGAGCGAATTTTGACAACAATGTTATCAACGTAACACTCCATTGTCTTGCACAGATATTTATGGAAGATGGTGCTCATAACTTGTTGGTATGTAGCATCTTTGTTCTTTAGTCCAAAGGGCATGACTGTGTAGCGGTATACCCCTACTGGTGTCCGGAATGACGTATGCTTCTTGTCGTCAAGAAATATCTTAATTTGATTGTAACCCGAGAACCCATCCATGAAAGACATGTGCTCGAAGTTGCATGTGTTATCGATCATTATGTCTGCGATCGGAAGAGCAAACTCGACTTTTGGGCATGCCGCGTTCAGATCACGGAAGTCTATGCGATTCGAATCTTCTCATTTTTTTGATGACATGCACGATATAGGCCACCCAATCGGGATATTGTTCTTCGCAAATGAAGCCACTAACTATCAGTTTATTTACTTCAGCTTCGATGGCGTTCATTATATCCAAACGAAACTGCCGCTGCTATTGCTTCACTGGCTTAGCATTCGACAAGATGTCGAGATTGTGGACCATGATCTGAGGGTCCAAAATTTACGTATCTTTATAGCTCCAGGCAAAACATTGATATATTCTCGTACGAGTTATAGTAGGGATTCATAATCTTTACCGGATAAACTTTTGCTGAAGAAGATAGGTTTGGGGGCAGATTTCTCGCCCAGGTCGACTTGTATGACCTCGTCTTCAGTGGAAGGTTCTTGCTGCTCGAAACATAGCTCCCATTGCGAGTCTAAGCGTTGGGCCTACGATTCTATTTCAAAGAGTTCCGTTGAGTCATCATTGTCTTCTTCAAGGTCAGCTGACACCATGTGACAGACAACGTTCGTCTAAAGAGGTCTCTGATACTGGTGTCAGAGTCCCACATGGAGGATTTTGAACAGTGTAACTGTGACTTATCTTCTTTCTTCGAGACTTCGGGGGTTGATGGAGGTGTAACGTACCACATGCCATGCCGGATCTTATGGTAGTAATCCTCGGCTTTGCCTGTCAGAGCGGTAAGACGCTAGGGTATTCGTCGACCTTTGCCATAATTCAGATCTCGGTCACTTTTGAGACCCATCTTCTGGATGTGGTGCTTAGCTTGACAATTAAATCGGTAAAGTTGTATTTCGTCGGTATTAGGTTCTGACTCTTATTCCTCTGAGACAAAGGACTGGGGGCATTCTACCCTATCGAAGATGATGGGTTTGTCTCCCCTCCTCCTCTCTGGGACCGTAAAGTAGGAACTTTGGCTAAGGAGGATCTGGTTTACTATATAGTTAATAGTTATCTGTGTATGAAATTGCCGGCGTATACCGTGCTTCAGGGAGTACAATATGCTCAAATATGCGACATCAGAATAGTTCAAAGATAATCCTTCATTCATAAAGTAGGGGATCTTTTCCAAAGGAATTACATTATCTTGGGATGGAGTGTTAGCATGAGCCGCTACGTACTCTTCTAGTTCATCTTCTTCGGGATTTGTCTCCAATGTGAGAGAGGGCTGTGGAGACCTCCTACGAAGCTTGACCACCAAGGGTTTGGGGGCAGGAGCCGATACTAGGCCCTTCTTTCGACTTGGCAGCCGTACCATCAGAGGTTGTGGTACCTTCCTCTGTATTTTTATAACGAGGGAAGGGGTTGCATCACGAGTAAGTCCCTTGAGGTGGACCATAGAAGGTTTTCCTGATGTCACGCTGATCTCTGCTTCATCTTCGGCATCATTCTCTCATTCGTCTTAGCGGACTTTTTTTGTAAAGGAGTGATTCAGAGTAGTAGTCCTCTAACTCTTTGAAGGGATCGACATTGGCAAACTCTATCTTAATCATGCCATAGTCATTAACGTACTTTAGGTACTGGTGCAAGGTTGATAGCACGATCATGTATTTGTGTATCCATGGATGCCCCAACAGTACATTATAAGATACGTCTACATCAATGACATAGCATGTGACTTCTGTCTTCAAGTCGTCTATCTGGCATTTCAGGTGAATCTTGCCCAGAGGGTAGCTTCTTCTAGCATTGAAACCACTGATGGTAGTATTGGTGGTCGCCAACCGATGCATTGGGTTGCCCAAGGTCTGAAGTAGAATTCGAGGGATGATGTTGATGGATGAACCCAGATTGATGTGCATCCGGTCCACCTTGATAGCGTCGATGTTCCCTATGTAATACAGAAGGCGATTGTTCCTATTATTCTTCAGCAACATATCTTGTTACGAAAATGTGATGCTGGATATTGCCTCCGTCACATTGTTATAGTGGAGGCACGCCGCAGGATCTTCAACTAGCGGCTTGACCTATGCCAATTAGGTATTGACGTTCTACAATGACTCACTCAGAGCATCCCGAGTGTCTTTGGGGAGTCAAAAAAGCTCGAACAGTGACAACTTCATCAGAGTATTGGCAAGCTGTGCCAGGATATCGAAGTTATAGTGCTTCTTTATCCTATGCGACGTATCTTTGCACTACGGTTTGTCGAAGCAAGTTTCTTTCTACTTGGACTTATCCGCGATTGGAGGTTGGTACGGGCCCAGATTCGATCCAGCAGGTGCAGTGAGTACGACTGTTGACAGAGCATCATCGTTGGGAGTATTACTGTCCCACTGGTAGGTAAGGCCCGATTTAGTCGCTCTTACCATAGCTTCCTCAATGGTGGGGGATACCGTATGGCAGGACTTGGATTTTTGTCTTTTGGACTTGATGGCGGAAGGCGTCGCTTACTGCATCAAGTCTGGAGAAGGGTCTGGGTGAACCCACATGACCTCGTCCTGTGGTGTGCTGAGAGGTACCAGCCCGACGGTTTGGTTGTGAGCTAGTGGAAGATTAAACCCCTCTATGGTAGCCTTTAGGATTGGTACCACCTCGTCTTGGGCCTTTGTTGTCGGGAATGAACCAAACTGTAGGGACACCATGTTGGCGGTAACCGTTTTGACCACAAAATCCAAGTTGAGGGACTTAGAATCGAGTAGATGCTGGATGTACCGCTTTAGTGTGTAGCAATCTAGTATCGCATGATGGACGTACCGATGGTAGCGGCAGTACTTGGGGTTATTTATTTCTTTTGTCTCATCGGGGCACTTGATGTCGGGGAGGCAAAGCTTGTTTCCCTTCATCAGTACATCAATGATTGTCGCGATAACATCATCCTCGAAAGAGTAAGTCTTTTTTGGCTTTGGATCCTCCGTCGACTTCTGTTCCGACTTCTTGGCTATATTGTCGACAAGGGCCTGCTTCCCTTTGCATGCTTGACCACTATTATCGCTGGTGTTGTTATTGTAAGGATGCTTTCCCCTGTCATCAGTGACGGGGATTTGTATTCCTAGTAGTCGGGCATCCTTTACTTTTCTCTCAGCACTGACGACATTTATGATGAATGCCGTCCAGTCTTTGAATTTGGTGTCACTCATCCAAAGCTTGACTGTCGGAAGTAGATTCTTCTGACACATGTCCTTCAGCGTGGATTCAAGATTACCCGAATAAAACTTTAGCGCGGTTTGCTTGTAACGTTTAATGTATTTCCGCACAGGCTATTTTTTATATGATGTCCAGTAAGGAGGACATCGTCATATCATATCCCCCGTCATAGAATCAGTCGAGAAAAAGACTTTTAAGATCGTCAAATGACGATATACATTTGCCTTAGAGGCTGCAGAACTAATCGAAGGCCACCCCAGACAATGTCCCGACAAAGAGCTTGGTGAGAAGGGCGTTACTGCGGGGTAGATGCCCTATTGTTGTCTCAAAGTAGCTCATGTACTGGCGAGGAGACATCATTTCGTCAAATGGATTTAATTTGAAGGGCTTGTAATTAGGTGGATATGGCACATTTCTCCACTCGAGGGGATATTATTGTTGAATCCTGAGCTCGCGCAGAGAGTCTCGATTACCTATTAACTCCAGGCAGGCTCGCAGTTCTCGTACCTCCCGTATTGCTTTCCGAGCCTCATCTACTGCAGAAGGAGTAGATGATCTGGGCCTAATGTGATCTTCGTCGACGGGCAAAGCGGTGGCGTTTGAGTCTCTATTTTCTCCAGGATCTTGACTAGCTTGTCCTAAGGTTCTTGGTGGCTGTGAGACCATGTTTGCCTTGATCTCTAACATTGTCTGGGTCAAGGCTTGCATCGATGCCCTCATGGTGTACATCATAGCCTCGAGAGTCTTGCGGCACTGTTGATCGCTTGGGCACTCGTGATCATCTTCTGCAATGTACACCGTCTCATACTTTCTGCCTCGGACTCTTACAACGAATAGTCCTCAAAAAAAGTTGTCAGTGTCGTATCCTCTTCGGACTCAGAGATAACACTACCTCCAGCGTAGGAAGATGCATCTTTCTGGCGAGGATGACTACCCCATGGGATCTCAATATCTGATCCTTTAGAATCGTTGTCCCCTCGGAATGTCGGGTTGCCATAGATTTCTAGGGGATTGCTACCCCAATCTTGCAGAATTACTAGGGGTCCTGAGAAAGAACCACCCCCAGCAGCTGACAGTTTCTTCTTGGAGCAGGTGCCCTAAAAAACTCCTTATGTAGTTACTGTTGCCTGTCCTCCTTAGGCTCGCCTTATCAACACGCTGGCCGAAAGCGAAGGGTTTGAGGAGCTAGACTTCCAACCTCCCCTTGTGAAGGAAGACTTCCAAGCAAAATAGCACAAGCCGAAGGAAAGCTACTCCTCCTCTGGTAATTGTACCTATTTTTTGGGACGTTGTCAGGTGGGTGCCTTTGGTTATATCTATTAGAACGTCGACTGCCTATTTGTTGGCACTGCTATTTTAGCACAACAATAGTTGATGATTATGTTGGCACATGGGTATCCTAAAGGGGATACCTCACATGCCATGGTTGCTTCCCTCGCTTTGCACTTGTGAGTGATCACGTTGCACAAAAAAGTGAGGGCTGATCCACCTTTATACCCTTGTTATAAGCTCGGGTAGACCGAGCATATGGATGTATAGGTATTTTCTTTGCTCCCTGTCCTGGGGTTCATATAAGAACTCTCTCTAAGTCGTTAATGGAAGACTTTCGCGACTGACCCTGTCTGTTTGCCACTGTGGGTCGGACACATGGGTCGGTCTTGTAAAACTTCCCGTCAGGGGCTCGCGTAACAGTTTGCTAGTGAGGAGAACAAAGTGAGGCGAGCGAACCCACGGGGCGGTGACGAGAGCTAATAGAAGGAAGTCAAAATATGGTTAGGGCGCTTATGTGTCTTGAGCGCGTCTGCAAAGTCGGCCTCTACAGCATCGCAAGGAGCCTGCTGACGGCCGACCTTATGAGCAGTTGCTTGAGCTTGGCGAGCCCGCACTGTCCTGGATTCCTTTGACCTACCACACACCAGTACACAGTATAAAGAGTCCAAGTTTACCTCCTCTCCTTTCTCAGCATAGCGCATAGAGTTAGCGCTGCATGAGATTCGATCAAAGATGGATGTTCTGCTACTGTGCTGGCCGCATGTGGTCATTTACCTGCTGCCGAAGATCGATGCCACATGTGGACTTTTTTTGCGGCTGTCGACTTATGCTGCTTCTGCTATGGCCGCATGGAACATGCCTCAACATCCGAACTACTGACATCGTAGTGTTTTTCTTTGCTAGGGTTTGGGCGCTGAGTGCCTTTCCTGACTGCCATATGGACAGGGTCAGCCTGGATAGACGCATGATGTGCGTCTGCGACAATATGAGAGAAGTGGGGAGCGCATGCTCCGTAGTTGGGTGAGGTACAACGGCCTTCGCTACCAATGTTTGGCGGATCTTCTTAGGCTTTGCTTGCCTTGGAGAAGGACTCGTGCTGTCCCCGGAGAGCATGTTCTCGATTGCTTGCTGGTCAAAGTGTACTACCAGCATCCTTTGAGTTGAACCCAGCTTGGCCGCATCGGACTGCGTTACTTTTTTATCATTAGAGGAGAAGTTAGTCCCCAACAGAGTCGCCATCTTGTCCGCCATTACAAGTTTTGAACATTGAAATAACAAACAAAGAAGTACAAAGAGATCCTAAGCAGAAAATCTAAGTACAATATTTTGATCTGGTAGTGACGATGGAGTTTGAGTACGTCAGCGTCTCCTATACTCCATTGACAGTCTGATGAGGTAATAAGGATGCTCTCTTCTCTTCTCTCTCATGAGCTTGTCTGCATGCACGTAGCTGACCAGGCTGTTGTAAGGTATACTACCCTTGCTATTTATAGCCTTCATGCTGACGGGCTATAGGTGTCACATATGCCTATATTTGGTGGCCGCATAGGACTCCTTCAACTGAATGCGGTTTTAACTGCAGTTGCATACCATGGACAGGCTGCCGCGTGGTCTTGGTTACGTATGTTGTTGAAGAGATCTCGAGGTTATTTCATACATGACTTGGTCAGCTAGACACATAGTCAGCACCGATTGTGCGAGAAATTATCTTCGGTTGTAACAGAAAGATCCTGGATGTCGAGAGCCGCATAACGACTTGGCCGTATATCGTCGTGGCCGCATACGTGATCTCGTTTGGCCTTGGTCGTTTGGATACTCTGGCCGCATATTGATGAGGCCGCATGGGTATATAGCCACATGCAAGCTCTCGTTTGGCCTTGGTCGGATGGACACTCTGTGTCATGCCCCAATTACGAAGAACCGAAAGTAGCCGTGGGCATGATGTCATACAAGCCTAGAGTGCACTTGTACAAGGCAAGAAGATAGAAAATGCATGGTATGTCTTAGAAATATCAAAATTGCAGTAAAATTAAGCAGACAAATTAAAGTCACAATGAATGTAATAAAAACCTTCTCTTTATTAATAATGATAATTGAGTATATGGCTTACAAAAGATTTACAAAGCTCTTAAATTACAACTGATACTTGGCCAATTGGCTTACATTGATATTTTTTGTCTTGGCTTACAATCTCACTGATACAACTGAATTACATTGTTCCATACATTATGCCCTTTATAACAGAAGATGCCTCCAATGGAAGAAGAGCTTCTACGCGCCCCAACTATGCTTCGATACCTCGGAACCATTCCAGCCACTCCCCAATGTTGAGTACCTGAAGATGCCCACAAATGTGGGTTAGTACATATCGCGTACTACTGAGCAGAAACTAGCCCACTCGCCTAAACCAATACTAAGTATTTATGTGAAAAGTATGCATATTAACTTAGTAATCTTTCTATTAGGAACTAGGTTCATTTTAATGATCAGAGTATTTCAGTAGCATAATGAAACATACTTTGGAAGCAGCAGTATACATTGAATATATATAAAATATATATATATCGCTTAACAATGATTCTTACCAACAGTCTACTCGTCATATCCTTGTAAAACAAGGATTAGCCACAATATAAATAATATGAATCATTCTTACAGAGATAATGTTAAGCTTGCATAAATATTCTCGTTAGTATACAGCCTAACTACATGAGGGTCATTGGTGATATACTTTCGTACCACGAGGGACATGCCATATTGGACTTCGAAGGACGTACAAAGCGCCATTTATGAGGTTGCGATCCCCAATGAATATCTCGTTTATATCCAGTGCTACCAAAGCACTATGTTTCCTCCTAGGCCAAACGATCTCGGTGCCCCGGTGCATCTCATTCGAGAAAACTTACCAAGCCTTGTGCACAAGTTGTCCATGACCATACAACGACTATGCAAATAAAATTTAAGCATAAATTACATGGTTAAGAAATATAAGTAAAGCCTCACAGTGTTGAACCTTCTTATTTTGCTCATTCTCATATCGGTTGGTAACCCGTAGGTCCCAACTTACAGACCTTCTCCTATCCCGGTGGTACTAAACCATAATTATACTCGCATATGAATTATTTCCTTCATAGTTACTGTGCATTGATGCACTTATACCTGTACAGATGTTCAATGTTCCATTCTCAGTGTTACCAGCATGTGAAGTAGATTGCATAATATTACTTTTTTCTCATGGCAGACTTAGTTTATATTATTCTTGTATCAATAGTACTACCAGTTCAATATTCATGTGTTTCTAATTACAACAGCATTGAACATAAGGCATCATTATCATTGTGTGGACTAGAGCAGCATATAGCAATGACATACAATAAAGCAACACTAGCTTTCATTTTATTAGGGCATGAAGGAGTAGAGGAGAAGGGACAAATTCACTCACATATATAAATATTATTTCCATGCCACAATCCCACATTTGCCTATGATCCATCAAGAATGATCCAACGTGATGCACAGTCTTCTAATTTGGCATAATCATACATTCGAACCATGTCGCATAATATATCCCATCCGGCCAAGTTAAGAAATACAACAATATCATACCAAGCATCTCAATTTCTCATACCACTTATATTCCATCGGTATGATCCATCTATAATTCCAACGTAATACCTTTCTGCGGAGCGGGGCATTACATAATACACCACTCAAAAAAGTTTCATCCTTGAAACTCAAAGAAATAAATCAATTCACCATATCACTTAAGTCATCTTACGATAATGTTCTATGCAGCTATAGCTCAATACCCCATTTCTGTCTCTTATCAATATTTCTCATTCATGAATCTCGTATACTTATGCATTCTAACAATCTATTTTATTCCCAATTGATTTGTTCATGTTCTTTCATTCATCAGTACTCTCCTTCAGCTCCATTTGAATTCCGTTCACCACTTCGTCTGGATCGTACATACATTTCAGGCATCCCCGAAATATAATGCACTCATCCAATACAAATGGTTAGAGAAACCAAATGGTTACAGCAGTAATTCCATTCTTCATTACTGAATATTTAATACTTTCGGCCAAGATGTTCTTTAACATTGATTTTCCATAACTCTAATTCTTGAGACTTATTCGGTTAATCTTGTCAATATCTTTCCAACACGTTACAATCAATTTTTGGTCTATGTACTTCTCAATATTCACCGTTATACTCTCGGTCTGACATATGCACAAATATTTTATCTCGATTATAGTGTTCCTTCGTATAACTATTTTTCACAATCGCTATCTTCCAATTCTACCAAAATATAAAAATCTTTAGGGATAGCCCAGGTTAGGCCATTAACCCAAGCACAACACTTTAATCATTTCGAACAAATCGACCATAATAAAATGTTTATTAATTTTGAATTATAATATTCCTTCTTTCATTGTCAATACCGTCATTTCTACCTCTTCTGAATAATTTTACCCGTCGTCACATTATTTTGATCCATCCAACTTTGATTGATTACATTAAGAATATCATCCATCGTCTCTTTATTATGACCCCAGTGTATTTATAATCATTCTAACTGTTTCCTCAATATTGTAATTTCTTTCATTCAAACTTCTTAGCAATCTTTTTCCCAATATTAGTAGCATCAAAATTATCATTAATCCAGAGTTCCCTTTGGTCATATCAATGTCAAAGCCACAAAATTGAGGGGTCCAACTCCACAAGCACAGAATAGCGAGCATAATGTGTCTCGATCATTGATTTGTGCTTAGCAGGCGGAGGATCATCAGAAGGAGATATCATCTCCTCTTCCCCGGTTGAGGGGTCCAACTCCACAAGCAGAGGCCTAGTGTAGAAGCATGAAAAAAATGCTGGATAGCTATACGCAGCATGTTGATGCTGCACAGCGTAAACGGAGGACCTCAGAGCCATCAAACGTAAAACACAGAGCTTTTCCACTAAGCACAGCGTAAAAATATAGGCTCAAGGACTATCCGCGTAATGCAGTATGTCCAGGCTGCTTCAGCATAAACAGGGTGCTTCATCGCCTTTATGGCGTAAAACTCATCCGCTTTCAATGCAGCATTGAAGTGTACGAGGAACGCTTCGTATTCTTCGAAATGAACCTATCAGATTATGCAATAAACCTGACGTCTGGACTCCTGACAAAGAGTACTGCACGACAACCCAGGCGACGGGTATAATGATGGCGCGGCACTGCAACCCAGGCTGTCATTTACTGCCATTTCCTTTGTGTAAACCACTTTTACACATACGAAGGAATACGCTGCCTAGTTTTACACAGGCAGATGTGAGATGTTTACGCTCCGCAGAAGACAAACAGCCTGCCACGTCAAAAGCTATACTTTGTACAGGGCTCGAGGCACGTCTCTGCATTTAATACGCAGAGCGGTGACAGTTTCTCGAGGCACGTCTCTGCATTTAAAGCGCCGAATACTGATAGATGCCCAAGGCACGTCTCTGCACCTGATGCACAGAAGGGTGGCAGACCTTCAAAACACGCCTCCTCATTTAATGAGCAGGATAATGGTGGATCTTCGTATTTAATGCTGGGGATTTGATTAAATGTCACCGAACCGTCGTTTAGTGACATCCCCTTTGCGTAAACTACTCTTACGCATATAAGGGAATACGCTGCCTAGTTTTACACAGGCAGACGTGAGCTTCTTACGCTCCGCAGAAGGCAAATAGACCGCCACATCAGCAGTCATTCTTCGTGCAGGATTCGAGGCGCGTATCTGCATTTAATGCGCAGAATGATGGCAAATCTTAAAGACAAGCCTCTGTATTTAATGCACAGGATGGGGGCAGATCTCTGCATTTAATGTAAGAGATTTGATTATATCTCCAAGAGCCGTAATTTCAGCTAAAACGTCCACATCTGCTCGGCTTCTATGCCCACTCGGCCTCTATGACCACTCGGCTTCTACGCCTACTCGGCTTCTACGCCTACTCGGCTTCTATGCCTACTTGGCTTCTACGCCTACTCGGCTTCTATGCCTATTTGCCTTCTACGCCATGGTGACAGTTATTGGCTTCTACGCCAACCTCTTCTATACAAGGGATAACTACCTACGTGGCTTCTACGTCGTGATCTTTGCAGCAGATATACGCGTTTTGTCCCTTAGTTGGACACGCGTCACATGCTCACTCAAAAGGTCATCTATACACAGGCATTGGTTATTTTAAACCGTCGTGTAAAAGGGTGTTGTACTTTCCACTACTCGGTTTCTACACCGACTGAGTGGTCACTGTCACTAAAACTCTATAAATAGAGACCTCTATCAACAGAGGAAAAGGTCGAAGAAATTAGGAGAAAAATTGACCAAGAGATCCAGTATCAGATCCAACGGTCGAAGAAAATTGGTGGAGAAACGGTCAAGAGAGAGAGAGAGAGAGAGAGAGAGAAGAATCCAGAGCTCAGGCAAAGAGAAGGGATCGACGACTTTGGCATCGAGCATCCACCCTCTTTAGCAACCTTCGAAGCTGCTTTCTGTCTTCCACGACACTTCTTCAACATCGTGTGGTCCAAGGGCTAAAGTGATCGACTGCAGATCAGACACCTATAGCAATATTTACCCAGATTAAATAAATTGTACTCAGACATCCTCGTATAGGATTAAATTGTACAATCTTGTTTGTAAACATAAAAGAAGGGCGGGTTTTCGTATAAGACCTCATTTTCCATATATCATCTTTTCTCCTTTATTATCCTAAATAAGATGGCGACTCTGCTGGGGACATTTTTCTCTTCTAATGAGAAAGCTATTGCTCAACATGATGTGGTATCCGTGGGATCTGTGAAGAAGACACTGGTCGTCCAGTTCGACCAGTCTGCCTACGAAGAAATTCTTCGAACAGGGGGTAGCTCTCACTCCTTCTCCGTCCAAAACAACAGGAAGCTGCGTAAGGTTTGGATGCCCAAGACATCCTCTACCATTCCTGTGGACTCTCCGATCTCTCCGATCTCTCCGACCAATGAGGTTGTAGCATTGCTCCCTCCGTGCCTTGCGCATAAAATTCAGTCGCCTATCTCTGGCAGGACCGACAAAACTTCTGGCAAAGCCTTAGCGCTAACCCAGAAGTATAATCCGCGCCTTGCGCATAAAATTCAGTCGCCTGTCTTTGGCAGGACCGACAAAACTTCTGGCAAAGCCTCAGCGCTGACCCAGAAGTATAATCCGCGTCTTGCGCATAAAATTCAGTCATCTGTCTCTGGCAGGGCCGACAAAACTTCTGGCAAGGCCTCAGCGCTAACCCAGAAGTATAATCCGTGCCCTGCACGTAAAATTCAGTCTCCCGTCCCTGGCGAAATAGGCAAAATTTCTGATGATGCCTTAGCGCCAAATCAGGAATCAAAAATGTGCTCCGCGAGTAAAAATGCATCTGTCTTTCGCAGAAAAGCAGATGATCCCTGCAATCTACGCAAGGGAAAGCAAGCGGCGGACTATTCAACTTCTCGGCCTTTACGCCAGCGAAGAAACAAGCCATCATCTTCTTCTTCTGTAACTCCTCCTGACCTGCGTAATTATCTAATCCAGAAGCGCAAGAAGAGGGGATCTTCCAGCATGTCTATTATGCCTCCTAGCGAGCACTGTTGTAATAATCATATGATTGTAATTAATTATTGCTGTTCTGAAGCAAAATGGTCAGTTTTTGACCGGTTGAGCTACTCTCCATCTTTCTAGGAAGACGAGCCCACGCATGCATCCGTAAACATGACTTCACACATACCTAGAGGAGGGTCGGGTTCAAGATGTCATCCCTCTAGAACTCCGAGCCGAAGGAGATTCAACATGCTCCTTAGGAACATCGAAGCTGGGGTGTTCCAAAATACTCGTTCGAGGTCGCGACAACCGGCTTCGTACTCTTCTGATTCCAATACTGGGGGTCGCCAGTCCTCCGAATCAGATGTCGAAAGTATAGAGTCAACTTCTACAGAGACCTATACTAATCTTTCAATGACACCCAGGGAGATGGAAGTTTATGCCATTGGGGATGAACTTTCGCCAAAGCCGATATTTATCAGTAACAATCTTTGCGAAGCAGAAAGGGAAGAAGTTATCCAGCTGATAAAAGAATATATCGACGTCTTTGCGTGGAATTATGAGGACATGCCAGGTTTTGATCCAAAGGTGGCTACTCATAGGCTCAATATATTGCCCGATTTGAAGCCTGTGAAATAGCACCAACGCCGGTTCTGCCCGGATATGATGGACGCCATTGAAGCTGAAGTCAAGAAGTTGATAGCCTGCGGCTTCATCCGTGAAGAACAACATCCCGACTGGGTCGCCAATGTTGTCCCGGTCATAAAGAAAAATAGGAAAGTACGAGTCTGCATCGATTACCGAGATCTGAACGCAGCCTGCCCCAAGGATGAGTTTCCTCTTCCCATCACAGACGTCATGATTGACAATACATGCAGTTTTGAACGTATGTCTTTCATGGACAAATTTTCAGGATACAACCAAATCAAGATGCATCCTGAAGACGAGAAGCATACTGCCTTCCGGACACCACTGGGGGTATATTGCTATACGGTCATGCCCTTCGGATTGAAGAATGTCGGGGCTATGTACCAATGGGCTATGAGTAACATATTCCATGAGCATTTACGCAAAATAGTGGAGTGTTACGTGGACGATGTAGCTGTCAAAAGCTGCCTCAAGGATAATCACATCCAAGACTTGAAGACAGTATTTGAATTGATGCGCCAGTATCAACTCAAAATAAATCCTACAAAGTCCTTTCTGGGGGTATCTAGTGGCAAATTTCTGGGATTTGTCATTACCGCTAAAGGCATTCAAGTGGACCCTGATAAAGTCAAGGCCATCTTGGAAATGCGACCGCCCCGCAATCTGAGGGAACTCAGGGGATTTCAAGGTCGTCTGGCTTATATCCGGAGATTCATATCCAACCTCTCCGGGAGATGTCAGCCCTTTTCTCATCTCATGAAGAAAGGTGTACCTTCGTATGGGACAAAGCCTGTCAACAAGCGCTCGGTGATATCAAGCGCTAGCTCACCAGTCCGCCAGTTCTGGTGCCTCATGTCATAGGAAGACCGTTCGTACTGTATGTTCGAGCGATGGATCATTCTTTGGGAGCTCTTCTCTCACAAAAGAACGAGATGGGTCACGAGCAAGCTATCTACTACCTCAGCAGGATGATGGTCGGAGCCGAACACCGGTACAATCTAGTAGAGAAAGAATGCTTGGCTCTGATGTTCGCTATTCAGAAAATGTGACACTATATCACAGGCCAAACCATTCACATCATCTCCAGGATCAATCCTCTTAGGGTACTGATGAACAAGCCAAGTGTTCTTAATTCCCGACTTACGACTTGGGCGATGTTATTAACACCGTATGACATGGTGTACGTCCCTCAGAAGTCCGTCAAGGGCCAAGTGTTGGCTGACTTCCTAGCTGCTCATCCGATCCCGGAAGCCTCTAAACTGTACGAGGACATTCCCGACGAAGTTGCAGAATGTAATTCCGCAATGGAAAGTGATGCATGGCAACTGTTCTTCGATGGTGCCTCCAGAACTAGTCCCAGGGGAAACGTGGACTCGGGAGTAGGAATTGTCCTGGTTACTCCTGATAAGCTCGTCATCTACCGAGCATATTCTCTTAGCGAGCCTTGTTCCAACAATGTGGCAGAATACAACGCTCTACTAATCGGCCTCCAAGTCGCTAAAGAACTGGGCGTCGAATCTCTTAAAGCTTTCGGTGATTCTCTGCTGATCGTCAATCAAGTCAGAGGAATATATGAAGTCCGGAATCCAGACCTCGTCCCCTATCACCGAGCAACGGTCGAGATAGACATGACTTTCAAAGGATTCTTCCTAGAGCATGTACCTCGATCTCAGAATCTGGAAGCTGATGCCCTAGCCAGTCTAGCTACAGATTTAGCTACCCTTATAAGAAGGCAGAATTCGATAATCCTTCTGAACAGAGATTTATTCTGTATAAAAAATAACTTTCACATAGAACACAACTACGCGGTGGACACAGATCCTCCCAGGAGAGACTGGAAAAGTCCCTTTATAGATTTTGTAGCATACGGAATTTTGCCAGAGGATCCTAAAGAAGCAGTATCCGTCAAAAGACGATCATTATGCTTCTATTTCGACGCATCGTCACAATGTCTATATCGTCGGTCTTATGACGGAATATTATTACGATGTCTCTCTGGTGATGAAGCATAACGGATTATCTGTGAAGCCCACGACGGCGTATGCGGAGCGCATCAACCTGGTCCTAAGCTACAGGATCGCATCAGGAGAATGGGCTATTACTGGCCTACTATGATCACAGATGCAATAAAGTATGCAAGACAATGTAGAGCCTGTCAAGTCCATGCAGACTTTATCCATCAACCTCCTGAGTATCTACATCCTACGGTTGCGTCCTGGCCTTTCGAAGCATGGGGTATGGATATCATTGGTCCTATTCACCCGTCTTCTTCCAGAGGTTACCTGTCCATACTGGCCATCACGGATTACTTCTCCAGATGGGTAGAGGCGATCCCTCTTGCTGAGGTAAAGGCATCTAATGTGATCAGCTTCATCAAGCATCATGTTATTTACCGCTTCGGGATACCCCAAAGGATAATCCATGACAATGGGCCTCAATTCATTAGCCAAGCATTTCATCGATTTTACGATAAAAATTGAATACAAAATGTCGCCTCTACGGCATATAATCCTGCTGCTAATGGTTTGGCGGAAGCTTTCAACAAAATCATTATCAAGCTCTTGAAGAAGTTCGTCTCTTCGAACAAAAAGGATTGGAATGAGAAGCTAGGAGAATATCTCTGGGCATACCGCACAACGGTACGAGCGCCTACAGGTTGTACACCATTCTCATTAGTCTACGGGAGCGAAGCAGTTCTCTCCATCGAGATCCAAATTCCGTCACTCAGGATAGCCATGGCTAATGAGTTGACTCAAGAAAAGAATGACCTGTTAAGGCTTCAAGAGCTAGAAGGATTAGACGAGAAACGCCTCCAAGCTCAACAGCACATCATGCTCTACCAAGCACGTATTTCTAGAGCTTTTAATCAAAAAGTAAAGGAAAGAGTGTTCAAAGTCGGCGAGCTAGTTTTAGCTGTCAGAAGGCCGATGATTTTTACTCACAGAAGTAAGGGCAAATTCCAGCCCAAATAGGAAGGCCCCAATGTGATCGAGACGACGTTCTCAAATGGCGCTTACAGGTTAGCCCAGCCTAATAGAGACATGTTAATAGCTCCTATCAATGGCAAATTCCTGAAAAAGTACTATGCTTAACCTCCTCTGCTCAAGTGGAATATGGCAAAAACCTCATTCTGATAAAACTACTTCCAAAAAGAAACTAGTTGGATCATATTCTATCATGTCCATATAACCTTTGAATAGATATGTTTAACTAATTTGGGACTGCAAGACCTATCACGTCCATACTACCTTTGATAGTGTCATATGTACAAATTTTAGCTAAAAGCATATTTCTATCATGTCCATATAACCTCTGAATAGATATATCCTGCTAAAACTTACCGAGAGTATATCACGTCCATATTACCTCTGATATCACTTTCACCCAAACCTGTCATTTATATTCCGAAATGATGGGTCCACAAAGTCAGATAAAAGCCTTTTTATTATTCCAAAAAAAGAGAGAGAGCGGAAGTACATTGAAAAGCAAAAGCAAAAGTACATCATTGAGGGGGAGCAGTCAGGTCACGAAGCTGCTGTGCCAGTACGGCCATCCTCTCAGTCCTGGAATCCAAGACATCAGCGTGAGCCTGCTCCAGTCGTGCCTCATCATTGCTCAGGAGGGACAGTTCGACTCTAGCCCGAAGAAAACCAGCACGGGCAGCTCCTACACGCCCCAAGTTCTGTTGTGCTACGCCCAATCGGCTATCCGCCACAGCTAGAGCTTCCGACGACTGAGAAGCCTACTCCTTTGCCTAAGCAAGTTTTATTTCCAGCCTGCGGACCCTCGCTACATTCCCTTCATGCTCGGTCTGGCACTTCGTTTGGAGAGCGATGGCCTCCTCCACGACGGTTTTTCCTTCATCCATCTCCTGCTGATGTGTCTGGATGGATTTATTTATGCCTGCCATCTGTTCGGCAAGCCGCGCAGTCATGGAGTCGTATCTAGCCTGGACCAGCTCTTCAATATTGTCTCAAGCTAGCTGCAAGTATTCGTTAATGGGTTGCTCCAAACCATTAACTATCTCCTCCAGTTTCAGCTAGCCCAGTATCGTCGAATTCTCGGATCGGCACTATCGCAGACTCGAAGGACCTCTTCAGTGACGCAAAGCTCAGATTCTTCGCCAACATCCTTGATAATAACATTTTCAAAGTAGTGTAGAAGCTGTCGGTGTACTACTCAATCAGCGCAGCTAAATCCGATTGGACACCGGGAGTGGCCTCGATATTGGCAAATCCCCCTCCGAGAACAACCGCAGACGATGTTGCCATGGCCGTCGCCTCGACAGGTGGTGCAACAAAAGAAGAAGCGCTAACACCAGACGGAGATACCAGCATACTCACAAGAGGCATTGTCGCAACGACAGGCTCGTCCTCCTCTTGAGATATCGGGACCTCGTCGACAGGCGAGCCGGCACCCGAAGATGTTTCCTCTTCAAAATCAGCCACCTCCGTGTCGCCGCTAGGACCTGACACAGAGCCAAAGGGCGCATCTACACTGCCCTCTCCAAAGAGGTCTTCCCCTGAAAAGAGGACGAAAGGAAGTTAGTGTCGAAATAATGATTAACTTTTCTAAAAAGAGGCGTGAAGATGACATTTACCCATGGCCGACGGCATATATATCGCATCTGCGGCCTGTACAGCTAAATCATTTCTTAATGATGCTAAGCAAGCTGTCATACCTGGAGAAAGGGGTCTGCTAACCGACGCTGGCAAATAGTCTTCCAGGTCCTCGTCAAATTCCAACCGAGGCTCATCGGCAGGAATCTCGCCAGGTGCGCTTACAGGCATGGCAGGGGTCCCTCCCGATGCCGATCCGCATAAAGGTATACGGAGTCTTGTTATACTCAGCCCAGAGGCGACCTCGTTCCACTACCTGAAGCAGTAGCAGCGACGGCGGCCTCCAGCAGAGATTCTCCGGCACCACTCGCCGGAACTGTAGAGGGTCCCTCTCTAAAAGGCGAGGAACCTCCAGTCAAAGAATCATCCCCAACATGGGGAGATGCAGGCTCACTTCCAGGAGCCTCAATACCAGGAATCCGGAGAGGACGATTAACCATCTTCTTCTTCCTCTTGCGAGGGGAAGTCTCCTTCGGAGCAGGAGCCCTTCGCTTCCCAGAGATTACCAAAGCCCCTGCAGGCAGAGGTACTTCACCCCTCGATACCGCCAACAGAGGCTCATCTGGATTAACGAATTCCTCACCCTCGTCGGAAGAAACCGAGGGGACTTTGACTCTTCCCCCAGACTTGGAAGAGGGCACCCTAAAACTTCCATGTATATCAAAATCGCGATAGAAGGTGTTCGTTGCCACATAGAACTGGGCATACGAGTGCAGGATGCGCAGCTCCGTGGAGAGGGTAATGACCGGCACAGTGAAAATTGCTCCAATGCAACCCATGAGGAAGTATCGCCAGCCTCTCGCCCCATCAATGAGTCCACCCCTAGACCGGAAGCTGGTGACGGCGTTGCCCACGTGCAACTGATCATACTCGAACTGCCTGGCAAACCGACTAGGCAGGTAGGGCTCCAAGAAGCAATGATCTTCACTCTTATACAGTAAATGGGAAGGTCTAATGCAGACCAACCAATTAAAAGCTTCGGGAGAAAGATTGGTCTTCTCTCTACCTGAATCCTCAAGCCTAATCCCCGATTGATTGCGATGTACAGAGGGGACAGTGCAGAAAAGCTTCCAGCTGTGACTGAATCCCAACACCTGCCGACAGTCTATAATGGTATTCACATTCCAGGAAGACTTCTGGTAGTTCAACAAGAAGCTACCCCCCCGAACTACTGTCGGAGCCGGGAGACATAACCCTGGGGTTATGAAGAATTAACCACCCCATCAAGTACAGGTATGGTAATTCTACCCTGGAAAAGCTATCACGCCGAGTTTCATCGGCGAGCAGCCCGTCAGTCATGGCTCTCAGGCTAGCTTGAATACGGCATACCATGGCAAGGAGCAAGCCCAGTCTTGCCCCGAACACCAGACGTACTGCAGGCCATAGCGTGTTGCGGTGAATGCGGTCCGCAGATGCGATGCCAGGTACCACCAGTCGGCGCAGCCATATGAAGAGAAAGCCAGCCAGTTGAGCTTCCCTGGACAGAGGCCTACGGCAGCACCTAAAATAACTATAGGCCTTAGTGCCTACAAGATACTGTCCTATCCCTTCGTCGAGGATCGAGTCCGGAGCCCCAACGTCTACCATGAGATCGTCGACTACCTGAGCATTAAGCACGCTCAGAGGATTTACAGGCAGATCCTTGCCCTCCAATACCTTCTCCGGCTTAGCATTCCGGGACCGATAAAAGAAGAGGTAGGACATCCATTTATTGATGTGAGCCAAATCTGAGGGCTCTCCATAAAAAGTAGTGTAAGCGAGGTAGTGGCACATCAGCTCCTAGTACACTTCCACTACCCAAGGATCTGAATCCCCCAGCTCCCGGTTCGTAGGAACATACTCTTCATACAGAGTATCCCCCATCGGCAGTCTCGAGATCTCTGCCATCTCGTGGAGGGCCAATCCCAACTCCCCCAATGGAGTGGCAAAAGTCCCGGTGAGCAAAATATATCGCTCCATTAGCACCAGAAACAGATTAGGGTTGGGTGGTAACCCAACGCTGGTGGTACTCATGGCTGCAAACAGACCAATGTTCTCCAACTCGGTCTAAAAATGCTTCAGGGCCCAGTCAGCTAGGCGAGCCTATCGAAGATTTGTGGGGGTGATCCACCCACCGCACCGAGGGTTCAACTTAGGGTATACTCCCCCGTGCCCCATAAAATAATTACAGAAGGTTGATAATTGGACCAACTGGATCACTAAGCTGTCTTCACCCGGGATACTGCCCGGGTATAGTCCCCTGAACATCGTCACATTGCCGGAAGGGCGGCTGACAAACGACCCCTGGTCAGCTCCTTTCAGATGAAAGATCTTCCCCGGCCTGCCGTGAAGATCAGGAGTCAGCGTCCACGACATCCTCCTGGGATGTGTGGCATGGAAGAACGCCGAGATGGGATAGTCTCTCGGCATCTTGGGCAGATACAAAACTAAGCCCCCGGCAGGGAAAACCCAGAGTTCTTTCTTGGGCTTCGTCTGGGACTACTTGTCAATCATGTCCCTGAAGAAGAAGCCAGCTTTATGTATTGGTCCCCGTCTATGTACGTCAGGGGCTCTCCGTTGATCAAGTTCAGTAGCGTTCGCTCGCCCTGAGCCGATATCAAAATTTCCCTTCCCTCGGGATACTGGGGCCCGGAGATAGGAAATGTCACGTGTGACAGATCCTCCAGATAATTGGAGTGCTGCATCCCGGCGACAGAACCCATCACATCGGCTAGCGGAGACACATACAAGTCAACTGTAAGAGTGCAAGAAAAATGCATCAGTCCCTATAACTAGACATTGTAGATCTTGTAGCATACGCCAAAAATCAACAATCTGTGCTTTACGCCAAGACGGTGAAACTTGAGCTTTTATGCTGGAATCCATTTCCTAAACGTAAAATTCAAGATTTGCAGTATACGGTCTGTGCTTTATGCCAGACTGATAAAATTGAGTTATTACGCCAGAACTTTCATCCAGAAGCGTAACACTTAAATTTTATACCCCAACTTTCGACAGTCGAAGCTTTTATGCCAGACTGCGAAAAAATAGAGTTTTTGCGCTGACACATTAGAAATGTGGACGTAAAAAGATGAAACGTCTTTGTGCATCATCTTCCTTAAAGAGGCTATCAGAACAGAAGATGACCTAGCGCGGTCACGTACAACGTGTGCGAAGGATTTTCAGTCGTTCTTTCTCGTCCCAAAAGCTCTACCTTTGAGGCCGGGTGCACTGCTCGTCGGCGGGATACTTCGCTCAGAAAGAAGTTCGCCTTGCCCGACCGAAGACGCTCTCACTTGAGCAGAAGAACGAGAGAAAGAATCAACCTTCTTTCCCTTAGAGAAGGAGGATTGTTTCGGGGCCATTACTGGAGACTTCGAAGACTCGGAGAAGAAACGAAGGAGAACTCGAACAGTCGAAGGCTTTCTTTCGCAAAAGACGGATGAAAAGTTTTCTCTCAGAAACTTGGGATATATATAGAGTTCGGATGGACTCCTCGAATCCCGAACCAAAATCTTCTAATTAATATCTGGTTATGATTGGGTACTACGTCAGCCTATTACTCAGAGAAGGCGGACAGTCAGCGAAATTCGAAAAGTTTTTGCGCAAAGCAGATTCGTGGTTTTTACGCTAAGGAGCTTTCTACGCTCGACAGCTACAGATCTACGGTTTTACGCTCACAGGCTATAAGTCTATGGTTTTACGCCCGGATGCCTTTGTGCTCGGTAGCTTTTACGCTCGAGAGGCTACAAACCTACAACTTCACGCTCAGTAGCTACAAATCTATGATCTCACGCTCGGTGGTGTTTAGTTTACGCTCAGAGGCAACAGATCCACAACTGCACGTTCGAAAGATTTTCTTTTCAGAAGCTAAAAAATCTACAGTTCTGCGCCAATGAGCTTTCTACGCTCGACGGCTACAAATCGACGGTTTTACATTCACAGGCTATATAAGTCTATGGTTTTACGCCCGGATGACTTTGTGCTCGGTAGCTTTTATGCTCGAGAGGCTACAAACCTACGACTTCACGCTCAGGAACTATAAGTCTATGATTTTATGCTCGGTGGCGTTTAGTTTACACTCAGAGGCTGCAAACTTATGATTTCACGCTTTCTGCGCATCCTCACTTATGCATAAAAGACAGGACAGGACCTAGCGCTCTTTCTATACAGAGTCGGCATAAAGAATCAGACGTGTCGAAGCTACACATATTCAGACTTTACAGCAAAAAAAGTATGACAAGATGATCATATATAAAGAAGAAGACAATCTTATTAAAATCACGATTACATATGAGGGAAATCCAGTCTACAAGGGTTTTTCTCCATTTTTGTGGTTACATATAAGGGAAATCCCGTCTACGAAGGGTTTCTCATTTTTATTTAAAGATCGCGCCCAAAATCTGTTCTGCCAGGTTCTCGCATGGGCGACCTTCTTTATCCATCTTCAGCAGCCAGTCAGTTGCCGCAAACTGACTGACATATTGGTCAAACGGTGGGAGGATACAAAACTGGGCGTAGACCCAGCCGCCCACAGAAGAAAAATAGAGTAAATCTGCTTTCTTACATCCAGTGCCGTGACAGATTGAGTTGAGATATTTCACCCAACTCAATCTCGGACAGAGCTAGTCTATCTGCTCTCGTCCACGGAGGTAACGGGAGAAGGTGCCACTTGCAAGCGGCATGGCGAAATGCGACCCTTCCTCTCTCCCGAAGAACCACCATACAAAGTTGCTGATTATCCTGAGCAAAGGAGGCTATGATATCCTTCCATGATCCATCGTTGCAGAGGACATTTGCTCGAAGATGCCGTCTTTTTTGGCTCCTTACATACTGGAAGAGCATAATCTTCTTCTTCCTCAAGTCGACCCGACAAACTTCGGCCATCATCTCTGTGTGGTGAAGGAAGTGTGGGAAGACATGACAACTCCTCAGCCTTTTTATAGGCAAAAGAGATCACACCGATCCCCAATAACTCTGCCATAAAGTCAGCCATGAAAGAACGTGTCAGGCTTGACCGTTTTAGGCTCCATTCAGAGCGTTTCAAGTTACGAGGAACGGTTCATGCTTCATTCAAAGCATTTCAAATTACGAGGAATTTAAAAGCTTTGAAGGGGGTCTTGTAGAAGCATGAAAAATATGCTGGATAGCTATATGCAGCATGTTGATGCAGCACAGCGTAAACGGAGGACCTCAGAGCCATCAAACGTACAACAGAGCCATCAAAGGTCGAAGAAATTAGGAGGAAAATTGACCAAGAGATCCAGTATCAGATCCAACGGTCGAAGAAAATTGGTGGAGAAATGGTCGAGAGAGAGAGAGAGAGAGAGAGAGAGAGAGAGAGAGAGAAGAATCTAGAGCTCAGGCAAAGAGAAGGGATCGACGACTTTGGCATCGAGCATCCACCCTCTTTAGCAACCTTCGAAGCTGCTTCTGTCTTCCATGGCACTTCTTCAACATCGTGTGGTCCAAGGGCTAAAGTGATCGACTGCAGATCAGATACCTATAGCAATATTTATCCAAATTAAATAAATTATACTCAGACATCCTCGTATAGGATTAAATTGTACAATCTTGTTTATAAACATAAAAGAAGGGCGGGTTTTCGTATAAGACCTCGTTTTCCACATATCATCTTTTCTCATTTATTATCCTAAACACCTAGCAACACCCTTTCCTTTCTTGGACCTCCTGCGCTCTCTTTCTTTTGGAGGCATCTATTGTAATACCCCACTCCGCGTCAGTATTATGTATCAAGGTGAGTGGGCAAAACTTCGTTCTCTGATTCTTGTTCGTCTTAATAATAATATGAGTTTTTGCTTATAATATTTTCATAAGAGAATGGTAGAACCTGCCTTGCATGTTAATAAAACAAACTCACCTAGCTTGTCTTTGAAACGAATATGTCTGCTTAACTAAGAGATCCTAAATCGCTTGTTTAAGAGTATGTGTTTGAATGAACATGTTCACTATCGTCTATACTCTGAGAGAACCATATCGTGTGCCTAAATGTGTTCAAAGATAAGGCGGCTTGCCCCCGCAACAAGAATATAGTCTGATGGTTTGTCTCATCTGCATCCTAAAGTTTATTTGATAGTGTTTCCATGCATTCGCATCGGTCAGACAATGGCTATTGGTGGAGAGCTGAACTGCATATGTTATGGCTGCTACAGAGATAGTGGAAAGCAACTATGAGTCACAACTGCCATTAGCATCAGATAAAGAGTCATTGGTATGCTGGACCAACAGCTGCTGATCCTGAGATAATCGGGGACCGCACTGCATATAGCTAGTTCATTGTGTTGGCTTGGATAGATGGACTTCTCCTAAGATATGCATGTGTGTCTAGATGTGCATTTGTCCCTGGAGTCTCACGAGACACGCTACGCACACCCTGAAACAGAACAAACGGCTTGCTTGCTTATATCGCATATGAAACTCTGTTTTAAAAGATGTTTCCAAAATAATGTAATATGACTCCGTTCTTCTGCTGTATGAAACAAACATAGGTAAAACTAGAAAGATCACTAGTAATATAATATTTTACAACATGATTACTTAGTGTTGGTTTTAGTGAATGCTTGCTTCTGTTCAGTTGTTTTATCTCACCAGTACTTATAAAAGTGCTGACCCACCAACAGTTTACTTGCTTGCAGGTACTGGATCGTCCGAGGGAGCGATAGGCGTGCCTTAATCCCCAAGACCCAAAAATTCTGGTTTCGATTGCCTCTTGAATGCTATCGTATAAAGGGGCATAATATATGAAACTATGCTTTGCCTAAGAGAAACCCAAGTCCCTCGATTTGCCCCGAATACTCAGTTGGCTAAATACATTATATTGCAACAATGTCCCTTCGCTGTTTACTCGATTGATGTGATGATAGCCAAACAAACTCTAACGATGTTGCCTTGTGCGGGTGCAACCCCAGGCTTGCACGATATCATGTCCCGGTATCAAACGAGCCATTCCCTGCCCCGTCGGGAAGGCGTCGAGGTACGGTGATTCACGTCTGGTGCGCCGAGGCACGGTGGTTCACGTCCGATCCCGACGGGGAGAGGCGGTGGTCCGGGCGGCCCTCGGGACCGGTGCGTGACATAATGGTATCAGAGCAAAATTAATTTCTTGGCCCAATCCGTTGCTATGACTCTGAGATATTATCGATATGGTATTACAATAGAGCATTCCACACAATAAGTCCATAGATATTCTCAAAGTGCAAATGTTTTCAGGACTTTATTTGCTTGATTGTTTCGATTGAGTACGGCGAGGGATGTGGACTATCGCTGCTCGGAATATTGAGAAGTTTATCCTTGAAGTTTCGAGGACAAAACTTTTTGTTGGTGGGTAAGTATGTAATGCCCCACTCCACGTCAGCATTATGTATCAAGGTGAGTAGGCAGAACTTCGTTCTCTGATTCTTGTACGCCTTAATAATAATCTGAGTTTTTGCTTGCAATATTTTCATAAGAGAATGATAGAACCTGCCTTGCTTGTTAATAAAATGAACTCACCTAGCTTGTCTTTGAAACGAACATGTCTGCTTAACTAAGAGACCCTAAATCGCTTGTCTAAGAGTATGTGTTTGCATGAACATGTTCACTATCGCCTATGCTCCGAGAGAACCATATCGTGTGTCAGAATGTGTTCAAAGATAAGGCGGCTTCCCCCGCAATAAGAATATAGTATGATGGTTCGTCTCATCTGTATCCTAAAGTTTATTTGATAGTGTTTCCATGCATTCGCTTCGGTCGGACAATGGCTATTGGTGGAGAGCTGAACTGCATGTGTCACGGCTGCTACAGAGATAGTGGAAAGCAACCATAAGTCACAGCTGCCATTAGCATCAGATAAAGAGTCATTGGTATGCTGGACCAACAGCTGCCGATCCTGAGATACTCGGGGACCACACTGCATATAGCTAGTTTATTGTGTTGGCTTGGATAGATGGAATGCCCCTAAGATATGCATGTGTGTCTAGATGTGCATTTATCCCTGGAGTCTCACGAGACACGCTGTTCACACCCTGAAATAGAATGAACGGCTTGCTTGCTTATATCGTATATGAAACTCTGTTTTAAAGGATATTTCCAAAAATAATGTAATATGACTCCGTTCTTCTACTGCATGAAACGAACGTAGGTAAAACTAGAAAGATCACTAGTAATGTAATATTTTACAACATGATTACTTAGTGTTGGTTTTAGTGAATGCTTACTTCTATTCAGTTATTTTATCTCACCAGAACTTATAAAAGTGCTGACCCACCAACAGTTTACTTGCTTGCAGGTACTGGATCGTCCGAGGGAGTAATAGGCGTGCCTCAGTCCCCAAGACCCAGAAATTCTGGTTTTGATTGCCTCTTGAATGCTATCGTATAAAGGGGCATAATGTATGGAATGATGCTTTGCCTAAGAGAAACCCAAGTCCCTCGATTTGCCCCGAATACTCAGTTGGCTAAATGCATTGCATTGCAACAATGTCCCTCTGCTGCTTACTCTATTGATGCGATGATAGCCAAACAAACTCTAACGATGTTGCCTTATACGGGCGCAACCCCAGGCTCGTACGACATCACATCCTGGTATCAAACGGGCCATTCCCTACCCCGTCGGGAAGACGCTGAGGCACGATAATTTGCGTTCGGTGCGCCGAGGTATGGTGGTTCGCGTCTGGTCCCGACGGGGGAGAGGCAGTGGTCTGTGCGGCCCTCGGGGCTGGGGTGTGACATCAACATGGTGCCTTCGATATAGTTCCTCTCCGGGTTAAAGTTAGCCGACGGGGTATTGGCCGTGCAATAATATTTTGTCGCTGTGTACCACATTCTGGGCATGACGACGATCGTTGGCAACTGAAACCGAGCTTGAGTGCCAGTGACACTATAGTAACTCCATGCTCGGGCCCCATCGAGTAAGCTGTTATTATATCCGAGAGAAGCACTCGGGTGACCTAGGAAGAGCTGAGCGTATCCAAACTGACGAGGGAACCGGTTGGGAAGATAAGGCTCCACAAAAATTGCTGGTTTATTTTGGTACACTAAATGGGAGGGATGGATGGCTTGGAGCCAGCGAAAGAGCCTTTCAGATAAATTTTGAGACACCCCCTATCATCCTGTTGAACGACGTTTCTTTCGTCATCATTGAACTCTGGCTTAGACATGAAGAAAGTCCAGTCAGTCATGAAGGAGGGCTCTCTCCTACTAGCGGGGATCGTGTCGTACTTCCACTTCATCCCTCGTTACCTGCGAATCAGGGCATCGACAACCACCATGTCCTCATCAGTTCTAAGGCTCATCAAGGACCCATGATGCAGGAGAAGACAACCCATCAAATAATGATAAGGGAGCTCAAACTTGTTGAAATATTACCGGGGTGGTTCTCCACCTTCTTAGATAAATTATGGAGACCCCGATGGATGCAACATACCATGGCCGGTAGAAGGGCCAGCTTATGGCCGAAAGCTAATTTCACGGCCGAAAGGATGAGGGTGCTGCTGATCCTCTCTATGGTCCCAGACCCTCCAGGGACTATGTAGTTGCACAACCAGAGCATCAAGTATCCCGCCAGCATAACTTTAGTTGATAAATTGTAGGTGTCCATATAGAAGTAGCTGAGCTCCTCTTCGAGGTCACCTAGCTCATCAAGAGGCTCGTCTTCTTCCTCCGAGGAACCCTCAACTTCCTCACCCTCAATAACAACCAATTCCCTCTACACATGAATTGAATCAGCCACTTTCTGTTTAGATCGTGGTGCCCGAACATAAACTCTAGTAGACTCCTTCGATTCCGGAAAGAGATAGCGAGTCCAAGTCATGATATGAGGATAAGACCCCTCAGTAGATTTCTTCTTCTTCTTCGATGACCACTGACAAATGCCGTGATGGCATAACAATTCTTGGTACACCACCATGATCTCCAAGTTCTTTACTTCTAATTCTCCAAGTTTTTTATTACTTGGGGTATACTCTTCGCAGGGTTCTTTGCCCCAAGGGAGTTTGGAGACGGTACTCATCTCATGCAAGGCCGGTCCCATCTCGCTGCCAGGCGTAAAGAAAGTCCCCATGCGAAGGTTGTACATTTTCATTAGGGCTACGAAGAGGGGGCAGTTTATCTCCAAACCATAACACGTACCCCTTACGGCAAAAAAAAAATCGACGGCCCCGAGCTCCCGCTCCTACTTCTTCATAATCCACTACTAAAAATTGCGGAGTTAGCAACGCTAAAAAATATCGCTAAATTGTAAATTTACGTCGCTAAAATAAAATAGCAACATTATTAGCTATGTTTTATAATTATCGCGGTCTAGCTAGTCGCTGACTGAAAATATGTCGCTATATGTCACAAATAGCGACGTATCTTAGTGACGTATGAACGTTGCAAATTTTTTACCAATTAGCGACGGTCTGCGGCGCAACATCTGTATATGAGCGACAAAAATTTAGTCGCAAAATATCGCTGATATTTCTATATTTAGTAACATTTACTGTGTCACTAAATGTTGCTGCCATTCTTTCGTTAGTGACATTTAACAACGCATGTACGTCGCTAATATTTTTTGAATGTAGCGACATTTAGCAACGTATTTTAGTTACGTCTTGATGACATGGCAGAGATTGCCAAGTTAGCAAATTAGCGACTTTTAGCGACATATCGCAACGTCTTGGTATAGGGATAACGACGTTCTGATACCTCTCTGCAACGTATTTGTACGTCGCTAAACATCGCTAGACATCGATAAACGTTGCTAAATTGCTGTAAAAAATTTAAAAAAATATAGATTGTTATATAATAATTTATATAATAATATTCAGCCTATAATTTATACAAATATTTTCATAGTTTATAAAAATAGATTGTCACACATAAGCAAATTATTAAACACCGATAAATACAAATCTACTATCACTGTTGGCAAATGTCATACAAATTCAAACATACATAAAAGTCTAAAATAAATATCCTCATGTCACAAAATGAATATATACAACAGACCCAAAAATGTGCCAATGTCACACAAATTCCTAAAAGTGTGCCAAATTTACAGAAACTCATAACTATCTGTCCAACCTAGGACTAATGCTGATAAGGAGGAGGAGGAAGAACACCGTCGCACAACTGGGATACGATATAGTCCAACTGGCCCTGTGAAAGTGCCACCAATATCGAACTAGGAGGCAGTATCGTCGGTGGAGTTGGTATCGATGCCGGTGAACCACGATGACGTATCTGCTCCAATGCTGATTGACGATCATTGTATGAATCAATGACATCTATAATCCGAGTGACGAAATATTGTGTCGAAGATGCCAGATCTGTAATGTCCCGCTGTGTCTCCTCGGTCATAGTCCTGAGCTCCAAAAGGTTTTGCTCGAGCATATCAAAATATGCTAAGATCTTTGCATCGTCCATCTACGACTGGGACTGGGGCCGTTGCTTAATCAGTCTCATTATCTCGTCATGCAGAGACATAATCTGATGGTCAACTCTCTCCTGCTATACTCGCACCAACTCCGAGGAAGGCTGTGGGGTATGCACAGGGGCAGATGGGATCCTAGAGCCCTGCATCACATCATAGGCATCATAGGATCTCGTACCATAGTATGTACCCCTCTGAAGATCACCAGCGGCGGTCTGCCATATCTCGTCAACAAACAAAACTGGATGGGCCGGTAGCTGCGAGAAAGTACCGGCCTCTCCTTCGGGACGTGCAAACGCATCATATTGCGTCGATTGCTCACGGAGCCATAGATACTCATTCTAGACAAAATGAATCGTTCGATAAATATACTTGTTACTAACTACATGGATATTTATTTGCATATTTTTTAAGTTGTTCAAAAGTAGGGGTACCCGGTGTTATAAACCAAAAATATAGGGATAGTTAGTGTAAATAAACCTATTATCTAAACAAATTATTACTAACTACATGGATATTTATTTGCATATTTTCTAAGTTATATTAAAATAAAAAATGTAAAGTAATACTTACGTAAGTCTGTGTAGCCCTATCATCGATGAACTGTTGGCCCTTCCGATGGGTGGTGAGGAAGACGATCACCATGTTAGTATCTTCACCCCTCTGGACCTATCAATTACAAATAGATATATAGTTACTAAAATTATCCATTTTATCCTACTTTGATTAAACGAATATATATATGTTCAAATACTTACAATGCGATAAAAATATTTTGTCATCGAAATTGACCCACCACACCACTTTTCTGCCTTCTTCCTAGCCGCCTTCACCTTCTCTGACTTTTTCTTGTACCAGGGATCGTCGAATCTAGCCCTCATCTGATTCCACTGCTCAGTCGTGATCCAACCTTAGATTGGTTTTTCTAAACGATCACGGTCCTTCTGATCATTGATCGCATCCCGGACTAGCTTGGCTGCAACGGAAGAAAAAATCTCCTCGATCACCTCGGCCCGGTATGGTGGGTAAAAATACGTGTAATACAAGAAGTAATATAGTAAGTTATGTAATATAAATAAATTAGATGATCGATATTAAAACCAAATATATTTTTACCTTGAAGTGCTTAAACCAGAACACTTTTCTCTCATCTTGAGCATCGGAGTAGTTAATCCAAGGGCCACCATAATTGTACCTCAGAAAGAGCCCCATGCATCTCTGTACCCTCGACGGACGATATTAGGAAAAGTCAATATATATATATATATATATATATATATATATATATATACACGTAAGAAAATATTAATTAATTAACTTACTTTGTACCGTCGGGTCAAATCTCCATCCGATGCTCGTCCAGAGGCGCGCATAGAGGATCTCTCTAATAATGCGAGGGCTAGGCCTCGTCTGTATCCTCCTCGGTCTCCATGGTACCGTCAGCAGTAGGAACGGTAGATGGAGGAGTAGTAGGCTCCGGCCTGAAACTGCTTATCCCAGGAGTACTGTCATGAAGCGGTGCAAGTAGTTGAAAGGGTACAGTACTGCTTGTCCCAGGAGTGCTTATCCCAGGAGTACTGTCATAAGGAGATTCAAGTGGTCCGGCCCTAGTACCCGGTTCTGAAGGAGTGCTGCCGCTCGGAGCACGGTGTCCTCTAGATGCTCCTCTACGTCCGAACCCTCCGCATCGTCCTTTTATAACTGATAACAATATATGCTGATAAATTATATATATATATATATATATATATATATATATATATATATATAATACGAACAAAATTAAATGAAGAAGAAAAATAAAATAAATCTCGCAGTCATAATGTAATTACATAAAATATGTCTAATCAAGAAAGATGTATAAATAGACCCGGAGCAACCCTCCATTGAATTGCACCCAAAAAGTCTAGATAATCAAAAAGTCTAGAGTTTTGGAAACAATATCCAAGAAGTCTAATCCAAAAAAATACAGTACATGTCACAGGACTAAATGGATTTAATTTTATTTTCAATCCTCTTATAAAAATTTATCTTCTTCGTTTTCCTCGTCCTCCTCTTCCTCGACTTCGTCCTCCTCTTATTTACTTTTATTTACTTCATCTTCCTCTTCGAATAATTCTATATCTTTAACACGATTAGCCGTGTAATGAGGAATTTCCGTTGAGTCCACCTCTATAATATTTGTTACAAGAGGTAGCTCATCCTTCTGATAAGCTATTTCATCAACGTAAAAGGTATTTCTAGCTTTGGTCTTGCATACTGTCCACCAGTCCGATCTCATTCTTCCCCACTTAGGATAAGTTATAAAGTACATGAGCCGAGCCTTACTTGATAGGACAAATGGTTCGTAGCTTTGATATCGACGCCGGTAGTTTATATCCATAAGACCATGCTTGTCTATTTTCCAGCCTTGATCTTCGATCGGATTGAACCATTCACACTTGAATAACACGATCTTAGCAAGTTCTATTCTATAATTATATATCAGCTCCACAATCTCCCATAAGACGCCATAGAAATTATTTTTTATGTCGACATGTTTATAGTTTGAAGATTTGATACACAAACAACTATTTTTGGTGCCCTCGAGATCTAGGAAGTTGTCTCTGATCTGGGCAGTTGTTGACTTGAACCTAAACCCATTTACACAATAGCTTGACCAAATTTTGACGGCATAAATTGGCCCCTTAGCTAGAGTTCTAATAGATTAATTCTTAAGTGTTGCATCTGGACGATCGACCTAAATACCATAAGATAAGAAATTAAGTTCAACGTTCCGTTAATTATTGTATAAAGTGCATATACAAAAAGTAACTACTGAGATCCTTACATATGCGCTCAACCAAGAAGGAAAATAATATATCATTTCTTGTTTTACTTATTTGTCTGTTATGTATGGTCTAACCGACCTCAGCTCATCATTATATTAGCTAAAAATAATGAAGCAATCGCCGATTAGTAGCATAACATTACCGAGCTTATACCATTACATTGAGATGACGTAAATGTGGACGTATTAATTACTTACCCCTCTAGCTTCTCTACTTTATCCTCGTCACAATTAAGCAGTATATACTACTGAGCAGCCCTTAGCTCGTCGTCATTCAAATATCTCTTCTTTATTTTCTCCGAAGGCTTTCCAGACGCATTGAATACTTTTAGTATTGCATTATTAGTTTCCTAATATCCGTCGTCATTTCTCGGAGCTCTTGCTCATTTAGTAGCAACATGAGGTTTGAAATACCCCGAGCAAAAATTTGTAATCTCCTCGAGCACATAAGCTTCACAAATAGAACCCTCAACCCGCATCTTATTTTTTTACCTTTCTCTTTAGGTGGTTCAGATGCCGCTCGAACGGGTATATCCTTCGATTACTGACAAGTCCTCCAATATGTGCCTCATATGAAAGATAAATTAACAAATGCCCCATGGAGTCAAAAAATCCAGGAGAAAATATATTCTCGAGCTTGTACAACGTAATCGTAATGTCATTCTCTTGCTTTTCTAGATGATCGACGAGCAACTTAGTAGAGCAACGATCTCTGAAGAATATGCTGAGCTCTGTCAATGGATCCTAAATGACCTGCAATAAGAATTCCTGAAATAAAATTAGAATTAACCTCTCCATGAATATATGACAATCGTGGCGCTTCATACCTGTCAGTTTGTTCTCCTTGAGGTCGATGCATCTTCTCAAGTTCGACACGTACCCATCTAGAACTTTTAGGCCCTGAATCCACCTACAAAGTCTTTCTTTATCCTCTTTCTCCAGTAAAAAAATTGCCTTAGGCTGCTTTAACTTTCTATTCCCCTCCTCTATCAAATACAACGTAGGACGTCTACATATTTCTTCCAAGTCCAACCTGGCCTTCGTATTTTCTTTTGTCTTCCCCTTTACATCTATTATAATATTAATTATATTGTCAAACATATTATTCTCGATATGTATGACATTAAGGTTATGTCTGATCAGATTGGTGCTCCAATATAGCAGATCCCAGAATATACTCCTTTTCGTCCAGTTATGAGTGTGGCCAAATCCATCACACTTGTACCCCTTAGCAGGCTCTTCGATAGCACTTGGTAAATCTTTTACTTCTTTTTATATCGTGTATCCGGGCCACCCTGGCAGTGGATTGGCCTTCTCCACAATGCTAGCACAAAAATCATTCCTGTTTCTTTGGTACAGATGATCCTTCGACAGAAATTATCGATAATAATCGAAGAAGCATAGTTTGCTTCTGTGTTTCAAACGGAAACCCTTAGTGCAGTCCCTGCAATTCGGACATGAGAGATGGCCATGAGTGCTACATCCTGATAATATGCCATAAGCCAGAAAGTCGTTGATGGTCCACATAAGTGCTGCCCTCATTTGAAAATTCTATTTTTTTTTGAAACATCGTACGTGTTTGCGTCGACTTTCCACAGTTGATTCAACTCATCTATCTATGGTTGCAAGTACACATCGATGTTCCTCTTTGAATTGTTCGGACCCAAAATAAGGATGGTTAAGAACATAACCCGAGTCTTTATGCACATTCAAGGCGGTAGGTTGTATATGGTGACAATCA
Organism: Iris macrosiphon; assembly: GCA_036927795.1. Taxonomy (NCBI): domain Eukaryota; kingdom Viridiplantae; phylum Streptophyta; class Magnoliopsida; order Asparagales; family Iridaceae; genus Iris; species Iris macrosiphon. The sequence goes on along the minus strand of JAYESA010000001.1, from coordinate 33,348,237 downwards.
CAGACCAACATGAATACTGGGAGCCTGAAAGTCCGAATGGACTGAAACCGTCGGAGAGCCCCAATCATTCATTATGTGGATTCGAAGCAAAATCGAGATACTCTCGATCGAAGTGCTTCCATGCTTCTCCATCGGATGGATTATCCAACACTCCTTCAATCTGTTCTTGCCTGTGCCAAATTATATTTTTGGCAGTCTCCTTCACTATAAATAACCTCTGCAACTGCATCGTTAAAGGCAAGTAGTGCATCGAATCTGTCAGCTTCTTTGCACTAATAGACCTTCCTGTACCAGTTGCCTTGTAGCGATCAGCACCACAAAATCTGTAGACCAAACTGATTTTTAAGTTTTTGGTGGTCAACCCAAACTGTACCTAGAGCTATTATAGGGTCACAAGTATAGCTTCCAAGTGCTGTATAACCTGTATTCTATAGCGTTACTACACTCCCTCACACTTGTCATTTGTAGATATATAAAATTTATAAATGTGTAATTCAATTACAGTTTGTTTTCTTCAAAGGATTATAGCCTTTAAATTCTAGAACTCTACGATAGTTCTTATTCTATCACTTCATCTTGGTATCGATCTTCCTTTGACACGATGCAAATGATGGTTAACTTAGTTACTATATTTTTTTATAAGACTGCATTAACGTTCAAGTGGAAGTAAATTCTAATCGTTGCAATGTTGTTATCAACAAGATAGTTAAAACTTTCGGGCTAACATACTGTATTTGGCTCTTTGTAATAATTTGATTAATGTACTACAACAAAAACAAGAAATGAGCACTAAATCCAGTGAGCCAGTAGTCCAATGACATAATCAATCAATTAGGGACTAAGTCAAATAAGAATTTAATGGAGGTAAGCGATTCAAAATCAGTCCTAATCGTACTAGGGATCACATCAACCCATCTAAAATACTGTTATCCTAAGTAGGTTGACACTCGCCTACTGTTATCATATATATGTCTAATAGTCAAAAGTCTATGACAATCAAATAGAGAATATATATCTAAATGAGCACACACATGAACACAAATAGCTATGTACAACCCAAATTCCTAATTATGCAACCAAATTTTCATATTAATTAGGGTGTGTGTCCATGTGTGTCCATATATGTGTCCATATGTATCTGTGTCCATGTCCATATATGTCTACATGTGTGTCCGTGTTAGTAAGAATCGTGTCATGTAGCTTTGCTACCTAGAAATAGTACGAATTGTGTCCATATGTGTCTATGTCCATGTGTATCTATATGTGTGTCCGTGTTAGAAAATTTAGGATTAGGGTTTACCTGAAGACCGAATAGCACCGACAGTGGCAGGACCTCACAGAGGGGAGGGGACGGTGGCCGAGCGGAGGGAAGACGACGATGGCCGGAGCGCACGGAGGGTAAAAGTATTGCTGGAGGGGGGCCGCCAGAGGGTAGCTGGAGCGTCGGTAGGGTGGGGAAAATTTTGAATTAGGGATTTTTTTTTTTGATTTGTGGAGAGAAAGAATGGGGGAAAAAGAATGTTGAACTGGTATATTATAAAATATAGCAACTCCAAACTAGACGTCGCTAAATGTCGCTGATTTATGAAAAATTAGCGACTCTAAAATTATAATATCGCCAAAGGTCGCTATTTAGGGAATATTAGCGACGTTACGCGACTCCTAGTAGCGTCTATTTAAATACTACTGACAGTAGCTGCTATTCGTCAGAATTCGTCGGAAACAATGACGTATTGTAACATTTTTTATTGAGTCGCTAAATTTTTATAATTTAGCGATGTTTGTATCATGAGTCGCTAATAACGTCGCTAATAGAACTTATTTTGGTAGTGATCCATAGGGTCAAACGATACCAGGAGGAGCTATAATGTGCCCATCTAAGAGCATACAGCTATCCCGTAGGATAGTTCCCCTTCTTGGCAACTTGATGAAGGAAGGTGCCCGTCGCAAATATTCTATGGTTCGGTCCCAGTTTACTTTCGACGAGGCCGAGCTTCAATCTAAGCAAGGAGTACGAGGGTGACTCCTTCGTGCTATAAAACTCCCCTTTGTTCTTTTTGGTCCCACCCCGGACATTGCCAAGGAGGGCCTCCCGTGGCTCAGAGGTCAAGTTCCAATCCATCTTTCAGGGACACATCATCACCTTCAGGTCCGACAAAGGCAGGTGACATTCAAAAGAAGGAAATGTCATCTCTGTCCCGTGAAAGGTAAAAGACCAGTTCTCCTTGGTCGTCCCTATCTCGGACTGAGAAGTCTCCAGTGCATCCCCAAACAAGAAGTACGACTTCTTAAATAAGTGCTTTTCATCTTTAGCGGGGATCTCTCTCGAGTTTATCTGGCTCAACAAGAAGGAAGGTGTCTGCTCTGTGATCTTCTGTTGACGTTCAAGCGGGAGATCCTTGTCATTCTGGGTCTTAACGGCTGCAATCAGGTCCCTGAGGTTTATGTTCAGCGGAAGCAGACCATGACCGAGGACCAGGTCACCAGAGGGTAAGATAGATAAAGTCCATACAAAAACCAAAAAAGGAGATTGGTCAGAATCATTAAGAGCAGTATCAATGTTCCAAAGGCTGGCTTGCTCATGCGGCAGAGTCAAACCATGAGGCAGGTTGTTTATGCGGCATGGTCACTCATGCGGCAGAGTCAAACTGTCACTACTACATTCTAAAAATAGGAATATTTTTGACTTTTTATATATTATTAATATTATGTGTAGTTATTTTAAATAATTGCATGATATGTGTATTTATATTATATTATATATAGTGTTCATTAATGTTTGAGCTAGTAGACTTGACCCAGAAGCCCACTAGATGAACCCCTGACCGAAATATAGGGTTATGAATTTAATTTGTATTATTTAGGATTAAATTATTTGAGGTTGTAATTAATCACCGTAATTTTATTTTATTGTTGCGCTTTACCGTTGCTTCGATATTTGGAGCGCTACCCTAGCTTTTGTCTTCCAACAAATTTCATAACCTTGTCCTAGTCGTGCCTGCCTTCTATTCTGACCTTTGTATAACTTATAATTATGCTCTCTTATGCTTCATTTTAGTCGCACAATATTCGTCGCAGACATTATTATTTTAATACCAATAAATCCAACTTTGTATCCTTGTGCGTTCCAATCAAAATTGGAGACACAATCTCGATCCATTTTGTGCAACCCAAATTAGGATAATATTCTATTCTGAGCCTTCTATGCCCATGACACTTGTGTTCTACTTAATTTTAGTCCTATGTACTTTTAATTAATTTTAGAACAGCACTTACATTATTCTTAATTAAATTGGGGATACCAACTTTGACTAATCCCATTTTTAACCCCAACTTAACCCAATATCCCATTATTTAAGCCCATACAAAACACACAACACGCCCTCACCCTATAAAACACCAAACACTAATTCTTCCACCAATTTTCTATTATTTTATGTGTCTGTGCAAATACCCAAATTTAAGGGGCTTAATTATAAAAGTTGCACTAGGTGGTAACACCCCATTGGTTCAAGCCAAATGGAGAAGCCCTCCATTCTTTGACTAGTCAACCCCACCCCTCTCCCTTGTCTGAAAAATCCTCCATGTAAAATTTTAGCTATCCATTGTTTAAACCCTCATCCTCACCACACACTCACCATCACACATCTCTATAAAGTGTCTCCTCACACTCTTCCCAAGAGCAGGCCCTAATCCCTAAACCTAGAAAACCCTACCCCCTCTCTCTCCTCCCTCTTCTCCATACACAACCGTATATATTTTTTTCCTTCTTCTTCTTTCTCTCTTCTTCTCTTCTTCTTCTTCTTCTTCTTCTTCTTCTTCTTCTTCTTCTTCTTCTTCTTCTTTACCTCTTCAACTTCACCACATGACCAGACTTCTCTCCTCAGGCCAAGCTTTCTCCCCCGACGAGCCCGCACCTCCAGCGAGCTCCTCCACCCCGCTGCCACTGCTATGACTTCTGCCAGCAGTCCCCCAACACCCTATCACCATCGAGCAACAGCCCGGTCGGCCTCCATCCCCGGCTGCTACTGCCACGTCCCTCCATGCCGGAGCTGACCCACCGGATCCCGCTGAACGCCCCTCCTTCTCCGACTGCTACAACCGGGCCTCCACCCATCCATCTCAACCCCGACCACTCCTTCTTCTCCACCCGCACCTCCACGAGCAACCACCCCGCTTTCCTGCACCTCCCTCCAGCCAAGTTCCTCCCCCGCACGAACTCCTCCCACCACCACCATCGTCGACATCATCTCCTTCACCACCCTACATCATCACCATCACATCACCACCATAACCTCCATCCATCCGGCCATCTTTCACCACCCTACACCACCAACACGACTCCGTCCACAACCACCAGACCCCTCCTCCTCTTCCCCTCCGGCAGCCTACCATCATCATCACCTCCATAACTACCATCGCTAACACCTTCAACCTAATCGTCATCGTCATCGTCGTCATCATCGTCGTCGTCAAACCGATCTCGTGCATGGGCACGTCGGAGCTCGACAGCAGCACACCCCCTCGTTGAGCCTCGACGTCGAATACACCGTTCACACGCGCATAGGTTCGAGTTCTTTCCCTTGCGTACAAGTAGGCGTATACGTATTTTGATGGGTGTAAATATATAATTGGTATGTATATACTACTTATTAGTGTATGTTTAGTATATATATATATATATATATATATATATATATATATATATATATTATTCACTTGGTGTATGTATATATATTCAGTATATGTATTCTTTGGTATACATATAATTATTGGTTGTTATATACATATATAAATATAAGATATGTATATACATATTATAAGTAATTAAATGATAATGTTAATTATGACTGTAATATGTACATGTTGTATGACCCCTAGGTATAGCTGCGGATATTCCGTAGTTACACATGACCCTGTGACCCTGTGAATTGATAGCAGACTGCCATATGTACACTGACGTACTGGCGAGACCCATATCATTTTGACTGTCTATTTTGCACAACAATTACAGACGCGATAACTACGCAATTAGACGCACACTTGACCCTAGTTGACCAATGTCATACCTAGCGTAGCCCCTGAGTTCAGTGTATTTATGATTGTGTGTTAGTGTAGTAACTGATGTAATATTATTATATGATATATCTATAGGACTGTTGGATTGTTCTGTAAGACTTTAGGAGCAGGACATTGGTATTGCCAGCTAAGGACCCCAGGCGAGTACATTCTCTGATAATTTCCATTATTTGATAATTTTTATAATTCCAGTATCTAGAAATACTACATCTGATTCTTGACACTGTGCTACACGGACTAGTATATAGATTGGATCTGCAGTCATGAGATATTACATTGGTTATCGTATTGATATTGTACGCGACATTGATATTAGATATTGTACATGATATATTGGACATCGATCGTGTATCGTGACGTGTCATGGTTGGATCCACAGTACTAGTTGGGGGCGGGGAAATTGTTAGTGAGAGATGTGATCAAATACCTATCGTACAAGTGTAGATATTATTAGTGTTAATCATACGCCTCACGTATGATTAGCCAGGCCATGTAGCTATCGTACAAGTTCTCAAGCCGATCATATTTCGAAACTATGATTTCAAACACTTAGAATAGTTATAGTTCTCTATTTTATTTCATATACTACATCACCCGTATATGATATTGTACCTCTTTCTTTTTATTTCATATATGCACTGACTATACCGTATTGCCTATATTGCCTGTCTCTTTATTTTTGCCATTGCATTTATTCATTGTTTTCTCTCAGTTTATAGCATCATCTATTTATTGTTTTATGGTCCTTATCAATTAACTGGAACTGTTATTTGAGATGTACTTTGCTCCATCCTGACTGGAAATATTTTTCCAGACTACGCCTTAGAGGACTAGTGTCCGGCATTTTATGGACCACAGGGAGAGTCGCTGCAGACTTGGACCTGGTAGTTCAATTGTGATTCTGGGAGGTCTAGCCGGGATCACTAGTTATTTAGTTAGTTTCTTTTAGCAGATTATTGGTACCGAATTTGTCTCCGGCATACTTTGTTGAGACTTGGATATTATTGTTGAGTTAGATTATTTCTATTTAGGCTTGTGTTGCATTTTAATTTATTTATTTCTTCGATATCTTATCGTGCTTTAGCTATGTGATTGAGTATTGTTCATATTATATTGTGATATCTGTGACTCCTTATGGAGTTGGATACTCGTGTGAGATTGTTTAGATAGTGTATTGACCAAGATTGCGTTCTACCACTGATGCTGTGGCGTAGGTTGGACGTACCCACGTCCTCGTGCCCTAAAATCTGGGTGCGGGTCGTGACACATTTTTAGTGGTGGCCCATGCAGGTCAGACTTCGCAATTAGATCGATATCGTGGTAGTGTGACATCTTAGTTGTACTACTGCGTACATGCGATAGGATCTAGGATATAGCATACTAGGATGAGAGCGAATACTCAATCACAACTAGGAAATTCTCTAATCTATTTATCTTGTTATCCTTATTCCTTCTGAATGTTGCTTTCTTTAGAAATTTACTGTCCTTCCTTGATGATATCGTATTTATTGCCTTAATTGATTCTTTTGGGTCTATCTTCAGGATGCCGCCGAAGACAAGATCTATGAGAGTGGGAGCATCAACTTTAGAGGGGTCTGCCACCTCTCCATCTGACGGAGAAACATTTGGAGTTCTTTCTCTCCCACTTGTTCAGAGGATTGTCCCAGCTATGACAGACAACCTTCCACCTCCACCGACTCCAATTTTCGGAGGTGTGCCCACTGACGGAGCACATATGTTTACTTTGATCCAGGGCATGGTAGATGCCCAGATAGTGACGGCAGACGCTCAATGAGTTCAAGCTGAGGCTCAGAGGGTGCAAGCTGAGGTGAACCAGGCACAAACAGAGATGATGAGAGAAAGCATGGAGAATGCTCATCAGGTGGCTCTCCAGGCTATGGAGAGAGTAGCATAATACCAGCAGTTTCCTGGCCAGCAGCAACAACAGAGATCAGGCACTATAGTGGACTTCAAGAGGATGATGCCTCGAGAGTTCAAGGGTATCGAAGGAATACTCTACGATGATGACTGGTTAGAGGATATAGAGAGGAACTTGTGTTTGGCACAGATTTTGGAGATTCTTCAGATCGAGGTCGCTGGCAGTCAGATGTTCGATATCGTACTCACGTGGTATCGTACGGAACCAAGACTCACTGTACAAGGACTTACTTGGGAGACCTTCAAAGAGCTTTTTAAAGAGAAGTTCTTTCCCGATGTGGCCTTGGGAGCTTTGGAAAGTCAATTTCATGACTTGGTCCAAGGGAACATGTCGGTCGACGAGTACGCTGCAGAATTCTGTCGATTGAGCTATTTTGCATCGTCTATGATTCGGGATCCAGGAGATCGAGCCTGGAAGTTTAGGAAGGGGCCGACGAGAGAGATTAGGTCACGCACTTCTGGTCGTCGTACCGCTACCTTTGAGGATATCTTGATGGATGCCCAGATTGCAGAAGAGAATCTGGATCTCAGGCCTAAGATGAGTCATAATATTTTTGGAGATACGAATGGTAGTGCGGGACCGGCCAAGCGTCCCCATATTCAGCAACAGCCGAGGATGTTTCAGCATCAACAGCAGTACCAGGCACCAGTTCGTGTTCAGCAGGATCAGCAGCAGCCTCCGAGAGAGACACAACAGACTTGTCATTTCTGTAAAAAGCCAGGTCACCTTTGGGAGAGCTATAGAACGAGGCTAGGACTTTTTTTGCACTGTGGTGCTGCGGGACATCGAGTGAGGAATTATCTTTTAGCTCCTTATCTTTTCGGCCAGCGAGCAGCTCCAAATCATAGAGATCCAGTTAGGCCACCTGTGGAACCGCAGATTGCTCAGCACCCGCGAAGGAAGCCACCCCAGCAGGGTGGGGCATTTGCGATGATGGTCGAGGAGACCGATACTGCAGGTGATGTGTTAGTAGGTTCTATTCTTTCCTTCTTTCCGTTCTTCTCTATTTGATTGATTGATTGATTCCTTTGTACCATAGTTTGTGTCAGTAATTTTCTTGTTAGAATGTAGTTAGTAGTACACCCTGGCAGAAACTGTAATATAATGACAAAGTGACCATAACCATACATATTTTCCTTAGATTGCATGTTGTATGATTGTAGGTAGGATTTTCTTGGACCTTGATTGTTGGGGGTTTGACCGTAGTGAAGATTATTGAGTAGGTTATGACCGGACAGAGAGAGACAATGTGCCTTAAATTTTGAGGATAAACATTAATTTAAATAAAGAGTTAAGAATTTAATATGGCAGAATCGACGATTTATTGATTTTAGGAAGATTATGATATAATTGAATTTATCATTAAATTTGGAAGAATTTAAGAAGATTATCATTATATTTTATTTGACTGCAAGATATAAATTTAAGACTTATATTCTAAATGTTGTATTTGAAGACTTCGAAACTATTACATTGTTTAAGTTTTGTGTGGAAAAAGAAATCAAGGAATAAGAACACAATGGATTGGTGCTGAATTCAAATTTTGGGATAAGATTCAATTTTATAATATACATTTGTAAAACCCCTAATCCTAAAAACCGTATTTACCCTTTTTAATTAATTATTAATTAAATTATAGTAGTTATGAGCTAAATAGGGGAAATAGAATTTATTTAATTTTAATTTTAGGTGTTTGTGCATTTAGGGGATTTATTGAGCCAGTATAAATTTTTCCTAATTTATTTCATGTAGGAGACCCTTTGGACAGTTGCTAGCTTAATGGTATGCAATAATATAAATTCTAGAATTTTTCTATATGTATATATATATATATATATACATATATATTTAAAAGAAAAAGAAATGAAAAAGGATAGAAAAGAAATAAGAAAAAAAATTCTAAATGTATCTACTACCCTAACGACCCACCTACCCGCTAGTTAGACCCGCACCCGCCCCTTAAGAGAAATAAGAACAACAACATCGGCTAGCAGAGACCGCCCCCCCCGTTTCTATCTCCCTATATATAAGCCTCCTTTCCATCGCAAACCCTAAACCTAAACTCATCTCTTCCCATCTAAACCCTAGCGACCAGAGCGCCTCCACCTGACAGCCGCTGCGCGCCCAGCCAAGCTGCCTAGACCGACCCTGACGACCGCGATCAATGCGCACAACTGCAACTGACAGTTTGGACAGCGAAGTACCTGTGTTCACGTGCTATTTTCCGTCACCTCGCTCAACCAAACTCGACCCCGCCTTCACCGGTACATTCACCACTTAACCCCTTTCAATATCTGCATGTTAGTTGACCTCGAACATAACCCTAGGCGAAAACAGCATCCAAGTTGACAGAAAAAGACAACTTTTGGGTATCATAGAAAACTGCAGTAATTATCTATTTTCCCGGATTCGTATCTCCCACCACAGAGATCCGAATTCGATTTTTCTTTTTGATATATGGAGACCACTTGACCTAGTTTAATTTCTATTATTTATAATAATTTATTAACTGTTGTATGTAGAATTAAATTCGTTGGAAAACCCCGAACCCAATTTTTCTAGATTTCTAAAAATTGCGATACAGAGCGCACCCCGCCAAACGGGACCGCCCCGTCGTGTACCAAGTATACCAAAAGGTGCGCACAGTATACCAGGATGTGTGAAATTTTGCAGAAACTGATTTGGACGCGTGTGCGCGTCGGAATCAGCCCGTATCCACAACAAATCTCCCATATCGTAACTTTTGCAAAAGCCCTGTGCATTTAGTGCACGCTCGTCAGAATGCGACGAAACTTGCGCCACTGGACTCATGGTAACGCGCTGGTCCTGTGACCCAATTTTCATATAATTCTGAGACAGTTGACCAAGTCGCCAATTGGCGGGCCCCACAATTGACTTTTTGGGCAAAATTGTGTTCGGCTAACCGGAATCCACATTTGGACATACCATTGAGTTTGTGCTAACATTTAGAACTTGTTTGACCTATAATTTATTCTATTTAGAGACTGTTACCCTTGGCACACTTTTCGGTGCAAAATGGCCCCCATGTGGACCCCACTTTGACCCAAAATTACCGTCCCCTGTCTAAATTGGACGAAAGGGTAGTGATTTCTAGCTAATTTGCTAATTCCAAAAATGTTGGTGGTGTCTATTTCAGCATCCGGAGACGTTGTTCGGAGCTATTAGTTCCTGATTCTGTGTCCTTGATATTTGGACGCCTACATTATACAGATTTCTTGCCAGGCATGTATACATTGCCATTGTACTGTATTTACATTCCATATGATGTATGCATATTTATTTATGTTTATTTAGTTCATTTATTTTAAAGGCTATACAAATTGCGCGTCCAAGGAAACTTGGGTGCAACGACGGTGTCGTCGTATTATGTTTTTATTTATATATATGCATTGGACCTACTTTAAGAGACCACCCCATTTTTATGAGGCATCATTAGGTTTTATTTCACTGTGACACAATTTTACACGAGTTATGAGTCTCATATAGATCACGGACTTACGTATTGACTGATCATCGGTACATGTGGGACGTGCATTAGGGATAACTGCTGTTAGAAACTTTGTATACTAGTAGACCTGGCAGTTATTAGCAGTATTATCGTGGCATGGATGTGACATGCTTAGAGCATGGGGTGGGGAGAATAACAAGTACCGTATTTGGGCTCCTTTGCACTTTTTCTATTGTTTGCCCGAATTCTCCGCCGGAGATACGGGTGGTGATGACCACTATATATTATATATTATCAGGCGGCCTCTGGCGTTCAAAAGACGACATACTTTTTAGGCCCCTGGATCTCCAAGAGAACCATGCCAATCCCAGTTTTCAGCCAGATAGCCCACTTATGGGGAAAGTTGTTCTTAAACTGCATTCACTTAGACGGTTAGGCGACCCTATTGGATGTTTACTTTCAGTACTTTATTGGCATATTATTATATATCTTGTTACGTCCCTCTGAGGACTTGGTCCCTTTCCAGATATAGATGAGCAGGAGTATCCGCAGGAGTATGGACCTGGACCTGACGCTACTTATTAGACTGAGGAGGTCTTACCTTCGGAGTATCTGTGATCCATTACAACTATTAGAGATTTTAGTTGCTATTCTTTTAGAGACATTTATTTTTATATTGGAGTTGATTCTCTTCTCTCTTTAGTAGTTTTGGTATAGTCGATTTGCAGTGGATTTATTTCCATCCGACTATCATACTTTGGGATTTCTTATTTGACACTCATCTTTGATCGATATTCAGTTATTCATTCCCATTTATTTATTTATTTATTATGCTATGGATGAGATATAGATTGCGTGTGACTTGTTGAGATAGTATATTACCACAGGTGGATTGAATATTCATATACAGCGTACGTGTGTATATGGTTTCCATATATTGGAGTTCGTATACATACGGCTGGCGTGTTACGTATTCCTAGTCCTACGTATTTTAGGACTGGGGCGTGACATTTTTTTGTAGTGGCCCATGTAGGTCGAGAATATATTGTCTCGGTTACGTAACTGTACCAAACAAGCCTGTGTATAGGAATAGAGTATAAGGATCTCATCCACGCTTGACTGAAACTCATCATTCCTATTTAAATGCTTGCATCCTGTTTGATTCCCGTACTTTTTCTAATCGTTTTCTACATCACCTGCAGAGAGATGGATATACAAAATGGATGTACTTTCGCCGATGGCGATACAACTTCAGGAGTCAATGGTCAGACTCAAGGAGGGACCTCAACGATTCCTAGGCTTCCGGGACCAGATGGACAGACTCATAATTCAATTCCATCTGATCATCCCGCTTCACCTAATGGGAACCTTCCAGCTTTGTCGATACCGCAGGATGGCCAAACACAGCCGTTTCAATTCTTCCAAATAATAATACAGGAACAACGACAACAGGCTGCCATACTAGCTGCAGAGCAGAGGCAGCAAGCAGCAGAACAGAGGCAAGAATTCCTGGCAACACTTAAGAGGATGGCTGCACAGGCTACTGTACCAGCTCAAGCACTAGTTCCAGTACCTCGAGCTAAGTTGGTTCAGTAAAGGACTTTATACAGATGGGTCCGAGGCCGTACAAAGGCATTGAGAGCCCAGAGGAGACTACCAACTGGATCACGCACACTCAGAAGCTATTAGAGGCATCACAGCTACCTGCAGACCTATGGATGACAGGTGTAAGGATGCTTCTAGATGGTAATGCTCATCACTAGTGGGAATCCATGGAGCGCCAGTTGGGTACATACCAGACTTGGGAGCAGTTCTTGGAGTGCTTTGAGAGGAAGTACTTCCCGAACACCGTCAAAGATGCATTGTACGCTCAGTTTCTTCACTTGGAGCAGGAGAACATAACAGTAGACGAGTATGATGCCAAGTTTAGTCGTCTCAGTAAATATGGCGCTGCCTTGATACTAGATGACTTGGCTAAGGCTAAGAGGTTTCATCGCGGACTGACTCAGGAGCTCCAACACTACACTAGCTTACAGTCCCGGATCTCTTATGCCGAGTTGCGGACAGAAGCCAGATTACAAGAAACCATTAGCAGAGGAAAAGGAGGTCAGCTGAGGACACAACAAGGAACAACAAGGGCACAGTAGGGACCGACAAGGACACAACAAGGAGGACCTATCGGACGTTCTTTTGCTCAGTAACAACAGTACCAACACAGAGCAGGACCGTACCAGAATACGGAGAAGTCCCACTGCAGTTATTATGGGAGACGCGGACACATTTCGAGAGATTGTCGGACTTGCTTGGGTCAGTGTATGAGATGTGGCTCCGGACAGCACCTGGCGAGAGGCTGCCCAATGCAGCAGATACTTCCACCGCTAGTACAGAGACTAGCGCTTCCAGCACCGAGGCCAGCCCAGCAGATGATGAGACCAGGAGCACCTTGACCCCCAGCAGCCGGAGGATTTCAGCAAGGACAACCGTTACTTACTCAGGAGGATCGGTTCATGAGGGCCAGACATGGACAGCCGCAGAGGAACAAACAAGCTTTTGCATTAGAAATGGACGACTTGGATCAGGAGGTGGATGTCATAGCAGGTATTACTCTTGCTTTTACTTTTTCTGCTGTGACATTGTTTGATACGGGAGCCACCCACTCATTCATATCATCTAGTTTTATTTCCAAACACAACATCGCCTCTACACCTTTATCTAGTTGTGTTAGAATTCTCACCGGAGGAGGAGTTATACCTATTAGTAGAATTTGTTGATCGTGTCCTATAGTGATATGTGGCAGAGAGATGAATGCCCGACTCTTAGTCCTTCCTATGCCAACTTTTGATATTTTGCTTGGAATGGACTAGCTAAGCAAGTACCGCGCTTTCTTCGATTGCTTTGGAGGAAGCATTCTTTTTAAGGTACCAGGCCAGCCTGAACTTGAGTTTGCAAGAGGATCCTCAGAAGCCATGGATGGTATTCAGCTTACAATGGACGATGTTGTTTATCATCCCATATTTCAGAATTTCTAGACGTCTTTCCAGAGGAATTGCCAGGACTACCCCCAGACAGAGACGTAGAGTTTTCAATTGAATTAGCACTGGGAGCAGCACCTATAGCATCACATTTTTACAGGTTGGTGAAGAAAGAGATGGATGAGCTGAAGACACAATTGAAAGAACTAGAGGAGAAAGGTTTCATCCGACCAAGTGCATCACCCTGGAGAGCATCAGTGTTGTTTGTACCAAAGAAGGATGGGTCAGTGCGTATGTGTATTAACTACAGAGCCTTGAATGCAGTGACTGTGAAGAATAAATACCCATTGCCACGCATTGATGACTTATTTGATCAACTCAGTGGAGCCAAGGTATTCTCGAAGATAGACTTGAGATCGGGATATCACCCGGTGAAGGTACGGAAGTATGATATTCCGAAGACCGCATTCAGAACAAGGTATGGATACTACAAGTTTTTGGTCATGCCATTTGGATTGACCAATGCTCCAGCTATCTTCATGGACTTAATGAATCGAGTCTTCCACCAGTATTTGGACCAGTTTGTGGTCATCTTCATAGATGATATACTTGTCTATTCGAAGAGCCATGAGGAGCACGACAAGCACCTGCGGATTATTCTAAAGACATTAAGGAGAGAGCAGTTATATACGAAGCTCAGTAAATGTGAGTTCTTCTTGGACAGAGTTTTGTTTATTGGGCATGTTGTTATAGGCGATGGTATCTCTGTTGATCCAGAGAAGATTTCGATAGTTGAGACATGGCCCGTTCCTAAATCAGCATCAGAGGTGAGGAGTTTCCTTGGACTTATGGGATATTACCGACGGTTCATGGAGAACTTCTCAAGGATAGCAGCACCTATGACTCGTTTGACTTGCAAGGACCAAGAATTCATATGGATCGACGAGTGTCAAGCCGCTTTTGAAGAGTTGAAGAAGCGACTGACTACAGCACCAGTATTGACTATTCCGTCAGGATCAGGAGGTTATGTGATCTACAGTGACGCATCAGGGAAAGGCTTGGGATGCATATTGATACAGCATGGCAAGGTGATTGCATATGCATCTAGGCAGTTACGAGTACATGAGAAGAATTATCCAACTCATGACTTGGAACTTGCAGCCGTTGTATTTGCTCTGAAGCTATGGAGACATTACTTGTATGGGGAACGAGTGGAAATCTATACAGACCACAAAAGCCTCAAGTACGTCTTCACGCAGAAGGAGTTAAATATGAGGCAACATCGATGGCTTGAGTTGATGAAAGATTTCAAGATAGAGCTACATTATCACCCAGGCAAGGCTAACATTGTAGCAGACGCGTTAAGCCAGAAACCAGCAGCTTACTTCTTGACAGCACAGAGGGAATTATTAGAGGACTTACAAGAGCTTGGCATTGAAGTGATATTACCCGAAGCAGATGGGACACTAGCCAACTTGTAAGTACAATCATCATTAGTAGAGAGGATCAAGGCAGCATTGCCTACAGACGCCAGATTCAGGAGACTGAAGGAAAGGACAGAGGCCGGAGAGCAGACATGATTGCGCATTCATGAGGATGGGATATTATGATGTGGTGAATGTCTTTATGTTCCAAATGGAGATATTTGATAAGAGCTGATGATAGAGGCTCATAATTTAATATATTCTATCCATCCCGGAGGCACCAAGATGTATCGTGACTTACGACAACACTTTTGGTGGCATGGAATAAAAAGAGAGATAGCTCGCTTTGTAGCTAAATGTCTGGTATGTCAACAAGTAAAGGCGGAGCACCAGAGAACAGCAGGATTATTGCAACCACTTCCGATTCCAGAGTGGAAGTGGGAGCACATCTCTATGGACTTCGTCACGGGTTTTCCCAAGAGTCCAAGTGGAAGAGATGCAGTATGGGTAATAGTGGATCGACTCACCAAGTCAGCACATTTCTTACCTTTTAGAGTTGGCCAGTCTACAGAAGCTTTGGCTGACTTATATATGAGGTAGATCATGAGATTGCACGACATACCAGTCAGCATTGTATTAGACAGGGATTCATATTTTATATCGCACTTTTGGAGGAGCATGTAAGAGAGTCTTGGAACTCATCTGAAGTTCAGTACATCTTATCACCCGCAGATAGATGGGCAGTCAGAGCGTACTATTCAGACATTGGAGGATATATTGAGGGCTTGTATGTTAGACTTTAGAGGATCATGGGAGGACCACCTATATCTTGTGGAGTTTTCTTACAACAATAGCTATCAAGCAAGTATCCAGGTGGCTCCGTTTGAAGCATTATATGGAAGAAAATATAGGTCTCCTATGTGTTGGAGTGACATGGGAGAACGTCAGACTCTGGGACCAGAGTTGGTGGTCAACACCGTTGAGACAGTTAAGAAGATACAAGGATACTTGCGAGTAGCACAAGACAGGCAGAAGCAGTGGGCAGACCTTCATCGTCGTCCCTTGGAGTTCAAAGAGGGCGATCATGTCTTCTTGAGGATATCACCTACCAGATGCACCATTCGATTCGGAGGGCGCGACAAGTTGAGTCCAAGGTATATTGGACCATTTGACGTGCTAGAGAGAGTGGGAGAAGTGGCATATCGACTTGCGCTACCACCTTCACTTGAGAGAGTACATAACGTATTCCATGTGTCGCAGCTCAGGTGATATATGGCAAACAACAGTCATGTTCTCGATCATTCAGAGATCACCATTGGGCCGAGCTTGTCATACCAAGAGCAACCTGTGGGAATCCTTGATCGTCGAGAGAAAGTGTTAAGGAACCAGTCTATTCCCTTGGTTCGCGTGGCATGGAAGCATGACGCGCCAGGAGAATCAACTTGGGAGCTCGAGGACGACATGCGCAAGCATTGTTAACCTATTCGCAGACCAAGGTATGAATTTACTTTGTTAATTTATATCTTATACCATCCTTGACTTTCTTCCATGGCTTAATTTTAATTTCGAGGACGAAATTTTTATAAGTTGGGTAGAATATAAAACCCCTAATCCTAAAAACCGTATTTACCCTTTTTAATTAATTATTAATTGAATTGTACTAATTATGAGCTAAATAGGGGAACATAATTTATTTAATTTTTATTTTAGGTGTTTGTGCATTTAGGGGATTTATGGAGCCAGTATAAATTTTTCCTAATTTATTTCATATAGGAGACCCTTTGGACAGTTGCTAGCTTAATGATATGCAATAATATAAATTCAAAATTTTTTCTATGTGTGTATATATATATATATATATATATATATATATATATATATATATATATATATACATATATATTTTTAATAGAAAAAGAAATAAAAAAGGATAGAAAAGAAATAAGAAAAAGAAAAATTCTAAATGGATCTACTACCCTAACTACCCACCTACCCGCTAGTTAGACCCGCACCCGCACCCGCCCCTTAAGAGAAATGAGAACAACAGCAGCGGCTAGCAGAGACCGCCCCCCCCCCCCCGTGTTTCCATCTCCCTATATATAAGCCTCATTCTCATCGCAAACCCTAAACCTAAACTCATCTCTTCCCATCTAAACCCTAGCGACCATAGTGCCTCCACCTGACAGCCGCTGCGCGCCCAGCCAAGCCGCCCAGACCGACCCCGACGACCGCGATCAACGCACACAACCGCAACTGACAGTTTGGACAGCGAAGTACCTGTGTTCACGTGCTGTTTTCTGTCACCTCGCTCAACCAAACTCGACCTCGCCTTCACCGGTACGTTCACCACTTAACCCCCTTCAATATCTGTATGTTAGTTGACCTCGAACAACGTGTAACCCTAGGCAAAAACAACGTCCAAGTTGACAGAAAAAGATAACTTTTGGGTATCGCAGAAAACTACGGTAACTACCTATGTTTCCGGATTCGTATTTCCCACCACAGAGATCCGAATTCGATTTTTCTTTTTGATATACGGAGACCACTTGACCTAGTTTAATTTATGTTATTTACATTAATTTATAAACTGCTGTATTTAGAATTAAATTCGTTGGAAAATCCCAAAAACCCACATTTTCCAGATTTCCAAAAATTGCGATACGGAGAACGCCTCACCAAACGGGACTGCCCTATCGTGTACCAAGTGTACCAAAAGATGCGCACAGTATACCCGGACGTGTGAGATTTCGCAAAAACTGATTTGGACGCGTGTGCGCTTCGAAATTAGCCCGTATCGACAGCAAATCCCCCGTGTCGTAACTTTTGTAAAAGCCCTGCGCATTTAGTGCACGCTCGTCAGAATGCGACAAAACTTGCGCCACTGGACTCGTGGTAACGCACTGGTCCTGTGACCCAATTTTTACATAATTCTGAGATAGTTGACCAAGTCGCCAATTGGCGGGCCCCACGGTTGACTTTTTGGGCAAAATTGTGTTCGGCTCACCGGAATCCACATTTGGACATACCGTTGAGTTTGTGTTGACATTTAGAGTTTGTTTGACCTATAATTTGTCCTATTTAGAGACTGTTACCCTTGGCACATTTTTTGGTACAAAGTAACCCACATGTGGACCCCACTTTGACCCAAAATTACCGTTTTGCCCCTGTGTCCAAATTGGACGAAAGGGTAGTGATTGCTAGCTAATTTGCTGATTCCGGAAACGTTGATGATGTCTATTTCAGCATCCAGAGACGTTGTTCGGAGCCATTAGTTCCTGCTTCCCTTTTCTTGATATTTGGACGCCTATATTATACAGATTTCTTGCTAGGCAAGTATACCTTGCCATTGTACTGTATTTACATTCCATATGATGCATGCATATTTATTTCTGTTTATTTAGTTTATTTATTTTAACTGCTATATAAATTGCGCGTCCAAGGAAACTTGGGGTATAACGACAGTGTCGTCGTATTATGTTTTTATTTATGTATATGCATTGGACCTACTTTATAAGACCACCCCATTTTTATGAGGCATCATTAGGTTTTATTTGACTGTGACACATTTTTACACGAGTTATGAGTCTCATATAGATCACGGACTTACGTATTGACTGATCATCGGTACGTGTGGGACGTGCGTTAGGGATAACTACTATTAGAAACTTTGTATGCTAGTAGACCTGGCAGTTATTAGAGGTATTATCGTGGCATGGATGTGATATGCTTAGAGCATGGGATGGGAAGAACAACAAGTACCGCATTTGGGCTCCTTTGTACTTTTTCTATTGTGCGCCCAGATTCTCCGCCGGAGATACGGGTGGTGATGACCACTATATATTATATATTATCATGCGGCCTCTGACGTTCAAAAGACGACATGCTTTTTAGGCCCTTGGATCTCCAAGAGAACCATGCCAATCCCAGTTTTCAGCCAGATAGCCCACTTATGGGGAAAGTTGTTCTTAAACTACATTCACTTAGACGGTTAGGCGACCCTATTGGATGTTTACTTTCAGTACTTTATTGGCATATTATTATGTATCTTGTTACGTCCCTCTGAGGACTTGGTCCCTTTCCAGATATAGATGAGTAGGAGTATCCGCAGGAGTATGCACCTGGACCTGACGCTACTTATCAGACTGAGGAGGTCTTACCTTCAGAGTATCTGTGATCCATTACAGCTATTAGAGATTTTAGTTGCTATTCTTTTAGAGACATTTATTCTTATATTGGAGTTGATTCTCTTCTCTCTTTAGTAGTTTTGGTATAGTCGATTTGCAGTGGATTTATTTCCATCCGACTATCATACTTTGGGATTTCTTATTTGACACTCATCTTTGATATTCAGTTATTCATTCCCATTTATTTATTTATTTATTGTGCCGTGGATGAGATATAGATTGCTTGTGACTTGTTGCGATAGTATATTACCACAGGTGGATTGAATTTTTATGTACATCGTACGTGTGTATATGGTTTTCATATATTGGAGTTCGTATACATACGGCTGGCGTGTTACGTATTCCTAGTCCTACGTATTTTGGGACTGGGACGTGACAACATTGATTGAATTTAAATTAGAGGATTGGATATTAAATTTTGTATTTAGTTTAACTTAAAATTTCAGAGGAGATTGTGATAAGAATTGAATTTGATTTTAAATTTGAGGATTTTCAAGAATATGATATTCATAGAATTTTGAGAAAATTTGTGAAATAACAATATGGATTTACTTTATGATTATAGGTTTGATGAATCTAAACTTGATGGAAAATAATATATATAATGAGTAAATACTACTATTGAGGATTTTAAATTTCGAGGACGAAATTCTTTTAAGGAGGGTAGACTTGTCACTACCACATTCTAAAAATAGGAATATTTTTGACTTTTTATATATTATTAATATTGTATGTAGTTATTTTAAATAATTGCATGATATGTGTATTAATATTATATTATATATAGTGTTCATTAATGTTTGAGCTAGTAGACTTGACCCAGAAGCCCACTAGATAAACCCCTGACCGAAATGTAGGGTTATGAATTTAATTTATATTATTTAGGATTAAATTATTTGAGGTTGTAATTAATTACCGTAATTTTATTTTATTGTTGCGCATTACCGT